>OZ020180.1:24684968-25884968 GCA_963971135.1 Stenus bimaculatus
TTAAAGAGGATTTATTTGAACCACGTTCCATTGCTGTATTTCCGAGGAAGGGATATTTGTTTTGGACTGATTGGGGCAATCGCCCAAAAATTGAACGATCATATTTAGATGGGTCTTCACGAAAAGTTATTGTTAGTCAAAATTTAGGATTCCCTAATGGTTTAGTGCTAGACTTTAAAGCTAGACGACTTTATTGGAGTGATGTTAAATATGACAGGGTGGAAACATCTGATCTTAATGGTGGAGGAAGAATTCAAATATTACATAGCAGTAGTAAACCAACAAATCATCCTTTTGCATTGGCACAGGTAAAAAAAATAAGGAAAAGTAGTTTTTGATATTATATGTGTTATTTTCAGTTTAAAGATTACATTTACTGGACTGATTGGTTGCAAATGTCTATAGTTCGCGCTGATAAAAATACTGGAAAACATTTAAACGTGGTAAGAACCAAATTAAAAGGTGCGCTGGGAATGGCTATGGTATCTGAAAGTAAACAAAAGGGGTGGAATCCTTGTGGTAGTAATAACGGCGAATGTACTCACTTTTGTTTCTTCAAAGGCACCAATTATTCTTGTGAATGCCCAGATGAACCTGCACCTTCTTGTAAAACTGGTAATGATTAATTTGGTAATTAGTGATTTATACTCATGTTCTGTTTTTTTTGTTTAAGAACCATTGCATTACATTTCTACCGTTAAACCTGATGGCACTGATGAGTACTTTGATGAAGACAATGATTTAACTACTTATTACGATCCCAATAGTGATGACACATATCCGCTGCACAATTCTTCATCATCGCAACTATATGTTATGGTTTTAACACCTATTATATGTTTTTTGATGTTGGGTGTAATAGTTCTTACACTTATTATATATAAACACAGTCAAAAGAAATATCTATACACGACGGGAAGGAGTGTTATGACTTTTTCGAATCCAAATTATTATACTCCAGGAGGAGAACAAGGACCTGGACCGGTTAATATAGCTGATAAGAAACCATTTATTTGGAAACGACTTAAATATGATAAGACACAGGTAAGATTTCGAGTTTGGTTATTTGTATTTTTTGTTAAAACCAATCATATAAGTAGATTGATGGGTTTTTTCGCATAATCTTTAAAAGATTTTTTTTTGACTTATAACTACTCAAAGCCATCTTTATAATAATTTTTTTGTCCAATAATTTCTCATCAAAGCCATCTTTATTAACTCTTTAGCTAGGTGGAAGGTGGAAAATATTTAGTTGCTATTTTTTCTTAGGATTCTGAAATATAAGAAGTTATTTTATTTAATAGAAAACAAATTCCGCTCTTAGCTAATAAACGTCTGTTTTAGCTATAAAGAAAATAGAATCAATATGTATTTATTTCATTAAAAAAAATTTATTGATACAAAATACGAGATAACAGTACTCAACACTAAATTAATAACAGTACAAACTAAATTTAAATGAAATATTTAAATCATTTCTTTTCATTAGGGAATAATAAATTATTCCAAATTGGTGACAAAACATAATTTTCATTCACTTGCCCAAATGTGATAAAGTTCGGTTTGCTAACTTCCTCTTTGGCAGATATGCAAGTTAATTCTTCAGTAAACTCTGCTTCATTGCAATCATCTAAGCTGTATCTCGTCTTACCCAGTACAAATTCTGTTTTACCAGATTTTCGAACAACAATCTTTCCGATGCATCCTTCGGGGAATTGATTAATATCAGTTTTTTCATCTTTAGCAAAACCTTGGTGAGGCAAGACATCTGGCATCTTGATAATGGAGATAGCTTCATTATTATCTTCATCGCAACTTTTTGTAAGATTTCCAAACGACGAAATTGCGAAAGGCTTTTTTGATGTGATGGAACCTTCATTTGAATTAAAATCCACACCTAATTCTGTTCTTACTGCAAATTTCTTATAGAATCTATGACCATTGTTGTAGCTAGATAATGGTAATACGATTGGTTCATATTCGTCATCAAAATCCGAATCACCATTATTTTCACAGAATAAGTCACGAACAGGAGAATTTTCAATATTATCAATATTCAAAAAAGTACGTTTCTTTATTCCTGAGCTTGTTTCTTGATTTTGATACGCAGTATTATTGTCAGAATTTGTGCTACAATTGTTTGATAAAAAAGTATCATCTGAAAATACCCCAATGGTTTGAACGGTACGTAATTTCTCTATTTCATCCTGCTCTTTTTGAGATAATTGTTCTCTTTCAGTTTTTAATGCTGAAACATTTGATTGCTGTTTATTTCTTGTTACTTTGAGGTTAGGAGCGTAAACCTTTTTAGGTTTTGTACCGTCTAAACCAACATTTCTATTCATAATTCTTGATGAAAGACCTTTAGATCCTGAATTAATATAACGCTTAAAAATTGCGACTTTCTTTTGGTTCATATGTTCGTTTGTAGTAATATTTGGGCTTAACCATCAACTTTACGAAATTTCCTACAAAATAAAAAAATAAATAAAACTTTTCATAAATTCGAAAATTCTATAATAGGTAATATGTCTACCTAACCTAAGCTAACCAAACCTAAGAGCTAACCTAACAAGACAAATCCCTACAATGGGACAAATCTAATGAGTAAACGCTGAAAATCAGTATATCGACTTATAAATGATGGAAAATTTATTATTTTTTTAGGAAAAGGTATATGAAGAAAAGGCTGGTTGCAGCAGTCCCGAAGTGGCCAGTTTAATACCTGCGGCATTAACACCTAGCAGCTCTAATTGTGAGGCGATTACACCTGAGTTGGAAAGGTCACCATCCATAACTCCTTTGCATAAAGTAAACTCACTTTCGCCCGTTGCATAAAAAATTCTAAACATAAATGACTCCACAAACTCTCAACTCAATAGTAAACATAAAATTGTCATAAAAACAACAAACATTTTGACAATAAGATAAAGTTAACGAAAAATAAAATCCAAAACAAAAAATTTAAAAATTCTACGAACAAAAATATGAATTATCGTGCCAAATAATAATTGTGGTGTCATGTTTTAAATAAAATTATTTACATACATACGTACTAAAATGGTAAACATTGCAAAAAGACATTATTAATTTTTAAATTTTTATGATTTTATTTTTATTCTTCAATTATAGCACGGTTTTGAATACTAAAATATTCTTAAATAAAAATATATTTTTTAAATTAAAATTATGATTCTATAATTCAAATAGAGTTTATAAAATATATATAAAGTATAATAAAATAACACAAGAATATAAATTTATGTATAACAATTTTCAAATTTTTATACATAAATTAAAAGCGCAAATGTGTGTACTTTTAATTAATAGACGTTTACATATCTTCTTCTTAAATACCGAAACTTTCCTTTCGATTGGTTAAAATGCAAATATTTCTATAATTTTTTTATTTAATATTTTCATATCATTATTTCGAATTTTATTTTCTAATTAAAAAATACAATAAAAAGTTTTCCATATTGTATTATAGTTATTAGAATATTTTTATAAAAAAGTATGATAGAAAGAGAATTTAAAAAAGACTGACTGTTATAGGTTTGTTAATAAATCAAAAATTACGCGATAGATTTTAATTGTTGCTATAGTACATTTGATAATGTACTATCGTAAGAGCAATTTTTAAAATTAAAAGGAAAGATGGCATTTATTTTAGGTTTGAATGGAAAAATTTCTCTTATAGTTAAATCACAATTTATGGCTCTCAGATGTGATTTAGCTATTAAGATTTAATAAATTTGTGATGCAAAATATTTCTTAAGATCGTAATTAATTTATGTACAAAATTAATAATGTTAACTATATAAAAGCAGAATATACTTTGAAGTTTTGTAAATCAAAAAATAAAAATGCCTGGTATTTAATTAATATTCAGTGCCATTTTGGATGAAATAAAATATACATATTAAGCTCAATACAAATCGATTACATTTGTTGTTTTATCAAACCAACGAAACTAAAAAAAACGTTTTATTTTTCATTTACCATACAATAAAATTTAAATAGTTTATGTCATCAACTAAATGTTGAAATTTATAAATATAGCAAATTTATGTTTAATATATGAACTTGTAATAATATATAAGTACATATATATATATGTATGTATGTAACATATATATATAAATTATTTATATATTTTTATGTATATATCGAAGATATTCATGAACCCAATTCCTCCAGGGTTCATGTAAATAAATATGTATGTTAAATGTTAATAGAAAAATTCATTTTAATTCGTTTTTTATTTCTCTACCCTTCACTTTCTTTATTACCTTTTCTAGAAACTAGAATCCAGAAGAAATAATTAAAAAAATGGAGCCCAATTTATCAATTCTGTGGACAGCTGTAGTGACACGGTTTCCCATCAAACGGACAGTTTGTATTCTGTCTTTAAATTTAAAAACACGGAAACAAAAACAAAACTTAAACGAATCCAAAACTCTATTTCCACAGAGAAAGCTGGATATTGTTTCAGTTCTGTTTTAGTTTCTAGTCATTTTCAATCTAGTTGAAGTTGAAAAACTACAATTATATTTTGAGAAGATTTCTTATTCCATGCTTTTATCTGGGGCCTAAAGAAAGTTTTTTGGGGTTGTAAAATTCATACCGTTGGGACTAAACCATTTTGCCTTAAAAAGTAATAACGTTTTTCAATTGAGAGCATGAGAATGACAACTATTTTATACAAAATTCGGGCTTGATCATATAATATCTTACTGTAATTGATTACCCGCATCGTTTAAAATGAAAACTGAAAATATCCGTTTATTCTATTTGAGGTTGAAAAGCGCCTATTTAAATTTTATTTCTTTAATGCTACTCGTAAACATCCATTCAATTTTGGGGAATCCCAAAAATCAGTATGCCACACCCATTTCCCTCAACATACAAAAATTGAAAAGTATGGAAGAATTAGAAGAGTATATGCCAATGACAATGCTTCATTCATTGGTATCATAATATAGCAAAGACATCTCTAATATCTCCTGAGGTTAGTGCTAATGAAAATTCTGATTATGAAAAAGTATTTTTGTTAATACAGGTATAAGAGGGGTTTTGTACTAAGGTGAGGCTAGCCTTACTAGTAAGCTAAGCTAGTTAATGGGTTGCTTGAGTGAACTCTCAGTGTCATTGGTAGTAAAGAGTTGCGAGGGTGGACCCTAAAGGGATTTGGGTTGATAACTTGAACCTTAAAATTAGTAGAATCGCGAGGGAGGACCCTAATGAGGGTTGGGTTGCTAGGTTGGACCATAAAATGTAATGGCCTGCAATGTAACTGCATTGAAATTGATAACAAGAATGTGTTTTCAATAAAATAATATGGTTTTTATTTTTTGCTGAATATTGAATATTCAGCCTTTGACATCAATATTCCCCCGAATAGTAAAAAAGTGGCCGAATATTCGCCCTGCCAACTGTAACCGACTATTCACTTTTAGTTTTGAGTGCCTAGTTGTGCAGGCTCAAGGTAAGGTGGAGCCCGGCTAGGTGATGTAATGTGAGACTAGTGGTGCGTTCCGGGTGGGACATATGCATTTTCTAGTGCATATGCTACATATACCGTACCGAATGATATGCGCGCATATGCGCTACTTCAATTCAGAACGCTCATATGTACGTAACACGCTTCTGTTTCGAAGATTAATATTAAATTTTATAAATAAGTATACAAAATATAATTCTATATCTTTAGAACTCATTTCCATTTTTGAATTTACATCAGTCCATTGATTTTGACAACTTGTTGAATATGAAACTTCCAAGTTTTCTAAAAATAATGGCATTTGGATAAATTTGGAATTATTACTCATGATAAAAATTGATAATTATAAAAACTAACCACAAACAACAGACAGGACAAAAGAATAAAACTGTTTATGTTGGGTAGTATAAATTTAATACCCAAATTATAAATTGCGCATGCCCGGCGCATATGACCGAAAAAATGCAATTTTATGCAGCATATGTCCCATTCGGAGCACGTCGTATCCCGCGTAAGCTGCATATGTCCCACTCGGATCGCGCCTTAGTTGTGCAGGGTCAAGTGGGACCCTGGCTAGTTTATACGACGCCATTTTTCTGGCTAAACTTATGGAGAGTATAAAGTGGTATCTTTGTTTCTTTCTATTTATGTCTTTTCTCTATCGCCCTCCACTGCGGAAGTCAGTAAAGTACTCAGTTGTATCACGATTGGCAAATTTTGAATTCCTGCTGAAAGAACTCGTCCGTTTCCGAATCATTCCGAATTATAAGGGGGTTCGATTGTCCCCAGTAGGCGCAAATTTTATGACCGACTTCTGAGCAGCGTTTAAATGCGCGTCGGGTGTCTAGATAGTAAAGGTTATAAATCTTTGAGTTTATGTCATAAGCCTGGCTGCTGGTTGCACTGGCCCAAGTTGGGGCCTGGACTGCTTTCAGAAATCCTAAGCGAGAACTAACTAATTTAACTCGAGTGTTCGGAAACCTACTCTAACCCGTATGGAAACATTTTTCGTACCCCGGATGAGTCACGAATCTCACGACCAATTTTGGTCGTGAATAAGTTACTCGACATCCGCAGATACTTTTTATCTGTGAAGTTTATTATTAATGCCCTGTAACCCACCTTTTAATATTTGAAATCAAGCTTTAAATAGGAAATTTAGAGGAAAATCGAAACAAAAATGTGGAAATAGCTTATAGATATTTCGAATCATTTAAAATAATCAGCAGATTTTCCATTTTTAATTAACTTTAAGCTTCCAACATCAAAATACGTTGCCAATTCGAATATTCGTCACAATCTTGAAATCCACATTTTTTAAAAATGTGATTCCAGTTTTTGACTGATGTCACCAAAAGTTTTAATGTATCTTATAAATCGAAAAATCATTAAAAAGAAATAAAAGTAAATTATTTTAAATAATCAACTTATAACACGTGGCAACAGTGTAATTTATCGCCAAAGTTCCAACCGAGATGTTCGGAAACTCTTCAACTGAGCAACCTGTAAGTTTGATTACTCTAACTAATTTCATACTCCATGCTAAAACCGAACGTGCTCCAGTAAGTGTTAGTAGGTAGCTGGAGTGGTTTTCATCTAAAGTTTACTTTAGGATTTATCCTGCACAGAAACCTATGTTCTAGAATTAACCTAGTTTATGATTGATGTACATGATGATATACTACTCATCTAGAATTAAGGTTTATCGCGGTGCGGTGCAGGAAAGGAACGATTATAAGGAGGTCAAAGTTGGGGTGTGGTTACCAGTTGGGGTTGATAAAGAGTGAGATGAGCGAACAAGAGTGAGCACTTCATAAGCACTTATAATTCTGATGCTCTTAATGATATTTTCAATTTTTAACGAGTTTAATAGGCAGATTCTGGTCAAAATTAAAGGCCTTTAATTAGACACAAATAATGTAACCATGGAAATTGTCCATTACAACCCATATAACAAATTTAAACTTAAAGGCCTTTAAACTAAAATGATTTGACCAGAATCTGGGTATAAGTCAAAAATTTGTATTTATTTACTTGCAATCAAGAATAACTTGATATGAAAGGGCAGATACGTTAGCGGAAACAAAACACACAATGCCAAAAAACACAAACTTGCAGTTAATTACCAAACTTCACAGGATCTAAAATTTAGTGGCGTATTTTTTACAAAATTTTAATAAGAAACCATAGCCATTGCCCAACTTTGCTGTTTCTAAAATTTAGTGGCACAAAATGGCTGTGGTTTCTTATTAAAAACGCCACTAAATTGTAGAACCTGTTAAGTTGGGTAATTGTGGCTTAAATAGCATCACACAAGTTCTAAGTTTGATTGTGAATAGCTTAAAAAGATCACACAAAGATCATTACACACACTCGAATGTACATATAACATAAATTGTTCTGGTAACAGATTTTTTAGTTTTAATTTGAATGAAACTCACTTGAACTATTTTAAAGCTTGAAAAGGGTCCAACTTTTGAAAAAAAATCTTTAAACTAAAAACTTGTCTTGCTTATGCCCGTTTTCACCAACGATTCTTAAAATTTAGGCATTGCTTATAGCGCTAGTTGTTAAGGGCCGGTTGCAGAGTTCAAGCTTCAAGTGACACTTAAACTAAAAATATGACAGAAATACAATAGGAACTCTGTCAACTTTTTTAGTTTAAGTGTCGCTTCAAGCTTAAGCTTCAACTGTGCAATTTTTTATTAAATGATTAAAAATACTTAGCAACTAGCGCTATAATCAATGGGTTAGTTTTAGGAATCTTTGGTGAAAAGAGGCATAAGTATTTTAGCCGCGGTTTAAAATTCCTATTTTATTGACCAGAATACTAATTTACTAATAAATTGAATTCGGACTTACCACTTTTGGTATTTTCTACTTGTGTGTTTATGATGGACTGTGGGAAAGGGTATATGCTTTTATGAAACTAGAACTTGAAAACATCAATCGCGTTCCCCAAGAACACAGCATGTGCGAAGTCAGCGATTCGCGTGACCTCGGTAGTAGTGACAGAGTGTCGTGGAGGGAGGCGTGTGAAACGGGGAGCCAAGCAACGAGTACGAGTCAGAGCGCGAGAGAATACGTAAGCGAGAGTGCAAAAAACGTGCGTGAGTTGCGTGACTAGTGCGGACTAGCAACTTTTTTTTTTTCGAGTTGCAACTTTTTTCTAACGGCACCACAGTTTACAATTACAAACTCAGCATAATCATAATGTCACTATGAGTACGTTCCACTAATGACTCACACGACGACCGCATAGCTGTTCCACATAATGGGGTATTTCCAAAGACTTCTATGTTTTCTATTGTTATACATAGACCGGACACGTGTCAATTTTTTGTGTATCACTGGCGGCCATTTTAAAAGTGTCCGTTTTGGCGGTAAATTTAAAATACTGGTTCACATAACCTATAATACTCATAAAAAGTTGTCAAATTCGATTTTCATTTGATCAGAGAATACCAAAAATTAAGAAAATAACCGAGGTGAATATAGCTAATGGACACTTTTAAAATGGCCGCCGTAGTTCACGCGATACACTTTGGGGGCGCTGGTGTCTGTTTTAAAATAGCTGTGTTTTTCTTTAATTTACAAATTACCAGATACAACAAACAACTAATGCGATGGATTACGATAACTTCGGTTATTATCGGATTGAATGGTAAAAGTTAAACGTCCAAAGTTAGCTTATTAGCAAGTAAAAGTGGGAAATAAAAAACACCTATTTTTTCGAAATGTCAAGCGTGTCCGGTCTATGTATAACAACAGAAAACATAGAAGTCTTTGGGTAATTCTGAACAAAAAATGTTTCCACGTTACAGCGATGTTAAGTTTGACAATCACCCTGATGTCAAAAAAACGCTGTTCTGTAAACTGTAATGGCAATGTAAAATAACAAATTCTGTGTTAAAATGCATTGTACATCTATATAATGTATTATTTTGATCAATTATACATTAATGTATTATTATTATTTTTGTTGATGTTATTTTAACACTGAAAATGTTATTTTAAAAATAATAATACATTAATGTATAATTGATCAAAATAATACATTACATAGATGTGCAATGCATTTTAACGCCGAAAATGTTATTTTACATTGCCGTTAAGTTACAGTAAAGTTTACAGAATAGCGTTTTTTTGACATCAGGGTGACTGTCAAATTTAACATCGCTGTTACGGCTAAAATTTTTTATTCAGAATTACCCCATAAGCATGTTTGAATTATAAAGTATTGTCCGAAAATGCTTCCTTAAAAAGTTATAGCATTTTGCAGGGTCGTCTTATCCATAAGGCACATTGCCTGAAGTATTGATACTAGATGAGACACAGATTGCGAAGTCAAGCAAATAGGCCTGTGGCGTGCTGCCACCTGGTGACTGCAAGATTAATGGCTCACAGAGTTCTGCAATTGAAATATTTCGTACCTCTTGCAACGCTGCAAATAAAAGTTTTGGTTATGTTTGTTTATGTTCCATGCTTTATGCTAGAGGTTAGCCGTTATTGTTTATTACGTGTTTCGTTAAAAGTTTAAAAATGGTGCGAATAATTGATTTAAACTATTTTTTAAATAAATAAAAGCGGCATCTATCGGCTACTCAAAACACTAAATTAGTTCTACGGACCACTAATAGATGCCCAGCGAAAAAAATCCTAGTAGTGATCCGCTTTTAGATATACGCAACGTCTTATGAGAACTGGCTCTCTTATTGTATCCATATTCGATGCTAGGGCCTACGACGTTTACGAAAGAGGAAAAAAAGGACTAGATTTTTTTAGCATTTTATTAAAATAATATTTTTTTTGTGTTCATTTAAAAGTATTACTCCTATTTATTTTATGTTTTATAGGTACTGAATATTTTGTTTTTTTTTATTCTGGGTACCCACGAAACTAGGGTCACCCCTGTAAATTCTAAAGATGTTCTTGTCGGGACTGTTGTCATGATTACCTTACTAAAAATTTTTTTCACTCCCAATAGTGTAAATGTGTCATTATTATGTTGTTTGGAGGTGCGTATCTAGATTTTACGGTTCTTAATTGGTTGCCAATGACGACGGGAAATAAGAAATATTATTTCCCTGATATTATTTACCTACTTCATTTTATTGCAAACATGACATATTATTTGGTAAATTTTCTAAAAAAATTATAAAAATAGTATAATAAACCAAAAATCTTTTCTCTTTTTATAAATCAATTACAAATTTCAAACAAAAATAATAATTTTAATATGACCCGACAAAAAATAAATAATATTTCAAATGTCAAACTGACATACAGACTCGGGGGAGAATTTTATATGATTTTATACACAGATTACTGGACAGACGCACACTGGACGCGACAGTCACGCCCGACAGCATGTGACAGCTTGAGACATGCTTGAGACTGTTTGCAACTGTTGCGTAGCGTCGGATGCAACATGTTGAGACAACTCGAGGCGTAATGTTTCGCCGCTCTGTCACTTGAGTCAAACGTAAATATTGTCAAACATAAATCTCTAGGGTTCTTTTCTTCCCATAAAAACAAATGGTAATATAGGACAACAGAATCAATGCATTCCATAGTGCAAAGAATTTTATTTTTGTAATGGATGTGCTAAATACGTGCCGCGACAATTGTCGTCCGACATTATGTTTCGCGACAGCTTCGGTTACAAATTTCTGTCTGCCGACATTTTCCCTGGAGACATTTTGTCTCTGGCTGTTTCGTCGGTTGCAGTGTGCGGCGGGCCTTATTATAAAAAGTCAAAATAAATAATTGGATTATTTTTTAATATAGATTGGGAGTGAAATAAACGTTGTATACAACTCGGGGGTTAAATAGTGTATTAGTGGTCCTCGACTATTAATACACTATTTACCCCCCTTATAGTATAATATACTATTAATTTCCAGTTACTTGTCAAATTGTCAAAAGTGCGGGGGGAATCTACGTGATGGCGTTAGTTTTTCAGTCCGAAAATTTTGTATCCCAGATAGCCATCTATTTTATATATGGTAATAACCTGTTTATTTGAACAAGTATTGGTTAATATTTTATTCATTATACCCTTTTTATGGTTAGTAAAGCTTCTCGGCGTTTAAAACTTTATTTGAATTATTAACTATACATCTTGGTAACTATTAGTTTTATTTAAAAAATTTTATGGATGTTTTAAAAGAAAACATGATGATGAAGTAAGTAGCATTTGAATATATTGTATTTTACCAACTACTTTTAGTTTTGTTATTTCATACTAACATATTATATTGAATATAGTTTAAGGGGGCGCGACCGAACTGTCTCCCAAAAATATATAATATAATTAAATTTTTCTAACACTATAACATCATCAAATTAAAATGTATATTTTAAAAAATTTTCCGCATCAAAACGTAATAAACTCTACCCAAACCTAAAACCTAACCCGATCACCACAGAGTGTATTTTAGAAAACAATAACCTAACCGAATCATCTGAAATTACGGGAGACAATCCGGTCCCTTTACAACTACCTAACTACCTGAAATTACGGGAGACTGTTAGGTTTGTCCCGTTTAAGGTTTGACTAGCTGTGTATTTGTATTTAACAAAGAAATAAAACAAAATTTCCAGAGGAGCCCGTACACATTTTTTAGACTTTTGTAAAGAAGTATTTTATTTTTGCCATTGATGGGTATCTTATTGCATGATTCTTCTTAAAACCACATCTACTTACACAATTCCATGACTGTACTCTGTACTTGTACAATTCCGGAAAGAAAATTGAACATATTTTCTAATTTCTTGAATTATTAGAAAGGTTTACACTCGAAAAGTGCTTAGATAGTTTGTTAATAAAATTTTGCTCATAGATTTTTAAAAAAAATTTAATCGAGTATTTTAAAGACAATATTTTATTTTAATGGTTCATTAAAATACAATTAATTCCAAATCTTAAAATTGGTGAATTTTTATTTAATTTTTTTCTATCTGGCTTGAAAATAATTTATTCACCTAAACTTATTTTTCTTATACTATTTTTCTTTAAAATTTACCAATTTTTAATGTAATTAAATAAATTAATCTTCTAATTTATTACGAATTTAAATACAGCTTTGAATTTTGAATGACACTGAAGTTTGGTAAAAATTTTAAACTTCAGTGTCATTCCATAAAACTTTTCCTAAATTTTCCACCCTTAAGCCAAGGAGGGCTGTACAAAAAATTAAATTAATTTATTTATTTAATTAATTTAATTAATAAAATATGTAATTTAATTTAATTAATTTAATAACAAAATAATTTAATTTACTTCAGTCAAGTATTATTTAAACAAATCATCTTAGTCTAGAGTTACTTGTGATTTTAAGAATTTTGGGTTTTTTGCGTAGTAATTTAACTTTGTTCAATACCCCGCCTCCAAAGGATTAAAAAAGAGTTCATTTGAAGCGATCATGACATTTTTTTAATTGTAAATTGCCATCAAAACCTTAATCTTACGTTTCACGAAAAAAACAAGTTTTAGTGATTACAGCGCCATCTGTTGTGAAAAAACAAAAAAGTTCCTGAATAAAACCTACATAGTTTTTGATGCTCTTTTCGAATCTGTAATAAAAAATAGGGGGTTCCATTTAAGATTTTAAATTCACCCCCCTTATCCACTCCCTTTAGGGTTTGGGGGTGAAATTTGTTACAGCATCGAACGTCCCCATCCAAACCATCAAACTTTTATTCGGAAACTTTTTTTGTCTGATGTACTGGTTTCGAGAAATTCCCCTGACAAGATTAAAATGGGACACCCTGTACACGTTTTTTTATTATACTATCAAAACATGTTTCATGTCTTCTCTCCAAAGGAATATTTACTTACTTTAATATTAAGCTAAAAATAAAGATTTTTGTAAACTGTTTTAATTTGTATGTATAATAAAATTGTATTATAATAATTAATAATAAAAATTAATACAAAGTAAAAGGTATTTTTATTTTTAAGTTAGTTTCAAAAAGTACATAAAACAATTTCTTTTAGTTAAATATTGCATTGAAATTTGTATTTGAGACAGCTATCTACAGGGTGAGCTAAAATGATTGTGGTCAATTCAAATTTCCCGCCTAAAAATCTGGGGAATTTGTTTGCTTCAAGTTTATAGTAACACAAAATCATGTCAAAATCAAAACAAAGTAACTAGACTAATTTTTACCATTGTGTCAAAACTTCCTATTTTTTAATTACGTTACTTTGCCTTCTATTTCATAAACGTTAGTTTTTATCAAAATAAATTTGCGTAATTCTTCATTTTGTGTTAGCATCTGCGTCGAGAATGAAGAAAAACATTTTCAATATTTGGCATTTGCAGTGAAATTAGAGATTTTGGAAACAAAATTTGCTACGCCATTGGATTACTAGGAGATTTTCTTAAGATTTCAGTTGTACCAACCTGCGTATTTGCTTGCCTACATATCAAACCACAATCATTTTAGCTCACCCTGTATATTATCTATGCGTGGAACAGTAAAAAACGCAGTTTAGTGGAACGGATTTAGTTTTAATGTTCTTATGTGGAACGTACCCTAAAAAGTATGTTCTATTAGGTAACTTATTTTCTAATTGTATATTTTATTTGGGGTATTTATTTTTAAACAAGTCTATTCTCTATTTATACATATAAGGTATTAACTAGATTTTCTGTGTAGCTGATGCCAAATCGCTTCCCCATCCATTTGGGCTTGATGTTTTTGAACAAAACGTCTATTGGACCGACTGGGAAACTCATAATATTGAAAAGATCAATAAATTCACAGGATTAAACAGGACAATAGTCAGCAATAGAATAACTGAGTTGATGGATGTTGTCATATTCCATCATACAAGGATTTACAAAAGCACTCCTTGCCACATAAAAAATGGCGGATGCTCTCATTTGTGTCTCCTTCGACCTGGCGGATACTCCTGTGCTTGTCCACTGGGAATAAAGTTAAACGTAAATTTAATTTAAATAAAATAATCCATTAGGTTATTATTGAGTTTATTTTAGGACGATAAAAAGACTTGTTCCAAGGGACCGATTAATTCGCTTATTCTTGCTCATCGCTACGATATTCGTCAAATTTCATTAGATGTTCCCTATGTAGTTGATGTGGTGTTACCCTTTAATTTCTTAAAAAGTGTTATGTCAGTTGACGTTGATCGTAAATCTGGCGAATTTTATTGGACTGATACTGCAGCACATATTATTCAAAAGAATACACCAGATGGAAAAAATGTGGCAACAATTATATCCAATGAGTTGCAAGTTGTTGATGGTATTGCAATTGATTCTACAGGAAGAAAGGTAAAGTACATTTCCAATAATAGGAGAGTTAAAATTTAAAAAATAATTAAGTACATTTAATAATATGTTTCTTTAGATTTATTGGTCTGATGCTGAACGAAATAGTATAGAAGTGGCTGAATTAGATGGAAGTAACAGGAAGCTTCTAATTTGGTCAAACGTGGATAACCCCAGAGCTATAACGTTACATTATTATCTAGGTCTAATATTTTGGTCAAATTGGGGGACGAAACCAAAAATAGAAGTTGCGCATATGGATGGCAGTAACAGGTATATTCATAGGTATTTATTAAAAAAATGATAATTCTTTACTTGCTTTTCCAGAAAAGCGATAATTACTGAAAACATTATATGGCCTAATGGACTTGCGATAGATAGACCTGAAGGTCGTTTGTATTGGAATGATGCTAAGCTACAAACCATCGAATCATGTGATTTGAACGGACACGATCGAAAAATTATTTTGAGTAACGTATCATATCCTTATGGATTAGTCGTTGTTGGAAATCATATGTATTGGACTGATCTCTACACACAAGGATTACTTAGAGCAGACAAAATAACTGGCAAAGATAAGACTGTAATTCGTGATAAATTAGAAGGGTTAGTAGATGTACGATCGGTTCAAAGTTATAACGTTGCTGAAAATGTATGTGGAGATAATAATGGTGGTTGTTCACATTTATGTCTGCGAAATAATGCGAACTATACCTGCGCTTGTCCTACTGGCCTGAGTTTCAAGCCGGGTAGTAAAACTGAATGCCAGTTCCAACCATCAAATTATTTAATAGTTGCGAATCGTCTGGCTCTAGTTAGAATCAGTTTAGATACACCAGAGTTTTGGGAAGTAACCTTACCTATCAACACAATTCGCAATGCAATAGATGTTGATTTTCATTGGGGTTATCAAAAGCTATATTATACAGATGTGGAGACGAATAAGATTCAGAGCGTTGATATGAAAAACTTTTCGCATATAGAAGATGTAACAGAAAATCTTGTTAATCCAAATGGTATCACAATCGACTGGATAAGTAATAATATTTATTGGACTGATGAAGGGAGTAAAACAATTGAAGTTTGCAAATTGGATAACACTAAAGCAAGAAAGGTCATTATTAAAGAGGATTTATTTGAACCACGTTCCATTGCTGTATTTCCGAGGAAGGGATATTTGTTTTGGACTGATTGGGGCAATCGCCCAAAAATTGAACGATCATATTTAGATGGGTCTTCACGGAAAGTTATTGTTAGTCAAAATTTAGGATTCCCTAATGGTTTAGTGCTAGACTTTAAAGCTAGACGACTTTATTGGAGTGATGTTAAATATGACAGGGTGGAAACATCTGATCTTAATGGTGGAGGAAGAATTCAAATATTACATAGCAGTAGTAAACCAACAAATCATCCTTTTGCATTGGCACAGGTAAAAAAAAATAAGGAAAAGTAATTTTTGATATTATATGTGTTATTTTCAGTTTAAAGATTACATTTACTGGACTGATTGGTTGCAAATGTCTATAGTTCGCGCTGATAAAAATACTGGAAAACATTTAAACGTGGTAAGAACCAAATTAAAAGGTGCGCTGGGAATGGCTATGGTATCTGAAGGTAAACAAAAGGGGTGGAATCCTTGTGGTAGTAATAACGGCGAATGTACTCACTTTTGTTTCTTCAAAGGCACCAATTATTCTTGTGAATGCCCAGATGAACCAGCACCTTCTTGTAAAACTGGTAATGATTAATTTGGTAATTAGTGATTTATACTCATGTTCTGTTTTTTTGTTTAAGAACCATTGCATTACATTTCTACCGTTAAACCTGATGGCACTGATGAGTACTTTGATGAAGACAATGATTTAACTACTTATTACGATCCCAATAGTGATGACACATATCCGCTGCACAATTCTTCATCATCGCAACTATATGTTATGGTTTTAACACCTATTATATGTTTTTTGATTTTGGGTGTAATAGTTCTTACACTTATTATATATAAACACAGTCAAAAGAAATATCTATACACGACGGGAAGGAGTGTTATGACTTTTTCGAATCCAAATTATTATACTCCAGGAGGAGAACAAGGACCTGGACCGGTTAATATAGCTGATAAGAAACCATTTATTTGGAAACGACTTAAATATGATAAGACACAGGTAAGATTTCGAGTTTGGTTATTTGTATTTTTTGTTAAAACCAATCATATAAGTAGATTGATGGGTTTTTTCGCATAATCTTTAAAAGATTTTTTTTGACTTATAACTACTCAAAGCCATCTTTATAATAATTTTTTTGCCCAATAATTTCTCATCAAAGCCATCTTTATTAACTATTTAGCTAGGTTCTGAAATATAAGAAGTTATTTTATTTAATAGAAAAGAAATTCCGCTCTTAGCTAATAAACGTCTGTTTTAGCTATAAAGAAAATAGAATCAATATGTATTTATTTGATTAAAAAAATTTATTGATACAAAATACGAGGTAACAGTACTCAACACTAAATTAATAACAGTATACACTAAATTTAAATGAAATATTTAAATCATTTCTTTTCATTAGGGAATAATAAATTCTTCCAAATTGGTGACAAAACATAATTTTCATTCACTTGCCCAAATGTGATAAAGTTCGGTTTGCTAACTTCCTCTTTGGCAGATATGCAAGTTAATTCTTCAGTAAACTCTGGTTCATTGCAATCATCTAAGCTGTATCTCGTCTTACCCAGTACAAATTCTGTTTTACCAGATTTTCGAACAACAATCTTTCCGATGCATCCTTCGGGGAATTGATTAATATCAGTTTTTTCATCTTTAGCAAAACCTTGCTGAGGCAAGACATCTGGCATCTTGATAATGGAGATAGCTTCATTATTATCTTCATCGCAACTTTTGGTAAGATTTCCAAACGATGAAATTGCGAAAGGCTTTTTTGATGTGATGCAACCTTCATTTGAATTAAAATCCACACCTAATTCTGTTCTTACTGCAAATTTCTTATAGAATCTATGACCATTGTTGTAGCTAGATAATGGTAATACGATTGGTTCATATTCGTCATCAAAATCCGAATCACCATTATTTTCACAGAATAACTCACGAACAGGAGAGAATTTTCAATATTATCAATATTCAAAAAAGTACGTTTCTTTATTCCAGAGCTTGTTTCTTGATTTTGATACGCAGTATTATTGTCAGAATTTATGCTACAATCGTCTGAAAATACCCCAATGGTTTGAACGGTAGGTAATTTCTCTATTTCATCCTGCTCTTTTTGAGATAATTGTTCTCTTTCAGTTTTTAATGCTGAAACATTTGATTGCTTTTTATTTCTTGTTACTTTGAGATTAGGAACGTAAACCTTTTTAGGTTTTGTACCGTCTAAACCAACATTTCTTTTCATAATTCCTGATGAAAGACCTTTAGATCCTGAATTAATATAACGCTTAAAAACTGCGACTTTCTTTTGGTTCATATTCTTCAACCATCAACTTTACGAAATTTCCTACAAAATAAAAAAATAAATAGGATTTGAGAACTTTTCATAAATTCGAAAATTCTATAATAGGTAATATGTCTACCTAACCTAAGCTAACCAAACCTAAGAGCTAACCTAACAAATCTAATGAGTAAACGCCGAAAATCAGTATATCGACTTATAAATGATGCAAACTTTATTATTTTTTTAGGAAAAGGTATATGAAGAAAAGGCTGGTTGCAGCAGTCCCGAAGTGGCCAGTTTAATACCTGCGGCATTAACACCTAGCAGCTCTAATTGTGAGGCGATTACACCTGAGTTGGAAAGGTCACCATCCATAACTCCTTTGCATAAAGTAAACTCACTTTCGCCCGTTGCATAAAAAATTCTAAACATAAATGACTCCACAAACTCTCAACTCAATAGTAAACATAAAATTGTCATAAAAACAACAAACATTTTGACAATAAGATAAAGTTAACGAAAAATGAAATCCAAAACAAAAAATTTAAAAATTCTACGAACAAAAATATGAATTATCGTGCCAAATAATAATTGTGGTGTCATGTTTTAAATAAAATTATTTACATACATACGTACTAAAATGGTAAACATTGCAAAAAGACATTATTAATTTTTAAATTTTTATGATTTTATTTTTATTCTTCAATTATAGCACGGTTTTGAATACTAAAATATTCTTAAATAAAAATATATTTTTTAAATTAAAATTATGATTCTATAATTCAAATAGAGTTTATAAAATATATATAAAGTATAATAAAATAACACAGGAATATAAATTTATGTATAACAATTTTCAAATTTTTATACATAAATTAAAAGCGCAAATGTGTGTACTTTTAATTAATAGACGTTTACATATCTTCTTCTTAAATACCGAAACTTTCCTTTCGATTGGTTAAAATGCAAATATTTCTATAATTTTTTTATTTAATATTTTCATATCATTATTTCGAATTTTATTTTCTAATTAAGAAATACAATAAAAAGTTTTCCATATTGTATTATAGTTATTAGAATATTTTTATAAAAAAGTATGATAGAAAGAGAATTTAAAAAAGACTGACTGTTATAGGTTTGTTAATAAATCAAAAATTACGCGATAGATTTTAATTGTTGCTATAGTACATTTGATAATGTACTATCGTAAGAGCAATTTTTAAAATTAAAAGGAAAGATGGCATTTATTTTAGGTTTGAATGGAAAAATTTCTCTTATAGTTAAATCACAATTTATGGCTCTCAGATGTGATTTAGCTATTAAGATTTAATAAATTTGTGATGCAAAATATTTCTTAAGATCGTAATTAATTTATGTACAAAATTAATAATGTTAACTATATAAAAGCAGAATATACTTTGAAGTTTTGTAAATCAAAAAATAAAAATGCCTGGTATTTAATTAATATTCAGTGCCATTTTGGATGAAATAAAATATACATATTAAGCTCAATACAAATCGATTACATTTGTTGTTTTATCAAACCAACGAAACTAAAAAAAACGTTTTATTTTTCATTTACCATACAATAAAATTTAAATAGTTTATGTCATCAACTAAATGTTGAAATTTATAAATATAGCAAATTTATGTTTAATATATGAACTTGTAATAATATATAAGTACATATATATTTATATGTATGTATGTAACATATATATATAAATTATTTATATATTTTTATGTATATATCGAAGATATTCATGAACCCAATTCCTCCAGGGTTCATGTAAATAAATATGTATGTTAAATGTTAATAGAAAAATTCATTTTAATTCGTTTTTTATTTCTCTACCCTTCACTTACTTTATTACCTTTTCTAGAAACTAGAATCCAGAAGAAATAATTTAAAAACAATGGAGCCCAATTTATCAATTCTGTGGACAGCTGTAGTGACACGGTTTCCCATCAAACGGACCAGTTTGTATTCTGTCTTTAAATTTAAAAACACGGAAACAAAAACAAAACTTAAACGAATCCAAAACTCTATTTCCACAGAGAAAGCTGGATATTGTTTCAGTTCTGTTTTTGTTTCTAGTCATTTTCAATCAGTTGAAAAACTACAATTATATTTTGAGAAGATTTCTTATTCCATGCTTTTATCTGGGGCCTATCTGGGGTTGAAAAATTCATACCGTTGGGACTAAACCATTTTGCCTTAAAAAGTAATAACGTTTTTCAATTGAGAGCATGAGAATGACAACTATTTTATACAAAATTGGGGCTTGATCATATAATATAATCTATAGCAATTTGAAGAAGGTTTTAATTACATGTTATTATAAAATGCTTAAAAAATTACATACTTTTCAGAAAAACGAAAATATTGGAATGATAAGAGCTTAATTTTACCGTAAATCATTATACACGGCGATGATAAGTTTGGAACAAAATTCTAACTGCTAAAAAAATTAAATACGACAGTTACGAATTTTTTGTAGTGTAGTGTAGTTATTTAAAAAAAATAATAGGTATTTGACATTGATTTTATTTAATTTTCCTAAAATGAACACATACGTAAGTATGTTAATTTTCAATAATCGTTAAAATTAATTTTTCTTCGTAAAACCTTCTTCTTTCCCTCATAATCGAAATTAAGAAATTTCCAAAGTTAATTTTACTTGTATAGTTTACATTATTTTCGATTCAAATTAATTTTTCCCGCCAAAACTGGCGTCAGAAGTAGGTGCAAAGCGGCGTAACCTCCGTGACAACTCAAAGTTATGTGACCACCATGACATCCTAATGGCAACTAACCTACTTCTGACGTCAACCCATTAGGTCCGCATTCGGCCGCAAGAGGGAGATCGGTTAGCTTGAAAGGCCAATATTTATAACCAGTTGATTGGGTGGATACTTCACTTAATCAATAAATAGTTCTTAGCTCTTACTTAAATATTTTTAATAAATTACTTATAATTTGGAACTAGTTACTATTCTAAGCTAATTATTCTTTAATCCAAGCATCGTATGGAATATTATTAAATAAGGTTTCAACGAAATTTGACATAATTTGCATTAGTTTCTTCTTTAAATCTGGTTTCATCTCTTTTAGAAGTTCCTGGGAGTTTGAGTTGATGAATAAATTCAATGCTGCTTCTAAAATATGAAATAAATTAGAATTTCCTATTAATTTTATAAAAAAAATTGGTTATTTATTTTGGCTTTATTATCAAAATATATTTTCTTTCTTGCACTTAACACAAAAATTACAAATGGATCCATATAACGGGTGTTTTTAATTTTACTATGTTATGTGGCATAAGAAAACCCATTTAATGAACAAAAAATTTTGGATTTCTCTTCCGGTTTCACCGGAATATGACACCCTATTTTTTTGTGCCAATTATTCAAAGTATGTTTGTGACAAAAAAACCGGAAGTGAATTTTTTTAGTTAAATAAATGTGTTTTCTTATGCCATATAACATAACATAAAATTTTAAATTTGTATTTGCTTACATAAAGAAATTACAGGGTTGGCTCTAGTTTCAGTTATTTCAGTTATACTAAAGCTATTTCGAGTGCTTTTTGAAATTCGCACTTGCCGAAACGTCAAAATATCGACATTTCGCACACTATTTTATAACGAAAAAGTAGAAATCAGGAGATTTTTTTAGAAATTTCCCCTATGGCAGGTCGCATTCGCTATTGAACAAAGGGTTGCGTGACGTGGGTTTTTTTTTAATTTCCCCCTCGATAACTCGACTTCTTTTGTTTTTCGATTTTTTTCAATTTTCTCGAAAACGCGTCGACCGATTTTTACGAAATTTTCTACAAAAATACTTGCCTTGGCCACCTTTTTGATTTTTATAAACATTTTGAAAAAAAAAATTTTTTCGCTCCGGACCGTAATTTTCAAGTTTTCAAAATGACCAAAATTCAAGTTTCGACTTTGAGAGAAAATGAAAAATATGTGCAGCCGAAAATCGACTTTTCGGCATACACTGGCGTTTTCGGCGTTAAAATCTCTTTCGAATCTATACGGCTCCATCAGCGGCATTCTACTTTGAACGGTTCAAACGGGGCCGAGAGTGAGACCCTACGACTTTTTTTTTTTTTTTCGTTAATAAAATAAAAGTCTTTCAAAATTTTTCAATTTTCTCTTCGGATTCTTAAAGAGGACGACGAACCGGATCGAATAAAATTTTTTTTCGTTTAAAAATTCCCACAGGGACGGATTCAGGGTCAAAACAAAAAAAGCGATTTTTTTTCGGACGAGTCGCGCACATAAATTAAAGAACTCCTCCGAAGCCGCGCATAACCTCAAAAATCGCCACGCGTGGCGGCAAGCGTACAAGTTCCGGCTTCCGGAATAACTATATACGATGACGATTTCTTGAAAATTGACCGAATGCGAGCCGATTCAAAATTTTCCATTTTTTCGAGGTTTTTCCGGAATATTTTTTTTATTTTTCATTTTAGAAAAATAAAAATGAACGGAAAATATTCAGCAGAAAGTTCTCGATGCGAGGCAATTAAATTTTTTCAAAAATTCGCGCGTCGCACTTAAAAATCGAAAATTTAAGTTTCTATAAAATTTCACTAAAACGACGCGCTTTCCGAAACCTTCGCTCGTAAATTAAAGAACTCCTCCGAAGCCGCTCAAAATCTCAAAAATCGCTACGCGTGACGGCAAAGGGCCGACTTTGGCGACCCGGAGTAACTATATTTCGTGACGATAGATTAAGATTTGACTTTACACGAGTCACATCAAAATGGTCGATTTTTGCATAATTTTTTTACTTTTTGTGGTGTAAAATTTTTTTTGGGGGGGCGTAGGGGGCAACCTACCCCCCCGATTTTATTTGTTTTTTAATATCTTTCATTTGAGGGGTCGATCTTAAAAATATTCGAAACATTTTTTTTTTAATTTTTTAAGGCTGGGCTTGAAATTTTTTATGGAAATCGGTTTTTGTTTTTTTACTACAAAACTATGAACGTTAGCGATTTGAATTTTTTACCAAAGGTAAACACCGTAAATCGGCACAATTTAAAAGATATACGGTTAAAACTGGTTAATTAGTTTTTTTGCAAAAAAATTGTAAAGTTTTTGTAAAATTTTGTTACAAATACGGCCCTGGACGACGGAATTTTCAACAGACAATAATAATTTCAACACATTTTGGTGAGGCAGGTGACGGGGTAAATTTCAAGCTATTAACCGTTCTGCTGGATTGAATAGTTTCGAAAATATTAATTTTTTTGTGAAATGTAAAAATTTCAGAGCAAATTTTTTTATAAATTTTATAATTTTCCTAAAATTCATAAAATTAATAATTTTAATAAAATTCATAAAATCCTTAAAATTCAAAATTTTCATAATTTTCATAATTTTCATAATTTTCATAATTTTCAACATTTTCACTATTTTCAACATTTTCACTATTTTCAACATTTTCACTATTTTCAACATTTTCACTATTTTCAACACTTTCACTATACTGAAAATAAAAGTAACCTAGACGTGTAACGTCCCTTTTTTTCTTGAGACATACTATTCCATTTACATAGAGAGTTTCTGAGACATACTATTCCACTTATATAGAGGATTCCTGAGACATACTATTCCTGGGATATAGAGGGTGCCTGGGGCATACTATTCCTGAGAAATAGAGGGTTCCTGAGGCATACTATTCCAGGGACATAGAGAGTGCCTTGGGCATACTATTCCTGAGACATAGAGAGTGCCTGGGGTATATTATTCCTGGGACATAGAGGGTGCCTGGGGCATACTATTCCTGGAACATAGAGGGTGCCTGGGACATAGAGGGTTCCTGGGGCATACTATTCCTGGGACATAGAGTGTTCCTGGGACATAGATGGTACCTGGGGCATACTATTCCTGGGACATAGAGGGTTCCAAGGGCATACTATTCCTGGGACATAGAGGGTTCCAGGGGCATACTATTCCTGGGACATAGAGGGTTCCAGGGGCATACTATTCCTGAGGCATACTATTCCACATATGGTCAGTTGCTAGTGTAGATACTATTCTCAATTTGTCAACCAAAACAATGATACCGATTTTTTTTAAATTGTATTTTAAGTTTCTTGAAAATATTATTATTTTTTATTTATTTTAACCGGTTTAATCAAAATTTGTAGTTGTCTTTTTGTAGGATTCATTTTCTGAGTTCCTATAAATATTTTTATAGATGAACGTAACGGTAAATACCATAAATAATCCAGTTTATTTTAGTGCATGGCTTAAAATTAAAGGCTATTGATTTTAAAATCATGTTAACTGAAATTCAATACCTTAAATCTTAAATCACCTATAGGTGGTGTGGCGTAAGGAATTGAGGTAAAACTAAAATAATGATTCATCATTTTTCCTCTCAAAACCCCATTTTTTACTGGAACGTAGAGCTCCTCCTGGCCCAAGGCGACACATAAAAGCAACACCAAACAACCGAACACTTTCATAGCCCACAACTAGTTTAAATACTAGTCGTTATTTAAATAAGCAAAAAAATGAAATGAAAAGGTTTATTACTAAAGTGGAATATTTTCGAGCTTATCAACAGACGTGTTTAGCATTTATAACACTGATATGGTAATAATTTAAATACTAGTCGTTATTTAAATAAGCAAAAAAATGAAATGAAAAGGTTTATTACTAAAGTGGAATATTTTCGAGCTTATCAACAGACGTGTTTAGCATTTATAACACTGATATGGTAATAAAATTATTCTAGACGTTTGCTTATCTTATTGATTTAGATTTTGTATGATTTTAGCAAAATATCATGAAGTTAATTTTTGGGTTTATTGCTCTGGAGAGTGCATATTTGGCAAGGCAGTGGCCAGTGGGGAATGGCAATGGTGATTTGCACATGGTGCACATCAGCTGTACTCGTATCTTACTGTAATTGATTACCCGCATCGTTTAAAATGAAAACTGAAAATATCCGTTTATTCTATTTGAGGTTGAAAAGCGCCTATTTAAATTTTATTTCTTTAATGCTACTCGTAAACATCCATTCAATTTTGGGGAATCCCAAAAATCAGTATGCCACACCCATTTCCCTCAATATACGGAAATTGAAAAGTATGGAAGAATTAGAAGAGTATATGCCAATGACAATGCTTCATTCATTGGTATCATAATATAGCAAAGACATCTCTAATATCTCCTGAGGTTAGTGCTAATGAAAATTCTGATTATGAAAAAGTGTTTTTGTTAATACAGGTATAAGATGGGTTTTGTATTAAGGTGAGGCTAGCCTTACTAGTAAGCTAAGCTAGTTAATGGGTTGCTTGAGTGAACTCTCAGTGTCATTGGTAGTAAAGAGTTGCGAGGGTGGACCCTAAAGGGATTTGGGTTGATAGCTTGAACCTTAAAATTAGTAGAATCGCGAGGGAGGACCCTAATGAGGGTTGGGTTGCTAGGTTGGACCATAAAATGTAATGGCCTGCAATGTAACTGCATTGAAATTGATAACAACAATGTGTTTTCAATAAAATAATATGGTTTTTATTTTTTGCTGAATATTGAATATTCAGCCTTTGACATCAATATTCCCCCGAATAGTAAAAAAGTGGCCGAATATTCGCCCTGCCAACTGTAACCGACTATTCACTTTTAGTTTTGAGTGCCTAGTTGTGCAGGCTCAAGGTAAGGTGGAGCCCTGCTAGGTGATGTAATGTGAGACTAGTGGTGCGTTCCGGGTGGGACATATGCATTTTCTAGTGCATATGCTACATATACCGTACCGAATGATATGCGCGCATATGCGCTACTTCAATTCAGAACGCTCATATGTACGTAACACGCTTCTGTTTCGAAGATTAATATTAAATTTTATAAATAAGTATACAAAATATAATTACAAGATCAAACGAACTTACCTAGGAAGGAAGTTCGATCTTGATTATGTTTGTGTCCTGCTCGATGTATCTCTTATAATTGATAATTGTAGTACTCCCGTACTCTGTGTCAGGTATCACAACTTGATTTAAAAACTCAAATTTTCAATCTAGTATGTTGCTCGCATATCTTTCGTTATTCCTTTAAAGCTTCTTGATTCTTGACGCATGGGACCTGGGATATTGGGGGGGCGCGATACATCGAGCAGGACACAAACATAATCAAGATCGAACTTCCTTCCTAGGTAAGTTCGTTTGATCTTGTAATTATGTATGTGTCCTGCTCGATGTATCTCTTATAATTGATAATTGTAGACTTTTAGAGCTCTTAAGCGTCAAGAATAGATTCGAATAAAATTACTATAGTAATTTTTATTCGACTATTTAAAATACAATAGAAGATTCTTACAAAAGAAGAAAACAGCATAAACTATTTTCAAAACCAATTGTAACAATCATTAAAACAAATTAAACACATCATTTGTAAAATTATCTTGAAATATAATAGGCAATATTATAGAAATTAGCAAAAAACTTAAATATGTCGGACTGTCCCGCCTTATTGTGGATTAAATTAATATTAACTCCTTGCAAATTTGCTTTTGAAGTTACTGCATATCGAGTAATATGCGCACTAAAAACTTATGTGTTTCATCCACCTTTTCCTAAAATTTCCTTAACCCATTTACTAATGGTTTGTTTGCTAACTGTTATATACGGTCTATTAACCGTTATAAACACGTGTTGAATCTCCCCCCTATATTCTTTAAATATTTCTAAATATTTAACCAAATGACATACAATACAAAAAATTGGAAGTATTATTGTTGGTTATATTTTATTGCGCCTGATGTTTTAATCCTCTAGAATTCTAATAATCAACCCTTTATGGACCATATTTTATATTTTATATTTTATATTTGCTATTGTTATTAAATGTTGAATCTGGACTCTTTGTACAGTGGCCAGTACCAACAAACTAACCAATTTTTTGAAAAGCATACTTATTGAAATTTTATTTGTAAATTCTGTAAAAGATAGAAAATCTATTATTACTCGTGGAACCCAAGTTACTACATATTTTGGTTCAATATTCTATTATTGCATATACTCTTAAAACCCCTCTTTAATTTATGGGATCATTACTTTTTGAATTTTCACTAATTAAATTTATAGCTGCTCGATGACTTTTTAATATTCCATATGCAGCACAATTTCATAAAATCATTAAAGATTTTATTATTATAATATGGTAAATTTCTCCATTAAATATACAAATTTTGTTGCATTACAAAACTCCCACCTTATAACTTTAAACTGGAGTTACATTGTTTAAGTTTATTTATATGTATACTTAAGGAAGCTACTAAAAGATTCCCTATTATAATCTCTGTACCACCAAGAGAAGTTGACTAGCCAAAGGATAATTCCTGCCAAAACATTGTCATTAGGTTCAAAAAAGATAGGTTTATCTTTAAGACGAATTCTCAATAGTAGGCTTTGCCAAAAAAATACTAACACGATTCGCCCCGCTTAATCATGTCCTATTTTATCTAATATCCTTAAATTTAAAGAAAAAACGATGGGAATACGTAAAATTGCTTGAGTCTAGATCTTGAATATAAGAATATAATTTATCGCATTTCCGAATAACTCAAGATGCAAATAAATTTATATCCATTATCCCAAATTGCTTAGCAAAAATTTGAAAAATCCAATCTGATATTTCAATCTCCATATACAGAGATATCTTCCTAACTGATTCTTTATCAGCTTTATAATTATCTTTCTTTGAAATAAAATCCGCTTTTAGCTATATTTATAGTTCCTCTGAAAATTCCCAAATTTGCATAGCAATTTTATCTTATGGTTCCCATACAATTTATGTAAGAAACGGAAATAATGTTATCTAATCTTAATAAAATATTAATTTTGTACATTTTTGTACATTTTTAGAAGTCAACATTTTAAGCAAACAATACTACAAGTAGCTCCAAATTTGAAGTAAGACTTCCTCAATTTTACAATAACTATACCTGTTCACAAATTGCCCCCCTACCTAATAAAGAGGCATCAGTATAAATAATTTTATCAAAATGTTATTTCCCGATATAACAATTAACTTTAACTATATTATTTGACCAACATTCAATATCTGGTATTATTTCTTTTCTAAAAATCATTTTGAATCTATAATTGTTTTGATTGTATATTACAAGTTTTGCAATTTTTGAACCATAATATTTTTTCCAGAATTGTCGCAATTTTGCTCTGGAAAGGATAATATATTTTTACTGAATCTAAATTGAACACTAAAAACAAAATATGTTGTTTTAAAATATGACTAGACTTTTTTCATTAATGAAAAGTTCCAGATGTTCCAAAACAATTTTAGTTTTACACATATTTTTTTTTAACAATCATCTATATCAATTGTAGCAAAATAAGATTTAAATTTTGTCAATCTCGTAAGAGTTTACCAACTCTAACTTAAAATGTTTGGTAATAAGAAATTTACTTAAGTCTTTAAGATTTATAATAAATCTGAAAAAATTATCTTTTTTGGATATTATAAAATTTTTGTAATGTATTGACCAAATGGTATTATTTCCTATAAATCATAGGTTTACATTTTCCTATTATTTTGTTCTTAAAAAACAACTTAATTTTGTCTTTAAAACAGACCATTGCTGTTCTTTGGAACAACCCGTTTTATAACCTTTTTGGCAAACGGGGTTTTATAGCCCTTTACCATGACAAAATAATATTGTCATTATTTATTTATTTCTAAAAATATTTTAAGTGGCCAGGACTATTTCTCACCTTTAGTGACGACGTTGGGGTTGAGCTTTCGTTTATGTATGTCCTCCCTGGTACTGCATTGTCGTATAGGTTGACATCTTTGGATAATAATTTCTCCGGACTTTTTGTCCACTCAACTTGTGAATCTTCGGACTACTTGTTGATGAACGATTGAAGTTTAAATTATTTGTAACTTTTGACAATCCCTCTATACAGTTAGTTTTTGGAGTACGTTTTAACTGCTCTGACAAACGCTGAATCGCCATTGCCGATTATAAACGATCCTCCAAAAACATGTGAACATATGTCAGTTTTCTCCAAAGTTTCCTTAATATCTTTATTTAATAAAGATATTGCCAAAAATGATCTTATCTCAGACAATCTTCCAACATCACTGATACATTCTATGTTATATTTAATGGCTTCTTTACATCCCCCACATCTTCTTTTTTAACCAAAATTGCAAGTGCTTGTCCAATATCCGCTAGTCCTATATCCATCCGAATCTGCAACTTTGATAATCTTTCTTTTCTCTTTTTACCTTGATGATTTAACACTACAATTTCAGGATTTAACTTTGGAAGTTCCAAAGAAGAAAACTCAAACAAATCTATCTTAATATCACTTTTTGAATCAAAAATCATTATCAACCTGAAATATTTCTTAATAGAAAAGAAAAGTGTTATAATTTCTTTATTTTAATTATTTATACTAATGTATAAACTGTGCATGTACATACATACATGCCTAAAAATATTTACAAGTAGATACTTGTGTAATCTCTGATCAAATAATCAATATTAAATCATATATTATTTTCCGTATTTCTTTAATACAGAAGGGCATTTACTTACATGTTTAGAAAGACATACTAACCATATTTATGGTTTGTATCATACGTATTTCTAGTCGTATAACATTGATACGAAATATTTATCCTAGCGGACTTTGTGCGTTATATAACATAAGACGATCCACCACTGTCAATAAAATTCTGCTTCTTATACCTACACATGTAGATATTTAACAGGCATGTACTTACATGCTTAGAAATACATACAAGCCATGCTTATGGTTTGTATCATACGTATTTCTAGTCGTATAACATTGATACGAAATATTTAAGTGTGAATTTTCACACTGAAGGTATATTGTCAATAAATCTTGACGCACTTTTTGCGTTATGTAACACAAGACCATCCTCCACTATCAATAAAATGGTGCTTCTTATACATACACTTGTAGATAATTAACATGCATGTACTTACATGCCAAGAAATACATACAAACCATGCTTATGGTTTGTATCATACGTATTTCTAGTCGTATAACATTGATACGAAATATTTAAGTGTGAATTTTCACACTGAAGGCATATTGTCAATAAATCTTGACCCACTTTGTGCATTATGGAACATAAGACCATCCTCCACTATCAATATTATGGTGCTTCTTATACCTACACTTGTAGACATTTAACATGCATGTACTTACATGCTAAGAAATACATACAAACCATGCTTATGGTTTGTATCATACATATTTCTAGTCGTATAACATTGATACGAAATATTTAACTGTGAATTTTCACATTGAAGGCATATTGTCAATAAATCTTGACGCACTTTGTGCGTTATGTAACATAAGACCATCCTCCACTGTCAATAAAATGGTGCTTCTTCTACCTACACCTGTATATTTTTAACATCCATGTACTTACATGCTTAGAAATACATATAAGCCATGCTTATGGTTTGTATCATACGTATTTCTATCCGTATAACATTGATACGGAACACTAACCATCGCCTATTCCCCATGAAATAGCATCAATTATGCGACTATAATTTTGACATTTGACAGTAGGTACTTGTACCAAACTTGAGCACCCACTTTTTCTATGCTTTTTCTTTTTAATATACTTCTCCAAACTACTCAGTTTACCTCAAATTGTTAAAATTTTTTACTCTCTTCTGATATGCGACTTGTGCCCTGACACAAAAACAGAAGAATAACGAAAGATATGCGAGCAACATACTAGATTGAAAATTTGAGTTTTTAAATCAAGTTGTGATACCTGACACAGAGTACGGGAGTACTACAATTATCAATTATAAGAGATACATCGAGCAGGACACATACATAATTCTATATCTTTAGAACTCATTTCCATTTTTGAATTTACATCAGTCCATTGATTTTGAGAACTTGTTAAATATGAAACTTCCAAGTTTTCTAAAAATAATGGCATTTGGATAAATTTGGAATTATTACTCATGATAAAAATTGATAATTATAAAAACTAACCACAAACAACAGACAGGACAAAAGAATAAAACTGTTTATGTTGGGTAGTATAAATTTAATACCCAAATTATAAATTGCGCATGCCCGGCGCATATGACCGAAAAAATGCAATTTTATGCAGCATATGTCCCATTCGGAGCACGTCGTATCCCGCGTAAGCTGCATATGTCCCACTCGGATCGCGCCTTAGTTGTGCAGGGTCAAGTGGGACCCTGGCTAGTTTATACGACGCCATTTTTCTGGCTAAACTTATGGAGAGTATAAAGTGGTATCTTTGTTTCTTTCTATTTATGTCTTTTCTCTATCGCCCTCCACTGCGGAAGTCAGTAAAGTACTCAGTTGTATCACGATTGGCAAATTTTGAATTCCTGCTGAAAGAACTCGTCCGTTTCCGAATCATTCCGAATTATAAGGGGGTTCGATTGTCCCCAGTAGGCGCAAATTTTATGACCGACTTCTGAGCAGCGTTTAAATGCGCGTCGGGTGTCTAGATAGTAAAGGTTATAAATCTTTGAGTTTATGTCATAAGCCTGGCTGCTGGTTGCACTGGCCCAAGTTGGGGCCTGGACTGCTTTCAGAAATCCTAAGCGAGAACTAACTAATTTAACTCGAGTGTTCGGAAACCTACTCTAACCCGTATGGAAACATTTTTCGTACCCCGGATGAGTCACGAATCTCACGACCAATTTTGGTCGTGAATAAGTTACTCGACATCCGCAGATACTTTTTATCTGTGAAGTTTATTATTAATGCCCTGTAACCCACCTTTTAATATTTGAAATCAAGCTTTAAATAGGAAATTTAGAGGAAAATCGAAACAAAAATGTGGAAATAGCTTATAGATATTTCGAATCATTTAAAATAATCAGCAGATTTTCCATTTTTAATTAACTTTAAGCTTCCAACATCAAAATACGTTGCCAATTCGAATATTCGTCACAATCTTGAAATCCACATTTTTTAAAAATGTGATTCCAGTTTTTGACTGATGTCACCAAAAGTTTTAATGTATCTTATAAATCGAAAAATCATTAAAAAGAAATAAAAGTAAATTATTTTAAATAATCAACTTATAACACGTGGCAACAGTGTAATTTATCGCCAAAGTTCCAACCGAGTTGTTCGGAAACTTTTCAACTGAGGAGCAACCTGTCAGTTTGATTACTCTAACTAATTTCATACTCCATGCTAAAACCGAACGTGCTCCAGTAAGTGTTAGTAGGTAGCTGGAGTGGTTTGCATCTAAAGTTTACTTTAGGATTTATCCTGCACAGAAACCTATGTTCTAGAATTAACCTAGTTTATGATTGATGTACATGATGATATACTACTCATCTAGAATTAAGGTTTATCGCGGTGCGCTGCAGGAAAGGAACGATTATAAGGAGGTCAAAGTTGGGGTGTGGTTACCAGTTGGGGTTGATAAAGAGTGAGATGAGCGAACAAGAGTGAGCACTTCATAAGCACTTATAATTCTGATGCTCTTAATGATATTTTCAATTTTTAACGAGTTTAATAGGCAGATTCTGGTCAAAATTAAAGGCCTTTAATTAGACACAAATAATGTAACCATGGAAATTGTCCATTACAACCCATATAACAAATTTAAACTTAAAGGCCTTTAAACTAAAATGATTTGACCAGAATCTGGGTATAAGTCAAAAATTTGTATTTATTTACTTGCAATCAAGAATAACTTGATATGAAAGGGCAGATACGTTAGCGGAAACAAAACACACAATGCCAAAAAACACAAACTTGCAGTTAATTACCAAACTTCACAGGATCTAAAATTTAGTGGCGTATTTTTTACAAAATTTTAATAAGAAACCATAGCCATTGCCCAACTTTGCTGTTTCTAAAATTTAGTGGCACAAAATGGCTGTGGTTTCTTATTAAAAACGCCACTAAATTGTAGAACCTGTTAAGTTGGGTAATTGTGGCTTAAATAGCATCACACAAGTTCTAAGTTTGATTGTGAATAGCTTAAAAAGATCACACAAAGATCATTACACACACTCGAATGTACATATATCATAAATTGTTCTGGTAACAGATTTTTTAGTTTTAATTTTAATGAAACTCACTTGAACTATTTTAAAGCTTGAAAAGGGTCCAACTTTTGAAAAAAAATCTTTAAACTAAAAACTTGTCTTGCTTATGCCCGTTTTCACCAACGATTCTTAAAATTTAGGCATTGCTTATAGCGCTAGTTGTTAAGGACCGGTTGCAGAGTTCAAGCTTCAAGTGACACTTAAACTAAAAATATGACAGATATACAATAGGAACTCTGTCAACTTTTTTAGTTTAAGTGTCTCTTCAAGGTTAAGCTTCAACTGTGCAATTTTTTATTAAATGATTAAAAATACTTAGCAACTAGCGCTATAATCAATGGGTTAGTTTTAGGAATCTTTGGTGAAAAGAGGCATAAGTATTTTAGCCGCGGTTTAAAATTCCTATTTTATTGACCAGAATACTAATTTACTAATAAATTGAATTCGGACTTACCACTTTTGGTATTTTCTACTTGTGTGTTTATGATGGACTGTGGGAAAGGGTATATGCTTTTATGAAACTAGAACTTGAAAACATCAATCGCGTTCCCCAAGAACACAGCATGTGCGAAGTCAGCGATTCGCGTGACCTCGGTAGTAGTGACAGAGTGTCGTGGAGGGAGGCGTGTGAAACGGGGAGCCAAGCAACGAGTACGAGTCAGAGCGCGAGAGAATACGTAAGCGAGAGTGCAAAAAACGTGCGTGAGTTGCGTGAGTTGCGTGAGTTGCGTGAGTTGCGTGACTAGTGCGGACTAGCAACTTTTTTTTTTCGAGTTGCAACTTTTTTCTAACGGCACCACAGTTTACAATTACAAACTCAGCATAATCATAATGTCACTATGAGTACGTTCCACTAATGACTCACACGACGACCGCATAGCTGTTCCACATAATGGGGTATTTCCAAAGACTTCTATGTTTTCTATTGTTATACATAGACCGGACACGTGTCAATTTTTTGTGTATCACTGGCGGCCATTTTAAAAGTGTCCGTTTTGGCGGTAAATTTAAAATACTGGTTCACATAACCTATAATACTCATAAAAAGTTGTCAAATTCGATTTTCATTTGATCAGAGAATACCAAAAATTAAGAAAATAACCGAGGTGAATATAGCTAATGGACACTTTTAAAATGGCCGCCGTAGTTCACGCGATACACTTTGGGGGCGCTGGTGTCTGTTTTAAAATAGCTGTGTTTTTCTTTAATTTACAAATTACCAGATACAACAAACAACTAATGCGATGGATTACGATAACTTCGGTTATTATCGGATTGAATGGTAAAAGTTAAACGTCCAAAGTTAGCTTATTAGCAAGTAAAAGTGGGAAATAAAAAACACCTATTTTTTCGAAATGTCAAGCGTGTCCGGTCTATGTATAACAACAGAAAACATAGAAGTCTTTGGGTAATTCTGAACAAAAAATGTTTCCACGTTACAGCGATGTTAAGTTTGACAATCACCCTGATGTCAAAAAAACGCTGTTCTGTAAACTGTAATGGCAATGTAAAATAACAAATTCTGTGTTAAAATGCATTGTACATCTATATAATGTATTATTTTGATCAATTATACATTAATGTATTATTATTATTTTTGTTGATGTTATTTTAACACTGAAAATGTTATTTTAAAAATAATAATACATTAATGTATAATTGATCAAAATAATACATTACATAGATGTACAATGCATTTTAACGCCGAAAATGTTATTTTACATTGCCGTTAAGTTACAGTAAAGTTTACAGAATAGCGTTTTTTTGACATCAGGGTGACTGTCAAATTTAACATCGCTGTTACGGCTAAAATTTTTTATTCAGAATTACCCCATAAGCATGTTTGAATTATAAAGTATTGTCCGAAAATGCTTCCTTAAAAAGTTATAGCATTTTGCAGGGTCGTCAGGTCGTCTTATCCATAAGGCACATTGCCTGAAGTATTGATACTAGATGAGACACAGATTGCGAAGTCAAGCAAATAGGCCTGTGGCGTGCTGCCACCTGGTGACTGCAAGATTAATGGCTCACAGAGTTCTGCAATTGAAATATTTCGTACCTCTTGCAACGCTGCAAATAAAAGTTTTGGTTATGTTTGTTTATGTTCCATGCTTTATGCTAGAGGTTAGCCGTTATTGTTTATTACGTGTTTCGTTAAAAGTTTAAAAATGGTGCGGATAATTGATTTAAACTATTTTTTAAATAAATAAAAGCGGCATCTATCGGCTACTCAAAACACTAAATTAGTTCTACGGACCACTAATAGATGCCCAGCGAAAAAAATCCTAGTAGTGAGCCGCTTTTAGATATACGCAACGTCTTATGAGAACTGGCTCTCTTATTGTATCCATATTCGATGCTAGGGCCTACGACGTTTACGAAAGAGGAAAAAAAGGACTAGATTTTTTTAGCATTTTATTAAAATAATATTTTTTTTGTGTTCATTTAAAAGTATTACTCCTATTTATTTTATGTTTTATAGGTACTGAATATTTTGTTTTTTTTTATTCTGGGTACCCACGAAACTAGGGTCACCCCTGTAAATTCTTTATTTATGAAAATAAAAATTGCAAATTTTAGTATATTTATATAGGGTGATTCACATTTATGTGCAAATCTCTCGGGTGGTGATTCCTTAGATAAAAATTAGAAAAAAAAGTTCATATAAACATATGTCTGATTCCGCTTCCTAAGTGAGTTACAGCTCTTCAAAGGTGCTGACAGAGAAGAGGTTTTTGGCCATTTATTTCAGAATGGATAGTAGTAAAACATTCAAATTTGGCGTAACTCTTAAAATATATTGGACACAAGTCCATGATTTTTTTGAAATTGTTTTATTGGTTTTAAGTGGTATTTTAAGAGATTGTTGGTGGTAAAAACAATGGTAACTTTTTTATTACTGAATTTTTATCGGATTTTTTTTTCAAAATATTATTCTGTAATCAAATTTTCACAAAAAAATGTGCTCTTATACAAATTCAACAGAATGATCCGTTTAAAAGAAAAGTGCATCTAAAGATGTTCTTGTCGGGACTGTTGTCATGATTACCTTACTAAAAATTTTTTTCACTCCCAATAGTGTAAATGTGTCATTATTATGTTGTTTGGAGGTGCGTATCTAGATTTTACGGTTCTTAATTGGTTGCCAATGACGACGGGAAATAAGAAATATTATTTCCCTGATATTATTTACCTACTTCATTTTATTGCAAACATGACATATTATTTGGTAAATTTTCTAAAAAAATTATAAAAATAGTATAATAAACCAAAAATCTTTTCTCTTTTTATAAATCAATTACAAATTTCAAACAAAAATAATAATTTTAATATGACCCGACAAAAAATAAATAATATTTCAAATGTCAAACTGACATACAGACTCGGGGGAGAATTTTATATGATTTTATACACAGATTACTGGACAGACGCACACTGGACGCGACAGTCACGCCCGACAGCATGTGACAGCTTGAGACATGCTTGAGACTGTTTGCAACTGTTGCGTAGCGTCGGATGCAACATGTTGAGACAACTCGAGGCGTAATGTTTCGCCGCTCTGTCACTTGAGTCAAACGTAAATATTGTCAAACATAAATCTCTAGGGTTCTTTTCTTCCCATAAAAACAAATGGTAATATAGGACAACAGAATCAATGCATTCCATAGTGCAAAGAATTTTATTTTTGTAATGGATGTGCTAAATACGTGCCGCGACAATTGTCGTCCGACATTATGTTTCGCGACAGCTTCGGTCACAAATTTCTGTCTGCCGACATTTTCCCTGGAGACATTTTGTCTCTGGCTGTTTCGTCGGTTGCAGTGTGCGGCGGGCCTTATTATAAAAAGTCAAAATAAATAATTGGATTATTTTTTAATATAGATTGGGAGTGAAATAAACGTTGTATACAACTCGGGGGTTAAATAGTGTATTAGTGGTCCTCGACTATTAATACACTATTTACCCCCCTTATAGTATAATATACTATTAATTTCCAGTTACTTGTCAAATTGTCAAAAGTGCGGGGGGAATCTACGTGATGGCGTTAGTTTTTCAGTCCGAAAATTTTGTATCCCAGATAGCCATCTATTTTATATATGGTAATAACCTGTTTATTTGAAAAAGTATTGGTTAATATTTTATTCATTATACCCTTTTTATGGTTAGTAAAGCTTCTCGGCGTTTAAAACTTTATTTGAATTATTAACTATACATCTTGGTAACTATTAGTTTTATTTAAAAAATTTTATGGATGTTTTAAAAGAAAACATGATGATGAAGTAAGTAGCATTTGAATATATTGTATTTTACCAACTACTTTTAGTTTTGTTATTTCATACTAACATATTATATTGAATATAGTTTAAGGGGGCGCGACCGAACTGTCTCCCAAAAATATATAATATAATTAAATTTTTCTAACACTATAACATCATCAAATTAAAATGTATATTTTAAAAAATTTTCCGCATCAAAACGTAATAAACTCTACCCAAACCTAAAACCTAACCCGATCACCACAGAGTGTATTTTAGAAAACAATAACCTAACCGAATCATCTGAAATTACGGGAGACAATCCGGTCCCTTTACAACTACCTAACTACCTGAAATTACGGGAGACTGTTAGGTTTGTCCCGTTTAAGGTTTGACTAGCTGTGTATTTGTATTTAACAAAGAAATAAAACAAAATTTCCAGAGGAGCCCGTACACATTTTTTAGACTTTTGTAAAGAAGTATTTTATTTTTGCCATTGATGGGTATCTTATTGCATGATTCTTCTTAAAACCACATCTACTTACACAATTCCATGACTGTACTCTGTACTTGTACAATTCCGGAAAGAAAATTGAACATATTTTCTAATTTCTTGAATTATTAGAAAGGTTTACACTCGAAAAGTGCTTAGATAGTTTGTTAATAAAATTTTGCTCATAGATTTTTAAAAAAAATTTAATCGAGTATTTTAAAGACAATATTTTATTTTAATGGTCCATTAAAATACAATTAATTCCAAATCTTAAAATTGGTGAATTTTTATTTAATTTTTTTCTATCTGGCTTGAAAATAATTTATTCACCTAAACTTATTTTTCTGATACTATTTTTCTTAAAAATTTACCAATTTTTAATGTAATTAAATAAATTAATCTTCTAATTTATTACGAATTTAAATACAGCTTTGAATTTTGAATGACACTGAAGTTTGGTAAAAATTTTAAACTTCAGTGTCATTCCACAAAACTTTTCCTAAATTTTCCACCCTTAAGCCAAGGAGGGCTGTACAAAAAATTAAATTAATTTATTTATTTAATTAATTTAATTAATAAAATATGTAATTTAATTTAATTAATTTAATTTAATTAATTTAATAACAAAATAATTTAATTTACTTCAGTCAAGTATTATTTAAACAAATCATCTTAGTCTAGAGTTACTTGTGATTTTAAGAATTTTGGGTTTTTTGCGTAGTAATTTAACTTTGTTCAATACCCCGCCTCCAAAGGATTAAAAAAGAGTTCATTTGAAGCGATCATGACATTTTTTTTAATTGTAAATTGCCATCAAAACCTTAATCTTACGTTTCACGAAAAAAACAAGTTTTAGTGATTACAGCGCCATCTGTTGTGAAAAAACAAAAAAGTTCCTGAATAAAACCTACATAGTTTTTGATGCTCTTTTCGAATCTGTAATAAAAAATAGGGGGTTCCATTTAAGATTTTAAATTCACCCCCCTTATCCACTCCCTTTAGGGTTTGGGGGTGAAATTTGTTACAGCATCGAACGTCCCCATCCAAACCATCAAACTTTTATTCGGAAACTTTTTTTGTCTGATGTACTGGTTTCGAGAAATTCCCCTGACAAGATTAAAATGGGACACCCTGTACACGTTTTTTTATTATACTATCAAAACATGTTTCATGTCTTCTCTCCAAAGGAATATTTACTTACTTTAATATTAAGCTAAAAATAAAGATTTTTGTAAACTGTTTTAATTTGTATGTATAATAAAATTGTATTATAATAATTAATAATAAAAATTAATACAAAGTAAAAGGTATTTTTATTTTTAAGTTAGTTTCAAAAAGTACATAAAACAATTTCTTTTAGTTAAATATTGCATTGAGATAGTAGTTAACAAGAAGTTAAAATTTAAAATTCAAATAATTTTCATTAATAATAAAATTAAATTTCTCGGAATTTTAAATCTCCCACCATTTTTGTTGGGATTAGTTCCTGGGATTTATGTTACGAGCGCTGGTGTCGCCTGCAAAAAAATTTGTATTTGAGACAGCTATCTACAGGGTGAGCTAAAATGATTGTGGTCAATTCAAATTTCCCGCCTAAAAATCTGGGGAATTTGTTTGCTTCAAGTTTATAGTAACACAAAATCATGTCAAAATCAAAACAAAGTAACTAGACTAATTTTTACCATTGTGTCAAAACTTCCTATTTTTTAATTACGTACTTTGCCTTCTATTTCATAAACGTTAGTTTTTATCAAAATAAATTTGCGTAATTCTTCATTTTGTGTTAGCATCTGCGTCGAGAATGAAGAAAAACATTTTCAATATTTGGCATTTGCAGTGAAATTAGAGATTTTGGAAACAAAATTTGCTACGCCATTGGATTACTAGGAGATTTTCTTAAGATTTCAGTTGTACAAACCTGCGTATTTGCTTGCCTACATATCAAACCACAATCATTTTAGCTCACCCTGTATATTATCTATGCGTGGAACAGTAAAAAACGCAGTTTAGTGGAACGGATTTAGTTTTAATGTTCTTATGTGGAACGTACCCTAAAAAGTATGTTCTATTAGGTAACTTATTTTCTAATTGTATATTTTATTTGGGGTATTTATTTTTAAACAAGTCTATTCTCTATTTATACATATAAGGTATTAACTAGATTTTCTGATGTAGCTGATGCCAAATCGCTTCCCCATCCATTTGGGCTTGATGTTTTTAAACAAAACGTCTATTGGACCGACTGGAAACTCATAATATTGAAAAGATCAATAAATTCACAGGATTAAACAGGACAATAGTCAGCAATAGAATAACTGAGTTGATGGATGTTGTCATATTCCATCATACAAGGATTTACAAAAGCACTCCTTGCCACATAAAAAATGGCGGATGCTCTCATTTGTGTCTCCTTCGACCTGGCGGATACTCCTGTGCTTGTCCACTGGGAATAAAGTTAAACGTAAATTTAATTTAAATAAAATAATCCATTAGGTTATTATTGAGTTTATTTTAGGACGATAAAAAGACTTGTTCCAAGGGACCGATTAATTCGCTTATTCTTGCTCATCGCTACGATATTCGTCAAATTTCATTAGATGTTCCCTATGTAGTTGATGTGGTGTTACCCTTTAATTTCTTAAAAAGTGTTATGTCAGTTGACGTTGATCGTAAATCTGGCGAATTTTATTGGACTGATACTGCAGCACATATTATTCAAAAGAATACACCAGATGGAAAAAATGTGGCAACAATTATATCCAATGAGTTGCAAGTTGTTGATGGTATTGCAATTGATTCTACAGGAAGAAAGGTAAAGTACATTTCCAATAATAGGAGAGTTAAAATCTAAAAAATAATTAAGTACATTTAATAATATGTTTCTTTAGATTTATTGGTCTGATGCTGAACGAAATAGTATAGAAGTGGCTGAATTAGATGGAAGTAACAGGAAGCTTCTAATTTGGTCAAACGTGGATAACCCCAGAGCTATAACGTTACATTATTATCTAGGTCTAATATTTTGGTCAAATTGGGGGACGAAACCAAAAATAGAAGTTGCGCATATGGATGGCAGTAACAGGTATATTCATAGGTATTTATTAAAAAAATGATAATTCTTTACTTGCTTTTCCAGAAAAGCGATAATTACTGAAAACATTATATGGCCTAATGGACTTGCGATAGATCGACCTGAAGGTCGTTTGTATTGGAATGATGCTAAGCTACAAACCATCGAATCATGTGATTTGAACGGAAACGATCGAAAAATTATTTTGAGTAACGTATCATATCCTTATGGATTAGTCGTTGTTGGAAATCATATGTATTGGACTGATCTCTACACACAAGGATTACTTAGAGCAGACAAAATAACTGGCAAAGATAAGACTGTAATTCGTGATAAATTAGAAGGGTTAGTAGATGTACGATCGGTTCAAAGTTATAACGTTGCTGAAAATGTCTGTGGAGATAATAATGGTGGTTGTTCACATTTATGTCTGCGAAATAATGCGAACTATACCTGCGCTTGTCCTACTGGCCTGAGTTTCAAGCCGGGTAGTAAAACTGAATGCCAGTTCCAACCATCAAATTATTTAATAGTTGCGAATCGTCTGGCTCTAGTTAGAATCAGTTTAGATACACCAGAGTTTTGGGAAGTAACCTTACCTATCAACACAATTCGCAATGCAATAGATGTTGATTTTCATTGGGGTTATCAAAAGCTATATTATACAGATGTGGAGACGAATAAGATTCAGAGCGTTGATATGAAAAACTTTTCGCATATAGAAGATGTAACAGAAAATCTTGTTAATCCAAATGGTATCACAATCGACTGGATAAGTAATAATATTTATTGGACTGATGAAGGGAGTAAAACAATTGAAGTTTGCAAATTGGATAACACTAAAGCAAGAAAGGTCATTATTAAAGAGGATTTATTTGAACCACGTTCCATTGCTGTATTTCCGAGGAAGGGATATTTGTTTTGGACTGATTGGGGCAATCGCCCAAAAATTGAACGATCATATTTAGATGGGTCTTCACGGAAAGTTATTGTTAGTCAAAATTTAGGATTCCCTAATGGTTTAGTGCTAGACTTTAAAGCTAGACGACTTTATTGGAGTGATGTTAAATATGACAGGGTGGAAACATCTGATCTTAATGGTGGAGGAAGAATTCAAATATTACATAGCAGTAGTAAACCAACAAATCATCCTTTTGCATTGGCACAGGTAAAAAAAAATAAGGAAAAGTAATTTTTGATATTATATGTGTTATTTTCAGTTTAAAGATTACATTTACTGGACTGATTGGTTGCAAATGTCTATAGTTCGCGCTGATAAAAATACTGGAAAACATTTAAACGTGGTAAGAACCAAATTAAAAGGTGCGCTGGGAATGGCTATGGTATCTGAAAGTAAACAAAAGGGGTGGAATCCTTGTGGTAGTAATAACGGCGAATGTACTCACTTTTGTTTCTTCAAAGGCACCAATTATTCTTGTGAATGCCCAGATGAACCTGCACCTTCTTGTAAAACTGGTAATGATTAATTTGGTAATTAGTGATTTATACTCATGTTCTGTTTTTTTGTTTAAGAACCATTGCATTACATTTCTACCGTTAAACCTGATGGCACTGATGAGTACTTTGATGAAGACAATGATTTAACAACTTATTACGATCCCAATAGTGATGACACATATCCGCTGCACAATTCTTCATCATCGCAACTATATGTTATGGTTTTAACACCTATTATATGTTTTTTGATGTTGGGTGTAATAGTTCTTACACTTATTATATATAAACACAGTCAAAAGAAATATCTATACACGACGGGAAGGAGTGTTATGACTTTTTCGAATCCAAATTATTATACTCCAGGAGGAGAACAAGGACCTGGACCGGTTAATATAGCTGATAAGAAACCATTTATTTGGAAACGACTTAAATATGATAAGACACAGGTAAGATTTCGAGTTTGGTTATTTGTATTTTTTGTTAAAACCAATCATATAAGTAGATTGGTGGGTTTTTTCGCATAATCTTTAAAAGATTTTTTTTTGACTTATAACTACTCAAAGCCAACTTTATAATAATTTTTTTGCCCAATAATTTCTCATCAAAGCCATGTTTATTAACTATTTAGCTAGGTTCTGAAATATAAGAAGTTATTTTATTTAATAGAAAGCAAATTCCGCTCTTAGCTAATAAACGTCTGTTTTAGCTATAAAGAAAATAGAATCAATATGTATTTATTTGATTAAAAAAAATTTATTGATACAAAATACGAGGTAACAGTACTCAACACTAAATTAATAACAGTACACACTAAATTTAAATGAAATATTTAAATCATTTCTTTTCATTAGGGAATAATAAATTATTCCAAATTGGTGACAAAACATAATTTTCATTCACTTGCCCAAATGTGATAAAGTTCGGTTTGCTAACTTCCTCTTTGGCAGATATGCAAGTTAATTCTTCAGTAAACTCTGCTTCATTGCAATCATCTAAGCTGTATCTCGTCTTACCCAGTACAAATTCTGTTTTACCAGATTTTCGAACAACAATCTTTCCGATGCATCCTTCGGGGAATTGATTAATATCAGTTTTTTCATCTTTAGCAAAACCTTGGTGAGGCAAGACATCTGGCATCTTGATAATGGAGATAGCTTCATTATTATCTTCATCGCAACTTTTTGTAAGATTTCCAAACGACGAAATTGCGAAAGGCTTTTTTGATGTGATGCAACCTTCATTTGAATTAAAATCCACACCTAATTCTGTTCTTACTGCAAATTTCTTATAGAATCTATGACCATTGTTGTAGCTAGATAATGGTAATACGATTGGTTCATATTCGTCATCAAAATCCGAATCACCATTATTTTCACAGAATAAGTCACGAACAGGAGAATTTTCAATATTATCAATATTCAAAAAAGTACGTTTCTTTATTCCTGAGCTTGTTTCTTGATTTTGATACGCAGTATTATTGTCAGAATTTGTGCTACAATTGTTTGATAAAAAAGTATCGTCTGAAAATACCCCAATGGTTTGAACGGTACGTAATTTCTCTATTTCATCCTGCTCTTTTTGAGATAATTGTTCTCTTTCAGTTTTTAATGCTGAAACATTTGATTGCTTTTTATTTCTTGTTACTTTGAGGTTAGGAGCGTAAACCTTTTTAGGTTTTGTACCGTCTAAACCAACATTTCTATTCATAATTCTTGATGAAAGACCTTTAGATCCTGAATTAATATAACGCTTAAAAATTGCGACTTTCTTTTGGTTCATATGTTCTTTTGTAGTAATATTTGGGCGTAACCATCAACTTTACGAAATTTCCTACAAAATAAAAAAATAAATAAAACTTTTCATAAATTCGAAAATTCTATAATAGGTAATATGTCTACCTAACCTAAGCTAACCAAACCTAAGAGCTAACCTAACAAGACAAATCCCTACAATGGGACAAATCTAATGAGTAAACGCTGAAAATCAGTATATCGACTTATAAATGATGAAAAATTTATTATTTTTTTAGGAAAAGGTATATGAAGAAAAGGCTGGTTGCAGCAGTCCCGAAGTGGCCAGTTTAATACCTGCGGCATTAACACCTAGCAGCTCTAATTGTGAGGCGATTACACCTGAGTTGGAAAGGTCACCATCCATAACTCCTTTGCATAAAGTAAACTCACTTTCGCCCGTTGCATAAAAAATTCTAAACATAAATGACTCCACAAACTCTCAACTCAATAGTAAACATAAAATTGTCATAAAAACAACAAACATTTTGACAATAAGATAAAGTTAACGAAAAATGAAATCCAAAACAAAAAATTTAAAAATTCTACGAACAAAAATATGAATTATCGTGCCAAATAATAATTGTGGTGTCATGTTTTAAATAAAATTATTTACATACATACGTACTAAAATGGTAAACATTGCAAAAAGACATTATTAATTTTTAAATTTTTATGATTTTATTTTTATTCTTCAATTATAGCACGGTTTTGAATACTAAAATATTCTTAAATAAAAATATATTTTTTAAATTAAAATTATGATTCTATAATTCAAATAGAGTTTATAAAATATATATAAAGTATAATAAAATAACACAAGAATATAAATTTATGTATAACAATTTTCAAATTTTTATACATAAATTAAAAGCGCAAATGTGTGTACTTTTAATTAATAGACGTTTACATATCTTCTTCTTAAATACCGAAACTTTCCTTTCGATTGGTTAAAATGCAAATATTTCTATAATTTTTTTATTTAATATTTTCATATCATTATTTCGAATTTTATTTTCTAATTAAAAAATACAATAAAAAGTTTTCCATATTGTATTATAGTTATTAGAATATTTTTATAAAAAAGTATGATAGAAAGAGAATTTAAAAAAGACTGACTGTTATAGGTTTGTTAATAAATCAAAAATTACGCGATAGATTTTAATTGTTGCTATAGTACATTTGATAATGTACTATCGTAAGAGCAATTTTTAAAATTAAAAGGAAAGATGGCATTTATTTTAGGTTTGAATGGAAAAATTTCTCTTATAGTTAAATCACAATTTATGGCTCTCAGATGTGATTTAGCTATTAAGATTTAATAAATTTGTGATGCAAAATATTTCTTAAGATCGTAATTAATTTATATACAAAATTAATAATGTTAACTATATAAAAGCAGAATATACTTTGAAGTTTTGTAAATCAAAAAATAAAAATGCGTGGTATTTAATTAATATTCAGTGCCATTTTGGATGAAATAAAATATACATATTAAGCTCAATACAAATCGATTACATTTGTTGTTTTATCAAACCAACGAAACTAAAAAATACGTTTTATTTTTCATTTACCAAACAATAAAATTTAAATAGTTTATGTCATCAACTAAATGTTGAAATTTATAAATATAGCAAATTTATGTTTAATATATGAACTTGTAATAATATATAAGTACATATATATATGTATGTATGTAACATATATATATAAATTATTTATATATTTTTATGTATATATCGAAGATATTCATGAACCCAATTCCTCCAGGGTTCATGTAAATAAATATGTATGTTAAATGTTAATAGAAAAATTCATTTTAATTCGTTTTTTATTTCTCTACCCTTCACTTTCTTTATTACCTTTTCTAGAAACTAGAATCCAGAAGAAATAATTAAAAAAATGGAGCCCAATTTATCAATTCTGTGGACAGCTGTAGTGACACGGTTTCCCATCAAACGGACCAGTTTGTATTCTGTCTTTAAATTTAAAAACACGGAAACAAAAACAAAACTTAAACGAATCCAAAACTTTATTTCCACAGAGAAAGGTGGATATTGTTTCAGTTCTGTTTTTGTTTCTAGTCATTTTCAATCTAGTTGAAGTTGAAAAACTACAATTATATTTTAAGAAGATTTCTTATTCCATGCTTTTATCTGGGGCCTAAAGAAAGTTTTTTGGGGTTGTAAAATTCATACCGTTGGGACTAAACCATTTTGCCTTAAAAAGTAATAACGTTTTTCAATTGAGAGCATGAGAATGACAACTATTTTATACAAAATTGGGGCTTGATCATATAATATCTTACTGTAATTGATTACCCGCATCGTTTAAAATGAAAACTGAAAATATCCGTTTATTCTATTTGAGGTTGAAAAGCGCCTATTTAAATTTTATTTCTTTAATGCTACTCGTAAACATCCATTCAATTTTGGGGAATCCCAAAAATCAGTATGCCACACCCATTTTCCTCAACATACGGAAATTGAAAAGTATGGAAGAATTAGAAGAGTATATGCCAATGACAATGCTTCATTCATTGGTATCATAATATAGCAAAGACATCTCTAATATCTCCTGAGGTTAGTGCTAATGAAAATTCTGATTATGAAAAAGTATTTTTGTTAATACAGGTATAAGAGGGGTTTTGTACTAAGGTGAGGCTAGCCTTACTAGTAAGCTAAGCTAGTTAATGGGTTGCTTGAGTGAACTCTCAGTGTCATTGGTAGTAAAGAGTTGCGAGGGTGGACCCTAAAGGGATTTGGGTTGATAGCTTGAACCTTAAAATTATTAGAATCGCGAGGGAGGACCCTAATGGGGGTTGGGTTGCTAGGTTGGACCATAAAATGTAATGGCCTGCAATGTAACTGCATTGAAATTGATAACAACAATGTGTTTTCAATAAAATAATATGGTTTTTATTTTTTGCTGAATATTGAATATTCAGCCATTGACATCAATATTCCGCCGAATAGTAAAAAAGTGGCCGAGATTCGCCCTGCCAACTGTTACCGAATATTCACTTTTAGTTTTAGTGCCTAGTTGTGCAGGCTCAAGGTAAGGTGGAGCCTGGCTAGGGGATGTAATGTGAGACTAGTGGTGCGTTCCGGGTGCGACATATGCATATGCTACATATACCGTACCGAATGATATGCGCGCATATGCGCTACTTCAATTCAGAACGCTCATATGTACGTAACACGCTTTTGTTTCGAAAATTAATATTTAATTTTATAAATAAGTATACAAAATATAATTCTATATCTTTAGAACTCATTTTCATTTTTGAATTTACATCAGTCCATTGATTTTGACAACTTGTTGAATATGAAACTTCCAAGTTTTCTAAAAATAATGGCATTTGGATAAATTTGGAATTATTACTCATGATAAAAATTGATCATTATAAAAACTAACCACAAACAACAGACAGGACAAAATAATAAAACTGTTTATGTTGGGTAATATAAATTTAATACCCAAATTATACATTGTGCATGCCCGGCGCATATGACCGAAAAAATGCAATTTTCATCAGTTATACTAAAGCTATTTGGTGTACTATTTGAAATTTACACTTGCGAAAACGTCAAAATAGCGACATTTCGCACACTTTTTTAAAACGAAAAAGTAGAATTTTTGAGATTTTTTCTCGATCGCTAGGTATAAATTTGACCGATATACGGGGTGTTGAAAAAAAAAGTTTATTTTTACAATTTCTTGAAAACGTTACATCCGATTTTCGAAATTTTTTCTCCTTTCGGTTCTACTCGAAAATCGGCAACTTTTTTGATTCCTCACCTTTTTCGCTCCGGGGCGCCGTTTTCTTACGGGACCGGATCCGAGATTTTTTCAAAAAACGGGCGCGTTTTCATCGGGGGAAGTTCTTAAAAATCAGGAGATTTTTTTAGAAATTTCCCCTACGGCAGGTCGCGTTCGCAATTGAACAAAGGGTTGCGTGACGTGGGTTTTTTTTTAATTTCCCCCTCCAAGTCGAGTTATCGACTTCTTTTGTTTTTCGATTTTTTTCAATTTTCTCGAAAACGCGTCGACCGATTTTTACGAAATTTTCTACAAAAATACTTCCCTTGGCCACCTTTTTGATTTTTATAAACATTTTGAAAAAAAAAATTTTTTCGCTCCGCACCGTAATTTTCAAGTTTTCAAAATGACCAAAATTCAAGTTTCGACTTTGAGCGAAAATGAAAAATATGTGCCCTCGGATATCGACATTTCGGCATATACCGGCGTTTTCGGCGTTAAAATCTCTTTCGAACCTATATGGTGCGATTAATGTACCTCGAAGACTTAGATGTCAAATAGGGCCCCGAGTCCGAACCTACAAATTTATTTTTTCGTTTTTCGTTAATAAAATAAAAGTCTCTCAAAATTTTTCAATTTTCTCTTCGGATTCTTAAAGAGGACGACGAGACGCTTCAAATAAATTTTTTTTGTTTAAAAATTCCTTTAGGTACGGATTCAGGGTCGAATAAAAAAAAATGATTTTTTTTTCGGACGTGTCGCGCACATAAATTAAAGAACTCCTCCGAAGCCGCGCATAACCTTAAAAATCGCTACACGTAGCGGCAAGCGTACAAGTTTCGAGACGAACAATAACTATATTCGATGACCGTGTCTTAAAAATTGACCAAATGCGAGTCGAATCAAAATTTTCCATTTTTTCGAGGTTTTTCCGGAATATTTTTTTTATTTTTCATTTTAGAAAAATAAAAATGAACGGAAAATATTCAGCACGACGTTCTTGATGCGAAGCAATTAAATTTTTTCCAAAATTCGCACGTCGCACTTAAAAATCGTAAATTTAAGTTTCTATAAAATTTCACTAAAACGACGCGCTTTCCAAAACCTTCACCCGTAAATTAAAGAACTCCTCCGAAACCGCTCAAAATCTCAAAAATCGCTACGCGTGACGGCAAAGGATCGACTTTAGCGACGAACAATAACTATATTTCGTGACGGTAGCTTAAAATTTGACTTTACACGAGTCACATCAAAATGGTCGAGTTTTGCATAATTTTTTTACTTTTTGTGGTGTAAAATTTTTTTTGGGGGGGTGCAGGGGGCAACCAACCCCCCCAACTTTATCCGATTTTTATTATCTTTCATTTGCGGGGTCGATCTTAAAAATATTCGAAAAATTTTTTTTTAATATTTTTAAGGCTGTGGGCTTGAAATTTTTTATGGAAATCGGTTTTTATTTTTTTACTACAAAACTATGAACGTTAGCGATTTGAAATTTTTACCAAAGGTAAACACCGTAAATCGGCGCTATTTAAAAGATATACGGTTAAAATTGGTTAATTAGTTTTTTTGCAAAAAAATCGCAAAGTTTTTGTAAAATTTTACTACAAATACCGCCCTGGACGACGGAATTTTCAACAGACAATAATAATTTCAACACAATTTGGTGGGGCAGGGGACGGGGCAAATTTTAAGCTATTAACCGTCCTGCTGGATTGAATAGTTTCGACAATATTAATTTTTTTGTGAAATGTAAAAAATTTCAGAGCAAATTTTTTATAAATTTTCCTAAAATTCATAAAATAAATAATTTTAATAAAATTCATAAAATCCTTAAAATTCATAATTTTCATAATTTTCACTTTTTTCAATATTTTCACTACTTTCAACATTTACACTATTTTCAACATTTTCACTATTTTCAACATTTTCACTATTTTCAACATTTTCACTATTTTCAACACTTTCACTATACTGAAAATAAAAGTAACCTAGACGTGTAACGCCCCTTTTTTTCTTGAGACATACTATTCCATTTACATAGAGAGTTTCTGAGACATACTAATCCACTTACATAGAGGATTCCTGAGACATACTATTCCTGGGATGTAGAGGATGCCTGGGGCATACTATTCTTGAGACATAGAGGGTTCCTGGGGCATACTATTCCTGATACATAGAGGGTGCCTGGGGTATATTATTCCTGGGACATAGAGGGTGCCTGAGGCATACAATTCCTGGGACATAGAGGGTACCTGGGGCATACTATTCCTGGGACATAGAGGGTTCCAGGGACATAGAGGGTTCCAGGGGCATACTATTCCTGGGACATAGAGGGTTCCAGGGGCATACTATTCCTGAGGCATACTATTCCACATATGGTCAGTTGCTAGTATGCAGCATATGTCCCATTCGGAGCACGTCGTATCCCGCGTAAGCTGCATACGTCCCACTCGGAACGCGCCTTAGTTGTGCAGGGTCAAGTGGGACCCTGGCTAGTTTATACGACGCCATTTTTCTGGCTAAACTTATGGAGAGTATAAAGTGGTATCTTTGTTTCTTTCTATTTATGTCTTTTCTCTATCGCGCTCCACTGCGGAAGTCAGTAAAGTACTCAGTTGTATCACGATTGGCAAATTTTGAATTCCTGCTGAAAGAACTCGTCCGTTTCCGAATCATTCCGAATTATAATGAGGTTCGATTGTCCTAACTAATTTAACTCGAGTGTTCGGAAACCTCCTCTAACCCGTATGGAAACATTTTTCGTACCCCGGATGAGTCACGAATCTCACGACCAATTTTGGTCGAGAATAAGTTACTCGACATCCGCAGATACTTTTTATCTGTGAAGTTTATTATTAATGCCCTGTAACCCACCTTTTAATATTTGAAATCAAGCTTTAAATAGGAAATTTAGAGGAAAATCGAAACAAAAATGTGGAAATAGCTTATAGATATTTCGAATCATTTAAAATAATCAGCAGATTTTCCATTTTTAATTAACTTTAAGCTTCCAACATCAAAATACGTTGCCAATTCGAATATTCGTCACAATCTTGAAATCCACATTTTTTAAAAATGTGATTCCAGTTTTTGACTGATGTCACCAAAAGTTTTAATGTATCTTATAAATCGAAAAATCATTAAAAAGAAATAAAAGTAAATTATTTTAATTAATCAACTTATAACACGTGGCAACAGTGTAATTTATCGCCAAAGTTCCAACCGAGATGTTCGGAAACTCTTCAACTGAGCAACCTGTAAGTTTGATTACTCTAACTAATTTCATACTCCATGCTAAAACCGAACGTTTCATCTAAAGTTTACTTTAGGATTTATCCTGCACAGAAACCTATGTTCTAGAATTAACCTAGTTTATGATTGATGTACATGATGATATACTACTCATCTAGAATTAAGGTTTATCGCGGTGCGCTGCAGGAAAGGAACGATTATAAGGAGGTCAAAGTTGGGGTGTGGTTACCAGTTGGGGTTGATAAAGAGTGAGATGAGCGAACAAGAGTGAGCACTTCATAAGCACTTATAATTCTGATGCTCTTAATGATATTTTCAATTTTTAACGAGTTTAATAGGCAGATTCTGGTCAAAATTAAAGGCCTTTAATTAGACACAAATAATGTAACCATGGAAATTGTCCATTACAACCCATATAACAAATTTAAACTTAAAGGCCTTTAAACTAAAATGATTTGAAAGAGCAGATACGTTAGCGGAAACAAAACACACAATGCCAAAAAACACAAACTTGCAGTTAATTACCAAACTTCACAGGATCTAAAATTTAGTGGCGTATTTTTTACAAAATTTTAATAAGAAACCATAGCCATTGCCCAACTTTGCTGTTTCTAAAATTTAGTGGCACAGAATGGCTGGTTTCTTATTAAAAACGCCACTAAATTGTAGAACCTGTTAAGTTGGGTAATTGTGGCTTAAATAGCATCACACAAGTTCTAAGTTTGATTGTGAATAGCTTAAAAAGATCACACAAAGATCATTACACACACTCGAATGTACATATAACATAAATTGTTCTGGTAACAGATTTTTTAGTTTTAATTTTAATGAAACTCACTTGAACTATTTTAAAGCTTGAAAAGGGTCCAACTTTTGAAAAAAAATCTTTAAACTAAAAACTTGTCTTGCTTATGCCCGTTTTCACCAACGATTCTTAAAATTTAGGCATTGCTTATAGCGCTAGTTGTTAAGGGCCGGTTGCAGAGTTCAAGCTTCAAGTGACACTTAAACTAAAAATATGACAGATATACAATAGGAACTCTGTCAACTTTTTTAGTTTAAGTGTCGCTTCAAGGTTAAGCTTCAACTGTGCAATTTTTTATTAAATGATTAAAAATACTTAGCAACTAGCGCTATAATCAATGGGTTAGTTTTAGGAATCTTTGGTGAAAAGAGGCATAAGTATTTTAGCCGCGGTTTAAAATTCCTATTTTATTGACCAGAATACTAATTTACTAATAAATTGAATTCGGACTTACCACTTTTGGTATTTTCTACTTGTGTGTTTATGATGGACTGTGGGAAAGGGTATATGCTTTTATGAAACTAGAACTTGAAAACATCAATCGCGTTCCCCAAGAACACAGCATGTGCGAAGTCAGCGATTGGCGTGACCTCGGTAGTAGTGACAGAGTGTCGTGGAGGGAGGCGTGTGAAACGGGGAGCCAAGCAACGAGTACGAGTCAGAGCGCGAGAGCATACGTGAGCGAGAGTGCAGAAAACGTGCGTGAGTTGCGTGACTAGTGCGGACTAGCAACTTTTTTTTTTCGAGTTGCAACTTTTTTCTAACGGCACCAGCGTTTACAATTACAAACTCAGCATAATCATAATGTCACTATGAGTACGTTCCACTAATGACTCACACGACGACCGCATAGCTGTTCCACATAATGGGGTATTTCCAAAGACTTCTATGTTTTCTATTGTTATACATAGACCGGACACGTGTCAATTTTTTGTGTATCACTGGCGGCCATTTTAAAAGTGTCCGTTTTGGCGGTAAATTTAAAATACTGGTTCACATAACCTATAATACTCATAAAAAGTTGTCAAATTCGATTTTCATGTGATCAGAGAATACCAAAAATTAAGAAAATAACCGAGGTGAATATAGCTAATGGACACTTTTAAAATGGCCGCCGTAGTTCACGCGATACACTTTGGGGGCGCTGGTGTCTGTTTTAAAATAGCTGTGTTTTTCTTTAATTTACAAATTACCAGATACAACAAACAACTAATGCGATGGATTACGATAACTTCGGTTATTATCGGATTGAATGGTAAAAGTTAAACGTCGAAAGTTAGCTTATTAGCAAGTAAAAGTGGGAAATAAAAAACACCTATTTTTTCGAAATGTCAAGCGTGTCCGGTCTATGTATAACAACAGAAAACATAGAAGTCTTTGGGTAATTCTGAACAAAAAATGTTAGCCGTAACAGCGATGTTAAGTTTGACAATCACCCTGATGTCAAAAAAACGCTGTTCTGTAAACTGTAATGGCAATGTAAAATAACAAATTCTGTGTTAAAATGCATTGTACGTCTATATAAAGTATTATTTTGATCAATTATACATTAATGTATTATTATTATTTTTGTTGATGTTATTTTAACACTGAAAATGTTATTTTAAAAATAATAATACATTAATGTATAATTGATCAAAATAATACATTACATAGATGTACAATGCATTTTAACGCCGAAAATGTTATTTTACATTGCCGTTAAGTAACAGTAAAGTTTACAGAATAGCGTTTTTTTACATCAGGGTGACTGTCAAATTTAACATCGCTGTTACGGCTAACATTTTCTGATCAGAATTACCCCATAAGCATGTTTGAATTATAAAGTATTGTCCGGAAATGCTTCCTTAAAAAGTTATAGCACTTTGCAGGGTCGTCTTATCCATAAGGCACATTGCCTGGAGTATGGATACTAGAAGAGACACACATTGCGAACAAAAGCAAATAGACCTGTGGCGTGCTGCCATCTGGTGACTGCAAGTTTAATGGCTCACAGAGTTCTGCAATTGAAATATTTCGTACCTCTTGCAACGCTGCAAACAAAAGTTTTGGTTATGTTTGTATATGTTCCATGCTTTATGCTCGAGGTTAGCCGTTATTGTTTATAACGTGTTTCGTTAAAAGTTTAAAAATGGTGCGAATTGAACTATTTTTTAAATAAATAAAAGCGGCATCTATCGGCTACTCAAAACACTAAATTACTTCTACGGACCACTAATAGATGGCCAGCGAAAAAAATCCTAGTAGTGAGCCGCTTTTAGCTATACGCAAGGTCTTATGAGAACTAGCTCTCTTATTGTATCCATATTCCATGCTAGGGCCTACGACGTTTAGGTGCCTACGAAAAAGGACAAAAAGGACTAGATTCTTTTAGCATTTTATTAAAATAATATTTTTTTGTGTTCATTTAAAAGTATTACTCCTATTTATTTTATGTTTTATAGGTACTGAATATTTTGTTTTTTTTATTCTGGGTACCCACGAAACTAGGGTCACCCCTGTAAATTCTTTATTTATGAAAATATAAATTTCAAATTTTAGTATATTTATACAGGGTGATTCACATTTATGTGCAAATCTCTCGGGTGGTGATTCCTTAGATAAAAATTAGAAAAAAAAGTTCATATAAACATATGTCTGATTCCGCTTCCTAAGTGAGTTACAGCTCTTCAAAGGTGCTGACAGAGAAGAGGTTTTTGGCCATTTATTTCAGAATGGATAGTAGTAAAACATTCAAATTTGGCGTAACTCTTAAAATACATTGGACACAAGTCCATGATTTTTTTGAAATTGTTTTATTGGTTTTAAGTGGTATTTTAAGAGATTGTTGGTGGTAAAAAAAATGGTAACTTTTTTATTACTGAATTTTTATAGGATTTTTTTTTCAAAATATTATTCTGTAATCAAATTTTCACAAAAAAAGGTGCTCTTATACAAATTCAACAGAATGATCCGTTTAAAAGAAAAGTGCATCTAAAGATGTTCTTGTCGGGACTGTTGTCATGATTACCTTACTAAAAAAATTTTTTCACTCCCAATAGTGTAAATGTGTCATTATTATGTTGTTTGGAGGTGCGTTTCTAGATTTTACGGTCCTTAATTGGTTGCCAATGACGACGGGAAATAATAAATATTATTTCCCTGATATTATTTCCCTACTTCATTTTATTGCAAATATGACATATTATTTGGTAAATTTTCTATAAAAAAATTATAAAAATAGTATAATAAACCAAAAATCTTTTCTCTTTTTATAAATCAATTACAAATTTCAAACAAAAATAATAATTTTAATTTAACCCGACAAAAAATCTGGCTGTTTCGTCGGTTGCAGTGTGCCGCGGGCCTTATTATAAAAAGTCAAAATAAATAATTGGATTGTTTTTTAATATAGATTGGGAGTGAAAAAAACGTTGTATACAACTCGGGAGTTAAATAGTGTATTAGTAGTCCTCGGCTATTAATACACTATTTACCCCCCTTATAGTATAATATACTATAAATTTCCAGTTACTTGTCAAAAGTGCGGGGAGAATCTACGCGATGGCGCTAGTTTTGCGGTCCGAAAATTTTGTATCCCAGATAGCCATTTATTTTATATATGGTAACAACCTATGTATTTCAAAAAGTATTGGTTAATATTTTATTCATTATACCCTTTTTATTGTTAGTAAAGCTTCTCGGAGTTTAAAACTTTATTTGAATTATTAACTATACATCTTGGTAACTATTAGTTTTATTTAAAAAATTTTATGGATGTTTTAAAAGAAAACATGATGATGAAGTAAGTAGCATTTGAATATATTTTTACCAACTACTTTGTTGTTTCATATTATATTGAATATTGTTTAAGGGGGCGCGACCGAACTGTCGCCCAAAAATATATAATATAACTGAATTTTTCTAACACTATAACTTCATCAAATTACAATGTATTTTTTAAAAGATTTCCGCATCAAAACGTAATAAACTCTACCCAAACCTAAAACCTAACCCGACCACCACAGAGTGTATTTTAAAAAACAATAACCTAACCGAATAACCTGAAATGACGGGAGAAAATCCGGTTCCTTTATAACTACCTGATATTACGGGAGACTGTTCGGTTTGTCCCGTTTAAGGTTTTCCCAGCTATGTATTTGTATTTAACAAAGAAATAAAACAAAATTTCCAGAGGAGCCCGTACACATTTTTTAGGCTTTTGTAAAGAAGTATTTTATTTTTGCCATTGATGGGTATCTTATTGCATGATTCTTAAAACCACATCTACTTACACAATTCCATGACTGTACTTGTACAATTCCGGAAAGAAAATTGAACATATTTTCTAATTTCTTGAATTAGAAAGGTTTACACTCGAAAAAAGCTTAGATAGTTTGTTAATAAAATTTTGCTCTTAGATTTTTTAAAAATTTTTAATCGAGTATTTTAAAGACAATATTTTATTTTATTTTAATAGTCCATTAAAATACAATTAACCCTAAATCTTAAAATTGGTGTATTTTTATTTAATTTTTTTCTATCTGGCTTGAAAATAATTTATTCACCTAAACTTATTTTTCTGATATTATTTTTCTTAAAAATTTACCAATTTTTAATGTAATTAAATAAATTAATCTTCTAATTTATTACGAATTTAAATACAGCTTTGAATTTTGAACGACACTGAAGTTTGGTGAAAATTTTAAACTCCAGTGTCATTCCACAAAACTTTTCCTAAATTTTCCACCCTTAAGCCAAGGAGGACCGTATGCCAATTGTTTTATGGGGGTTTTATGACATAAACTTTAATTCTTTCCATTGGCATGCATTATGAAAACGCGGAAAATCATATTTTTTTATAACAAGATCACATGACCATTTGAGCCCTTTGGGAACATGCGAATCGCATGACTATAATTTTCAAGACTTAAATTTATTTTAATTATCTCTTGCTAAAAGGGCGTGCAATATAAAATCAGAGAAAAACACCAAATTTTTGTGAAAATGGAAATGCAATTTTCCATATGATCGGAAAGCGTGCAGGGGTTCAGTACCCGCTTTTTTTTGTTCTTATAGGGTAAATATTCTCTTCTCCTCTCCAAAAGGCATGCTGTATGAAATCGGAGACTAAAAACTGTCGCGAGCTCCCGGACTATATTATGTTACAAATTGTCACAAATTACGAAATTAAAATTGGTTAAAATATTTCCATTGTCTAGAAGGTGTTGTTTTAATAATTGTGACAATACAAATCATCTAAAGAAATGTCCCAATTACGAGACTGAAACTGTGAGGTTTGGTAAGTGGGTTGAGTGCACGGGAAATGAAAATTTGCTGTTAATGACTCCAAAAGATGTTTTTAATAGAAAAGAGTCTGCGGTAGTCATTTTGAAGGGATCAACCCAAGGGAACCCAGAACCCACATACTGGAGGATTTAGTGTCGAGAATAAATTTACCTAGTAAGTAGTATTTTAAGTTAATATTATTATCGGTTTTAATAATATTTGTAATCAGATCCAATAAAAATTACATATTCGTGGCTTTCTCGAGAGGTGGAAACCACTTTATTTCCGAACAATGATGAAGAAACTGGACCATCTTTTTTAAAAATTGAAGGCTTTTTTTGTTATTTTAAATTTAGCTTTGAATTTTTTAACACTATAGCTTGTACAGTGTGAGCTAAAATGATTGTGGTCAATTCAAATTTCCCGCCTAAAAATCTGGGGCATTTGTTCGCTTCACGTTCATAGGGCGCGTTCCAGTAATGAACACTAAATTTTTATTTTCGAAAACACGAAACTTTAGTAAATAACTTAAATTTGTATATTTGTTTAGAATTCTTGATTTGTTATGAATATTGTATTCATTTTGGAAAAAAATGTTTGCTACGCCATTGGCTTACTTGGGGGTTTTCTTTTTTGTAGTTGTACCAACCTGCATATTTGGTTGCCTACATATCAAACCACAATCATTATAGCTCACCCTGTATTACTCCACTAAGGCTAAAAGTGGATCTTATTGAATATTTACTGGACAGCGGGTAATACGAGCCTATTTTGAAGTAATCTATCAATTTCCAAATAATTATGCCTAAAATTATTTGATTATGATTATGCACAAAGGACCTTATTCGATTTTGTGTAGATTTCCTCCAGCGACTACTAATATGTAAATACCACTCAAATATACAATTTTGAGGACATTTTATGCTTCATAGTGGTTGTTCACGGCAAAATAACGAATTTAAAATTAATTAATTTTTGCACAATTAGACAACGATGTCATTGTTTTCTAACAAATGGTTGCCTATGTCATATTTTTACATTGAATTATTAACAATAATACAATAACAATTATACAATTAAATACATATTTATAAAGATTTCATTGAATATTTATTTTTAAGTACATATTTTTGTCAAATATACGCATATTTTAATAATTTATTTTTATAAATTAAACAATTATTGCTGGAGCTCTAATATTTTTACTATAAATTAAGTAGTAACGGTCCTAATAGTTGTAATAAGATTTGTAATAATAGGGGATCAAATAAAAATAAAATCATTTTTACAGCAAATCTCAAGACTCTTTTGCACAATCAGGCAACATTGGACTTTTTACCTGCTGAAATTAAACGTTAAAATTTAAAATCGCATTTATTAATAGAATTTAAAACCGATATTTTAAAATTATTACCTTTCTTTCAATTTAAACGTAAGTTAAAAATAAAGATTATTTATCTGACAGTAGTTTTGTCAAATTTGTCAAAATTTGAATTTTAACGTCCACTGTTGCAGAGATAAAAATAATTTATTAAAATTATGTAAAATCTAATAAAACTGTATATAAGCTATATTTTTTACAGAAATTAAGTACATAATTAATATTAGGAGTATATTAGTTCATTTTGATAGGTTTAGTGTATTTTTATTTTTACTCAAAAACCCATATGAAAACGATAACGTCCTTTTGAAAGGCTGAACTGTAGGGTGTACTACCTGTGAACTTAATATTTAATATACATGTTTTTTTATTATACTATCAAAACATTTCTTTACTCCAAAGGTCCAAAGGAATATTTACTTACTTTAATATTAAGCCAAGAAAAAAGATTTTTGTAAACTGTTTTTATATGTATGTATAATTAAATTGTATTATAATAATTAATAATAAAAATTAGTACAAAGTAAAAGGTATTTTTATTTTTAAATTAGTTTCAAAAAGTACATAAAACAATTTCTTTTTGTTCAATATTGCATTGAGATAGTAGTTAACAAGAAGTTAAAATTTAAAATTCAAATAATTTTCATTAATAATAAAATTAAATTTCTTGGAATTTTAAATCTCCCACCATTTTTGTTGCGATTAGTTCCTGGGATTTATGCTACGAGCGCTGGTGTCGCCTGCAAAAAATTTAGTATTTGAGACAGCTATCTACAGGGTGAGCTAAAATGATTGTGGTCAATTCAAATTTCCCGCCTAAAAATCTGGGGAATTTGTTTGCTTCAAGTTTATAGTTACACAAAATCATGTCAAAATCAAAACAAAGTAACTAGACTAATTTTTATCATTGTGTCAAAACTTCCTATTTTTTAATTACGTTACTTTGCCTTCTATTTCATAAACGTTAGTTTTTATCAAAATAAATTTGCGTAATTCTTCATTTTGTGTTAGCATCTGCGTCGAGAATGAAGAAAAACATTTTCAATATTTGGCATTTGCAGTGAAATTAGAGATTTTGGAAACAAAATTTGCTACGCCATTGGATTACTAGGAGATTTTCTTAAGATTTCAGTTGTACCAATCTGCGTATTTGCTTGCCTACATATCAAACCACAATCATTTTAGCTCACCCTGTATATTATCTATGCGTGGAACAGTAAAAAACGCAGTTTAGTGGAACGGATTTAGTTTTAATGTTCTTATGTGGAACGTACCCTAAAAAGTATGTTTGGTTGCATAGTTACGGTAATAAGTCCAATTGAATTCTCTGGAAAATATTTATTATGAAAATTACGGAAAAAAATTATAATTAAATGTTATTCTTAATTATATTTAATTTTAAATAAATAAATATTTATTGTTAGTTTGAGGTTGGATGCTTTGTTAGCTGTAAGTTGAGTTGTCTATATTGTTGTTCGGAAATTTATTTAAAAATTTTTTAATAACATCATTATTATATTTAATGTAAAATTGTTTAAATAATAATTTTTAAAAGGTGATTTGAGATTATTGAAATGTTTTAAAGGGATTTTTGTTGGTTGAATAATTGTTGTGTAGATGGCGCTGGTGAGAGCGGTGTAGTTAGGTGTAGATTTATGTGCACATATCAATGACAGATGGGGCTAAAGTAGACGTTGCCATTTAAACTGTTACTTTTGTTGTCAAAACTTATGAATTTTTATTATTGATCAGCCGTTGGTTTCGCGCAGCGAAGTAAATTCAGAAGGCGGCTAGTCCCGAATTAGTGGCTGTTTTGCGGTGTAAGTGAATTGAAAAGTGGAGAAAGTGTAGGCAATCAAGTGATAAATGTTGACATTCGCGCGTTTCTAATAAATCGTCAAGCCGGCAGCCATGTTGTAATAGTTGTCAGGCATCATGGGTTAACACAGTGAAGTTGGTTGTGTAAATTTTATGTAAATTCCGGCAATAAGTGCATTATCGGGAGGTTTTCTCGGACTAATATTAGGAGCGGATCGGTTTGCGTTGAGCGTAAGTGAAGAGTGATTGCGGGTGCGATGTTTCTGCGCATTATTACGGTGAGAGTGTGTGCAACGTCGTGCTAGCGAAGGGAGTCGTCTACTGCCCGTCCAGGTGACTGTTAAGCATCCCTAGCGAGGGAGGTGAACAATACCGAGACGTAGGGGCCGCCTGATTAACTGGCGTGCGTAAAGCCCCCGCCTCGGTCATGGTGAAGAGCGTCGATGTTTCATAGTGTCACGTGTGGTGTTGTAAACAAGGATTTTACCTTTTTACTATGGCTAAAATCCTCGGCAAGGATCCGGACACCTATTCCAAAGAACGAGATGGATTCCTTCGGGATTTGCAGACTTTCCACGATACAAGGGGGTAAGTAATGCACTAATCTATTTTAAATTTCATCTCGTCTAGATTTCACGTTACCTGGATTATGAATTGTTTCAGGACACCATTTCGTCATACCCCCAAGTTAAACGGGCACGGTGTCGATCTTTTCCTTTTGTACTCGTTAGTAACTGAACAGGGAGGATGGATTAAGGTATTTATATTATATTTTTATTCCCTAGCTCTTTTTACCTTTGCACCATTAACATAACAAACGTCGCTGACCTTGCTGCTTGATATTCCACTTTAACCGACTTTCATTTTGTGTTTTGTTTCAAATTTTGCTTAAAAATCTATCAGACGATACGTCTACGCTCTACGCACAAAATGCGGAAGGTGCTGGTGCACCAAGGTCATGGTTGATTCTTTATCAGTTACTCCTATGTTGTTTTTACTTTTTACCCCGCCCCCTGCCTTCCTTCGCTCGAAATAATGCACGTGCACCTAATGATACTTATGTTAATTAAATATGGCGCTACTAGTTATTTAATAGCTGCCTTTATTTAAAATAAATCAATTCAATCAACAGTTCCATACTGCTTCATATCATAACGTTTCGCGTTTGTTTTAATGCACTTTAGATGACCTTATAAAAACATATTACCTAGCAAATTTCAATAAACCACCAGGAAACTTACGATTTTATCGATTTTTCTCATAATAAACTTTAACTTGCGTTTTATATTTTACGACTTTCATTTCGAATTTTTACAATTAATAATTTAAACTGCTAAAAAAACTGTATGGATAATTTTAAAAAGACGTTTTTTTTATTGCTCTAAAGGCATTATTATAGGATAATATTATCATAACTATTATAATGATAATAACGCCTTTAGTGCAATAAAAAATGTCATAATAATTTTCACAATAATAATATACAGGGTGTACCTAAAACCTGTGTACAGTTGATCACAGTTGGAAGTATGACAAGATTATTTTTGTCCAACTCAAAAGTGCTTCTTTGGTGTGCTACAGATCATGAAAATTCTTAAAATTATTTTGTTTTTTTTTTTATTTACTTAGAATTGGTTCATACGATCATAATAAAACTTGGTATGTGGCTATGCAATGGAAAAAGTATTTCCAGACAATTTGTTTTTACTTTTTCAGGTTATGTAAGTGGGCAAAAATTGGTCATCAACAAGCAAAATTTCTTATAACTTTTTAATGGCCCAATAAAAATTCATAAAACTTTACTTGCACCTAAACAGTGTTATTATAAACTTTTTTTGTCTCTTACAAAATTTTTCTATCTCCTTTATTTTAGGCTGAAAAAAATAATTTCGATGTGGTACATAACCTAATTTTAGAAAAATATTTAAATCTAAAAGGTATGTACAAATTAACACTACATATTCCTGAGACCAAAATGGAATTTTAACTTTATCCAAAAGTGTTTCCTTAAGCCTCTATTGACCATGAAAGTTATTTAAAAAGATTAGATTTTTCAAGGTCGCTAGACACTTAACGAAGCACTTTTCGATTAAAACAAGTTTGCTTAAATCATTTTATTTTGGTCTCTAGAATATGTTGTGTTACTTTGTACAGACCTTTTGCCGAAAAATTTAAATATTTTTCTAAAGTTAGGTTATACACAAGTGTGTAGCGTTTCAAATAAAAAATTTGAAAGTTAATAATTTTGGGTTGTAGTATAAAGAAATAAGAAAAAAAATAAAAAAAATTCAAGGCAGTACGACTTTTTATTCAAAAGATGAATTTTTATATAAAATATGGCATTCTAACAAATATTTGTTAAAATTTCATATTTCGCTTGATAACTAAAACTAAGAACCATAATTATCGATATTATCTTATTTAATTTTTTAAAATTTAAATATTTTTTAAGGTACATTACCTAGAAATTTTTTTATTTTTTTAAATTTTTGGGGTGTAAAATTTTTTTGAGGGGGTGTGGAGGGCAAGTGACCCCCTACATTTCATCTATCTTTCATTTGCGGGGTCGATATTGAAAAAATGAAAAAAAAAATTTTTGAGATATTTTTAAGTCTACGTACGTGCTTAAAATTTTTCATGGAAATCGATTTTTATTATTTTTCTCGAAAACTATAAAAGTTAGCTATTTCAACCAAAGGTAAACACCATGGATAGACGCGTTTTAAAAAATATTTGGTTAAAATCGGTTAAACAGTTTTTTTGGAAAAAATTGGCAAAGTTTTGACAAAATTTTGGTACAAATACGGGCCTGGGCGACGTAATTTTATACCGAGAATTAAAATTTTCAGGGAATTTGGTGGGGGAGGTAACGGTGCGAATTTTAAGCTATTACTCGTCTCGGCGGTTCTAATAGATTACAAGATATTAATTATTTTGTGAAAAGTGAAAAATTTCAGACCGCAATTTTGGCTCCAAATGGAGATTTTGCATATTTTTGCTACATTTTCGGCCATAACTCGATAACGAAAAGGGATAGCGAAGTGATTCTTTTTTTGTCTTAAAGTGGACCATGAAAGCTTTCAGAAAATGTACATTACGTTGGGGCAAAATAAAATTTGTGGGGTTGATTAAACCGAAACTCGAATAAAAATGCTACTTTCTTAAATGCGATCTTAAAAAAATTAAGATTTCGTTGTTTTTTCAAAATTTAAAAAACCTTATGCGTGGGCGGTTTTGATACCAAGAGCAGATTCATTAGAATTTTTAAAACTGAAAATCCGTTAAAAAATAGGCCAACGGGAGCCGCCGACCCCTAAATTCAACATTTTTTCTTTTTTTCGCAATAACTTTTTAACCGCGCAAAATTTCAAAATGCACTATGCTTATTACACCACAAATATTGTTCTTCTTTGATAATCTGATGTAAAATTGAGAAAATTTTAAAAATTGACGGCTGCAGTGGGGGGCGACCAAAGCGCGCGTTTGTGCTATTTTATTAACATTTCATTTGGGATTTTTTTTTCAAGTCCAGGGGTAAAATATAATCTTGCTGATTTTTTCTAGCATAAATAATAAAGAAAGAAGGGAAATAAAAAATATTGGAATATTATGCACGGTCGGGATCATAAGTTATGAATTTTCGGCGCCGAAAAAGCACTAATTTCAAACTACAAATTCGAGGGCGCCAAAAGTACAGAAAAAATTGAGATATCAAAAAAAGCGCTAATTTCCTGATATAGCGCGGTATGTAGATGGCAAACCAAGAAACCGCGATTTTTTTTCAACTGCGGATTTTCTAATCGATGCCGCACAGTTTTAGCACTTTTGCCGCCCGAGAAAACGCTAAATTTGTACACTCGGCTTACCGGCACCGCGACGCCCCACCGTCGTGCCGGAAGACTTAAAAACGGCTATGGTTTATCCCCAAGATTTGAGAATAAAAGGGACCAAATTTCGTCACTCCACTTTAAAACCGAACGGGGGTGCGATTTTTCAAAGTTGACACCGACGAAAACCGGAAAAAAACAAGAAAAATCGCCCATTTCCGAGAATTTTTTTCATAGTGTTAGCGTGCTTGGAAAAATTTTAAATTCGAACTCCACTTAGAATCGACATTCCTCTTGACGATGCAACCGGAATTTTTAAAATCTAATGAAAAATCTACCATTTTCGCGGCTCCACGCAAAAAACGTCCGAATTTAGGGTAAAAATAAAAATACTTAATAGATAGGTCCGGACGGCACAAAACCGCCGTCTTCAGAATCGGGTCCTCCTTAACATACTAAAATTTGATGCGATTCGGGCTGAATTTCGGACAGTGAGGAGATGAATTCGATTTTTCGTTCGGGGGGGGAATAACTTTTTTCGGGGTCGTTCGATCGAAAAGCGACGATTTAACTTTTTTCTTAAAATTTTCCCCTCTTTCCGCCTAAAAATTTCAACTCGATACGAAAAAAGACACCTTCCTCGTTTCTTACGGTTTTGGTATTATAGAAAAAGAAGACCACATGGAAAATATATCGGAAAATATTTTTTCTACTTAAACTAAAGGAAACAGAAAAATTGTGCAAGAGACAAAAAAGTTTATAATTACACTGTTTAGCTACAAGTAAATTTTTATGGATTTTTATTCAGCCATTAAAAAGTTGTAAGAATTTTGCATGTCGATGACCTATTTTTGACCATTTACATAACCTGAAAAAGTAAGAACATATTGTCTAGGAATACCTGTTTCCATTACATTCTCTGAAGTTTGGTAAAAGGAAATTGAATCAGAATTATTCAGTTTTACTGAATTATACCATATCGATCACAAAAGATGCAAATACATGCATCGTGGGCTTTGGTGTTCATTAGTGGAACGCGCCCTTAGTATTTTGTTCCTGTCAATTTCGACATCGGTCATGAAACAGTTTAAAATCAAAATTTATTGTTTAAGTGAGGTATCAAAACCAATATTTTTAGACAAATTACAAAAGCATTTACTTCTAGATTTTTATAGCAAAATCTTAAGACTTAAGAGGATAGTCGGCAAATGTGAGCTCCTAGTTTTGAGATTCGCTTGATATTTGCGGTTTTGCTCATAATTTTTTTTTCTATTGAAGCTTTTTTAAAATTTTTTTGGTACACAGAAGAGTGGTATGGCTACGAATTTTTTCTGGGTTTGTTTTTGTAAGTCAAACCAAATACTCATACGCCAGCAGTAAAACGGGCTCTTTTTAAAAAACGTTCGCTTAGCGGCGCTTTCCCCAAAAATAAAAAACTTATTAAAATAATATTTTTTTCCAACGCTTGCAATAAGTTAAGGTATAAACGAAGAGTTCGACGTTGCGTTTTTTGTTTCAAGTATATTTTTAAACTTTTTTTAGCATCCCAAAAATTAAGTAAAATTTTAAGAAATTTTTGGACAGCTGTAAAAAGTTTAAAAATATACTTAAAACAAAAAACGCAACGTCGAACTCTTCGTTTATACCTTAACTTATTGCTAGCGTTGGGAAAAAATAATTTTTTTAAATAGTTTCTTATTTTTGGGGATAGCGAACATTTTTTAAAAAGAGCCCGTTGTGCTGCTGCCGTATGAGTATTTGGTTTGACTGACGAAAACAAAAGCAGAAGAAATTCGTAGCCATAAGACTCTTCTGTGTACCAAAAAAAGAAATTTTAAAATAACTTCAATAGAAAAAAAAATTATGAGCAAAACCGCAAATATCAAGCGAATTTCAAAATCAAGCGCTCACATTTGCCGACTATCGCCTTAAAAGTAAGCCATAAAATTTTGAAATATTTTGGAATTTCCATAATATCAGTTTCTAGCAAAGATCTTTTTAGGGTTTATTTGAATTAAGATTATTCTTTTAGATTCTTTCATAATGAAATATGTTTCAGCTGACGTTCCAACTTTTATTTTGAATTTGCAAATTGCTCAATTTCTGATCCAACAACATCATTATCGAACCAACGCTTCAAGACAGTTACCAGCAAGCTTTTTCGGGTTTAACTGAATTTACCCCCAAAGTAATAGGAAATACTTCGTGATATGTTAAGATTTACAAAAATAAACGTTTTTTCAGTTACATTTCACTTTTGTTTTGATTTTAAAGATAAAATTTTACCTGAAAAAAATCAAGTTCACTTAATTTGAATTTTATTTTAGTTCCTGTAAATCGGCAGACTTATTAGGTGGAGCCACCATTACTTTCTTTTTTAATTTTTTACATTGAATCGGCCTCTTTTACTATTCTCTCTGCGGTGTCGTACTAAAATTTTAAAGTTGCTCTAATTTTAAGGAGCCGAAAAAATATTAGTTCATATGATATTCTTCTTCAGAACCACATTTACTATCAAATTTTGCTGGAAAAAAGTGAAATACCCTGCATTTTCATTGTCTTCTAATATAAGATAATTAATGCCAAAAAGGCGCCTTAAACTGGATTTGGCGTCAGGGGGTGAAAATCAAAATCTGACCCCCCTGGCTACGCCACTGAGTAATGTCTTACAATTATTATTATTGCACCAGCTTTAAGTAAATAAAGTAATTGGGTATCACCCAAAGACTTCTATGTTTTCTGTTGTTATACATAGACCAGACACGCTTGACATTCCCATAAAATAGGTGTTTTCTATTTGCCACTTTTACCTGTTAATGAGCTAACTTTTGACGTATAACTATTACCATTCAATCCATTAATATCCGAAGTTATCTTAATCCATCGCATTAGTTGTTTGTTGTATCTAGTAATTTGTAAAATGAAAAACAGCTATTTTAAAATAGACACCAGCGCCCCCAATGTGTATCAGCGTGAACTACGGCGGCCATTTTAAAAGTGTCCGTTAGCTATATTCACCTCGGTTATTTTCTTATTTTTTGATGTTCTCTGATCAAATGAAAATCGAATTTGACAAGTTTTTATGAGTATTATAGGTTATGTGATCCAATATTTCAAATTTACCGCCAAAACGGATACTTTTAAAATGGCCGCCAGTGATACACAAAAAATTGACACGTGTCCGGTCTATGTATAACAATAGAAAACATAGAAGTCTTTGGTATCACCACTTTAAATTGTACTGTTTTAAATTACAACATTATACTTTTCAGAGTAATAATTTAAGTTTTTTGTATTTGGACAATAATTATTGAAAATCATAAATATCACTTTTAAGCTAATAAAAACATCGAAAATACAGGATGTTTCAGAAGATGTGTCCCTAACTTCAGGAAGTAGGAATAAAATAAAATTTTAATTTTTTCCATTTTTTAACAACCGGACTGAACTTGCATACATTTAAATGCATTCATTTTTACATTAATATTTTTTTATTCGAAAAAAAAAATGTAAGGGATCAATTTTTTTATATTTTGTTACAAATACAGTCCTTAATAAAACTGCATAAAAAGTTTTTAAGAGTCGGACCGGGAGTCAAAAAAATTAAAAAAGAATGAAAATAATCAGTCACTTTTACATTTAATTTTTTTTAATCGAATACAAAAAAACGCCAGGGCTCAATTTTTTTATATTTTGTTACAGATACAGTCTTTTCAGTAAAGCTGCATAAAAAGTTTTTTCAAAATCGGTCTGGTTTTGAAAAAAACTTCTAGTCTAGAAGTCAAAAAATTTAAAAAAGAATGAAAATAATCAGTCCAGACCTCATTTTTGATATCGACCCTTTTTACCCCCTATTTTTTGTACTTGACCCCACTATCTAATATTAATTCAATTTTACCTTCTTGGATATTCCTAAAACTTTTCTTTCCTTAATTTTTTTGATACAATTGTTCAAAATGTGCAGCAATAAAAACTTTATTTTCAAAAAATTAAATAATTTTTTCTAAACGCAAATAGATATTAAAAAAGTTAACGGGACAAAAAAGATGTAGGAATATGCAAAAAACTAAAACAAATGAACTTATACAGGGTGTCCCAATTAATTAATCCAGCTGAATATCTTGAAAACTAAGCGATTTCCTTAAAAATGTTTCAGACAAAAATTGTAGCGGCTCGAAGGGGACATTTAATAGTGCCATGGGTTTTCAATTTTTATGGGCTTTCATGAGCTAATATTTATTTTCAAATGGTAAACCATAATGTTTTGTGCAACTTTTGATTTTTTTAGGAAATTTCAATATTTCGTGATATTTGCCAAAATGGACAAAAATTTTGAGATATTTTACTGGAAAACAAAGTTTTTATAGAAAAATAGCAAGAGGCAAAAAGTGACCTACATGATGTCCTTATCTTTAATTTTAATATTAAAAAAACTAATTTTACATTTTCCTAAAATAAAAAAAAATTTAAAGTTTTTTTTTAATTTTTAATGATTTTTATAAATCCTTGCTTTAATTTAAGCATTTTTTGCCTCTTCCCATTTTTCTTAAATAACTTTAGTTTTCTAGAAAAACTATCGAAATCCCAAAATTTCTGTTAAGTTTGGCGAATATCATGAAAAATTGAAAACTTCTAAAAAATGTACCCTGTTATTTTTCATAGATTACGCTAAACGCTACAGTATTTGTCTGAAACGTTTTTAAAGAAATTGTTTAGTTTTCAAGATATTAATTAAAATGGGATACGTGTATTTAATAGTGCCGTCAAATAAAAAAATAGAGGGGGGTAATAAGTGATTCATTCCCCCAAATAAGCCACCCTAAAATTTGATTTCAATTTTCGCAGTTTAATTCAATTGGTAAAGCCGAACTCTACAAAATTTCACCCAATTATCTTTAGAAATATAGGTTATGTTAAAAATTGAAAAAAAATTAAAAAATAACCTAGTATTTCGAAAATGGAAAACGAATCATTTTCTTTTTATCATGTTTAGAAACACCCTGTATAATGGATATTTAACAACTGATATGAAGCGTTTAGATTTAGATACAAAATTAGACATTGAGATTTTGTGACAAAATAAGTAAGTAAGTCGTGTATTGTGTACATTAAATTAATGAAGAATAATTTTTTTTACCTTCAAACACATACAGTAATGGATAAAAGTAGAGAAACTTTCTTTGTAACGCAATTAATTTTAATTGGCTATTTTGTATAAATAAACAATGAAAAATTAATGTTTAAGTTATTATTATTAGAGTTTAAAAAGGTTCTTTAAAATAATACATGATATAAAAATGTCCCAAGTTTTATACAAATAATTTCGTAAACATATGTCCACATTTAATTTAAATTTAACTGGAAAAACCGAGGAAAAAAGTAAAAGAACTTTCTTAAATTTTACATATAAAAATTGGTAAAAGGTATAAAGTACATTCAAATGAAAAAATGTACTCTGTATTAGTTAAGTTAAATATGTTACGTTGTATTTCGGTATCTTTGGACCTCAAAGAAAGGGCAATTAACAATGGCATTAAACAATCAGTAATAGCAACCGATTTTTCTCTAAATAAAAACGTAGTATCGAGTATAATTAAAAGATTTAAAACATTGGGACATTTCCAAACAATTAAGAAGTCTTGACGCCCTAGAAAAACCACCCCACGTGTAGATAGTGTTATTCTAAAAATCGTCAAGGAAGATGGAAATAACTATAACATGTCATACTATAAGAAAATGTTTGATAGAAGGAGAATTGTTTGGAAGAAAGGCTTTCGCTAGAGAGCATTTGCAATGGATAGTGAATGACTGGAAAAAAGTTATTTGGAGTGACGAATCCAAATTTAATTTATTTAATAACGATGAAACGAAGTATGTGCGCCGTCTAATGAATAAAAGGCAACACCCAAAATGCACCAAACCGACTGTCAAACATGGTGGAGATTCTGTTATGGTTGGGACTGCTTTTGCCCATATGGGATAGGTCCAGTTCAATGTAAAAAAGGGAAAATGGACAGATTTATATATTATGGAAAATATAATAGTACCATATGCAGACGAGGAAATGCCCTTGCAAGATTTTTTCCAACAAAATAATGACCTGAATACTGAATTGACGAATTGAAGAAGAAGCTCTAACTCAAGTCATAACAAACAAAGGTGTAAATAAGTCCATAGTAAAACATGAGAAATAATTATCGAACAACTTTTCAAAATATCGAAGAACAGATTATATTTAGTGGGATTTTGAACAAGGCTTAGATTAAGCCTTAAAACATAAACATTTAAGAAGTAATTTAATAATAATTTTAATTTGTTTAAAGGCGACTAAAGAGAAGACAAACTTTGCAGGACAACTAACGGCTTTTCTAAATTCACGCTAAAAAAGAAGTTGAACTTCCAATTTTATATCTTTATATCTCGGTCAATTGGTCAAGAGAATTTTAACTATTTTTCTGAGTATCCCTGAAGGGTCTCCAATAACGTACTGGAGAGCTCTTGCGACATTTTTGGGATACCCTGTTTATGTGATTATGAACAAAATATCAAAAAACTAAATTATAAGTATTTTTTGTTTATTATTTACGCCTTAAAGTTACCTCTAATAGCGTCGTTCAGAAGTGTTACGAGGGATTAGAAATAATTTTGAAACGCGAAGTTGTTTGGTGTGAAAGGAGGTTTGAAATGGGACAAAGAATGGTTTAGTTATTTTTTGGTTAAGGGCTATATTTATGTAAATTTCATTGATAATCAATTTATTTTAAATGAAAACCTATATTTTTTTTAGGAATTTTATGAATCCTCATAAAATTATATATATCCAGTCGACAAATCTTATAAGTTGTTTTTCAATTTCGGTTGATACTACATTATTGGTCATAATAAATTTTCCGCCCAAGTTTCTTTAAAATGCCTTTTTTTGATGTGTCTTCTATCATTTGTCATGAATTTTGGGAAGCAACAAAGAGAGTACTTCGTAATTTTTTTAGTGTTTTAAAAAAATTTGATAAAACAAAAAGTAGTAAGTAAGTGTTTATTGTTTTATACACCTATGGAGAATATGCTTAAAATGATAAATTTTTATTGTAAGGATTTTCTTTAAAGTAGCACAAAAATATATTAATCCTATCACTTTTGTTTTGTCTAAATTTCTAATACAGTCGAAAGGGCGCAATTTTTACGAATTACTGTTTGTTGCGTTCTTAAAATTGTTTGATTTATCCCACAAAGACAAAAATTATAACACCTTTTAGTAGATAAAAAAAAGAAAATTAAAAAAATCATCGGCAGAAAAAACTTATGACTAAAAACGTAAGTATCGACCAAATTTTCAAACCAACCGATTACCCACTTTAGAGAGGTTCTTGGAGAGACTGATTCAATGTAAAAAAATTAGAAATAAAACGATCGGTGAGTGCACCTAATAAGTCTGCTTTTTACAGAAACTAAAACGAGTAAGAAAGTCATAAAAAGAGATAGACTTCGTAAACTGGAAATTTAAATTAAATTTCGTTGATTTTTTTCAGGTCAAATTTTATCTATGAAAGCATATAAAAACAATGTTTCAAAGCAAATATTTTACTTTAATTTAGCCAAGTAACTATTTATATTATAAGTTTGATAAAACCAAAACAAAACTGAAATGTAACTGAAAAACAGTTTATTTTTAGAAGCATTCTTGAAATATTTAATAATGTATTGGGGGTAAAAACTAAAAACGTCTTGATAGTAATTTGCTATGGGAGCCCCTAGGTAAAGTTGCTCCCAGCTGGAAGTACGCGATCGTAATTACTTTTGTCCTACTTCCAGCTGGGACCAACTGTACCACAGAACCTGGCGATTATTCTCGAATCACACGACACTATGTCGTACACGACTTTTATCATTCAAATGCAATAATAAGAGTGTGTCCTTGTCATGGTGTATACGAAATCTTGTCGTGTGATTCAAGAATAACACCCCAGGTCTTTTCCCGAAATATGATTTAAAAAAGTTTTAATTTAGCTGCAGCCCCATTAGACCGTATATAAAGTTAAAGATGATATCGATAATGATATTGTTGCATCAGAAATTGAGCAATCTGCAATTCCTCAATTAAAGCTGGAACATGTTTTAGATTAAGAGAATCTAAAATCTTAACAATCAAATCATTATTTATAAATACTTTTGCTATAAAGGGTATCCCTAAAAGGTCTGTACAAAACAATACCGCATACCCCTGAGACCAAAATAAGACGATTTAACCAAACTTATCTCTATCCAAAAGTGCTTCGTTAAGGTGCTACAGACCATTAAAGTTCTTAAATCTATTTTTTTTTAATTACTAAGAAGCTCATGCGATCATAACAAAATTTGGTATGTGGCTATGTAATGGAAAAAGATATTTGCAGACAAATTGTTTTTACTTTTTCACGTTATGTAAGTGGTCAAAAATAGCTCATCGACATGCAAAATATCTTATAACTTTTTATTGGCTGAATAAAAATTCATAAAACTTTACTTGTAGGTAAACACTGTAATTATAAACTTTTTTTGTCTCTTACAAAATTTTTCTATCTTATATTTTAGGTAGAAAAAAATTATTTCCATATGCTATATAACCTAACTTTGGAAAAATATTCAATTTTTTTGCTAAAAGGTCTGTACAAATTGACACTGTATATTCCTGAGACAAAATGGAACGATTTAACTAATTTTGTCTTTATCCAAAAGTGCCTCTATTGACCATGAAAGTTATTTAAAAAGATAAGATTTTTCAAGGTCGCTAGACACTTAACGGAGCACTTTTTGAATAAAATAAGTTTGGTTAAATCATTTTATTTTGGTCTCAAGAATATGTGGTGTTACTTTGTGTAGACCTTCTGGCGAAAAATTTAATTACTTTTCTAAAGTTAGGTTATGCACCACATGGAAATATTTATTTCCGCTTAAACTAAAGGAGTTAGAAAAATTGTATAAGAGACAAAAAAAGTTTATAATTAGACTATTTAGTTAAGAGTACAGTTTCATGAATTTTTATTCAGCCATTAAGAAGTTATAAGAAAATTTGCATGTCGATGATCTATTTTTGACCACTTATAACATAACGTGAAAAAATAAAAACAAATTGTCTAGAAAAATCTTTTTTCATTACAAAGCCACATACTAAATTATGTTATGATTGTATGGACCAATTTTTAGTAATTTAAAAAAAAAACAAAATAGTTTTAAGAACTTTAATGGGTTGTAGTATCTTAACTAAGCACTTTTGGATAGAGGTAAGTTTGGTTAAATTTTGGTCTCAGGAGTATGTGGTGTTGTTTTGTACAGACCTTTTAGGACACCCTGTATATTTATTCCTTTTATTAAAATATAGGTTTGTATCTACTATCTACTTGTGTTTGGTTTGTCTTTATTATTAATATTTTCTAATGAACTAACAAAAATTTAGATAATTTTATTATTCTATTTGATAAATTAAAGCGTGTACCAATGGGAGTAATAGAAATATTTTATAAATTTAATATAAAAATTGTTTAATAATTTCCTTGTATTTTTTGTTTCTTGGTAGTTTCTGAATGAAATATGTCGATTAACTTCATTCGTAAATTTATTGCTTTCAAGAGGACTTAAAATAAAAAATAATATCTACTATTAATTTGTGAAAGTTAGCTGATTAATTAAGTCTTCCTTTAAGACAAATAATTGGTTTGGTTTTTTTAGAAAATGAACCATTTCCGGCAAAATTTTTTTTTATTGATTTCTAGTAAATAAATAGTGATATGAAAATGTAATATACGTGTGTCTTTTCAAAGGATGTGATTTTCGCCCTATACAATATACAACTTATGTTGCGTGGAAATAGAGATTATTGCTCGGATTATTGGATTTATTTGATGCCAATGTCAAAAGGATGTACAAAATTAAAGAATCTTTAAGTATAATTAATTAAAAATGTTTTGTCCTTACAATTTAATTAATTTTCTGAACTGTAGGAGCAGGGGAGCGAAAGGGTCATTTTTATTATTTCATTCTATTTTTAATTTTTAGTAAATATGAATAACCCACTTTCTAATGAGTATGAATCTTATATTTGAATTTTAAATTTAATTAATAACATAAAATGTTTAATGTAAATTTTAATTTCACAAATACATTGTTGAAATTTACAGTCATCTCGACGATCATATACTTGACTAAAAATTATGTAAAAGAATACAAATTTATTTAATGCATATTATAACATTTCCATATAAAGTTGTAGAAATTTAAAACTAAAATTACATTGTTAATTTTGAGAAGAAATACAAAGAAATATGAAAATATGATAACATAATACCAATAAATATCATGGAAACATGATTTTTTCAAATTTTTATGAATTCATCTCGGAGTTCGTATAGGAAAGCCTTAAGAAAATTAAAAAAACAAATATCAAAAATATTCGGCCTCCAGAAATTAAGGCGCTCATATTTTTTATGTTGTACTTTGGAGTGAACATGTTTGCACATACACAAGTACGTAGCATGGATACATTTTTTATAACCTGCGGCCTTTATTTTTGAGTCACTATGACTATGTCGCATATTACTTTCATCATTCTGTCTTTGTCATTTACCTTAAATCGTATCGAGTGTTTCAAGAATATGGCCCCTGGTCTTATATTCCTTAAAAATTTAGTTTTTTTCTTGAATTTTCGGTATTAAGCGTCATTAGGTTTGTAATATGCAGATCCAAAAACAAAATAATGATTTTTGTTTTGAATGATAATAATTTGTCCTAGTTTTGTATTCCTATGCATTTACAAGTATGTGGAGAACAAACGAGAAACGAGGTTAGAAATATAATATTATTTGTTATATTTTTTCTCATAACACAACACAATATGCAATATGTGTGCTAGTTTTGTCTGTAAGGTTTGCTAGATGCATGCAATGATGAAGCAAAAAAATGAGCTTCGATAATTAAGTAATTTAATTATATTTGACCCGGTGATGACCTGATATGATCATAATCGGTGTCGTGTGCTGCTGCACCTGAGTGACAGTAACAAGTTGTGAGTGTCTCGATTCTGAGCTACGTCTGGCGATTGGCGACAGCAGGGGATTGTGGCAAGTGGCAATGACGGTGTTCGTAGTGAATTTGCGTCTGTTGCGCTTTCGGCTTTCAGTTTTCAGTTCCCGCGTCCGCGTTTCGACGTTCGTGACCGAGGCCTTCTTCATGATAGCGTCCTCCATATCTATGCTCAATGCTCAAACGTTTATGGTGGGGGTGGAATCGGCACGTACCCTGACCTACTCCAACGTACCGTATTGGAAACACACGATTCATACGGTTACGTTCCTCTTTCCATTCGATCCTAGATCACTTCGCATCACTCTCGGTATCACTCTACAAAAACAATTTTTTTTAATTCTTTGATGTCTCACATTTGTAGTATTCTTTGATAACAAAAGTTTACTATCCTAATTTGAAATTAGCAAGCTTTTATAAAAATATACTTCTAGTGACACTTGCAGAATCTTCGAAGACCAAGGAAAATGATAACAGCAGTTACACAAAATTGCCATTGACTTATGATTTTGAAGTGTTCAATAGGTACCTACCACCATTCCACAATTTCGAAGTATACATTAAATTTATGAATTGATAAAATGATTTTAACCATGTGTTGTCCTAATCCTAAATAGAGAGAATACACATGTAGCACATTATAAATTATTTCAGTAAACTACAAGTAGATGAAATTCCTATTTAACCTACTTCTTCCAAATGTTTTCTTTCAAACCAACTTTGTACTGTATAGATTATAGAAAAGATACTCGTATTAGTACGTTTTTAAGCAAGACATACTCCTCTGGTGACTAAAATGATGACATCAAATTTTTGAAAAGGAGTTTTCCACGGTAATCACAGAAATATATTTATCTAGAAGCGATATTAACAATAATCATCAAGCTGAATATACAGAGTGGCCCAGATTTTACTTCCCAGGAAATATCTCAGTTATTTGAAGAGATAAAAATATAAATTAAAAAGTGCTTTGAACGGCAGCACTTACACCTCATAATTCCATTCTAAAGAAATTATTGATATTTACCACTCTTAAGACGCCATCATCATTTTTTTTCTTTAATGGGACACTCTATTTTTTATAATTGATATTGCATCTACAATTTATTCTAGAAACAGTGATATGCAACACTTAGTATTTTAAGTACATTTTGTGTATAAAAAAAATTAAAATATTGATCGAAGTAGTATGCAAAATTATTTATTTTGTTTTCTTTTAAGAAATTTTTTTAAATCTACACTAACTTAACTTAATTTTGTTAAAAGAAACTAAATACTTAAATAATTTTGCATAATACATACTTCGATCAATATTTTATTTTTTTATACACAAAATGTTCTTAAAATACTAATTGTAAGAGTAGCAATCACTGTTTCTAGAATAAATTGTAGATGCAATATTAATTATAAAAAATAGGGTGTCCCATTAAAGAAAAAAAATAATGATGGCGTCTTAAGAGTGGTAAATACCAATAATTTTTTTTAGAATGAAATTATGAAGTATAAGTGCTCTCGTTGAAACCACTTTTTGATTTATATTTTTATCTCTTCAAATAATTGAAATATTTCCTGGAAAGTAAAATCTGGGCCACCATGTATATTCTAAAAGTTGAATAATGTTCACCGAAGATTGTTTTAAGAGAAATTATTGCTGAAGTAAACGACTCCAGCAATTTTGAGTTTGTTTACTAGTATGTTAAAAATAAAAATATAAAAGAAAGAAAATAAAAAAGGACAATTTCTTGGATTTAGTGCTAAAGCCAGAGCAAAAAGCAATTAATAGAAGCTGCAGAGTGATGAATGCTGTTTCGTGCTTATTACCACTCATCAGCACCATATATTGCCTACTTGAGTCTAGGTCCACTTCGCAATGTGCAATGGAGTGAGTGAATTGCTGTTGGCTTATAAATCACACACCTCACCATTTCACTCGGAAGAAAAGAGGAGAGGCAAGCCAGATTTTCTACCGACATCAACAAACTGGATGTTTGCAATCATTCAATTGATTGTTTCTCTACCTTTGCCACTCAACGGTGATCTAAAGAATCATCTTTTGAATATCAGTCCACATTAGCCATTCTAAACTTTGTTTTTTGATTTAAAAAAGTAAAAAAAAACCCAGAATAATTCGAGGCAATTTAAGATGATCGCAGAACGACTGAACACTCACTGGTGTGGAGTCAAGGATAAGATATCCTAGATCCTAGCTGTGAAAATGTTTAATAGAAAACGATGTAAAAAAATAGATTTACAATGGATACAAAAAATAGTCTCTTAAATAGAAAAATAATAGTCTGACCACAAATATTCGGCTGTTTTAGGTCAAACACTGGTTGCATTTTTATTCAGTAAGGGAGGTCATGTAAACGCTGTAAACACCTTATTTTAGATAAAAATAAGAACGTTTTTTTAAAAAATGTTAAGTCAATTTTCCTAGAAAAACCATAGCTATAATCTATAAAAGGTTTGTCCTCGGCAACTTTTGGGTCGCCTCTTTGCTCCTGATATACATATGGTCTTTTTTGATTTTTATTTATCGATTCCGAGACTTAAAATCTATTTAACCTAAACCCATAAGTGGAATTCTAGTCTATAGTTGCTCCAACCCATTTCGAGGTTAAGGTAGAAGCTTGTGAGACTACCCAGTTTTTATAGGTTGTGAATTTACTAGTGAGGTGTTTTCTATCTTGCTCTCAGTGGCGCACCCAGGGGGGTCGAGGACCCTTGCCCCCCCCCCCCCAAAGGAATGTATTTTATTAAAAAAATTTAAAAATGAGAAATTTTTAATTATTTTTTGAGAAAATGCTCGTGCACAAAAAATTTTGTCGGACCCCCGTACTTATAAAGGTCACCCCCCCCCCCAAAATAAAATAAATTCTGGGTGCGCCACTGCTTGCTCTCATATTAAATACATATCGAAAATACAGTCATAAGTGTAAGCAAGGCGAAAATCGTCACTATATTACTATATTTAACAATCCAACGTTCTCGTTACGTGTTATAAACCTCCACTTCCAGTTTGCCGTTATTTAGTAGCCATAGTCCAATCAAATTACAGTGTTCAAGGATTATCATCGCGTTTCTGAAGTAAATAGCATAAGTAGCAGAAATTTGAGCACAAATTCTCTGTACGCTCCCAGGATATCAGTCAAAATTCAAGCGGATTGTTGAAAATCAAAGATATATCTACGATTTCATTTAAAAAAGTGATGAAATCATTGAAAGGGTGGGAATGATTCGTATTTATTTATTTGTCAGTTTTTGGTAATGGGTGATGTGTAGTTATTTTTCATAAGCATGGTCTAGAGCCTAGTATAATAATGGTTATAATATTTTTTATTCATTTCTTTATTTAGATTTTAAAAAGAGCATAAACAATGTATTGTTTAAAGAAAGACGTGTTTTTTCGCTCGCATTTCGGTCGGTGAACTTTGTCTGCCAACGAACCGTTCTCTTTTCAACAGCCGTTCAGTCATCCCACCGCACCGTTCACGATTCACGCCGGCTGCTGTTTCGTTGCCTCATGCTCAACCTCATTTGCCTCACGCCGCATCCCGCATCGCCGCACATTTGCCATTTGCCCGGTCCCTGTAATTGAGCGCACACCGCACGCAGTCAGCAGTCAGGTTGACTCCGGCTGCCGCCGCTATCTTCCGATTCTCAGTTATAAACTTCACCATTCTACCAGCGGCGCTGCTAGCCGCTAACCCGCAATTCAAACTGGGAAACTCGATACTGCAGCTGCGTTGCCGTACAAACCAAGGCCCAATGGCGCCCCCTGTTGCCATTTTTTTCTTTATGCTATGCGATTTCAGCTGAAGGCCGCACATTACCAATTTTACATAATCTCTTTTTATCAGTAAATAAAAACTTTGAGTAAGATAGGTAAGATTACTAAGTTTTATAGACAAAACAAATTGCGCTTTTAAGGTGGTTTCACCCTTCAATATTTGTAAGTCTCAAAATTCCTTATTTTGTTATAATAAAGCGTGTTTGGAAATTGCAAAATTAAAAAAAAAAACTCCTTTAGCTTACTGCAAAAAAGAATTTATAAACACTTAGTGATTTTCTTCTAAAGCATTCCGCAGAGTGGTAAACACGAGCAATCAAGTTTAAAGAAATTACTGTTCCATTTGTCTGTCACGCGCTTGTAATTTAGGAACACACTGTATATATATATCTTCCTGGTATCAATAAATGAAGCCTTTCGATGACCATCGTATGTATCTCCTTTTGTACAATTTATTTTAAACAAAAGTAGGACACGTCAAACTCTGGCTGCTCTATGTACGCCGACATGATTTTCTCACAATTTGTTCGTGAGTATTTTGTGTCGTACTTCCGGCTGAGACACATTGTACATTTTCTTGCAAACAAAAGTAGAACACAAAAGATTCGACTGATTGTTTAACTCAAACGTTTTTCTTCGTATTAATTAACTAGTGATTCTTTTGTGACCTACTTCCGATCAGATGAAACTGACACCTCATATAAATAGGACATAGAAAAATCCTAGGAAAAATCACAAGTTCTTATGTGGTGATGTTGTGCCAAATATATATATGCAAAATTTATTGAAAATACAAAACGAAATCATCAAAAAGTTTTACGAAAAACAAAGAACGAAAGAGATAATGAACCCAAAAAAATGGAAGATGTGATGCTATTATTGTTCTGCATTGAAGACCTCTAGAGTACTTCGATGATGTTCATGATTTTCTTCGTCAGCTCTTCTTCAGTTAGCTTTTGCTTCCCAAGGATGGCTATTCTTTCAAATACTATGATTTTGCATTCACTTAGTAGATGTTGTGAAGTTTCTTCTTCAGACACCCATGGGATAGACGACTTCTTTTTTTCTTTAGTCTTAAATTAGACTAAAACATAATAGCTTCCAGTTATTAGTTAAGTTTTTCATTTCTTTGATACTTGGACTGAATTCAGGTTTTCTATCCTAGAATTCTTTTTCTCTTAAACTTTGCTTCCCAAGAACGGCAATTATTTGAAATACGCACTATGTTCTGCTGAAATTCTAGATATCGGGATAAAATCATTAAATTTTCTTAAATACAAAAGTAACATTGTTTAAAAATAAATGATACCTGCGCGGGACACAGAACCCGAATCCGTGAATGTCCCAGAAAATCCGGGACAAATGGCAAATGGTCACCTTAAATTAGGAGAGAAGGGGGCACTTCCGGAAATTTTTTAAATTCATCGCTAAGAAATCACACCAAATCTTGCAAATACATGCGCCGACAATTTGGAAACTGGAAACATTAACGTCGGTTATGTTCGAACTTGATAACTGGAACACATCCGGACAAGTATCCGAACCTGATGGTTTTGGAGTAATGCACTAGATGCCATCCATCGCATGAAAAGTATTCAAACCATCAATCGTGTCTATGTTCACATCGGCATTATCAAACACAAACTGGTGAAAACGTAGGTTGTTGCATGCAAGATAATTCCAAGTTTTTTACATTCATATATGAGCTGCAAAATCCTAGCGCTGATAGAACATCCAGCAAATCTTGTGAATCATAATATTTTCTATGCAGAAATGCTACAAGTCTGATCTGAAAAGGAGACATGAATAATCTTGGCCTTGTAGCAGCGACAATTTCGTGAGCGAATGTTTTGACACGTACAGCAGTTTTGGCTTCTACTCCTTTATCCACGTTTTTATTCCTTCATGATCTTGGGACAGTTATTATTTGCAGAAGCAGCAAAAGAGATTCAGGAATATCGTCATCAATGTTATCCAGGAATAATTTTTGAGATCGTATGCTTTCGATCGAATTTCAGCTCTTACGAAGTCTACACAAGCTTGAGTCACGCGAAGACCTTCTTCTTGTTTGTTCTGTTTTCTTGAGTTGTACCAGTTGTCTGACAGTATTGAGTACCCAGTATTTTTGAAACATACTATTGTACTTTTATGTTTATTTCCTGCAGAAATCCTGGGTATAATTATATTATCGTCATATTTCTCGAAAAATCTTTTTTCGATTGTTGCTATCGGCGGAACGTACTGTGAATAGCCTTGAAGGATTTCAGTCAGGTTAAACTGGCATTCATCTTCCTCCATGTAGCCGATTATATAATCGATTGCAGCTGTAACATCATCATCCAGGGGATGCCCTCTGCTACTGCTAAATGCAAGAGGTTTGAAGAATCGTTTTCCACATGCCCCATGATACTTGGCTTCAGAAACAACAAGATCTGATACAATTCCAATGCGACTACTAACTTATTCACCATCATCACCTCTGTTTGTAGCAACTTCCAGAAGATTGGTTTTTGAATTTCACCACAAAGCACACAATTCTTCTTAAAATCGAACTCGGATGAAGATCGTCTAGCTCTCTTACTGGGAACTTGTCCGGAAATTACAGCATTGATGTTTGATTCCTTGTTGTATGCTTTTCTACACTTTTCGTGAACAACAACTGTTGAGAGACATTTACAATGTGTGTTTGTCATTAAAAAGTTATCCCGTGCTAAATATCGGTAGGTATATACGAAAGAAAATTTTTGTTTCTCCAAAGGGGTAATTTTTTACTCTAGTTTTCTCCAACATCTTGACACTTATATTTAAAAGTTGGGTACTCAATCGACGCAGAATTTAACTTTAAAATTACAAAGAATAGTATTTTCCGCAGACGCATAATTTTGGCTGTATTTTGAAAAAACTGCAAAATGGCCGAAAATTTCTTGGTTTTTTGTACACAGCACATAGAGCATTGCACGAAAATTGGGACAAATTCAATATGTTCTTTTTTTATGAAAAATAAAGTGATTAAAACGATTTCCAGCTTTCCTCTAATTTTTTCCAAGTAGAATGCTAATTTGACTGGCCTATCCAGTATAAATAATATTATGTACAATAAGCTCCAACCTAAGTGACGATGCAATAGGATAGGTTATTCACTAAGCTTGAACAATATTTACCAATGTATTTGACGATGTCTTTAGAAAAAACTCATCAAAATGTTAAATATTTAGTATGAATTAATTTTAAACTTGTATTTTTTATTAAAATATATTTTTTTTACATTTTAGGTCAATTCTAAGAATTCATGGCCAGAACTTTTTCAAGCACTTGACATCCCTGAAAATTGCGTAAATGGCAGCATCGCACTTAAACAACTGTATTTACGGTAAGCAAAAGACATTAATTTTTCCTTAAAAACTTCACAAATTAAAAATCCTGACCAAATTCATTCCCATTATAAAATCCAAAGAATAGCATAAATCCAAATACAGGTTTTGGATCAATGAAGAAGATCCATTGTAAATCCTTCGCCCTAATTAACTGTTCCAGAAATTTTCTTTCAAAGTATTGGTTTCGTACTGAATCGAGGAAGAAAAAAGTGTTTGGTAGCGGCCCAAAGCGTGCCAACGTCCAAGTAGAAGTAAAACGTATTCGAGTATCAGGATCCGCGGCAGTCCGCCGTTTTCCTTTTCCCCTCCCGCCAATCGCTAATAGCGACTCTGACTTGCTCTGACTCCCAGACTTACACACGTGGTGCGCTCAACCTGCCCAATTCTGTCCTCTTCCATTCCTACTTAGTGAAGCTATGGTGTAGGTCAGTGCTGTGACCCTGTGTTCTGTTTATATTTTGTCAGATACCTGGATCGCTGGGAGAAAGTCCACTTTCTCGGAGAGGAGGCCGATCGGGGAAGCGAAGACGACGAGGAAAGTCGCCACAAACGGTGGTCGGCAAGATCCCTTCATTCGACGCCCTTGACTTACAATTATCACCAGCACAACATTGCAGGTACTGATAACAACTTCAATTTATCAGCTCCAGATAAATTATGTATATTTTTAACTCTGTAAGGATATAAATATGTATTTGGGTTTCCATAAAAACCTAGGACAATGACAAAATTTCGATAAAATTAAATTTCTATGCAACTTTTTAAGTTCGCAAATCGCTAAAAATTCGAAAAAAAAAATATCCAAATAAGTTGACAATTCTACTACAACACAGTATTTTTTGGGTAAGATCTTTGGAAAGAAGTTACCCAATTTTTAGAGGTCTTATATTGGTTTCTTCATTAATTCGGAAAAATACCATCTATTGTCACTTTTGAATCAGAGTAGATAAATCCAATGTATTTTGTTTGATGGGATATAAATTTAGTATTAAGTATTGAAGTATTTTATTTCCTTTTTTTAATAACTGATGAAATATACATTTTGAAATTAAATGGCCATTTTGGCTGTAATATGGTAGATAAAGGAAGAACTCTAAAGCCACAATCGGTTTTTGCGGAATAAAATTTTTCCCCGCCACCAAATTAATTAGCTTATGCTTGTCAATTAAAATCTAAAAATATTTATTATGTTTAAAATATCACATCATTACTTTTAAATTATAAATGGGTGGATGTATTTTAAGTTTTGTGTATAAAAATAAAATGTTGAATTAAAAAAGTACTGGAATTACCCTTTGCTCATTAAAAAAAGGAGCGCGCTGGGTTTTGATTCTCTGGAATCCGGTATTCAATTGCGATGCGGGTGACAAATGTGATCGGCGCTTTCTCGAGTTATAATCAATAACAGCTAGTTTGTCGTCGCTTTTCTCCAAATGTACAAATGTCTGCACCAGAAATAAGCTAAATATATACAATTTGTTTATTTTCGTTCACACCACCAACTTTAATTTTTTAGTATTAAATTTTTTTTATAAAATTTCCACTCCTGGAAATTAGGTCGTGAAGTATTCTTCAAAATGTTCTCTTATTAATTTATACCCCTTAATTTAATATAACCATAATTATAATTCTTAATTTGAAAATCAACTAATTAAAAATTTAAATAATTACAAAGTAATTTGAATGCGGTAATTAGGTATAAATAAAAATAAATAAATAAAGTGACGATTGAAGATCAATAACTAAAAATGCGCATTTTTTATTTGCGGGCGGACTAAAATTGAGAAATGGCTTGGCATGTATTGATTTTGAAAGTTTTGATGCCTCTAGCTGTGTATGTTATGACGAGAAGAGAGACATAAATCGTCGGGTGCTCCTGCCTGCTGCATTTATGATATGCGTATGAAATTGCACATGGACATTTTAACAGCGCGGGCATATTGATTTTAATTCTTTTCTTTTGTATTTGCGCATTTATTTTTACATTTCCAACCGATTTATTTTAATTGTTTCGCTATTTATAAATATTTTTAAATTTAGTCTAGCCTAAATTTCAGTTTACAGCTTCTCTAAACTAAATAAGGAATAACTGATGAACATATTATTTAGGTGATGGTTATTACTCTTCTAAATAGGCTTGACAACCCAATGATCTGGGAGCTGTCTGATATTTTTCCACATTGAGCCTAAACGAGCGTTCCAAAATACACTATACATATCCTACTTTGAATCAAATTATTTGCGGTGATTCATAAGTGATCAATATTTTAAATCATTATTTTATAATAATAATAAAAGTTGGCATTTCACAGGAGACCTGCAATTTGAAAAACGTAAAAGCGCATAATATTATGAAGATTTTTTTGTTCTAGGTGACACTTAAGGTCAATTTAAGACACAAGATTTTAGAATTAAATAAGATTTTAAATTTGAGATTTACCATTTCTTAAGGGTCACTACTAGTGTGACTGTCCCAAAAGAAGGGAATTTTTTAAAAGAAAACTATTGCAGCGATTTTTTTGAAATTTTTAGGCTATACAGAGGGGTGCATAAAAAACGGCCAACGATGTAGCTTCTACTATCAGATAATAAAAGATTAATTTTATTTTTGAAAAAATCAGAGAAAAAGGAGGCAACTTTTCTTTTTCAAATGGCAACATATTTTTTTCCATTGAAAAAAATCATTATAACAAAAATAATCTAAACCAATTATTTATTTTTTAAATAATTTTTTTTTCTTATTTTTTTTATTGTTAATTTTTTTTAATTTAATTCAATTGTTTTTTTTTTGTTATTGAGATTTCAGTTTTTTTATTTTTTTAAGTTTTGTTTTTTAATTTATTATTAATAAATTAAAAAATTATTAATAAATTAAAAATTATTAATAATAAATTAAAAAACAAAAATTAAAAAAATAAAAAACTCAAAAATACAAAAAAAACAATTGAATTAAATTAAAAAAATTTTAATTTAAAAAAAATTATTGGTATAATTGGTTCAGATTATTTTTGTTAATGATTTTTTTCAATCGAAAAAAAAATATGTTGCCATTTGAAAAAGAAAAATTGTCTCCTCTGACATTTTCAAAAATAAAATTAATCTTTTATTATGTATCTAATAGTAGTATTCTTCAAATCATTAATTTGACATAACACTTATTAGAATCGGAAGAAATAACGAAACTACATCGATGGTCGTTTTTTGTGCACCCCTCTGTATTTATAGATTTTACTAGTAAACATAAAAAAAAATCAAATAAAAATCTTTAATATTCTCGTAGTTATTGGGTATCTCTCCAGCAGCCAAAAAAATAAGGTACCCCACTGCTGCAATGATTGCGGCCTTCACAGTGCCTAATATCAAAAAAAAAGATATTTCTTATACATTGAGCCAGAATAGAAAAAAAAAATATTTAAATTTAAGAAGATGGCGGAGTTTTGAAAAAAAAATCAAAATTTCACTCAAAAATCTAATGAGTTTTGGATTGCCCAAAATTACAATTTTTATGCAATAAAAAACTGGAGCTTCTTAAAACCGAGCGCATAAGTATGTGCATAAATGCTATAATTTTCTAAAATCTTAAATCATAAATCTTTGAGCATAAATAGACCTTAAGAGGAGGTAGTACCAAATTACAATTTAAATGTTCGAGTAAACGGCATACTGTATTTTTAAAATGTATAAGCGAATTGGAACTACAATTGAGAGGTTCAATGCAAGAACCAGTCATGTCCAATTTTAGTAAATGTTCAGCAGAGAAGAAAAACATTTACAGAAAAATCTGTAAATGATCTCAATTTTAACTGCCGTAAATATAGATAAAAACTCTATTATTCTGCATTGAGAGCCGATTTTGGCAGAGCATGATAAAGAATTTTCAACTGAACCCCATAAAAATTTAATTTTTCAAAATAAATGGACTTGGCTGGTTCTTGCATTGAAGCTCTTAATTTTTAAAAGATTATAACTATATGTGTACAGGAACTTTAGTATTGAAAATAACCATAATAATACATAACACACATCGTAGGAGGTTAAATTTGACAACATTTGTAAATATTAATAGGAACAAAAATTCAAAATTTATGATGTTGCAAAAACAAAACCTGCATAATAATTCTTATACAAAATATAACATTATTAATAGTCCATGTTAAATAAACATTAATTATTTATTGTCCCAAGAATTTTATCATAAGAGAGTGAGAATTTTGACTAATAGGACATCAAAATCAAACAAACAATTGTTTTGTAATATAACTCTAACTTTGATAGAATTGGCAATTGCTTTACATAAATAGAGACTAATACCATATCAGATGATGAGAATTCTAAAATCCTGAAACACTCAATTGCTAAAAAGGCAACTAGGGTCAAGAATGTGCTTTGTACCTTCATACAATTGAAGTAGATCTCAGAAAGAGATAATAATAATAAATTGCCTTTATATACAAACATTTTAAAGTAACATAGGTTAACAACAATAAAAAGTAAAATAACAATAACAATAAAAAAGTATGTGGTAAATCTTTGATGAAGTTCAAACTTGCGTCCCTTTTACCACTTAATCCACTACACACAGAAAATTAATTTTACAGCGCTTGTAGAGTAGCCGTTTGATTAATATTATAGATATATAACTATACGAATAAAAGAAAAGAAAACAGCCAATATTCGGGAAAATTGGGACAGTATGAAAATTGCTCATTCAAAAGATGCTGTTTGTACTTTTTCTTAAATATGTGAGTTGGTAGCGATTTTAATTTATCGATCAGATTATTGTAAGCGTAAGAGATGTTGTAAGAAAAAGAGCCTTATGTTTGGATATAGAAAGTCTACCCCTAATGCTGACATTTAAATTATGTACATCAATCCGATATTGAATTTTATTGCTTAGACATGGTTGATTATTGTTGGTGATTATTTTGTGATAGAAAGTTAAGTTATGTAACTGCGTTAAGTTATTCATGTTATTGAGAATTTTAAGATTCTGTTCGCCCTCTGTGGGGAAATTTGGAACTAAGTTCAAGCGGACACTTCAGTTTCTTTACATTCATATTTTTTACTTTTTAAACCAATTCAATGTTTTATATAATTTGTTATTTTAGGAAATTCAATACAGAGGGTGAAACAGGGCCCCCTACAAGTAATTAAAATTACCAATATACTTTGAAAACACGCTGAGTTAGAATTTTAATCGTTAATATTCTCTAGAAATATTTAAAAGTTTTTTCCTGCAACTTTATGTATTTACTGATTTGTTATTTTACCAAAAATTTTTTTATTTAGAAAATGCGAGGGAGTACAATCATTTGTCAACTGACTTGTACAAGCCATCAGATTATGAAAGACTAGCTTTATCCTTGTTGTCCCCATTGCCCAATGAACAGGATTTTGCTATTAATGTCTGCACTCTGCTCTCTAATGATGGCAAGCATACCTTAAAATTAGAAAAACATCCTCGGCTCTTGGATTATTTATTAGCACATGCTGGCGTGTATCACCATGGTAAGTTATTTACACCTAAATACTTCTTTTAATTTTACTATTATTTTTTATGAATATTTTAATATTCTATGTTGTAATGATACATGTATTATAAATAAAAATATACTTAAGCTCACTTATATTTTTATTTTAGGCTCTCTAAGAAAATTGATAACTTCTGTGTATGCATCAGTCAGAAAACAAAATATAGCAGGGTTCTGGAAAGAAACACTTGAGTCAGAGGAGTTTTTGGATCTCACCAATGAAGCATTATTTGTCAAGAGTAAAGAAAATTTATTAAATCCACCAGTCAGCACCGATGTTCCTAGCACTTCAATTCCTGTGCCGCCTCATGAATTACCTCCAGAAGAATCAAATATAATAGACTTAAGTGAATCCGATAACGAAGTGGAGTTGTTTGCCAGTGATGAACTTGTTATAAACAATAATATTCCTAAAGGAAAAGGTTTTAAATTAAAATTTAAATCAGATCCTAGTGATAAGGATTTGTTTAATTTAGGTCGAAATGTAGGTACACGTGATTACATGGGACAGCGAGTGTTACAAGTGGCAACAATTTTAAGAAATCTTAGTTTTTTTGAAGAAAATGTACCAGTTTTGTTACAAAATAGTACTTTTGTGCGGTTTTGTTTGCTATGTGCGTGTTCTCGATGGAACCAGCTCATGAATTTGGGAATGGAAATGTTGGGAAATATTTCAACAGATTTTTTGTTAAAGGATCTTTTGCACGACAAAATTGCAAGTTCTTTTCTTAAAATTATTACTAAAGGACTATTAACCGAAGATCGGAACTGGTGTATTACAGCCCTTGAAGTATTAAACAAACTTAGTCAAAATGAAGCAAATGAGGACATTTTAATGCGGATGTTGGAAAAAGATGTTTATGAAAGGGTCTGTTCCTTTTTAACCATTCATGATGTAATGTTACTTATTTACACTCTTGAGTGCTTGTATTCACTTTCATCACTTGGAGAACGGTCATGCAATTATATCTGTGGAATTTACGGTGTTGTTGATACCTTAGTTTCTTTAGTTACTGTCGAAGGAAAAAGTTACGGCCCCAAAGCTTGCATTGGAATGAAACTTGTAGAAACAGTAACCGGAGGAAGCTTAGTGACCACTTCTTCTACAACTACTACAAATACAAGTGTGGCAACATCTACTGTTGTAAATACTTCATCGACTATTACAAGTACTGTCTCTACTCCTGCTCCAAGTGGGCCAATGGCAACTCCAGTTCAAACAACAAATCCTCCAACACCTGCTAAATTACTGACTACTCCATCTACTCCACAAAGATCTGTTCATATCACTCCTCAAAGACTAGTAGCGATAACATCCAATACAAGTACAGGTAATTTTTTTTAAATATTGTCTTAGGCATATAATTAAATAGAGGAAAATATGAATGTCTATTATATTTTAATTATTTCCCAGATTAATATAAATAAAAATATTTACATAAATAAATTTGAGTTGATATCACATTTTGTATTTTGGTGTCACAGGCATACACTAGATAACATTAGCATGCATTCAGCGACCGTGATGAAAATTTTAGAGACGTTGTTAAAGTTAATCACGTCTTTAAGAAAATATTTCTTATGAAGAAATATTTTTTAATCATGTGATTAACGATAATGACGTCTCTAAATTTTTCATCACGGTCGCTGAATACACGCTATTGAGTTTGTATAAAAACATATCTACTACAAAGAGCAAACAAACATCTTTTGTTTTATTTTTTTCATATTTACTGTTTACTGGTGTTTGTAAAAAAGTGAACAATTTTCAAGAAGTACGATTCTAGTCTTCATTACAAAATTTCACTCTGTATCTAAAATAAAATTTTAAAATACTATAATCAACAACTAGAAATGTTATGCTTAGTTTTATCGCTCATAAATTAACATAAATGAAACATTAGTCTTAAATATAAATTTACATTAATGTGTTATTCAATAATACTCTCTTGCAGCTCTTACACCTACAACTGCAGCAACAACAACTACTCAACTTCAGCAGAAGCATGCTCATCAGCAAGCCATACAAGAAAATGAGCAATATGCCTTATCATGGTTACGCGGGTCATATGAAACAAGTCCGAAAGGAAGAGTTGATCACCAAGAATTGTACAAACATTACATTAATTCTTGTGCAAAAAGTGGAAGGCGGGGAGTTATAGCTCCTTTACATTTTCCACGAATTGTTAGGTAAATAATATAAAGATTGAAATTGGAATATTAAAATATTTACTTTTTTTAATTGCTTGTTTCAGAAATGTGTTTGGCAGCTCAGTAGGACCGCATCCTGAGAAAACTTCAAATTCATCTGAAGCACAATTCTACGAGGGTATAAAGGTGCGAGAACAACCACCGGTTTTAAATGTACAGTGTTCTACAACTACCCCACTGAACCCCACAAGTCCATTGAAAGGGGCACGGCCAAAACCACAGCCGGTGACCGGTTCCCAAATTCTTTCTATAACTGCAGAAGTAGCAACTGATAATTTTCCTTCCTCTCCCTCATCACCTATCCTTAAAGCTAAACTTAGTGCGCCTCCTAAACCTCGAGAGGTTGCATCACCCTCTATTAAAACAGATGTCTTGAAAAGTCAGGTAATTGTTATTGTTGGACGTTTAAACTGCACTCTCATCATTTCCTCATCTATTTTCTTCATTCAAAAGAAATCTTTTTGGTATTTATTTTTCTAAAAATTAACGTTTCATTTTGCCAGTTTCTTCATTTGCATTAAACTTCAATTTATTTAAAGTTTTGAGTGAACAAATCATTTAATTTACTATAGGTACTATAAATTTCCTTTACATTTTTGTGTAACGTTTCTTAGTAGAAATTTGGTGTTGGTTGTAGCTTAGGTAAAATGTATCCAACTTTTAACACATCTCATTTTAAGCTATGCTTTAGCCCCGTTGAAGGCATTAAAAGTGACATACTAATTAGAAAATGTTGATATATTTGTATATAATATCTACCACCATTTATTTTTCATTTTATACTACTATACAATAGCTATTCTAAAGAAAATTCCTGCACATAAAACTTTTTACACCATCTGAATGATTTGGCAATAATGGGGGAGTCAGCAGATTACCGGTAATCATTGGTATGTGATCTACAACAACCACTGCAGTACGGGTTTGCACCACCCATCACAAATTTCTGCTGACCGACATTTTGAAAATTTTTGGTTTTTATTTTTTCTCAGCCCTTTCTTCGGTGGCATAAAAAAGGCTTGGAATATCAAAACTTTTATTACATATTATTTTTTAATTTATTTCAACCTTTGTCAAATATAAAATGGAGGGGACAAAAGGGCGACCGGTGAACTCACCACTTCCTACTGGCAGGTGCCAGCTTTACATCATAAATCAATCTGAGTTTCTTTATTTAACAATTTTTCCATATTAGGGAATACCTAAAGTTACAACAACTTGTAATATTGAAATACAGAAAGCACTTAAGAAGTTTGAAATTGTTACTGATCTTATAGTTTCTTTACAACCTTGTAAAAATTTCCCAATTTTTTTTTACTTTGCTTCACAGAATTTGCTTTGAAATTTGCAATTACCTTACCTTAGTTGTAACTTAATTGGTTATCTACCATATTAACAAATTTTATTTTATTTAAAAATCATGGAAGTTTTATATTTTAATTTTAAATTGTGTAGGCACAGCTGAAGGTGACTACTAGCTATCCGACTATTATGCCATTGTAGATGGTGTAGAAAGTTCTCGTTAAACAATTCCTGCAAATATGATGAAGCGAATGTCTCCACCTATCATCATGTCACTTGTGCTATTTGATGGTGATGGCTTACAAAAGGCCTATAAAATAGTATAAAGAATTCGTTTCATAAGGCTTTTTTCTATCTTCTTGCTACACTGCTTATGTTTTAAACTTCGACTTTTTAAAAAAACCACCTATGAAACTCATTCTTTTATCTACTATTACTTTCATCATTTGAAATCAATAAAAAATATTCTAAAAAGGCACTGTATATTAAATTCCAACAACCTAAATCGAGATTAAATTAGAATGAAATGTGTTTTTCTCCAAAGAAAACCTATTTCACAGTTTCATGCATAAATTAATATTAAAATAGCTTTTCCAAAATGTGCTACGAGGACAAAAATAGTAATGAATCACGCTTTCCACTTATCATAAAACCTTTTATCAAAAATTATATTTTGTTATTTTAACATATTTTAGATTGTATTTGTTTAAATTTAAAATAAGTCTTAGTAAATCCGTAGAATTTAATGTTTATATGAAATTAAGTATTTATAGGATTGTTTGAAACGTAGTTAGAAGTATTTTTTGTTATTATTCTAAAGGTGATGAACCACCCACATCTGAGTCAAGCCTTGCTGGGAAGTGGTTGTGCTAATGCATCAAGTGGTTCTACTACAAATAAGGACCAAAGTCAAAGTAATACATCTCTTATCAAGAGTTTACTGGCAAATAAGGTAAACGATTGCATGAATCCAGTCAGCATGAGGACAGACTGCCAATCCGTAGCTCAGGTAACACACTAACAAAAATTAATCCATTGTTACGTTTTAAATTGGTGCATCTTAAATATTTGAGTGAGTTTTGATTTCATTAGAATTGTATTTGCATGAGTTTGGCTTGAATAAACAATATACCTGACTTTTCTAACGAGTTTGTTAAATAATGCCAACTACTAATATCAAAATATAAAATGTTTGTTCAAAAAGACAAGCCTTTTAAAATGTTTTAAGCATTATCTCCTCAAATTGAATGTTTTTCATTGTTTTTTTGTCAAACTTTATTAGACAATTGCAATTTCACTAATATTTATGATATATGATATATTTCAGAACCAGAAAAACATTACTTAATTTGATTTTTATAAAATAATCATTTTAGGATAATCGATTTTTGATATTAGGAAACCATTTTCCTTTTACTAACTAAAACCAAATGTACAATAAAGTTTTGACAAAAAAATATTTATACAAAACATGCATTTTATCCAATTTTAATGTTTATTTTAACTTATCCAAAAATTCCTTGAAATTTCACTGTTATTAATAAAATTGAGAGTATATGTTGAAAGGTAATGAAAATTCAAACAACAAGGATAAGATTTACCATCAACAAGACTTTCTTGATATGAAACTAATAATGCTTACCAAACTAGCATCTGATAATTTTCCTTTTTGAAATGTTTTTCCATAAAAATGTAGGAATTTGATTTAAATTATATCTTTACTTTGCTTTTCTAACTTAATTCAATAAAGCGATTAAAATCTATAGAACACACAATTTGGAAATTATGTGAAGCTAGATATTACTTTTAGTTATTGTAAATTGATTTTTATTTTTTGTTTAGGTGGCAGCAAGACAACAACAACAAAGGTTACTAGCGCAGCAAAATCAGCAAATTGTAGAGTCAAAGACTGTTATTAAAGTAGAAACCCCAAAAACAACAAAAATCAATGGTGCTCGTCAGTTATTTACCGAGAGTGAAGTAGCAGACCCAGTCGTATCATCAACCACTCAGGGCCTAAACTCGAATAAGAATAAAAAAGAACCTCCGCAGCCTCCCCCACCACTAGCTCCTTTAAGTACTCAAAAGATGAAGGCTATTATTAAAATCGAAAATGAAGATAGTGATTCCCTTGGAAATAATTCTCTCGCATCGAGTACTGGGTTAGGTAACATTGGAATTGGAGGAGTTTCTTCAACGGAAGATGGTGATAATTCGTTAACCAGTTTTGAAGGTTTGCTTAATGGCATTCCTAGTGTTGATAACCCTATGAATGAAGATAGTAATTCCAAAGACTCAATAAAAAATAATTCAAGTATAATAATGAGGAAAAAACCTTTGATGTTGGCAGATTTATTAGAAAAGAAAGTGGATAAAGAAACCCCTATTTTAAACGGAGTTGTTGGTAAAGAGTTAAGGTTAGGTGAAAAAGGTGTGGACCTTGTAGAAAATCACATAGATAAAATTTTAAACATAGAATGTAATGACAGCAGTAAAGTTTATAGTGTGGACATTAAAAGTGAGGATAGTGAAAGACCTTTAAAACGACCTGCTAGTGATGATATTGTTGAATCGGAACCAAAAAAATTACTTTTAGCTTCTAATAATAATTTAAATGGTAATGCCATGGCAGATTCTCCTGCTCCCGACTCTGTTAGTAGTTCCAATGGGGATGAAAGTAGTGTCACTGCTTCAACAGCTGCAGCAAAGTTGTTTGCAGACTTAGCGGCAGATATTTTGGGAGATGAAGAGGAGGAACTTATGCAAGAGGGTACACCTGAAGTTACACCTGCTGTTCAACCTCCAATTCAACAAGTATGTAGATTTTTACACTTTTTTACAAAATAGTAAAGTAATGATTAGCAATTGAAGGGCAATGTGGAAAATGTGATCAAAGTTTGTTACAAATTAGATAATGGTTCTATCTCACAACTTTTTACAGATATCAATAATATTATATGATTCACTTCTGTAAAAATTGATTATAGAATTCTAGAAATTAGAGGTAAAATCTAATCTCAAATAACGCTAAGATCAACTGTTAAACTCTAACGAATTAAAAGAAATTGACTATGATCGTTTTTTACCATCGTCCTTCAATTTTTAAGCTCAAACTTGTATTTTCATTGAAGTTAAATATGTTGTCATTAAATAACCATTTTCACTTACATTTTCTAAATTTGTGTTTATACCTACTTGAACCTATTTTAGATGTTCGTGGAAAATAATCAGCAAGTTTTAATGACTCAGCCAAGACAAATAATAGTATCTCAACCTACAAATAATCAAGTAATGATTCCTGGTGGAACTCAATTAAAAACTCAAACTGGTCAAACAGTAATTGTCCAAAATTCTCCTCAGCAACGAACAGCATCGATGATGCAATCTAATGTTGGTCAGATTTTGCTCTCGCAAGGAATTCAGGGTCAAATGCAGTTAGTTCCTAGTGGTCAACCAGGCCAATATGTAATCCAGACAGGTGGGCAAGGCTACGTTGTAGCTCAGCCACAAACGGCTATGGTCCATGGACAACAACAGACAGTTTTAGTTGCGCAACCACAAGGATCTGGAACAAAAACAATAATTATTTTACAACAAAATGCTAACACCCCTACACATCATCAAAAGGTGGTTGTTACACCGCAGGGACAACAAATGGTTGTTACACAATTACAGAGGCCGGCTTTACAACAGCCGACTCTAACAAATGTATCAAATAGTAATGTTATTAAAACTTCGGCTTCAAATAAAGTAACTACAGTTGTTGCTTCTTCCAATGGTGTTGCTAATAGTACAATTATTGCTGATAAGAAACAAGAAGAACAAAAAAAGATTGTGAACAATAGGATAAAACCTGTTCGAGACCTAACAACCCCTTTTGTTTGCGAGTGGAACGATTGCCAAACGTAAATATAAATCATAATATAAGCTTATAGTTTATTACAATTTTACATTGTAGGGAAATAAAATTTAAGTCTGCCAATCAGGTATTCATGCACGTTTGTGCAACCCATATTCCTGATACAACAGAAGAGCTCCTCTGCAAGTGGGATCGTTGTGATAATATGAAGCGGAAACGGTTCTCTTTAATGACACATATCAATGATAAACATTGTAATTTAGAGGTATGTACTTTTAGTTTCACTAATCTTAAGTTTTAAAATCGAAACAATTAGAAATAATTTTTTTTAAATTAAAGATGTAATTCTATAATTAATAAAATTTACGAAATGTTAACTGATTACTATTTAATAAACTGCTTTACTTTTTAGGCTATGAAAGCAAGTTTAATAAAAAGGAAACAAATACAACATACGGGTAAAAATGAAGCACCAACGCCTCAACAGCCTTCCCTGCATCCAGGATATGCTCCAGATGCAGCGCTGCATGCAATTAAACGACATGCTTTAGAATTTGTTAATCCTAAAGAGCTACAAGTAAGTAATATTTTAAAACATAATGTGTTATCATATCTTATTCAAAAATAAGTATTTCAAATTGTGGAAGAGTATCCACTTTATATAAAACGAAATTTGTGTTTTGTTCAGAGAACTGCGGTAAAGCAGGGAACTACTATTGTTCCTGCACCTGTTACCCGAACAGGCCCTCCTGTATTGGATCAGGTGAGGTTTTTGGAAAGATTTCAGTTTGTTTGATTTGTTTGGGTATTTTTAATTGAAGCATTTTTTAGTATAACCTAGTTCTCATTTTTTGTAGTTTTTTGTATTTGTTATTTTTTTCAAAAATGCAAAGTATCATAAAATTTTATATCTAAAATAGTGTCGTGACATGAAGTCATGTAAAGTAAAATCTATACTTTCTAATTTTGTGCACTTTAGTTAATAAATTGTTGAATTAGTTTATATTTTTATGAAAATATTGTTTTTAGCATTTTGTTATTTTAAAACATGCATGTTAGTGTTTTTTGATAACTTCTAGAAAAATTAATATTGAAAAGATAATTTGTACGTTTCCAAATAATTCTTCGCAAAATATTTAGATTTTTGATGAAAATAGGTATGAAGGTTTATAAATTATTATAAAATTTACACACACTCTGTATAACAAAGTTTATTATTATTGTTCACATTAAATTTAAATTAGGCAATTTTTTAATGCTTTCTTGTGCCTTGCTTTAGCTTTTTGATGTTTTTCACAAAACTTGATTACTGTTTTTAAGAAGATAGTTGGCAAAATGTTTGAAAAGGGTACTTTTCACTAGTAAAAATTGATTTTTGGGCATTATTTGTAATCAAAAATTTAACAAAAACGAATATTTTTTTATCATTTTACCAAAAGTACGGACCGTATCATAGACTATACATGAAAAAAAAAAATTCTATATGAAAACTAAATTCAATTTAAAGGGAAATAAGCATCGTTTTTGTTAAATTTTTGATTACAAATGCCCAAAAATCAATTTTTACTAGTGAAAAGTACACTTTTCAAACATTTTGCCGACTATCTTCTTAAAAACCGACAATTCGCGATTTTTGCTCGATCTCTGTGGGAAAAAGTGACAACTAAACTTACTATATAGTACTATGTTTCAACTAAACATACAGGGTGCGCCAGACCACCTGTACCACCTCTTTATTTAGAGAACCCGTTGTCGTACAATTATAAAAATAAAGAAATTACCACCAAAGTGAACCTAAAGAATCTTTTGGTATATTTCATAATTTCCAAAACAAACCGGAAGTACTCGAAACCAGAAGTAACTTTGAAATTTTAAACTGAAACCTAGGTCAAGTATGATATTGTTGGAAAGATATTTCAAAAAGAAACAAATTTTTTCAAAATATTCTTTTAATATCTTGCATAAATAACAAATTAAAGGAAAAGTAATATGCAAATAAGTGAGAAGTGGTATCTTAAATTATGGAAAAATTGAAACATTACCAACATCAGAAATGGGAGAGAGAGAATTTTTTAAATGGAAACTGTTTTTTTTCTATTTTGGTGCGTTACTAGTCGCTAGTAACACACTGACAGCAGTGCGTTACTAGCCAGTACCGCACTGCTATCGGTGCGTTACTGAGTAGTAAAATTTATTTTTCCAAGTGGGTAGCACTGAAGTTTATTGATTTTAATGTGGCAGTTGCCAAGCGATTTACAGGTTATTTGATGATTTGACAAACCTGACATTAGAGTTGCAAACTACCAAAAAAGTTACTAAAATTGAAAACTATAATATTTTATTTTAAATAGATAAAAAGGCGCAAAATAGAAAAAATAGTATAAAAAACTCGTTTATAAGTCGATAGTACCACTTGTTCATTAAAATACTCGTCGCTACGCGACTCGTATTTTAAAATTGAACGCGTGCTTCAATATGCGACTTATGAAACTCGTTTTTTAATATACTATTTTCACTTAATTGTTAAAAAAAATCAACTTTTTAAAATTTTTTTGATTAATACATATTTAAAGGGAAATACAAAACCTAAAAAAAAGTTGATTATTTTTAACGAACGAAACAATAAATGCAAAAAACACATGTTTCCATTTAAAAAATCATAATTTCCTCTGCCCTCCCCTAATGAGGATGATGTTTTCATTTTTCCATAATTTAAGAAACCATTTGTCACTTGTTTGCATTTATTTTTTCGTTTAATGTGTTAATTAAGCAAAATATTAAAAAATTGTTTTAATAAGTAATTTATGTTTAAAGGGCCTTTCCAAAAATACCCAGGTTGCCATTTAAAATTTCAGTTACTTCTGGTTTCGGATACTTCTGGCTTGTTTTGGAAATTATGAATTACACCAAAGGATTCTTTAGGTTCACTTCGGTGATAAAATTTTTCTTCTCATCAATGTACCACAAAGGATTCTTGAAATAACCATCCTGTATATACATACTAATGTTGTTTTTATAAAGTTTGAAATGGGATTGCCATGTTTTTTTTGGAATTATATTAATAATATGTGTAACTTTTTAACTCCCAATATATTTTGTTTTTTATTTTAACATTTACAGCTTTTTTATGTATGTAGGGTAAAAAGTGAATCAAGTAGTAAACAGTCCTAATTTAGTTTTAATATTAAACAAATTCGATTTCTAATAGACAATTAATTACCTACTTTTATTTAACCATTAGTCATTAGTAAATTTAATGTAATATTTTCTTTAGGCCATTAATGGCAATATTCAATAAGAAACTAAACTCAAAACAAAATATAAACATGAACTATAAATGCTTCCAAATCACATATATGGCAATTATTGAGTTTCACACTTTAACTCATTATCAATTGATTTTTTTTTTCATATACGTACCTAAAAATTTTAGATTTTCAGTGATTGGTGGAAAATATAAGTGATTAGAAGCCACTATTATTATATCTCAAATTATTTTACAAATATTACACTTTATTACTAGAGATGAGAAACATTTCTTATTTTATAATCCAAAATCGAAATTTTTTTTGAAAATCCACATTTAATTGTATTTCTGCCATATAAGGAAACCAAAATATGACTAGGCTTTTTAGTTCATATTTTCGCCACAGAGGGCGAACAGAGTCTTCTATTAGTTAAAATTGCCAATACAAAGCAATGTTTCAATTTTGTAAAAACTTCTTTTTGTTTCTTTTAAGCTTGAAGTATTATGTTGACCTTGTATCTATTAAGATAATCAATTGTAGTTTGGATTATTCAAGAACGATTCAAGATTTTTAAATTGACAGGATGCAAAACTCAATAAAATAAGTTGTTTAGCAAAATATTTTGTATATAAAAGTCTTTAAATAAGAAAGTTATTTAAATTATAACTCCGTCTACTGAATTAAATAAATTACATGGCAGACTGTGTGGTATATTTCTTAATTACGCATTAAAAGAACTAAATCTAAATGTAACATATTTATTTTAATTAAAGAACAAAGTTCAAGTTAAGAGAAAAAAAAATTTAAAAAGTAGTACATCCTCAAAAATTTTAAATCTGGTGTAAATTTGTACCCCGCTCAGTAGGACGAAGGTTAAATTAACGTGTGTTTGCTTTTCTTCACATTTTTCTAGGTATAAAATAAAAAAACGAAAATAAATAAAAATAAGAAAAGTTAATTTTGCCAATTTTGAACAATTTAGTTAGACGCCCAACTACATTGTATATACATGAATGTACATTTTTATATGAAGACTTAATTTAAATATTTTCTCAAACGACTTATTTTTATTGAGTGTTACACACTCTTAAAAGGAAAATATTACCTGAAAAATCACTCTGTACAAAACTTTTAAGTCAAAATTTATGTGTCTGGTTTTAAAGATATATTTTTTTCAAAAAGTAGAGTAGGTAAAGCAAGAACAAAACCAAAACCAGCAAATTATTAATCTAATTTAACCAAAATTTATAAATCTTCTTACAAGCCTGTTTTCACCTGAAAAATAAATTATGAATGAGAAAGACATCACTGGACAAAAAATTCAGCAATGTTGATTTTGTAAAAATGTGGTGGGCTAATTACAAAACTGAGTGATATCATATGACTTTGAAACTAGTTTTAATATACATAATATTATAATATGCTACTAAAAACCATACAACTTTTTTTTGAAACCAGAATTATTAAACTAAAAAATGAATATTGCTGAATTTTTTGTTCGCACATTGTAATTACCGATTATGTAGAAAACCGAGGAACTAATAATTCAAAATAAATTTGATACACAGAGAAAATCTATTGTTGAGTATGTCAATAGTTAACCAATATTTATATATTTATTTTTCTCAAAACTGTCCGTTGTAGAATTCTGTAGCTAAAATTGTTATTTTTTATGAACCATTGATACATATTACCTAAAAACAAACATAATCCGGCATTTTAAAGCAAAACACGTTTTATTTACTTACTACAGTCCCCCATTCACCATAGATTTCAAACATAATCCACTATTTTAAAGCAAAACACGTTTTATTTACTTACTACAATCCCCCATTCACCATAGATTTTCATATTATGAGTAAATCGCTAATAATGTAAATGGTCAATGCAGAATTCAGAGTAAATAAAAAGTAAAAGACGCCAAGAATCAAGGTATGAAATGTAATACTTATAAAAACATATTTGGTTTTTGAATAATTTTATGCTTTCCGTAATAATTAATAAATTCTTTTATTTTAGGATGACAATGAAGGCCCAGTTACGAAAAGCATTAGACTGACAGCATCACTTATTTTAAGGAATCTCGTGATTTACAGCAGTAATTGTAGAAGGTTTGTTTTTATTATAAAGTTTAAAGAACATGTTAACAGAATTTTTATTTTAGGTACTTAAAACATTTTGAACCACACCTAGCCAATGTAGCGTTAAGTAATGTAGAGTCATCGAGAACAATAGCCCAAATTTTGCACGATATGAATGATTGTGCCAATCATAGGTGACCAAAAACGGAATTGAGAAGCGGATTAAAAATTGTGAAATACCAGTGAATTCTTGACAATGTAAAAAAATAGTTTAAGTGGAAGTGTACAAATACTAGGTATTAAGAGCCTAATTGTTATTTTTATATTATTTTCTTAGTGTAAAACATAAAAAAAGCTTTTAAAATTATGCTAGTTTCAGTTAAATTAAAAGTTCTTGTCTGAAATAAAAAGTAATGGATTTTTAAGTTGTGCAATTTATTTTGGATAATTTTGTTGAAATTATGTACATAACAATGTCAGTTGGATTCTCTTTAAGTTAACAAACATCAAAGTCTTAAAAACCAATTTATTTGTCCAAGATATTTGTGATAAATTTGCACATGGTATGAAAACAGTATTATGTCAAATATTCAAAACGAAAAGATTACATAATTCTCTATGTATCTGTGACCTCGAATATATATTTTTTTCCTGAACATTCTATCATCTCTAAGGGAAATAAGTTAAAGAGTATGCTTTAGCATAAAGTACAACTGTAAAGTGTGAAAAGAATACCTTTGATTTAAAAAAAAAGTGCATTTATTGTATTAACCTCATTTTCAATAAATGACGTGTATCCCCAGCAGTATTTCAATTTATGCTATAAACAGTAAACCAACTTTTCGTTCTTTTTTTATTTAATTTTGTGTTAAATGTGCTTCAATGTTTAGAAAATGTTTCTCAGTTTTAAAATTTATTTAAAGAGCGATGATTTTATAAGTATGTATTTATTATGTGTAATTTATAAGTGTGTACATAAACAATGTGTAAAACTTATATTTTTTTAAATTTTCTTTATACCAGTTTCAGTAACAGCCTTCAAAAGGAGCAAACATAAAATTAAAGAATTGAAGAGTGTTAATAAAATTTTAATAACATTCTTTGGATTTTTTTATTAATAAATTCTAAACCACATTTTTATTTTATCCTACTTTATAGACCCTATACAATTAATAAAAGGATTTGGATATTGGTTGATTTCATTAAAAGGAGCCCAGCTATGATTTTACTTTTACTTTGATATGTATGTATACAGGGTCCGCCAAAAAATGGAAACAACTAAATATTTTTTGAACTGTACAGGGTATAGGCGATGAGCGTATATTGCGAACAGCACCCCCTGGCGGCGTTTAGGTGCAAAAAATACAGGGAATCAAAATAAATCTTTTTTGTTGTGAAGTGCGGTTAAATTTTTGTGTTTCTTGTATTTAAAGTTAAGTTAATTCGTTCTGTTAAGGAAGTTTGTTGCTGGAGCTATAATGGAGAAAACGATTTATTTTGAATTTTCCCCAATATTTTTTGACCATAAAAGTAGTGAAAAATTTTATGGTGATGCTGACCATTATAGGGTTTAAAAAAAACGAAAAAGACAGTATAACAAATTAAAACTGAGGTTACTTGTACTTGGAATATAAGCCGAAAATGTGGCCAAATAAATTATAACGAAGGAAAAACAAAAAATATTTCCTTCAAAAAATAATAAGTAACTTAAGTTTAACCAAGGAAGCAGAAATTCCATTATGTTTCAACAAATGCTTAAAATCGGTCTTCTAAAACAGACAAGCTCAAACATGACCTTTGCAATTTTTACATTGATATTTTCGCTGTTTTTAATTTTTGATTTTTTTGCTGTGTGTTTCATTTTTTGGCATTTCAACTAATGAAACTTACAGTGAAACAGAAGTAGCAGAAAGAAGTTTTATTTAAGAAGATAGTCGTTGAAATGTGTAAAATTGCCTTTGTAAATAGGCACTCAGTTGAATTCATATTTTTTGTAACAATTTAATTTATGCATTATCATTACTTGGAATGAACCATTGAAAGTTAGTTATGCGACATGATAATGGTAAGTACTTCTGCTGAAATTTTCGAAAAAGCGAATAGTGCAAGTAATTTTTTACCACAAAACTTAAGAAAATGAAAATCTACCAGGAAAAGAAACCTACCTAGGTTTAGCACACAAAAGCAAATTTTTGAATTCTTGATTAAATTATACACTTGTACTAAAAATAATCATTTTATGAAAGTAAAATTTCAATTTTTTCATGAATAAAAAATGTAGAAATAAAAATGTAGCCACTGAATACTGGGAACTGGGATGCTACAGAATCTATTTCGCACAAAAAATGGAAACACCTAAATATTTTTTGAACCATATTGTACGCATCTACCGGTAAATGGTAAATGTACACATTTACCACTTTGGTAGGTAAATGTGAGATAAAATTTGAGATCAGCTTCATATATTTTAATTTTCGGGCAAATGTTACACATTTTCAACGTTTATAGGTAAAAGTAAAAATAATAAACTTAATTTTGTGATACATTTTTATTTGCTGCTATGGCACTTTGAACTTTGAATTACATAAAAAAATAGTTCGAGGATGGTTCGTGTTCGTATATTTTGATGATTGAAAAAAGAAAACTTTCGTAGCCTTAATCCAACAATTTTTTGTTTTCAAAAGCACATTAATAAGGGGCCAACCTTTCTGGATCGGGTTTTGATATTTGCGCTTTTTCGACGGCGACTGGAAGTTCATAAATATTTGGATCCAGACCTCCTTTTTTTTATTTTGCTAATGATCTTTATATTTATGAGGAAAAAATCAGCGTTATCAAATTTTTACCTAAAGCCTCGAAACATAAAATATTGAAAAAATTATGAAACACGCAGTCAGACGGGGCCACCTCTAGAAGTCACAATTTTCAAAAAATTAAACGTTTTTTAAATTTTACAGAGAATTGAGCTTAGGGCATCTTCCTATTTGAAAGGGTTGAAAAGTATTATGCGTAAATAAAGTAAAATCTTTAATTTTACAGGTGAGAATGTAACCTAAGTACTTTTTGAGCGAAAACCCTCAACTATTACTAGTACACCCCCTTCCACCTAAAATGGATATTCCCTAAAAGCTGTTAAGGTCCACTTTACGACATAAGAAGAAGTAACTTTGCTATCTCTTTTCGTTTTTAAGTTATGGCGGAAAATTTAGCTGAAATAAGCAAAATCTGTATACGTTTCGAGGCCAAAATTTTGCTCTGAAATTTTTCACTTTCCACAAAATAATTAATATTTTCAAAAGTATTAAAACCATTATCATTAAAGGTCGATTAATAGCCTAAAATTCGCTCCGTCACCTCCTCCAAAAGAATCCGAAAAAAATAATTTGCCGTTCAAAATTGCGCCCTCGGATTTATACTAAAATTTTGGCAAAACTGGGATTTTTTTTGAAAAAAAAAACTGATTTAAAACAAATCTTTTTTTAAATGCGTCTATCCACGTTGTCTGCCCTGGGTAAAAATATGAAATTAAATCAAGAAGCAGATGGGTTGACACTTTTTGCTCCCGCAGCCAGTCACCACCAACGGCCGAACATTCGCATTCGCATTCGCTTGATTATACGGGCGCGTTCCACTAAAGACTCGCAATGCCCACGACGACCGCAAAGTCGTTCCACATAAGACCGCGGTTGTTTCTTTCGTGCATAAAAACGTCATCGATGGCGACCGCAAGAAGCTCACAACGACTGTATTTATTCGTGGGTTACTGTGGTCGTTTCTTGAATGGTGACGTTTGAGCTAGTGGAACGAGAAAATTTTGCGGTCGTGGTCATGGGCTTTAGTGTTCATTATTGGTACGCGTCCTACGTTAATCATGATTATTGAGTAATATCTCACCCAATCTCATAAAACCACATCAAACGCATCAAACGAACGGGGAATTAAAATTTTTTCTTACCTTGTTACGTTGGAAACATATCAATTGTCATATTTAGACACTTTGACAATTTACTTTAAACGTAAAATGGATAAAAAGCAAAGAGGATATTATTCTGAATTGATTACTGATCCTAAATACAATGTTAAATGCCCCACGGGAGCTGGAGCAATCCCGAGGAAAACTGGATATTTATGGGAAATTTGTACGGCAAAACATTTACCATTACTACCAGAATTACCTGTTAGCAAAAGATCACAACACTTGGCGCCTGCTGAACGTTGGATGTGTTATGAGGAAGAAAAGACTATAGTAACATTTTTGAAATTAATACTGTATTATTTAGAACTTAGGAATGATAAAAACTTTAAAATACTCAATTTTTAACCATTTTTATGATAAATTGAAATCGGTTATTTTTATAAAGTTTTCATTTTTGTTGTTCTTGATCCACAATTTTTCAGGTCGGGTTAACCTAAATTTAACTTCAATAATTAAACTTTATGTCCATAATTTAGAAAAATGGGGACCTGAGAACTGAGAAGTAGGAGCTTCTTTATATCTCCTTTAAAGCCAAAGCCAAAGCCAGTGAAATATTCAATAAACATAATTTATTCCTAAAAATTTGTATTTACATTTTTAACAGTTGATGTTTTTGTAATTTTATTTACAAATGCTCTTCACTTTGTAGTCATTTCCTGCGGATGTTTTTAAACCAAAAGTACAATTGGAACATTTAGTAGAACCATTTCACACGCCTAGAAATGTACAGATTGAAAGAAAACTGCGACAGTACCAGGTAATTATTAATTAAAAATCTCAAATATTATAAAACAATTTCAAAAATCGTATCTTAGACTCAAGAGTTAAATTTATGTCTTGAAAATTTTAAAATTGAACATAAGGATATTCTTCCAATTGATGTTGTTAAAAAGCATTGGGTAGGAAAAAGATTTGGTTTATTTAAAATGATACATTGGTTGCCATTGGAATGGTTTGATGACAAAGAGTTTTGTATCAGGTAAAAGATCCAAACCCCCAAAAATACTCCAGGCGTTTACCTAAAAAAATACACTTATCGTTTACCATAAAATAAAAATGATATATTTTTTTATAACAAATAGATCTCCCGAAGGATGGCTGGACCATGGCTTGATTGATGGAATACGTCAACCTTTACCTGCACAGGCTTACCTACCTTTATCAGCCCCGATGACTGATTCCTGCACTGATCCCTTCAATTGCTTATATGAATGGACGAATGTAGCAGTACTAAATTACAATGAAAACTCGAATAAATATAAAGTTCTGACATTAGACGGGTTAAAGAGGAATTTCTACGTCCCGGAAATTTATTTATTGTTTAAAGCTGAAGAACCTTTTAAGTTTGCCCAAAGATTAAGAGCTGCTATAGACTTAAGAAATTTGACCGAGAATTTAATAAGGTATTAAATTAATTTTGAAATTCTTGTTTTATTTTTTTTATTGCAATTTTAGATATGAATTTTACCTAGATTGCATGGTTCTGACTGGAGTTTATGAGCTACCAGACAACTGGTTAAGTAAAATTATAAAAATGACAATAAGAGGTAAAATCAGTAGGCAGAGAGACAGGGATATTTTAAATGAACTAAATGAAGAAATTAAATTAAATCATAAAAGAGCATTAGGTAAAATGCAGATTCGATATAGCATTACTTTAAAACCAGAAATGTATAAATTTATAAAGCTTCCTCCAAAAGAAATTTTAAAAGTTCCACTATATGGTCAGTTGATTGATTTTCTATGAAAAGTTTACTATTATCATAAACTATATAATAATTTCAGGAAAAATAAAAACTGATATGACGCTGTTTCCTGAAAAACGCAATTATTTTAAATGGTACACCATTTTCGTCATTCCACATTCGTACCAAGCATTATATTTAGTCAATATAGAATGTCTTAAAGTTATGCAAATGAATTTGTTTACATCAAATTATGGGAAATCAGTAAATTTGGAGGAGTTTGAAATGGCACAAAATAAATTCACCTCTCACGTATTAATTTTTTTCTCATTAAAATTATTTTGTTATTTATTTGGGATTATTTTTAGGCAATGAAGTATTTAAAATATACTTGGACTGATTCAACTGCTTTCAATTTACGAATGTGTATAGGAGATGTAGGCAAGGGTTGGTTTAATGTCAATGAAAAAAATCATGCTATTTACGATTTAGCTAAATTAAATAGATTATTTGAATGCGTTAGGTATAGAATGCAGGTAAGATATTATCTAGTAAATTGAATCGATTTATAAATCGGTTCAAACCAAAAGAACCGAAAATCAAAAATTTATTTTTAGTTTGCCTTAAGAACTATCATAGAAAACTCAGTAGTATTCTTTGCAAATTTGCTTACATCTCCATGTCAGTTAACTACAAGTTGCGATGAAGACTTTGTTTGGGGTTCAAACCTAATTAACAGCCCATTTGTATCTAAATTTCCCCCAATATTTCATTTACAACTAAAGATGTCCGAAACTGCAGTATACTACTCTACGGATCCAGACCAGTTTGAGGTACATTTTTTGGTCTAAACATTTGATACTTATTATACGATTACCTTTTTAGAAGACTATTCTTAGAATGTATGATTCTGCTCTTATTGCAACCCATAGCATAAGACAAATTCATCCCTTATTATTGACCCATTTAAAGTTTCCACATGACTTATATCTTACGTCTGTAGGACTTTTGGAAGAATTCATTTCCGAAAATCGCGAGAAATTTTTAAATGCATATCGGACAGCCATTATTCCACTCAAAGCTTATGTTAAAGAGTATGAAAGCTACCTGGAACTTTTTAATTTGAATGTTAACGGGTTTATTCAGTAAGTATTATAAATTAATTAAGTACATCCAAGTGTAATGTATACAATGATTTTAATTTTTAATATTCAACATAGGCCTCACAAAGGATAGATGTTAATATACAGAGTGAGTCGGGAGAAGCGCGTCAAACTTCGGGAGTGTATTCTACACGTCAATGCAAGGTAAATAAAACCAAATGTTGTTGTCCAATTTTTATTAGTTTTCAAGTTATGACGTTTTAAAAATTTAAGTAAACTTATGTATAGCAGCACATTTGGCTTATTTTTAATTCATAAAACATTTTGAAAGATATCCCCACGCTCTTCTATGATATCATATTCATATTGCTCTCCTAAGTTCTTACAGTTTTTTTTATTAGAGCTACATAATTCAAAATATTTCGTATTAGTATATCCCGAAGTCCAACCTTTTCTTTATAAACCTTAATTTTAAATCAATTCTTCAACAAAAAATCTAATGCATGAAGGTATGAGGACCTTGAGGGCAAGTTAAAACCACAGCGACCAATCCATGGTCCAGAAAGGAGTTATGCAAGTATTGCCAACTGTAATTTTTAAGACGCTATAACTCGAAAACTAATAATTTTTGGATAACAAATTTTTCGTTTTTTTACCTTGCATTAATGTGTAGATTACACTCCCCGAATTTTGAAGCACTCCTCCCGACATACCCTGTATGTTTAACCTATTGTTTCTTATTTTTTTTTAAAATTTTTCTCAGCCAAATGTAGATTTCTTGCATTCGCAATAATGCGTTCTTTAATAAAAGAATCAAATCAAACGAGATAGACATATGAAAATTCAATATGTATTTTTAGGTCATATAAAGAAGAACAACATACAGCTGGTGAAGTAAAAGAAGAAGTAACAACTCACTATAAGCTTAAGAATAAAATTGAATCAAGGCTACCTTCATTAATAGTAATTGGTCCATTTTCTGTTAACACTGAGAATGTTAAGCAAATGTTAATCGCCAAAAGAGTAGAAATTATCAAAAAGTTATTGGATCAATTTGCTGAAAGAATGAAAACTGCAATTAATGAGGTTTTTGGTTTTACTATAATTTAACCATCAAGCATTTGTATAATACCTAATTATCTTTAGGTTATTGAAGAATACAAAAATATTCAAATAAAATTAGCTGAAAAACCTCAGTCTATCGAACATATTTTCGACATTCGTGATTGGATGGAAACTATTCCAATGATTGTAAGAACACAGGAAGAAATTGTAAGACGCTTAGTATTGGTAAGTTGTGGATCTACACTTAAGAGTTAAGAGCATCTTCCTAGACGTCCGAGATAAATTTTCCGTCGCAGATAATAACAGGGAATAGAAAATCCATCCCACTTTTCTGGAGCTTCTTTGAAAATTACCAGCGAATCACTGATAATTAATGTGAATCCCTAGAGGGCGCGCGAGTTTGGGAGGAAAAATTGTGAAAAATTACGTCCTAGCATCTGCAACCTAGCACAAAATTAATTATAGTGGTCCAAAGTTAAGGTACCTTTAGGTCATTATAATTTTTTTGTACATTCTCCAATTTGTTTCCCTTCCGCTAGGAATTATAAAAATGACTTCTAAATCATCTACAAAAAAAAATTATACCAAAATGTTTTTCGCCCTAGCGTATTTGACTGCAAAACTAAACCACTATATTTCCGTTAAGGAAATTGCTCTTAAATTATTTTTTATAATGGCCATATTATAATTAATACTAAGATTGCTTTTTTTTTAATTCTAGGAATATGAAGTTCTTGATCACTTTTGGTATAACCTAACGCAAGATGATTTTGAGGCCAAATGGGAAGCTGTAGCATTACCTTCTAGAATAGCGAAACAAGTGGATGAGGTTAATGATTTTCTTAATGACGAAAACGAGAAGTTTTATAAAATTCAGCTTAATGATGATTTAGTACTCCAAGAGAAAATTGAGGCTTTAACGGTTCAAGTTGCTCACATGTATAGTTTGAAAGATCAATCAAAGGTTAACTTTAATACATACATATTTAGTAGTTTACAGTCATTTTATCAAACTCACAAATAGACTTTATTTTTATTAAGTAATTGGTGATTGTATTTTGATAATACTGCTAACTTTCATTAGAAATTACAATGTGATTATTTTGGAAGTAGTTATTTCGAATTTCAGATTATTTTATGAATATTTTGTATGCTTTTGTTCGTGTTTGGTTCATAGAGATTGGTCGGTGGATTCAGGGAGGGGGAGCGTTATGAATTAATATTGAAGGTTTAAAAACAGGGTGAACAAAAAATTCGGCAACGTCCGTTTATTTTTGAAACATAGCTTTTTTGAAAAACATGCTTCAAATAGAAGTTGTACGATCTGGAAATATTGCCCATGACCTTGGACAGCAAGATGAAGGTCAGGCGATAATCACTTAACTTTTTTTAAATAGGAGTAATCCATTTTTATTGCATTTTATTTTAGCTTCCTTTTAGAGGTTTACGGCACATATTTTTTAATTTTTCTAAAGTGAATTGGGAATTTTTAGATTCCGCTCGCCCTCTGGTGGCAAAATATGAACTTCGATATTCGGTACTTACTTTTTTGATTTAACGCATTCGTACATGTTTTTTGAGATTTTTGCTGAAGCTTTAAATAATAAATCTATTTGTGTTTTTGTTGAATATGTAGTTATAAGGTACAAGAATGCATTTTAAACCAAATTTTTGACACTGACAAGTACCGAATATTCTCCATTTATAGCGCCATCTATACGTAGTTAAAATTCCCATTAGTTTAGAAGTTACAAGGGTTTAAATTAATTAAAGTTCGGCAACACAGCTTCAGTTTGGAAACTAAGCATTTTTGTGAAAAATGTTAAAAGTTATACCATTCTTAGTGACACACCATTTAAGAATATTGTCATGACCTTGAACCTCAAGTTGAAGATCAGGCGATAACAATTTATATTTTTTTAAATACCAAACCCCCATTTTATTATTATTATAGCTGGCTTTTAGAGGTTTACAGGCCATATTTTTTTATTTTTTTAGTGTGAATAGTTTAGAAGTTACAAGAGCTTATATAAATCGACGTTGCCAAACTATCGTCTTAAAAATTTAAACTATTGTAACTTCTAAACTATTCAGTTAAGAAAATTAAAAAATATGGCCTGTAAACCTCTAAACGCAAGCTATAATAATATGCAATAAAAATGGGAGGCTGCTATTTAAAAAAACGTAAGTTGTTATCGTCTGACTTTCAACTTGAGGTTCAAGGTCATGGAAATATTCTCAAATAGTGCGTCACTAAGAATGGTACAACTTATATTACATTTTTTTCAAAAATGCTTCATTTAAAAAATAAACGGCATTGCCGAACTATTTGTTCGCCCTGTATATTGATAATAATTAGAAATTCTTTTGAATACATATTCATTAGATTTGGAAGACTGTAGCTGTTCATAAAATAATCTGAAATGGTGTAAACGAAAAGAAACTTTCGTATATCATAAAAACACGTATCATGCATTTTTTATATCACTTCCGGTTTTGCCATAAATAATATTAACTGATTTTATTTAAATGCGACACCACAATTTTGAAGAATTTGGCATTTTAATTAGCAAATTTATGTAATTTTTTTTACGATTTTAGTGCCACGAAATTGCAATTGACATGAAGAGAGCATGGAAGGGAATGAAAGAAGCCCAGGAACAAGGACAATTACTTAATTCCCGACAAAAATTATTTCAAGTTCCTGTTGTTCCTTACGATTCAATTAATAAGCTAATTAAGGAATTCGAACCTTACAAAAACTTATGGGTTACAGCTTCAGGTATTTTTTCATCCACTAAAATATACCGTCTAGAAAATAACGCTTTTATATACCCAGTTGAAACATTACGTAAAGTAAAGTATACAAAAAACTAAATTCGAAAAAAAATCTATAATTGCGAGGTATTGCAAATTGACCATCGATAATAAAAAATAAAAATCTAATACTAATTAATTACTTAATTGGGATATTGTTATTATTTGTTTCCGTCTTTTTAAATTTTATTTTAATTTTCCATTTTTACTGACGCTACTCTTCGATACCAAATATATCCAATATTCTAAATCCCTTAGCAACGGGAAAAGCTTATAAATCAAATTTGTCTTGATTCTTAGATTGGCTTAAATCATATGAGATATGGGTAGACAATCCATTAGTAAATGTGGATGGTGAAGCAATTGAACGAAATGCAACGGAGATGTATAAAACGATGGTTAAGTCAATACGAATTTTTGCTGATTATCCAGGTATTCAGGCAGTAGCAACAGAAATAAAGGACCAGATTGAAGACTTTAAACCATATATACCTATCATTCAATCTATTAGAAACCCTGGAATGAGACAGCGGCACTGGGAACACTTTAATGAAGTTTCAGGTAATAATTGGAATCTATCTCAATAATTTAGAGAAATCTCTACGTTTAACCTGCTTGGACCAAATTTTTAAATTTTAGTGTTCGTTTTTCAATAAACGTAAAAATAAATAATGATTTATACCTTAAACTTATTTAGGTATTAACATACCATGGAGTCCCAATCTAACCTTTAAAGACTGCTTACGCATTGGCGTTGACAAATTTAGTGAAGACATTATAAAATTATCCGACAATGCTTCGAAAGAATTTTCAATAGAGCAGACTCTGGACAAAATGTTAGCGGAATGGGATAATAATTTACTAGAATTAACACCATATAAAAAGACAGGTTGGTATTAAGTCTAAACTTTTGTAATCTAAATTTGTTAAACAAATAAATAAAAGATTAACTTTAGAGATGTCACACTTAATACCGAAATCTGAATGAGGTATTAATGTAACTGTTACAACCATTTACAAAATCTCGTACTACTATTACTCTCTTTTATCACAGTCCTAACAAAATTCTTATAAATAGGAACTTATATTATGAAAATTGCGGATGAAATTCAGCAAATGCTTGATGATCACATTGTTTTAACGCAACAGCTATCATTTAGTCCTTTTAAAGCTGCTTTAGCTGAAAGAATTGACGAGTGGGAGGAGAAATTAAAAGTCAGTTCGGAAGTCATCGAGGAATGGATTGATGTCCAAAAGTAGCAGTGGAATTTAATTAATTTAGGTATTTAACGATATAAATTTTAGGCAATGGATGTATTTGGAACCAATTTTTACAAGTGATGATATATCGAAACAACTTCCTGTAGAAAGTAAGAAATATAATTCAATGGAAAGAACGTGGAAGAGATTTATGCGATCCGCTTATGAAAAACCAAAGGTAGATATTACGATAATATATTTTCTTTTTATTATCAGAGTCATTTTTGCAAGAGATATATTGTAATAATACTACAATTTTGGATTATCAAAATTTTAAAATTAAATCTGATTGTTAGATTATAGAATTTTGTGCTGATAAAAAATTATTGGAAAGCCTAAAAGACGCCAATCACATTTTGGAAATTGTCCAAAAAGGCTTATCTGATTATTTGGAAGTAAAAAGAACTGTATTTCCAAGATTATACTTCCTTAGTGATGATGAGTTGCTGGAAATATTATCACAAGCTCGTAATCCTTTAGCTGTACAACCTCATTTAAGAAAATGTTTCGAAAATATAGCGAAGGTAATAATATAATTGTTTTAAACATTTTTTAGAAGTATTTATTACGTAACTTTAATTTTCAGCTTAAATTTGAAGATGATTTGCAGATAACCCAAATGTTTTCCGCAGAAAACGAATGTGTTAATCTTAATCCAACACTGTATCCCAAAGGAAATGTGGAAAACTGGTTGCTTGTGGTGGAAAACAGTATGAGAAATACAGGTAATTATTAACTACTTAAATGGAAAATCAAAGGAACTATCAGTATATTTATTTTCTATCAATCTAAAATATATGTAGAGTTAGAAAAGGTTCGACGAGAATGATAAACTAGATTTATACCCAGATTCTGGTCAAATCATTTAAGTTTAAAGGCCTTTAAATTTAAATTTGTTATATGGGTTGTAATGGACAATTTCCATGATTACATTATTTGCTTCTAATTAAAGGCCTTTAACTTTAACTTTGAATATCTGCCTTAACTCTATAAAAACTGGTCTCTGGCCCGATTATAAGGAAATAACCTAAATCTGAACAAATTTTTTATTTTTGTTTGACCACACATAATTTTCTTTTATGTATATGTTTTAATTTCATCAAAATTACAAGAAGACTTCCGGTGCTTAACATACTATTATGTATTATGTTTGAATTGCACATGCGTATAATTAAGTATGTAAATATTTGTTTTAAGATAAACTAAGCATTATTTTAAATTGTTTAGACTACATTGTGTAAGATTTAATTTCCATCCATTATCTTCGAGACATTTAGAAAGTCGATAAAAGGCCTATTTCATAAGTTACAAGTAGTTGAGTAATCAATTAATTTCTTTTTTCTTAAATAATTAATTTTCATATCGACCTCAACAATAGCTTTTTATCATGTTATTGAGTGGCTTTGAAATTTTCATTAATTTTCTTCTCTTTAGACTGAGTTCATCCATAGTTACTAATTAAATAATTTTTAGTGAGAACGATCTTTGGGGAATCCCTTATATATTTGGCGAAAACCCCACGTACAGTGTGGGTTTTGGAATGGCCTGGCCAAGTCGTTATAGCAGGATGTCAAACTTATTGGACAGCAGAAGTAGAAAATAGTATTGCAACAAATACCTTAGCAGATTTTTTTGAAGTTTTACTAGAAAATGTATTTTTATTATTAATTTTCAAGATTTTTATAAGATAAGTTAATATGTTTTCAGTTGGATGGGTTAAGGAGTTTGGTCAAAGGAGCTTTGACGTTTTTGCAAAGAGAAGTATTATCAGCTTTAATCGTTATTGAAGTTCATGCTAGAGATGTTACTCAAACCTTAGTTGATAATAAAGTTTCCAATGTTAATGATTTTGATTGGATTAGTCAGTTAAGGTATATTGGTTTCTTTACTAAAAATATCAATAAGCTCATTTAATATAAAAATAATATAATACAGTAAGGAAACATTGAAATATAGGAACTTTTAAAAAGTAATTCGTTTCTGATAGATATTATTGGGTAAAAGAAGACCTAAAAGTACGAGCTGTAAACGCTGAGTTTCAATATGGTTACGAATATTTGGGAAACAGTGGAAGGTTGGTCATAACTCCACTAACAGATCGGTGTTATTTGACATTAACTGGGGCTTTGCACCTTAAATTTGGAGGAGCACCTGCTGGTCCTGCAGGAACTGGAAAGACTGAAACAACTAAAGATTTAGCCAAAGCAATGGCCATACAGTGTGTGGTTTTTAATTGCTCAGATCAACTCGATTTTATGTACATGGGAAAATTCTTTAAAGGTCTTGCTAGGTAATATATGTTTCCATTGTCCTAAACTTTATGTTTGATAATACGAGCACGTTTCTTGTATAAAGATCTGTTTAGAGTTTAGACGGGCATAATTTGTTACCAAAATTTTGTTCTCAAATCGACTCCAAAAGTCCCAGGCAATAGCCAATCAAAAAGCTGTATTTCGGCATATTTTCTTTATCGACGGGGTGAAGGAGTGGCGGATTAATCATAAGGCCCACTAAGACTGGGGTTAGGGCTAAAGAGGCCCCTTTTGGCACTGGATACATTTTTTAGAAATTAATTTTAAGACTATTTTGCAAGAATTTTCGTAATCTCTTAGAGTTTTTGTTAAGCGCAGCCGAGTCGAGTGAGAAAGGGCTATGGAGTCCTTATTGAATTTGCACAGGCGCGCACCGAGGGAGTGGTCCCTGGGGTCTGGACCACCCCCAGAAAAAATAAAAAAAATATTTTTATTTTCAATAATAAAATATTGCAGTTAGGTTCAATTTTTTCATTAATTTACGAAGTAGTAGGAAACCCTAAATATTCTAATACTTACCGTAAAACTAGTTTTATCATATTTTACGCTTTTGAAAAAGTATAACCTGAAAAAGTAAATATTGGACCACCCCCAGAAAGATTTTTTGGGTGCGCCACTGAATTTGCACATACTTGAAATAAGTAATTTCGTATACAATAGGTATAATGTAAAATAATAAAAAAAAATAAAAAGATTTCATTTTATAAACTAAACTAAAGTGGCCTTGAAGAGATGTAATTGTCAATACTTTGCACATGTAACCGACTTTCTAATTCCAATAATAACAAAGATGCCCATGCAGTTTCGTGATAAAGATATTTATATTCAGGGTGTTTCTAAATATCTGCAAAAAATCGAAAGGTAATTCCTTGATCAACCTTTTGTCATATATTTAGAAATACTCTGCATATTGAGTTGAGGAAAAAAGAAACTTTAACCAGATTATATACATGGTATAAAAATTGGGTACTGCCCTAGAAATATTTTATAATCGTTTCTAAGATAACGTTATATTCGGTCCCAATTATTTTTGGGCTTAGGGCATCAATGCCCGTTTTCATCAATGATTCCTAAAACTTAGGCATTGTTGGTGAAAACGGGCACAAGAGTTCTTAATCCGGAACTGGGGCGAAGCTAGCTACTAAAGCATTGTTGTCCGTTGGTAGCTTAGCAAGGGTTAGGGGTTAGCTTTTTATTTGACAAAAATAATTAAAACATAAAAAATATACAGCAGAACAATAAAAAGTCGTCGATCAAGTATAGTATTCAACTCGCGGAGTTGGGGGGTATTTCGCCATTATTCGTTCGGACTTACGGTACTCGGTTTTCGCTTTATGCCACAAATCCCCCTCGTGAATAATGGCTTGTCATACCCGCTCCCTGCTCGTTGAATAATATACTAATTATTATATTGTTTGATTTGAGTAAAAAAAAGGCTATTTCAATTCAAAACGTAGACTCACAACTGATGTTCAATAATGCTTGTTTTTTTCTTCAGCACAAATACTTAAATAGTTTGTTAGTACAAATGAAAGGTCATTAATGAATTATTTTTTTTAATGTATATTATTATTATTATTTTTAGTTCTGGAGCGTGGGCTTGTTTTGATGAATTTAATAGAATTGACATCGAAGTATTGTCTGTAATTGCTCAACAAATCATGACAATACAAAAAGCACAGCAAGCACGACAAGACAGGTAAGATACCTTTTAAAATATTTTTCTTAGTTAAATAGTTGTTTTGTTCGAAATAAGTACCTAAGTAATTGTAATAGTAGGATTTCATAAAAATTGATAGCAGCAGCCGAATATTCCTTTTCAAAGATAGTTTATAATTTGTAAAAATAGAGCATTTCAAAACCAACAATCGCTTAATAAAATTAGTATGATTTTAAATTTTCATTATTTCTTAATGATTTTTACATTTTGACTGGGTTGGATTTTTTCAATCCAAGTTTAATTCTAGTTTCTAGTTTTAAAACAAATAATTAGAAATTATATTTACGTCCAGTTTTGGTAGTCCATGGTCTGTTCCAACTTTTAATGTTTTTCTACACCTTTTCCAATTGTATTTTATATAAATCAATTTAAGTTTAGAAAGTATCAATTGTATTTTAGAATCTTCAATTGTATTTCAGAAAGCATCCATTGTATTTCATAATCATCAATTGTATTTCAGAAAGGATCAATTGTATTTCAGAATCCATCAAGTATTGTATTTTAGTAAAATCAATACAATTTCAAAAAGGACCCAATTTTTAAAACAATGTGTTCTAAGATTAAAGCAGTATTGTTAAAAGATAACTTTTCAGATATTTCCTATTTTGGCTCCTGGAATCATGGAACAAATATTGATGAAGCCAAAAATACAATTCCGTACCCCAGAGCAAAACTATATTAAGTCACAAAATTTGAATTTTACTGGAGCCGAAATAAGTTTTTTTTACTTGAATATATTGTGAATAAATTACAAATCATAAAATATATTTCATATATATTAAGTCCTATGATCACTTAAAGTATACCAGCAGATAGAACGAAAAAATAAAATTACTAATTTTGGACTTCATACAGTTTTGCACTGAGGTACGGAATTGTTGGTGGTATTTGTGTTCGTGCACCACAACACACGATCACACTACAATTGATCATACCGTTGCTTATTTAGTGATGGAAGACATAGCTGGTGGTGGCTAAAATATTATATTTAGGTAACCCAAAATTTCTGCGGAAACAATTTACTTTGAATGCTTTTTTCTGAAATACAATTGATTGCTTCTGAGATATACAAATCATACTTACTGAATTTAAATTGACGTATTCTGATTTTCAAATGATGCTATCTGAAATACAATTGATGATTCTGTAATATAATTGATTCTTTCTGAAATACAATTCACGTTTCTGAATTACAATTGATGATTTCTGAAGTTGAATTGGTCTTTTCTGAAAATATCGTGACTAGCTCCTAAATGATTGACGTTACGATCTATATGATATAAATCTTAAATAACTATTATCCATAGACCATAGATAGCTGTCATATCATATTATAAATACACTTTACTCACTGGCGCAATCTTTATTGTCGGGGAAAAACTAAGTGTTCAAGTAAAATATTTGATCATTATTGGTTGTTTTGGCAAAATTCTATAGAAACGTGCTGTTTTTCCTAAAGAATATTTTGTTATCCCCGAAAATAACATTTAGGTCTTATGAAAGATCAGACCGTTGAACAGCCTGTGAATTATTTAGATTTTGTTTTTAATTTTTAACATTCAAACATGTAATTTAATTGTGTACCGTTGTGGTATGCACATGTATTTGACACTGGATTTTTGATAGACTATAAACCTCGTATAATATTGTTGGTGCATTGAAATTTATTTCAGACATGCCTTTATGTTTCAGAAAATTTATTATGTAGTTCTTTCTTAAACCTTTTTATGGACTAATATCTTAAAACTCATTTAGTTTTAAAGTAATTTATTACTCCTATTTGAAATATGTAATTTTTAAATACTTGTCTAAAACAATTAGATTCACCAATTGTTTCAAGAATACTAAAATTTCTTCTCTAATTTTTTTACAATTTTCATAAAATTCTCGCATGCATGACCTCTTTTATTTTAAGTTTTAACGACCTAATTTAAAGGTTATTTTGGCGCCCATAAAAAATTTTAAAACAATATTTTTGTAGGCTATTTAGGATTTGGTAAGCTATAATTTTGAATTCATTATGATAAAGTTTGTCTTTGTCACATATAATTGGATTAAAATTAAAATATTTTGATAGTTAAAGAAATTATTTAGTCTTATCTGCATTTAGTCGGGTATTTAAGCCGAAGTACTAAGTGTAGATATCATTTTTCTACAAATCACCACCATGAAATTTATTTGTGTCTCAGCTGCTCTTCTGGCATTCTTCCTTAGTGAGGTAAGTAAATATTATTGTATGGAAATTTATAAATTATTACAAATATCACGAGTTAAAATTGTGATATTTCTCACAGCATTTGTCTTGGACTCAGTCCTGAAGAAGTATCTTGGAATCGCTTGGAACGATGTCATGTACGACGAGGACTAATTTAATATTATTTTTTCACATAAATGATAAGGATAGAATAATGAAAGTCGTATATTCCCTGGTTTAAATTTGTCTTAATTCATTCATTTAATTTTTAAATGGTATCGTTTATGTAAATTTATTTATTTTTAACCTATGTAAAATTTACACAGAAAACAACAATTTCTTAATATAATCGTCTTAGCAAAACCGGTCATCCTAAAATCAGTTTCTACTTCTCAAATACATTATTCGCCGTAATTAGAATGATTTGATTGCCCTTTTTAGTTTTAAACAAAGCACCGGAGACTTACAATAAGAGTATCTTTTCTATAGAACATTGATCAAGAATTATTTTATTACTTTTAAAATTATCAAAAAACGTAAAGAAATGTGATCAAAAAAAGTTGATGTATACTGTAAAAAAATATAGAACGCATAATACAAGAAAAGCGATGATGAAATTGAAATTTTTAATAATAATGATCTAAGCAAACTAAAGTTTTATTTATTGTATAAAAAAACAATTAATTATTACTTAAATCGTGAAATATTGCATTGTGCAAAATTTACACAGCGCGCCCGCTGAGTTAAAATTTTTTGGCGCGTCCGCCGAATGATTAAATTTTAAACGTTGTATTTTAAGCCACAGCCTTTAAAAATTGTCAAAATATACCACCGAATTTAGATTAAAAAATAAAGGAAATTATAATATTTTTAAGGTATCATGTGTTTCCATAAAAGAGATCTTTCACTATGATGACATCATAATTAATAACGCTAATTTAGTGAAGAAGGAATCAATTCTATCGGACGATGTCTGCTCTTTAACCAATGAAGACTGGAAAGATACAACCTTGTTGTTTAAAAAGTATGCAAATGAGACCAAATTTATGAGCACTATAACTGGAACAGTTAATTTCCCATTGATAAGAAAATATTTGCCTGAGAACGAAGTGGAATTAATAGTTGCTGCAATGTGTGATGAGGAACATGAAATGCAAGAAAGTTTAGATGCAAAACTGTCTTACATTTTTAGTAGATTTTTAAAAAGAATAGGATCATGTAATGATCAAATCAAATACTTCTCTATGGAAGACGCTTGCCTTAGACCTTAAGAAAAATATTTAACATTTTTAATTTTAAATAAAATAATAAATAAAAGTAATTTGCTTTATTTAATCCATTTCCTGGCGTAGAATAATAATACTTATTAATATGTAGTATACATTCTGAAATATTATTTTAATCTCTATTTAAGTTCTGTCATCTTTCGTTCGGTTTTTCTAAACGCAACAATTAATTGATCAATATTCATATTGTAGATTCTTCTTTGAAGGTTCTGAAATAGCTCTAAGAGATTCATGTGCAGTATTTATCACTATGAATCCAGGCTATGCTGGAAGAACAGAATTACCTGATAATTTAAAAGCGTTGTTTAGACCAGTCGCCATGATGGTACCGAATTACACCTTGATTGCTGAAATTTCATTATTCTCATTTGGATTTAGTAATGCAAAACAATTGGCTAATAAAATTACATCAACATTTAAATTAAGTTCGGAACAACTTAGTACTCAGGATCATTATGATTTTGGTATGAGAGCTGTGAAGACTGTAATTGCAGTGGCGGGGAATTTGAAACGTGAGAGACCAAAAATGGACGAAAGGCAAATTGTGCTAAGATCTCTTCGAGATGTAAATGTTCCTAAATTTTTGAAGGACGATTTAAAACTATTTAATGGTAAATTAATTACATATTTAAATTAATTTTGTAAAAATTGTGATAAGTTAGGCACTTCTGAAGTAATAACTTAATCAAAATTTGGTATACGTTTTGATTAATAGGCAGAACTATGGAAATTGTCCATTACAACGCATATAACAAATTTAAATTTAAAGGCCTTTAAACTTAAATGATTTGATCAGAATCTGGGGTAAACCATGATGATCGTAAACTTCCTTTTATGAAAAATTATTATTTACTAAACTAATCCGGGACCAGAGATTAAATATTGTTAAGTTATTAACTTATTGATAATAACCATAATTTTGAAGGTATTGTATCTGACTTATTTCCAAGAATGGTAGAAGAAGCTGTGGACTATGGTGCTTTAGAGAAGGCAATAAGATCGTGCAGTTTATCCATGAAACTGGAAGATGTGGACGGTATGTATAAAATATATTTTTTTAATAAGTTACCGGTCATACCAAACTTATTTTACAACTAATAAGAACTTCAAAAGTCATAATGGAGTGAGTAAAACCTTGTTAAACAGTATTTTAGCCTGAGTAACATAAATACTTGCAATCTTTTTTAAGATACCAAAAAATAATCTAGTTCGGCAATTCTAGGTCCAAACTCCTATTTTTTAACTCCCCCACAACAAAATAATTACATAAGATTGAACCTCTATCTCTAAAATGTTCATGTATAATTAGGAGTGGGACCTCGTCTTGTTAGAAACTCGAAAGTTAGTTATCATTTCAGTTACACAGGTAGGTAAGATATTTTTTATTAAAAATTATTAGCGTTCATGTAGTTTTTAAAATTCAATTTATACAAATTTAATACACCATAAATTTATTATTGCGAAAATTATTCAGAGTTTTGATGAATCCTAGGTGATAGGGCGAATCGTTAGCTAGTTTAATTGTAATAGCAATAAAAAACTTTAGCTCAAAGAATAACCGGCTATTATTATTTTTTTATAATTTCACAATATTGGATATTTTAAAAACCAGTTGTTAAATATATTTGTTTTGTAAATTACTCAGGGTAAAAAATCTTCCTGATAAGGTATTACTTGCACCACCAAACCATTAATACATTAAAATGTCATCGGTTGTGTTTTTACCAGTAGAGATTAAATTTTTTCCCAATCTCTATTTGAAAAAAATTATGAAGTGGGTCTATTATTAATTCTTTTTTTCAAGATTATGTTAAAAAAGTAATTCAGTTATATGAAACAACTGTTGTAAGGCATGGACTTATGTTGGTTGGCCCTACTGGATCTGGAAAAACTAAGGTATTAATATACAATTAATAAGTAACACATTCAAAAAACTCCTATCTATTACCAATATCAAATTTTCAAATATAGAATAATATTTCTTTTTAGCTGATTCCATACAGTCGGGAATATTCTTGTCAAAAGGCGAAAATCAATAAATCAACCAATTTTTTACTCGGTTTATATGGCCAACGGCCAACATAAATTTAAGATTTAACTTTTTTTTGCTTTTTGTGAAAGCTTCGGAAGTAAATTATAAACGTCAATACAAGGTAAAAAGAAACAAAATGTTGTTAGTTGTTATCCAATTTTTATTAGTTTTGAAGTTATGGCATTTTAAAAATGTAAGCATAGAATGTAAGTAGGTAGGCTTAGGATATAGCAACACACATATGCAAATTTTTAATTTATAGAATATTTTGAAGATATTCTAACTTCTAACGTAAATATTTTTGCCTTCTTCTGTGAACACTGGCTATTACCTTGGAGTATGGATACAATAAGAGAGCCAGTTTCCATAAGAGCTTTCGTGTTCCCAAAACGGCGTTCGCCTCCCGGATTTTTATGGTGTTCTGCGGCTGATGGAAAGGTGGCGCTTTAATTTATTTAAAAAATAGTTTAAATCAGCACCTTAAAGGTCCCAATTTAAAATAATAACTGCTAATTACGCTAATATCATGCTTGAAGCATGAAGACGTTTGTTTGCAGCGTTTCAAACGGTACGAAATATTGTTTTCAACTGTAGAACTCTGTAAACCAATAAGTTAAACCTAAGGTCAGCAGGTGGCAGCACATTAGTATGAATACGCAATCTGCTTCTCTTTTTGTATCCATACTCCATGCTATTATTACTCTTATAGTTTTCATATCAGAGCTGCAGAAATTCAAATAAGTCCAATTACTACATCCCGAAATCCAATATTTTCTTTAGAAACCTTAAATTTGACCAGTTCTTCAAGCAAAAATCTAATGTTTGGAGCTTTGAGGACCTTGAAGGCAAGTTAATCCATAGTCCAAGAAAATAGTATGCAAGTATTCCCAACTTAAATTTTTTAAACGCCAATGTCCGTTTTCACTGACGATTCCTAAAATATCGGCATTGCTTTTGCGCTGGTTGCTAGGTATTCTTAATCACTTAATAAAAATTACCTAGCAACTACCGTTTTAATCAATGCCTAAGTTTTAGGAATCGTTGGTGAAAATGGGCATAAAACTAAAAAAAATTGGATGACAACATTTTCGTTTTTTTTTTCCTGTAATATTGATGTGTAGATTACACTTCCTGAGTTTAACGCACTCCTCCCGACTCACCCTGTATATCAGACACCGGCATTTTGTTCCTATCGAGCTTTTGGGGGTAGACATAAAAATAAATAGTATAATATACTTCTTTGAAGTGGATTAAAAATATTATTAGACTTATTTAGTTACGCACTGTATAAAATAAGTGTACTTGATCTTCGTCATACCAATTAAACAAATAAAATGATTAGAACCTATTAAATTGAAGGGTGATAGGAAATCGCATAACTTAAGAAGTTTATGATGTTTACTAACCACTTTTCGCAGAACGCTATGAAGGTGTTTATTTAGAATATTATACCTATTTGGAATCAAATATTTGTTCGTATTTTAGGAAAGGAAATTAAAATTTATAATAAGTTTGGATACATTTCTAATTAAATTAGGTTTCGGGTTACATAAACGAATGCATAATCCATACATTTTTATATTGAAATTATAATAACAATTACATATTATGATTTTATAATTCATTCACTAAAATCTGTAGAGTGACGTTTTTCAAAAAATCGTCGCACTTTTCTAACTTTGGTTTGTATTAAACCAATAAGTGCTGTTCTGAAGGAAACTCCACACATTGAATAAAGAAGAAAATTCACAGACGAATTCATATAAAATAAAAACATGCCAACTTGTTGGAAACACCCAACTGTACTACTAGGTTGTACAGGTAAATCAAAAACAGAACCCATTGTAAACACATACAGGCGGAAAGCATAACTAAAATAAAATCTTTCAAAAAAATGTACTAAAGTATATTTTTGAAATTACCTTGGAACATTCAATAAAACGAAAGCTGTGGAAATTAGCAACAACATCTTAGTTATATTTCTTTGAGATTTTACCATTAATACGTTTCGTTTATAATGTGCTAAAACATTAAATACTGTAGTTTATTTAATTATTTTCCATTACCTTACCTAAATCGATTTTACAGTTTTCTCTTCCTGAATTACTACTTGGTTCCTAAAATTAATAAAATGAATTTGTTTGAAAACATAAGTGAATTTTAATACCTCAATAGATGAAGATAAAAAAGAAACAAACGAATTTTCTCCGGCTTTAAATGTAGCTCTTGAATTATTGCGGAAGTTTATTAAAGATTTAGCAATAGTGGTATTGAAAATTATTATTATCATAAGTGGTATTATGAAAGCAAGAACGGTATCCAAATAATTAACAATTTTCATAAAATCCTTATATTCAGGCAACATTTCGCATTCTTCAAAATTGTCTCTAACTATCAATCCAGATGTCCAAAAAATATAGATTTGTGATAAAGTAGCCAGGAGAAATACAGATAATGTTATAATTTTAGCTCTCGATACGGTGCATATTTGTTGTCTTTTTAATGGATATTTTACAGCTATCAAGCGTTCAGTGGTAAAAGCCACTATTAGCCAAACACTCAAATTACTACAAGCTGAACCCATAAATATAAATAATTGACATAGTCCTTTAACATTGTATAAATCAATTATAGATTCATAGCTGAGGTAATCAAATGAAAGCACCAGTAGATAACAAAAATCTGATAACGAAAGCGATCCCAGATAAATACTTGAACTGCGCTTTCTTAATGTCGTTGTTAAAAATGTTAGAGCCGCTAATAAATTTCCAATTAATCCAAATAAAATAATTACTGGAACAAAGTAAGTGTACATTATAACTATAACATAACTTTCACATTCGATTATATCATCTTCATTTGTAATATTTATTATTCTTACTGCGGAATCTGCAGCTTTTTTTAAGTTGTTTGAAATGTTAGCGTATTTCAATAGATATTTCATGATTTTACTTCTTGCGGTAATCTCGAATAGAATGAAAGTTAAAAATGGGAAAGCGGAAACAACGAAGAGGGTTTCTGCGTGCGCAAAGAAATGCGCATCTTTTATATTTACCTAGATGGAATAAAAGGTGAAATTTTATCATCTTTACGTTATGAATTTTAAATGTTAATAGATTTATATGTAATCTTAGTTTTTTAGTTTGGCATTATTAAATTTAGCATTTGATATAAAATCTAGTAAATAAATTATAAGTACCATATTATAGGGATTTTAAAATAATAAATTTCCCGGAAATTTTTTTGTACAGTCACGATGTCATTCTACCTAACTTGGAATCAATTTTATATTTATTGTAAATATATTAAATCTTTTTCTTCCAACTTTTTTATATTTTTTCAATGGTTTCGATATACAATTATATCATCTTCAGGTAAATCTAAAAAAGAATAGGTTTATTTGGGTTGGTTGCATGAAAGAGTTTGAACTTGAAATCCACTTTGATGGTCCTAATCAAATACAAAAGTCTCACTTTTGCTCCTGATAGAACAGTATTCTATTTCTTGCTTAGAAGATAATTATTAATTTAATTTTAATTTAGTTAAAAAAAGCAAGAATGGTTTCTTCTTGATACTCCCCTTTCTCCCACTGAGTTCTCCAACAGCTTTCAAGATAAATCCGATGTCTTGGAACTTATGTCATCACGTCTTTTAAAGGTTCCATCCCACATAGCTTTCTTCCTTTTAAAAAATTGTTTAGCTATTCCAAAACTCATATATTTATTGAGATGTAGTCCTACTTGGCATGAACCTTTTGAAATTTTAAATTTTGACAATATTTTAAAAATTTCCATTAAAAAAATTACAAATAATTTTTTTTCGCAAAAAAGTTAGTCCCATGAAACTTTACCTGTACGTAAGGGTGGTCTTGGTATTCGTTTGGCCTCGTCTTTATCTTTGCCCGCTTTCCTTTCTTTCTATTATGGTGTTTTATTATAAAATTGATGAGATTTTACCTTCTTATTTAAAAAAAAAAATTATGGGCAAACTTTTAATTGGAAGTGAATATCAATGGACTAACAAAATTCCGAATATTATCTTGGATCGTCGTGAAAAATCTATTCAAAAAGCCTGGGATACTCCTCTTTTGGACTTAACTTTAAATAATATTTTGTCATCTGCTAACAATTCTCATAAGAAGGCACCTCTTTTTGCTTCCTTGTCTAAGGAATCTGATGCATGGCTCAATGTTCTTCCTTCTTTAGGAATATTCCTTCAGAATAGCAATTGGTCTTCGTCTTGGTACTTCTCTGTGTATTTAACACACTTGTTACTGTGGCTCTACTATCAATGAGAATGGACTTCATGGATTAAGCTGTAGATTTAGTGCAGTAATTTTTTCTCGACACCATGAAGTAAATGATATTATTAAAATTCTTCCGCAAATATTCCTGTCATTTTGAAGCTTTTAGGAACAAGAAGAGACGATGGAAAAAGGCTTGATGGGATGACTATGATTCCTTGGAGTTACGGAAAACCTGTAGTTGGGAATTTTACTTATGTCAATACCATGGCTCCTTAGAATTTATCAGGTACTTCAATTTCTTCTGGAGCTGCATCATTAACTGGAGAAAAGATTAAAATTTCTAAAAACAGAAATCTTGAAAAAAATTTCATTTTTTTCCCAGTTGGCATAGAAACTTTTGGAGTTTGGGGTCCTCTTGGTTTACGATTTGTTAGTGAAATAGGAAAATGATTAGCAAAAGTTACCAAGGAACCAAGATCCACATCTTCTCTAATACAGCGCATTACTATTGCTATTCAGAGGGGTAATGCTGCCCCTGTCCTTTGATGAACTTTTTTCAATTCCATATTTCGATCTACAGAATATTTTTTCTTCCTATGGCTTGTCCTCTTCGAAGAATGAAGATCTTTGTAATTTGTTATTTGATGGCTCTTTTGTTCCTTCAATAGATCCAGTTATGGGTTCATTGGTGATACCAAATGATAAATCAATCTGCCAATCAAGAACATAATATAGAAAAAGTTTCTTCTAATCAACATGAAAAGAACATCTCTACAGCTATAATATCACCTACAGGAATAAATAGACGTAACGCCGTATTATTTACAGGCAAAGCTCAAGCTGTCAAAAAATGTAACGATGATAAAGAACCCAGCCCAGTAGAGGATGAATCTAAATCTACGAAAAGAAATCAAAATCGAAAGAACAAGCTGCTAAATCGAATAAAAGTGAAGACGTACCAGACTCTTTTAAAGTTTACAGAGCTGGTCATCAAAGCTCAGCTGAAGAACATAGTGATAGTGGTAACAGCCTTTAACGTGCTATTCTCACGAATTATCTGAAAATGATGATTCGGATAGTAATCAATGTATGGGACAAATCATCGGGTCGGAAACTGCGAAAAATACCACTGATAAGGATGAGTTGAAATCCATGCAAATGGTTTGGGCTAAATGTCGGGGCTATCCATGGTATCCTACCTTAATTATTGATCCAGAAATACCCAAAGATTTTGTATATCGTGGAGTGCCCATTCCATTTCCACCACCTGAAGTTACGTTGTTAAAAGCTAATCACGCCGAGCATGTTTATTTGGTATTGTTTTTTCATGCTAAAAGAACTTGGCAATGGTTGCCGTTGCCGGCTGAAAAATTAGAGATACTTGTAATTGACACTGAAAGAGACAAAGCTAAAGTAAACGAACCTATGGATAAAAAACGGTAAAAAGGGCGTATCAAAATGCTTTACAACCTCAAACGCAAGTCAATGAGCCTGAGACGGATGAAAAGGAAGAAAAATGAAGCTAATTTTATCAGTTTAATTTAAAATTATTTTTATTATTTAATTTATGTATTTGATTTAATTTTTAAATTAATATTTAATTTTTAGTGCTACGAAATATTACAAAATGCAATGACATCTCTAAAAGGCAAACCCACACCTGGCGGAGCTCCATTTGAAGCTGTTCATACTTATGTTTTGAATCCCAAATCCATCACAATGGGACAACTTTACGGAGAGTTTGATCTGCAAACTCATGAATGGTAATTTTGGTTTTACTTAATTATGGAGCACATCTTTAATTATCAAAGCTGAAATCTTGATAAAGAATTTTTTATTTAATAAGTTGTACAATAACTAATTTATTTTATTCACAAAAGGACGGATGGGATTTTACCTTGTTTAGTACGAATTGGGGTAACTTCTGAAGAGAAAGATAAGCGATGGTACGTTTTTGATGGACCAGTAGATGCTGTTTGGGTTGAAAATATGAATTCAGTACTGGATGATAATAAAAAGCTTTGCTTAAGTAGTGGTGAAATTATCAAATTGCGCGATACTATGACGATGGTATTTGAAGTTGCTGATTTAGCTGTGGCATCACCTGCAACAGTTTCAAGATGTGGAATGGTCTATCTTGAACCCAGTGTTTTAGGCTTACCTCCATTCTTAAATTGTTGGATTAGGAATAAGTTGCCACCGGTAAGTAATATTTTAAGATTACTACAACTATTAACCAATTTTTGTCTTTAGCTTGCAATAGAATTCGCAAATCAATTTCAAGAACTGTTTAAAATATATTTATTGCCTGCCTTGGATTTGTTACGTACGAGCCTAAAGGAAATTTTATCTTCTGTTGACTCTGCCTTGGTACAATCATTTTTACACTTGCTTGATTTTCGTTTGGGACCTCTTGCGGGAAAAGATAATAAGCCACCTCCAGCACCACAATTTCTTAAACTAATTCGTAAGCTATTTTAAATTCTTTTAAATAAATATTGACGAATATGGTATAGTAGATACAAATATTTTATATTTTTTTATTGGCTTCTGGTAAAAAAGTAATAATTTGCTTCAAAATTCCGCTTTTGGTTAAAACTTTTTTTCTGCTTTTTCATTTGTTGAAATTTTTGACTTTGTGGGGTATACCAAACCATTTTAAGAGAGCAATGAAGAAGAGCAAGCGCTTTCCACTATTTTAGAAATTAAGAAAAAAATTGATAACATATTTTTTGTGGTACTTTGTGGAAAATGCTTAACTTAACCGGGGCTTTTTTTATATTTTTATAAGAACTTTATGGATATTCCGACTATCCTATTCGAAATCTGACCTTATTAAAAAGTTTTTGAAGTATCAGCACGGGCCATTAACAATATTCTAAATTCTAAAGTCTTGTTAACCTGTTCTTACATGTAATCATCCAAATTGGCTAATCAGTTCGAACGAGTTTTTCAAGAATTTTAATTTTTGAATTAATTCTTGCACTTTATTTTTAGCTGACTTATTGGTAAGTTGGGTTGTATTTTCGCTCATATGGAGTGTTGGGGCTACTTGTGATAATGATAGTAGAAATGTGTTTTCCACATGGATAAGACAAAAGATGAAGACGTTAAAACACAAACCTCCTTTTCCACCGGAAGGATTGGTTTATGATTACAGGTATCTATTATTTTTTACTTTCGTGAAAATTTCAAGAGAAATAACTACTTTATACTATTATTCTTTACTAAATATGAATAGATTATTTAATTTTTTTAAATGAAAATTTCAATATAATTTGTTCTTTCATATCAAATTCTGATTTTCCTTCCACACAAAAGCATTTTACTAATTACAAATACTTACCTATTATATGTTTGTATACCTTTTCTATGCGAATTTTTACAATTTATCTGAAATCCGAGTTCAAAATGTTAAAAAAAAACCGAAATGGTGAATATTAAAATAGATGTCATCGACTTTGCAAAACAACGTTTCATCGAAGTTGACCGAATACTTTAAAACCTATAATTGAGATTAAAATTTTTTAATTAAAAATCCTAAATTCAAAACAACTATTGGAAACAACGCTGTACCAATAGTTTCAATAGAATTTTCTCAATAAAATATTCTTCATTTTCTACCAATTTCGCATCAGAGGGCTTATATCACATTTGAAATGCTCTTACTTTTAGATTACATGATGGTGGTTTTACTGATGCTACAGATGATAATGAACCTGCACCTCCAACGTGGCATCACTGGATGGAAAACGTGGATGAATACAAAATAACGGTGGATATGAGATACTCAGGTAAACTAAGACTATAAGATTTATTTATGTGGATTTTTAATATTATTTTGAATTTAATTTAGATATTGAAATACCTACGATAGACAATAAGCGAAATGCAGAAATGATTGGAATGATTTTGACTGGCGAAAATAATGTTTTATGTGTGGGTCCAACTGGAACCGGAAAAACTTTAACTGTTATTGGAAAATTGGGCCGAAACATGCATAAGAAATACGTTTGTGATTTCATTAACTTCTCAGCCAGAACTTCTGCTAACCAAACACAGGTTCATAATTTTTTGTATTTTTTAATTAATATTTGATAAACATATTTAAGTACCCACTTTAAAATTAATATGAGACTATTTTGTTAGGATTATATTGATTCTAAGCTTGACCGAAGAAGAAAAGGTGTATTTGGTCCTCCTGTGTTAAAAAGACAAGTGTTTTTCATAGATGATTTTAATATGCCTGCGTTGGAGGTATATGGTGCACAACCTCCTATTGAACTTATTAGACAATGGATGGATTTTGGAGGTACTATAATTTACAATTTATGAAGAAAGAGGGTTCATTAAATAATATACTCTATTATATAACTAGGTTGGTACGATAGAAGAAACATTGGAGAATTTAGAAGTATAATCGATGTCAACTTCGTTGCCGCTATGGGTCCTCCAGGTGGTGGTAGAAATCCAGTAACTCAAAGATTACTTAGACATTTTCACTACCTCAGTTTTACTGAAATGGAAGATATCAGCAAAGTATATTTTAACAACTAATACAGCATTAATATTGTTTTTCAAAACACGTAACAACATACATATCCAGTATTTTTATTTTTTAGCGTGAAATATTTGGAAGAATTCTTAAGTTTTGGTTAGGACGAACAAATGATCAAAGTTGGTTTTATGAATCCTTACTAAGTTCGACGTTAGAAGTCTACAGCATAATATTAAAAGAATTACTTCCAACTCCTGCAAAAACTCACTATACATTTAATCTTCGAGACCTCAGCAAAGTTTTTCAAGGGGTTTTAATGCTTGATCCGGAAACAGTACGGGTACATACTTTTATACATTTTTATTTTAACCAACTGAATCATTAATAATCCGAAAGAACTGCACCCAAAAGCAAGTTAAACGTAAAAAACTAGAGGCTAAAGTTTCTTCCCGAGTTAGGTATGCAAACCGTGTAAAGGTTTAAGCCGCTTTTACACGATGAAAGTATCTTGGACAAAGTTGACTTGGACGCTGCACGTGCATTACTTGGACAAGTACACTTTGTTAAAGTTTGTTCACATGATAAATGACTTGGACAGAATTAGGAACATCAGTTAAATGGTGGATTTGCTATAGAACTCGTCGCGGATAAGCTTATAGAAGAGCTTGAAATAAAACATCCGGTTAAATAATAAAAGAAAAACTTTGGATCCAGAAATGAATCTTAGCTTAGCTTCTTCCAAATTTCTCTTTGAAACAGCGTTTAAAAGCCATCTAATGGGGTAATTCTGAACAAAAATGTTAGCCGTAACGTCGATGTTATTTTCGAATGTCACCCCGATGTTAAAAAAATGCTATTCTGTACACTTTACTGTAATTTAACAGCGATGTAAAATAACATTTTCGCTGTTAAAATAACGTCGATCAAAATATTTGACGTTTCGTAAGTTCTTAAGAAGATAGTCGGCGAAATGTCTAAAAAGCGTACTTTTCGCTAGTAAAAATTGATTTTTGGGCATTTGTAATCAAAAATTTAACAAAATCGATACCTAGTGCCATTCAAATTGAATTTAGTTTTCATATAGAATTTTTGTTTTCAATGTAGTCTATGATAGGGGCGTACTTTTTGAACAATTATAAATTATAAAAACGCATTTTTTATCAGTCTATGGACTCTACATGAAAAACAAAAATTCTATATGAAAACTAAATTCAATTTGAATGGAACTAGGCATCGTTTTTGTTAAATTTTTGATTACAAATGCCCAAAAATCAATTTTTACTAGCGAAAAGTACGCTTTTCAAACATTTCGCCGACTATCTTCTTAATAAATTATTTTTAAATCTACCGAACTGACGTTAAATAAATATAAAAATCAAGTTAGTTTGCGCTGTTAAATTAAATCGTTCAGAATACGATTTTTAACACCGCTGTTAGTTTTGACATTAGTTATGTCACATAACAGTGAAATGTTAATAACATCGACGTTAAGTTTACAGCGTTTGTTCAGAATGACCCCATAAGATTGACAAGACCGTTTTGGCCCCTTTTCGGTTTAACTTATTCGCTTGACGCCATTTTTATTTTGAATCAAACTCAACTTGACTTGGATACAAATAAGTTGGGCGCAGTTCAGCTTTCAATTAGATGTCACATCAAAGTCAACTTGGTTTGCTCTAAAAGTATCGTGTATATACAGCTTTAGATGGAAAAGCCATCATTCTTACTCCAAGTATACTTAAGTGAATTTAATTCATTTTCATATTAAATGCTTATGGAGCGGTATTGAAATCCCTTGCTTCCCTAGTTTAGCTACACTAGCAGTCATAGTTAAATACATATTTTGATTTTTACTTAGTCAACGCAAGAAATAATAAGGCTCTGGTATCATGAAAATTGTCGAGTATTTCAAGACAGATTGGTTAACGATGATGACAGAAAATGGTTTGAAAATATTTTGTTTGAAAAAATTAGATCATTTAAATATAAAGTTGAGGACTGTTTGGGAACATCGCCATTGTTTTATGGCGATTTTATGGATACTTCAGCAGGACTTACCAGTTATATCTTCATTGATGATTCTGAAAAGGTAACTCCTTGTTTATGGTTTAATGGCTTTTTTTTTCAAATTTAATTGCATTTTCCAAATACATATATACTATTTAACAAAACGCTCAATAAATACAACAATATCATATTGAAAATAAAAAAAAAAATAACACTGGGTCACAGTGAAAAATAAACTGATAGCTAATTTTAATACGAGGTGGTTTTCTAAATCGAATCAAGAGTCAAAAACATTTAAACAATTATTCCACATTAAAATATGATATGATCGTTGATTTCCAGCTTAATAGTGTACTAAATGAGCATTTAAAGGAGTACAACAGACAATCAACGAGACCTATGAACTTGGTATTATTTTTGGACGCAATGGCCCATGTTTGTAGAATTGCTAGAATTATAAGACAGCCTATGGGTAATGCACTATTGTTGGGAATGGGAGGATCAGGTAAAATATATACATATCTAATTATTTGTTGCTTTTACCATTGTGTATCTATCTAGATATACATATACAATATACAATGCTTTTACCTCGAGTGATATACAAGCGTTACTTTTTTTAGTTTAATAATAGAAGAGAAAATAATTAATCGTCTATTACATTATATTTTCATTTTATTTTAATTTTTTTTGGTGCATTTTTATTTTTTTTTTCATTTTTTTTTGGTGCATTTTTAATGTTCATATCTAAAAAAGCACTTTGCTTGTCTTAGACTTTAATTTGGAAGATTTTGGACATGGAATATGTTTTGACTTTTCTAAGGTGTATGGTTGCTCGCAATCGGAAATTGGACACAAAAGAAACATGTGTAAATTCGAATAATAACGCGCTGGTGCTAGGTGGCGAAGCCTGCAGCCATATTCTTGGGCTGGGAGAGAAATTTCGTCGACCATACGATCTCGACCGGCCCAAAAATAGACCTCCTGAGCTCATTTTTTAAAGCAAAAGCTAAACTAACAAGAGTTCATTCAGGTGTATGCTATTTCCGATTGCGAGCAACCTCAACATGTATGTGTAGTCATTAATCATTATCAGTAGAAATTAGAAATTGTACCAAATTAATTATACTTTAATTTTAGGCCGTCAAAGTTTAACAAGGCTTGCAGCTCATATCGGAGAGTTTTTCTGCTTCCAAATTGAGTTAAGTAAAGCTTATGGACTTATGGAATGGAGAGAAGATGTAAAGGGGCTTATGTTAAAAGCTGGTTTACAGAATAGAGAAACTGTATTTCTATTCTCCGACACTCAGGTATAGAATTTATATAATTATCAAAGGTCATATTCACCTTCAAATTAGTAATCCCATTTACTAAAAGATCCATACGTGGATCTTTTAGGTAATGGAGTACCATTACAAGTTACAAGTAGTAACTTGGAGGAGAATATGTTCAAAAAAGACTGTTACGAAATTATTATACTTTTGAAACAATTCATTTTACATTTTTCCATCTCCTATTCTTACTTCGTAGATTATTGAATCTGTCCTGTATTGCACCGTTCATCGTTTCTATCTCAATGTTCAAATGGTGCAAAAGAAATAAGTTTGTCATTTTGGAGATTTGGGGATAGTCGGGTTCATTTTACAAAAATGAAGTAATTGACTCATGAGTGGGTCACCCAGAAATTGTCTTTAAAACATTTTTTTTTACTTTTTTTTACTTCAAAGCTTCAAAAACGCAATACACTGTAACATATTGGACCCAAATTTTTTGGAAAAATAAGATTGGCCATCTTTAATTTTAGTTTCTCAATACATCAGTACCACTGAACTGTGGAGGGAGGTCTAGCTAAATTTAATATGAATGAAAAAATTAAACCGTTATTCTTAACATACAGTATGTTCCATTTTGATTGATCCAGCTTAATATCTTGAAAACTAAAGTGATTTCCTTTAAAATGTTGTAGCGTTTCGAAGAGTTTTTTGCATCTTTTGTCAAAAGTTTATTAATCACTTAGTTCAAGATATTCAGCTGGATAAATTAAAATGGGACACCCTGAATACAAAAAAAACGCGTAGTTGATATAGTAAATTAAAGTATTAATGAAGAAAAGTAAAATAATTAATTAATTAATAATTTTATTACGTTTAAATTTCGGGCACCGGAATCCGTAACCTGGGTGAGCGCCTGGAGTGGGCAAACACCAAATTGATTGTAGATTTTGAAACAAATTTCGCGTTTTTTAAACATATTTTTACTAATTTTATGTAGATTAAATCAGAAGTATTCTTGGAAGATTTAAATAATATGCTGAATACAGGAGATGTACCAAACATTTATCAACCTGATGAAATGGATAAAATATATCAAGGAATGAAAGGAATGGTCACTGAAATGGGTTTGGTAGCAACAAAGTCAAATTTATTTTCTGTTTACCAAAAACAAGTCAGAATAAATTTGCATACAGTTATATCAATGAGGTAAATTTTATTTTTACTATAATAATTTTATTTAAATAATAAATAAATAAATAAATAGTATGAACTATGAATAAAAAAAAATTGAAGACACTGTCCGAACCTGTAAGCCTTTACAGGAAATATCTATAAGATAAGCATGGAAACCGTCCATCGTCCATCATAACCCATATAACAAACCTTACAGATTTTTCCTTTCACCCAATGGCATCTAATAGATTGTTCTAGTCTGCCAATTGAACTAATGTTCAGCACATGAAATTTATCATTCGCACATTACGACATTATACCACACCTTTTACAATTGTATTTCAGAAAAGATCAATTCAAATTCAGAAAACATTAATTCAATTTCAGAAAACATCAATTGTAATTCAAAATAGTCAAGTATAGTTCAGAAAACATCGATTGTATTTCAGAATAATCAATTTAATTTCAAAAAGTATCAATTATATTTCAGAATAGTCAATTGTATTTTAAAAAGTATCATTTGAAAATCAGAATTCGTCAATTTAATTTCAGGAAGTATGATTTGTATTTCAGAAGTAATCATTGTATATCAGAAAGAATTATTTCTGTTTCATTCAAAGATTTTGCATTACCAAAATATACTATACTTTACTCACCAACAGCCATGTCTTCCATTACTAGAGCAGCTAATAGATGAATGATTTTAGTGTGCTGTGCTGCACGAGCATATTAACCACCACTAACAATTCCATTTTTGGCTTCATCAATAATACTAGGAGCCATAACAGGATAATTCCGACGTTGTCTCATTAAAGCTTAATACCCAGATTCTGGTCAAATCATTTAAGTTTAAAGGACTTTAAATTTAAATTTGTTATATGGGTTGTAATGAACAATTTCCATGGTTACATTATTTGCTAATTAAAGGCCTTTAATTTTGACCAGAATCTGCCTATTAATCTTAGAACAGATTGTTTCAATTGGGTTTCACATTGGTGAATACGGATCTAAGCATAATAATGTTACTGATATAATGTTAAATTGCCCAAGCACATTTTTTATGAATTGATGTGGTGTTGTATACAGGGTGTCCAGAAATTAAGCGGCAAAACTTTAGGAGGCGATTCTAAAACTAATTTTTAGAAAAAAACTTCCCATAAACATGTGTCCGATTTCGCTTCCTAAGGGAGCTACAGCCCTTTAACTATTGTGACTGTGAGGCCATTAAATAGAAACAAATAAGGTTACTATGGAAATTGTCCATTACAACGCATATAACAAATTTAAATTTAAAGGCCTTTAAACTTAAATGATTTGACTAGAATCTGGGGGTTAGTCACAATAGTTAGGAAGCGAAATCGGACACATGTTTATAGGAAGTTTTTTTCTTAAAATTAATTGTAGAATCGCCTCCTTAAGTTTGGCCGCTTAATTTCTGAACACCCTGTATAAAATATTAAAAATATGAAAGGCTTATCAAATTATATAAATAATTATATTTTTTGCCCAAGAACTAAATTAAAATATCATTTTTGCTGGTAGGTATAAACTAATATCCATGGCCGAATCTTCAAAAAATTTTCGAGCTTAAAAATTTTCGTCAACATCGACCCTTCCCCCTGGAAAATGCGTTGCATCCGTCTTCGGCGTGCGCAATCACCGCCAAAAAGTCTTGGATTCCTCATATTTTTATAATTGGTCCTTTCTGAAAGTTAATTGAAATACTAATAATGATGCTTTCTGAAATATAATTGATCTTTTCTAAAATACAATTGACAATTCTGAAATACAATTGATGTTTTCTGAAATTAAATTGATTTATCTGAAATGTAATTGATGCTTTCTGAAATAGGTACAATTGACTATCCTAAAATATAATTAATACTTTCTGAAATTAAATTGATCTTTTCTGAAGTACAATTGGAAAAGGTGTAGAGTATAATTTAAAAGGTTTGGTTCGTTTTAATCTTCTTGCTATTCCATCATTATCCAGGAGATGGTTAACCTTAGGATTTATATGAACTCCCTTGATTCATATTTGCCAGCAAATATTTTGATTTTGCTAGCAACATCAGGAACTTGGAGATATCTGTGAATATCACTGTTTCGTGCATACAATGGCACATCCATGATATTACAAAGGACTTTATTTTAAAAAGTTTGTTTTAAGGTCTGGTTGTAAATTAACACTTGCCAAAGGATTCTTTGAGATTCTACCCAGAAGCCACTACATTTTTCCATATTTAATATTATTTAGTTCTTCTTTTTTACATGCTCTTCCAGCGTGGTTTCGTGTCTAAGGTCATACCTAGATATTTGGCCTTATTTTGATGCGGAGTATTATTACCATTAATTCTAACTGGAGGCTGCAGTAGTGCGTTACAATATAGGCAAAATAGGCAATTGGCTCAGGCCTCAAACAAAGGAGGGGCCACCAAATAAGTTTAAAAAAATAACATTATTTTCCTCAATTTTCCTATTTAAAAATATCAATATTTTGGGGCCTCAAAATTCAAAAGGCTTCCATAAAGGCATAACGCGGCACAGGGTGGCTGCCTATACAGGGTGATTCAGACCACCCGTCCCACCCATTTATCTCGAGAACGCGTTATCGTAGACGATTGAAATAAAAAATTTCATTACCAAAGCGAACTTAAAGAATCTATTGGTAAACTTATTTTTTTCCGGAACAACCCGGAACAATCCGGAACCGGAAGTAACTTTGTTTTTTTAAATGGCAACATAGGTCAAGTTTGGTATTGTTTGAAAGGTCTTTTAAATAGAAATAACTTTTACTTAAATGTTTTTTTAATAATTTGCATATTTACAATTTTATCATCAACATATCAAAACCTTCGAGATTCGTAAAAACCATTTTGATACTTGGACACTACGATTTATTTTAACTCAAATGTTTGTGTTATTCATTTCTTTTTAAATTTTGGTCAACATGTGCAAGCAGATTTATTTTTAAATAAATAAAATAAAATAACGAATATGTTTTTTCATTATTAAAATTATCATATTTTATTTCGTATTTGGATTACTTAACAAAATTTAAATTTCATCCTTTTCTTTTGTTTTTTTCATATTTATATGAATTTTAATTGTAAATAAGTAAATTATTAAAAAAATATTTCAGTAAAAGCTATTTATTTTTAAAAGACCTTCCAAATAATCCCAACATCGACCTATGTTGCCACTTAAAAAACAAAGTTCCGGACAGTTCCGGGATGTTTAGAAAAATAATAAAGCGGATATAAACTGCAAATTTCTAAATTATTGGAAAAAAATAACGAATTAAACATTATTTAATTACTTCAAGTATCATATTTTATTTCGTATTTGAATTTTTTAACAAAATTTGAATTTGAATTTTGTTTTTGTTTTTTTCGTATAAAATTGTAAATATGCAAATTATTAAAAAAACATTTATGTAAAAGTTATTTCTTTTTAAAAGACCTTTCAAACAATACCAAACTTGACCTATGTTGCCATTTAAAAAAACAAAGTTACTTCCGGTTCCGGATTGTTCCGGGTTGTTCCGGAAAAAAATAAGTTCACCAATAGATTCTTTAAGTTCGCTTTGGTAATGAAATTTTTTATTTCAATCGTCTACGATAACGCGTTCTCGAGATAAATGGGTGGGACGGGTGGTCTGAATCACCCTGTACATACGTTTTTATTGATAAAGTCTGCATGTGTAGATTTTGTTTCATTTAGTTTGATTTTCCAGTTTTTAGTCCCTGTAGATACTGTGTTGTAGACAGCAAAGAAATTTGTAGGATTTTACTTAGTTAGGGGGTTTTCCTGGTTTGAGTAACATTACCACTTTTGCCTCATTGATACGAATTTCAATCTGTAAGCTGCATTTACTATGTAGAGGTTAGCATTATTATTGCCTTTTTAGGTAGTTGTTTTAATATTTCACCAGTAAAAAATCAAACCTAGGGGCTTCTTGGATTTAGATTATGTTTTATTTCATTGGTCACTTCTGGGGTATGAGTTTGGTTGCACGTCATTAGGTTTCAATGTTCCTTCAATGAACTTAGCTATGCCATAATATACGATATTTTCGATGGTTTTAACCAGACATATTTTTATATTATATTATGTTATTTGCTCCTAAAGTTTGGTCGTTCTATTTCGGAACATGGTGCTTAATCATTTCAAAATGTTCCCAAACGTGAATTTTATAAGAATTACTTTTTCATTTTAGTCCTATTGGGGAAATCTTTAGAGCAAGACTAAGGCAGTTTCCAGCTTTGGTAAATAACTGTACGATTGATTGGTTCAGTGCTTGGCCAGATTCGGCGCTTCAAGTAAGTATGAACTCGGTGCAAGCTGTTTCGTTCATGTACAGTTGGTCCCAGCTGGAACTAGGACAAAAGTAATCACGTTCGCATATTCTTTGTCCTACTTCGAGCTGGGAGCAACTTTACATACCGCATGAATTTAATACCATTATTGTCCAATCATAAATTAAACCATAAATACAACTTCAAATAGAAAATTGTACGAACCGGGACGTACCGTTTTAAAAATTTAAAGATCACTTTTTTCTGGGACAACATTATTAACATGTTTTAAATTGTCATTTAAAAGATATAAATCAGATATTGATTTTCAATTAAAAGAACAAATCTAGGTCACAATAAATATAAAAAAAACTGGATGTGGCAAAGAGAGAAATACTTATGGTGCAAATCTGTAAGTCCTTACATGAATAAATATCTGTAAAGTAACCATGAGAACCGTCCATTACAATCCATACAACAAACCTTACAAATATTTCCTGTAAGGATTTACAGATTGTCACAGAATTGCACCATTAACCTGTCTGCTACATTTTTTAATACTTTAAAAATTATGAACTATTTTAGTCTGTCGCTTTACAATTCCTAAATGATATACCAGAACTAGAGGTTTCAAATAGAGTACTTCATGGTATAGTAATAGTATGTCAGTATATGCATGCCTCAGTAGTCAAAGCCAGCGACAAGTTTTTGCAAGAATTGTCGCGTCATAATTATGTTACTCCAACATCGTATTTGCAATTATTGTCAAGTTACACCAACTTAATGAAAAAGAAAAAGGGTTCATTAATGGAAGGTGTATCGAGATTAAAAACTGGTAATAAAATATTGAATAAGTTTAAATTTTATTAAAATATTTTATATAGGCCTCGATAAACTTAAAAATACCGCCGAAGAAGTAAAAGTATTACAAGTGAGTTTAGAAGAAATGAAGCCTGCTTTAGAGGAGGCAGCCCGTGAGGCGGATATTATGATTAAATTAATAGCAGAAGATACAGTAAGGACTAAAATTATCCTAATTTTAAATTAATTCTTACCAAATTGTTGTCATAGAAAATTGCTGAAGCCACAAAAGAAATTGTGGAGAAAGAAGAAGAATCGGCAATTAAAAAGAAAATAGAAACTGAGACAATCGCAGAAGACGCTCAAAGAGATTTAGGTGATAAAATTGTTTTGTATTTAAATACTTAATCATTAAAATCAGACAAAATTAAAAAAAAAATGGTTTTAATTATTTAATTTTTCATTTTATTTTAGATGAAGCACTACCTGCATTACAAGCTGCTGAAAAGAGTTTACAAGCTCTTAACAAGAATGACATTACTGAAGTTAGAGCCATGAAGAGACCTCCCCAGGGTGTAATTTATGTTATAGAATCAATTTGTATTGTGAAAGGAGTAAAACCAAACAAAGTAACTCTAATAGTTCAAGAAAAAACGAAACCAAGCTAAAACATGTTTTGTTTTTAGATTCCTGGTTTAAAACCAGGAGAAAAAATTAATGACTATTGGGAACCAGGTCGAGCGTTACTATCTGATCCAGGACTGTTTTTGCAATCCTTGATGAACTTTGATAAAGACTCAATAACGGAAGATATGATTACAAAACTAAAAGCTTACGTTAACGACCCACAGTTTCAACCAGCGAAAATAATTAAAGTTTCTAAAGCATGCACTTCATTATGCATGTGGGTTCACGCCATGTACAAGTATTATTTTATTAATTTACTTGTTGCGCCCAAAAAGGCAGCTTTGTCTAAAGCCAAGACAGAACTGGCTATTACCGAAGCAGCTTTGGCTGAAGCTAAAGCTAAGATGAAGGATGTTATGGATGGGCTGGAAGCACTAAACAGAAAATTACGGGCTAGAATTGAATTTAAGGAAGAAAAAGAACAAAGTATCAATTTATGTCAAGAGAGAATGAATAGAGCTGTGAGGCTTATAACTGGTACCTAAATTAACTTCTTTAACTATACAGTACAAAATTCAAGTAAAATCGACTTCCAAATGCAATCTTTTTGTCTCATTCAAATAATTAATCTTGTAGAATTAAATATATATTGTTAATCCATTCCAGGTTTATCAGATGAAAGAGTTCGTTGGATAAAAACTATTGAAAATATTGAAGCAAGCACAGTTCATGTTACAGGAAATATATTAATTTGTTCTGGTTGCGTAGCTTACTTAACTCCGTTTACTGATTCTTATCGAAGAATGTTGTTCTCCAGCTGGCTAGATGTTTTGATAAATCAAGAGGTTCCACATGCATCAAAATGTGACCCAGTTACCATTTTAGGTGAACCGGTACAAATAAGGCAGTGGCAAATTGATGGGTTGCCACGTGATATTTTATCCACGGAAAATGCCGTTTTGGTTTCCTGTTCGCAAAGATGGCCGCTTTTTATTGACCCACAAGGACAGGCTAATAAATGGATTAAAAATATGGTAAATATAAACATTATTGATTTCTACACAACATTTAAAAATGATTTAAACACTAAGCCATGTGGCTTGTGAGCTCAATATTACGATATTACTCCATCTTATATCTAAAAACTCGTTAATGAGTTTGTGTTTGTTGTATAATTTAAGGGAAAAGCAAGAGGAATTGCAATATGTAAGTTGGGAGATAAAGATCTAATTCGTACATTAGAATTGTCTGTTCGTTTTGGAAAACCTGTATTGATTGAAAACGTTGGAACCGATTTGGACCCCGCACTAGATCCTATTCTGCAAAGATCCGTTTTCAAACAAGGAAATGTTTGGATGTTAAAATTGGGTGATTCTATAGTACCTTATAATGACAATTTTCAACTATTTATGACCACGAAATTACCAAATCCACATTACACTCCAGAAATCTCTATTAAAGTTCAACTTGTTAATTTCACACTTGTTCCCAGGTGAGGCTTCAAAAAATGCAATCATTTTCCTATTTCAAAAATTACGTCTTCTCTACAGGACTATATTTAAATAAAATGTAATTTTAGTGGTTTACAAGATCAACTGTTGGGATTAGTAGTCATGCAGGAACGACCTGATTTAGAAGAACAAAGAAGCCAAATTGTAGTGGGCAGTGCTCAAATGAAGCAAGAACTCAAAGAAATTGAAGATAGAATTTTATACAAATTAAGTACTTCTGAAGGTTCGCCGTTAGATGACATCGATTTCATCATTACGCTTGAAGCTTCAAAAGTTAAAAGTGAAGAGATAAAGGTATCAACCCAATCTTAACTTTAAATTTACGACAAGTTAAAAACGTTTTTATTGACATAGATCCACAGAGATTATAAGTCATAAATACAAAATTTCACAAAAAGATAAGTTTAGAAAAATATTGTTTTTAGAGTAAAGTAGAAGCTGCAGAAATAACCCAAATTGATATTGACAATACAAGAGCACAATATATCCCTGTAGCTAACAGAGGGCAAATTTTATACTTTTGTTTATCTGATCTATCAAAAATTGACCCAATGTACCAATATTCACTTGAATGGTTTGTTGCAATATTTCTAAAAAGTATGGAGGATACTGAGAAAAGTGGTAAGTACAACAATAATTTAAAAAAATATGTTATTATTCATTTTACATAATCAGAGGACCTTAATGAAAGAGTTGAAATAATAAACGACCATTTCACATTCAGCTTGTACACAAATGTGTGTAGAAGTTTATTTGAGAAACATAAATTGCTATTTGCCTTTTTATTATGCGTTCGTATTTTAATGGACGATGGAGTTATTTCGCCAGAAGAGTGGCATCACTTTTTAGCTGGCGGATCAGAAAAAATAGTAAATCTCACAACTCAAAATATTTCTAAATTGATTACATATTTGATTTTAATAGGAAATACAGAATCCAGCTTCAGATTGGCTGTCAGAAAAAGCCTGGCAGGAAATTGCTATCCTTACGGTATTTCCAAATTTCAAACAATTTGTAAACACTTTTAAAACTTATGAATATGGTTATAAAAATATTTTTGAATCAAATGAACCCCACAGGTAACGTATTTTTTGCGTTTTAACTAATAGTTACTCACATTAGTTTCTCCCAGGGTTAAATTACCTGAACCTTTCAACACAAATTTTGATGACTTTCGAAAGTTAATAGTGTTAAAAGCTCTAAGACCTGATAAAGTTACGAATGCAATGCAAGATTTTCTTGTTGAACATATGGGTCAACAATTCATTGAGCCACAAACTACCGATCTATCAGCAATGTTTAAAGAATCGGGTCCCACGGTTCCTCTTATATTCGTTTTGTCAACCGGAACCGACCCAGCAGCTGATTTATATAAATTCGCAGATCGTATGAGAATGTCAAAGAGAATGATGTCAATTTCTCTTGGCCAAGGCCAAGGACCAAGAGCAGAAAAAATGATACAAGAATCGGTCGAATTAGGCAATTGGGTTTTTTTCCAGGTAAAATTATATATTTGTAACAAAATAATCTTGTAAAAATAACGTATTTTTTAAGAATTGTCATCTTGCTCCAAGTTGGATGCCACAGTTGGAACGCGTGGTAGAAAATATAACACCAGAATCATCCCACAGAGAATTTAGAATTTGGTTAACATCCACCCCATCTCCTCATTTTCCCGTCTCCATTTTACAAAACGGTAGTAAAATGACGGTAGAACCACCCCGTGGAGTCAAAGCAAACATGTTACGAGCTTACGTTAATCAAGTATCAGATCTATCTGACTTTTTCCATTCAGACCAACCTAAAGTACCCACTTTTAAATGGTTGCTTTTTTCATTATGTTTATTTCACGGATGTTTACTGGAGAGAAGGAAATTTGGGCCTCTGGGATTTAATACCGCTTATGAATTTACTGATGGTGATTTAAAAATTTGCATATCTCAGCTCTACATGTTTTTGAGAGAATATTCTGATATTCCCTTTAAAGTTTTGCTATACACTGCGGGGCATATCAATTATGGTGGAAGAGTTACTGACGACTGGGACCGAAGATGTTTAATGAACATACTTGGCGATTACTATCATACAAAAGTTATAAATAGTTCATATGCATTTGATAGTAAAGGTCTTTACCATCAGGTAATATTAAATAAAATTTTTAAAATTATTCATATATGTTGGTTGGAAAATTTGTAGCTACCTGGTGAGACACCTCTAATTGATTATCTTGATTATATAAAAACGTTGCCATTAAATGATGACCCTGAATTGTTTGGGCTTCATAAAAATGCTGATATAAGTTGTGCTCAAGCTTATACGTATACGAGTTTGGAAACCTTGCTGATGCTACAGCCCAAACAAGTTGGGGGAACAAGTGCCAGTCAAGAAGATGTAACTTCCCAAATGGCGAAAAAATTATTAAAGGAAATTCCTCCTGAATTCGACATCGACTATATTTTGGAATTGTAAATTTGTTTACGTAGTTTTAATTTTTAAGTTTAAATTTCATCAAAATTTTAGGTATCCTGTTATGTACAACGAATCGTTGAATACCGTGATAGTACAAGAAGCATTGCGTTACAACAAATTATTAAAAGTCATTACAGCGTCCTTAAAAGATTTGTTGAAAGCATTAAAAGGATTAGTTGTAATGTCAGAAGCGCTGGAGAAAATGTCCACGAGTCTTTTCAGTAATATTGTTCCGATAATGTGGGCCAGTAAAGCTTACCCATCACTCAAACCTTTAGGTAGGATGAGTTACATTTTCTCAATTTTAATGAATTACCCAACTTATAAAAATAATTGAATCATTTATTTAATCTTAACACGTATTTTCAATAGGTGCTTGGGTTAAGGATTTAATTGAACGTATAAAATTTTTGCAAAATTGGGTACAAAATGGAATACCCCCAGCTTTTTGGATATCAGGATTTTATTTCCCACAAGCATTTTTAACTGGAACTCTTCAAAACTTTGCTAGAAAATATATTGTATCCATTGATACCATTGGTTTTGGATTTCAGGTAGGTAGCTACTACGAGAGTTACTATTCAGACTCAATCAATATAGATTGTTTTATGAATTATTTAATATTAATTTCGGGGTTTAAATAAAATCGTAATTCTTATGATTTTAATCAGATGGTTGACAAGATTTATCGAGCATTATAAAAATTAATCAAGAATTACTTTACCATTTTGATTTTATCGACACTTACGTTTTTTTTTTAGAAATCTTGTACATATTTATAATTTTTTTATTTAGGTGCTCTCACAAATTCCTACGGAAAGAAAACCCGATGGCTGTGTTATTTATGGTTTGTATTTAGAAGGTTCAAGGTGGAATGCACAAAAAAAAACTTTGGACGAATCTAATCCAAAAGAATTATATACAGGTACGTTATAAACAGAAATTGCAAATTACATCCAAACCATTTTATTAACTAATTTGGTCGCTCGGAATAATAAGTCGATTTAAAGATAAAACTCGTTAAGTATCAATTTTACATTTGAGAGAAAACAAGGATTTTAACAATGATTATCTTTGAAAAAGGAAAAATCTGCACATTGTCAGAAACACTATTTTAGTTTACCGAACAATCTTAATGAGTTTTAACTTGAAACCGAATATTAGTTATTACAGGGGAATTGTGCAAAAGAGAGGGAAACATAGCAACGATTTCTTATTTTAACATTTTTATTTAGTAACCAGTAACCATTAACAAAAACTGTATGATCCTTTAATAATTATAAATAGTTCTTTAAGTTTATTTAGTCAATTTGTTTTCTAAATAAAATTCTGTGAGAGTTTAGAGGTTGAAATTCGGCGAAATATGGGAAAAACGTACCACTTCAACCCATAATCTCTTCCAGAGCCGCATACCACATATTTCAGAAATTAATGCTGATACTCAAAGAGTTAATTAAAAGGATCAGGACCATAATATGTTAAATCATAATTATAATATAAAGTTTATTTAGTTTTGTTAATGGTTAAATAAAAAATGGTTAATATAGTTCTCCCCCTTCTGACATTTTCACAATTTCTCAAAAGCATCTTTGGTACATAAATATCGTCGGTGGAAGAACCAGATTTTGTACTAAATTTAACTCCTGAAAGTGGGATCTAGAAAATACTTTTTGTCTTTTTGTAGCAGTTGCACGGGAATCTTTCTTCTTTTAATCGCTCCTTGTTGGATCCCCCAATACAGGGTAATTCTGATAAATTTCCAAAAATTCTTGTGTCTAAGAGGCTCATTCATAAAATTTGGCCAGCTTAAGTAAGCGATAGACTTCACTGGACTTCACGAAACGAAAATCAAACTTGTTGGATTTCTACGATTTTTAACTCACTATCCGTGTCAACTGCGCTAAAATCGGTTTTATTTTTGTTTCGTGAAGCCTTTATCAGAACGAAACAAAGGACCTTTATAAGAAAAATGAGTCATGTGTGAAACAGAATTTAAATTCACTTAAATTTGAAATTTACGGAGTACCTAGTTCCTACTTTTAGGTGTAAGAAAATTGGTCATTCTGCTGACGACAATTTTGTACCAAAGGTGTATTATTTTAACTATTCCTTAATAAACAAAGCCGTGGGTATTAATTATGTTGTCGAACACCCCTGGTTTCTGTACACCTTTTCTTTCCTGGAGGAATCCTCCTTTTTCGAAAACTTTACAAACTCCTAGTTATTTTTTAGAAATGCCATCAGTATGGATGATACCAGAAGAAAATCATAAGAAACCAGAAGGCGTTTATGAATGTCCTGTGTACAAAACCCTTAAAAGGGCTGGGACCCTATCAACAACTGGGCACTCAACAAATTATGTTATTGCAATTGAAGTTCCTAGTGTACAACCTGAAAACCATTGGATTAAGAGAGGTGTGGCACTTATATGTGCACTAGATTATTAAATAATATTTTACTTTATGTATATCTATTTTAAATAAAATATTAATTTATTATAACTATATGGCACTTTCTGAATTTAGTAAGTCTCTCTCATATAGATTTAAAAAAAAACAAGATTCTTACTTTAACAATTTTAGTATAAAAATTCGTAATTTTATGTTTTAAGGACCGGGAATGCGGAAAATCAATTCGTATTAATTTCAAAACAAATTAAAAAACTCAATTTTTTATATGATCAAAGTTGTAAAAATGATAAAAGTAAAAAACTGAAATCATAACTGAAATCCATGTTACATGGATTTCAGTTTTTTACTTTTATGGACCATGTAAAACTATTCTACTTAGATGTTAATTTACATGCATTTTCAAAAGAAATATATTTTTTTAAATTTTTTAACTCATAAATTCTATAAAATCCTAGTTAAAGCAAAAATTATTAACATTCATAGAGAAGACGGATAATTGTTTATTATTCCTTTAATTAAAAATAAGGATAATTTTTTATACAGGGTGTACAAATAGTTCGGCAACACCCGTTTATTTTTGAAATGAAGCGTTTTTGAGAGAAATGTTTCAAATACAACTTGTGTGATTCTTAGTGACGCACTATTTAGAAATATTGCCATAACTTTGAACAGCAAGTTGAAGGTCAGATGATAATCACTTAATTTCAAAAGTAAAGCTGAACTTTAACAATTGAAAATTTAAACACTTATAATTTTCAAACTATTTACTTTAGAAAAATTAAAAAAATGCTCCATAAACCTCTGAAAACAAACAATAAAAATGGGTGCTATTTAAAAAAATTAAGTGATTATCGCCTGACCTTCAACCTGCTGTTCAAGGTTATGACAATATTTCTAAATAGTGTTTGACTAAGAGTTTCTCAAAAATGCTTAATTTCAAAAATAAACGGGCGTTGCCGAACTTTTTGTACACGCTGAATAAAGCTGTATTATTATTGCAAAAAGTAATTTAGGTAGACTCGGGGTTTCCAGAGATGATATTATAAATCAATCTTTGATAATCAATGCAACTTAAGGGGCTGATTTTTTTAGAAACATGTTCTAACTATCCTTTTCATGTTACACGTTTTATATTATTGTCCATCGAGTACAAACATTTAATAACTCAAAATAACTTTAAATCTATAAGTAGTTCTTTAAGTTTTACCTAATTTTTCTTCTAAATAAAATGGAAGTGGAAATACGATGAAATATGAAAAAAGAGTGCTACTTCAACTTCTACTCTCTTTTAGGGGAACATATTTAAAAAAATATGCTGAATCTTAAAGAGTCATTTATAAGGACGAAGACCATGTAAATTTTATTTAGTTTTGTTAATGGTTGTTATCCAAAAAATAAAATAAAATTATGTAGGAATTTATTTTTAATATGGAATTTTAATTATACAAAATTTTGGCGTCACAACACATTGACAACCTTACCGTAATCATCTAATAATTCACCGAATTCCATAAATCACCTTGTGATTGTCAATTTAAAGTATATTTTAACAATTATTTCCCAAAAGTGGTATTCCACACATTTTACTCGTGTATATTATATTACCGAATGTTTATAATATTTAAAAAAATCCTATATGCTTTATCCTCCACCTGATCTTTAAATCTTTAAATTACAAAGTTATAGTTATAATTCATTATTCTGCTTGTTACACCTTGTATAATTTATTAAAATTTTGAGGACACCTTGTTTTAAACTCAATTAAAATTCCACCCCTTTCACTTGTGTATATTTTATTACCCAAATTGTATAATATTTAAATATCCTTCACCTTATTTGCTTTAATTATAACCTCATAAAATCTATATATCACTTGATTATCAGAGGTAACTCTCCAGATATTCATTTTATCACCAAGTAAGATTATTTCTTCATAAGTTTTGGGGTAGAAAAATTGATTGGCTTCGCAAACGTATTTAACGCTAGTTAGAAATCCAATAAATTTATCCATACTGTAAAACTTCTCGCGTACATTAACTTCCAGGAGCTTTATGGTAAAACCAATTTCCACCAACAGTTTCCCTATTGATTCCTTATATTCATCAGGATTGGGATTATAATCGTAATTTTCTTTGAAATCAATTTTGTTATTGATTACTGATAACACTTGCACAAAAGGCACAAATATTACAGTGAGTATTAAAAAATCACCTGAAGGTTTTAGTAGCTTGTAAATATTTTCATAAGCTCAGCGTTGGTTTTTGGCATAAACTGTTGTAAAAAATGAAAAGATATGATCAAATTTCCCGATAAATTCCAAATTTAAATTATCAGTTTCCATATCCATTACTTCGTACTTTAGTTTAGGGTTTTTATTTGCTTTTTTCTTTACATCAATTATTGTGCTTTCAATATCAACTCCTACTAGAAGCTTAAAGCCTTTAGGCAAAAAAGGCAATAGTATGTTTTCAGTTAGATCTCCACTTCCACAACCGATATCCATTATTAAATCATCACCAAATTCGATCCAGTTTATCAAAGATCCATATTCATTTAATACAAAAGTCGCTCTTTCATTTTGCAACCAATTATATTCATTATATAATTTAATTAATTCCATGTCGAATTATGTACTTATATTTGAAACTTTTTCAATAAATTTAAATAATATCAGTAATATTAAGTTTTTATAACAATTTCAAACAAAATTATCTTTTAGTGATGTACGTTATAAACTAAAATGTTACATGTGTATTTAAACTAGTTATTTACAACAAAACTGTAAATGAAATAATTATGTATGATAAAAATGTAAGTTTTATGATAGGATAATAAAATGGATATGTGTTAAATCCAGTTAAAAATTAAATAATAACAATTAAACTTTGAAATACACAAATAAAAATAGTTTAATAAATATCGTTTAAAAACAGTGCGTTTTTAATTTTAAAGCTAAATAGGGTCATAAAAGGATATTTTTATAATATTTCAATAAATGGAAATTTACTTTATAAAGGGTGTCCCAAAAAATGCTTTGCCGAAAATTATATTATCAACATAAACCACATTTTTAATTTTGGAACAGCGTATTGTCTTTTCTGCTGGACCTATAATTTTTTTAAGTAAAAAATATTGTTATTTCGATATTTGGTTTACTTAACCACAACATATACCGATCGTAAACGAAACATGGGTCAACTCTGTAATATCTTTATTTATGAAAATACAAATTTGAAATTTGACTTTGTTCAAGAAAACACATTTTTAAATGCTAAAAATATAATTTTTGATTTTACCGGAAATAACATCAACTTTATTTTTTAAATGTAATACCCCATTTTTTATTCATAGTTTAAATTCTAAAAATAAGTATGTTTGTTTAATTTTTTTTGAAAATTAAAAAAAATATATTAAAAAAATGTTCTGTCTTCATCCAAAATTTATAAAAAAAAACTACCAAATAATACAAATACCTATTTAAATTGTAATTTGTAAAATTCCTGAGGATTCTTGCAAATACAGTAATTTCTCAAACTAAGCAACTGAACTGAAATTAAAAAAAAAGGATGTTTTACTTCAAAAAGTTTCTTATTAGGGTGGAGATATTAGTAACAAAATGTAAATATCTTTAATATTCAACTTATCTTTTACAAGGAGTATAGATATTGATATGTCGGCCTCTTTTTCTATCCAATTTGTTTATGAGAAAAAGGATTTTTTTAATTTAATGCCATTTGTTGCTTATTTCAAGGAAGCCGAAACAAGAATAGTTGCCTAGTTCAGGGGTATCTTATTTGAAAAGTTGCTTACTTCTCTGGCGCTGGTCATGTAAAGTAAAGGCCGCTGCACAATTGACGGAACGGATACGTTACGATTACAAAAAATAGAGATAAAACCGAGTTCCCTGATAGTGAGTGAATGAGTATGAAAATACCAAATTGCATGCTCACTCACTCACAAGGGACTCTGATGTTTTATCTCTCTTTTTCATAACCGTAACGTATCCGTTACGTCAATTGTGTAGCCGCCTTAAAAGTTGAGCAGCGTCAGCGTTGTTCGCGTTCATTGTGCGTATATACCATAGATAAGTATATCCATATATTTTCCATAAGATCATCTGTTTCGCGTCTCGTTCGCGTCATTGTGTTAAATGTTAAACAATGACAAGTGGCATAAAATTCGTGGTTATGTTTATGTTTAAGTTTTATGTAAAGTTCAGCCGAGTTGGCGAGTGGTTTCGAGAACATCCGATAAAATTAAAATAGCTCTATGTACTTAAACTTAAGAGCTTTTTTAAAAACGGAGCATGCATTTTATACCCCAATAGTTTGCAAAATTATATTATATTATTCAACGAGCGAGAGAAATTTCAGGCGAGTGTTGTAAGAGGTCTGAATTAATAATGGCTATTTTCTCGCCAGTAGAATACTATACTTTTTCAAGACTTTTTTTATTTTACGGCGCTTTTATGCAAATTTTTGAGATTATTTTTCGTATTTTTGACATTTCTTGATTTTTTCTACGTAAATTTTATTCTGTGGTTGAAATTGCTCATAATCCATTCCTCATTACCATCTCATTACCCAATGGGTTGTCAAAACTGCAACTTTGTTATTGGTCCATTGGTCCGCACACGGTTTCATTACTAAATTTTTGATATTATTAAACATCCTCGGACCTTGTGGCTATCATTTCTCGCTACAAAATTAAATAAAATTATTTTATTTCTGTGCAAAATTAGATAAAATTAGGAATGTTTTGAGGAATACAAGTTTAATTAATAGTAAGTCATTTCAACACCCGGTATTTCTAAAATGGAGGATTTTTACATACATAATTTTATTTTCATACTCTTAATTAAACTTTGTATTTTTCTAAACATTCCTAATTTTATCTTATTTTGCACAGAAATAAAATAATTTTATTAAATTTTGTAGACATTTAAAAATTTTAAGTGGTTTATTTTATCCCATAACTTCTAAACGCAACAAGTTATCAAAAAGGTTAAAAAACGTGTAAAAAAGTGAATACTTAATTTTTTTTTCATTACTATGGGTGCCTTCCGAGTGGAACATATTCTGCATATGTAACATATGCGTATGTTGCGTTCCGAGTGAAATGCGCGCATATGTGGGAAATTCACTCGGAACGCTTTTTTAAAATTTTGAACTGTCAATCATCACCTGCTTATTCCTTGTAGTTTTTAATAAAAGCAATTTACAAAAAAACATTTCTCGAATCGCTAACAGTTAATAATTATTTAAATGGAACCTAAAAATTCTAGTAATAACCACCCAGAACCCTCAACTAACTGTAACAGGTGAAGAAATAGAATGAAGAAATAGTAAGTGTGCAGTGCGCATGCTTGCATACAGTGCATCACCTCAGGAAGTAGTGCACGGTATGTACGAAATGCACGACCTTGAAAGCTACCGTATGCTGCAAATGCGCCACACGGAACGCATAGGAGACTACATATGCAGCATATGCACCACTCGGAAGGCACCCTATGATGAGGTACAAAAAAGTTAAACAGGGTTCAAAGGGTTAATTCACCCGAAAAACTCCATCCTAACTTTTTTTTTGAAAATTTGCTAATTCATCTCAAGGTGGCTGCCAATAGTAAGGTGTGTGCAAAATTTGAGCCAATTATTAAAAATGTAGATTTTACGTTAAAAAATTGAAAAAAATGGGTAAACTTCAATGCGTTGCATTTCCGAAATGGAGGATTTTAGCGCGAAAAATTATTCTTACTTTTTGTCTTAAAATTGGTCCAAAAACCAATTCCTAGATTATTCGACACTTGTTCAAAAACACCCTGTATAGTAAAATTTAATTACTCATAGGTGATTTTTTGATTCGGGTTAGGTTAGGTAAGATTAGGAAAACAAATAACTTCGTTACTCTTGTTACACCGTGTATAATTTCTTCCTTAGTTCTAAACTAAATTAAACTGAAATTCCACCCATATTCCATACATTTTACTAATGTATATTATTGTAGTCTAACCCCCAGTATTGTCAACAGACATTTAATTTTAAATGAGGTTTCATTTGACATGTATAGTATTTTTATGAAGTTTGAATATAGTTTATATGACATTTAGCAGCAAAATAGACTATAATATATGTCAAGTTAAACCTCATTTAAAATTAAATGTCTGTTGATAATACTGGGGGTAAGCGTATAATATTTATATATCCTTCAGTTTATTTGCTTTGATAGTAACTTCATACACTCTAAACATCACTTGATTATCAGAGGTAACTTTCCAGATATTCATTTTATCACCAACTATGATGATTTCCTCAAAAGTTTTAGGGTAGAAAAGTTGCCTGGCTTCACAAGCGTATTTAACGCTATTTAGTAATCCATTAAAATTATCCATATTGTACAACTTCTCGCATAGCTTAACTTCCAGCAGCTTTATAGTAAAACCAATTTCTAACAACAGTTTCGTTATTGATTCTTTGAATTCCTCAGGGTTGGGATTATAATCGAAATTTTCTTGGAAAACAATTTTGTTGTTGATAACTGATAATACTTCCAAGATAGGGCTTACTATTGCAGTGTTTATTAAAAAATCTCCTGTAGGTTTTAATAGTTTGTAAATATTTTCGTATGCTCGGCGTTCATTTTTGGCATAAACTATTGCATAAAATGAAAAGATATGATCAAATTTTCCAATAAATTCCAAATTTAAATTATCAGTTTCCATATCCATTACTTCGTACTTTAGTTTAGGGTTTTTATTTTCTTTTTTCTTTACATCAATTATTGTGCTTTCAATATCAACTCCTACTAGAAGCTTAAACCCTTTAGGCAAAAAAGGCAATAGTATGTTTTCAGTTAGATCTCCACTTCCACAACCGATATCCATTATTAAATCATCACCAAATTCGTTCCAGTTTATCAAAGATCCATATTCATTTAATACAAAATTCGCTCTTTCATTTTGCAACCAATTATATTCATTATATAATTTAATTAATTCCATGTCGAATTATGTACTTATATTTGAAACTTTTTCAATAAATTTAAATAATATCAGTAATATTAAGTTTTTATAACAATTTCAAACAAATTTATCTTTTAGTGGCATGCGTTATAAACTAAAATGTTACATGTCTATTTACACTAGTTATTTACAACAAAACTGTAAATGAAATAAATGTGTATAATAAAAATGTAAGTTTTAGGATAGGATAATAAAATGAATATGTGTTAAATCCAGTTAAAAATTTGAAATAAACAAACAAAAATAGTTTAATAAATATCGTTTAAAAACAGTGAGTTTTTTATTTTAAAGCTAAATAGGGTCATAAAAGGATATTTTTATAACATTTCAATAAATGGAAATTTACTTTATAAAGGGTGTTCCAAAAAATGCTTTGGCGAAAATTATATTATCAACATAAACCACATTTTTAATTTTGGAACAGCTTATTGTCTTTTCTGCTGGACCTATAATTTTTTTAAGTAAAAAATATTAAAATTTCGATATTTGGTTTACTTAACCACAAAATATACCGATCGTAAACGAAATATGGGTCAACTCTGTAATATCTTTATTTATGAAAATACAAATTTGAAATTTGACTTTGTTCAAGAAAACACATTTTTAAATGCTAAAGATATAATTTTTGATTTTACCGGTAATAACATCAACTTTATTTTTTAAATGTCCCACCCCATTTTTCTATTCATAGTTTAAATTCTAAAAAACAAGTATGTTTGTTTAATTTTTTTTTTGAAAATTAAAAAAAATATATAAAAAAAATGTTCTTTCTTCATCCAAAGTTTATAAAAAAAACTACCAAAACTCATTCCAAATAATACAAATACCTAGTTAAATTGTAATTTGTAAAATTTCTGACGATTCTTGCAAATACAGTAATTTCTCAAATTAAGCAACTGAACTGAAATTAAAAAAAGGATCTTTTACTTCAAAAAGTTTCTTATTTGGTGGAGATATTAGTAACAAAATGTAAATATCTTTAATATTCATATATTCAACTTATCTTTTACAAAGAGTATAGATATTGATATGTCGGCCTCTTTTTCTTTCCAATCTGTTTACTAGAAAAAGGATTTTTTCAATTTAATGCCATTTGTTGCTTATTTCAAGGGAGCCGAAACAAGAATAGTTGCCTAGTTCAGGGGTATCTTATTTGAAAAGTTGTTTACTTCTCTGACGCTGCTCATGTAAAGTAAAGGCCGCTGCACAAATGACGGAACGGATACGTTACGAATACAAAAAATAGAGATAAAACATCCGAGTTCCCTTATATAGTAGGACCAAGCAGCAAACAGGAATTCCAACCTAACTGACATTGAATAAAATCAGCGATGCTGGATTTTCTTACCCATGCTGGAGTGTTGTATTAGTAGTAGTCTCTGCTACAATCCTCCAACTAGGAGTGGTAGTCCATATTACAGGCCTCCAGCATGAGTAGTAAAGTTCAGGGTCGTTGATTTCATTCAATGTCAGTTAAGTTGAAATTCCTGTTTGTTGGTGGGTCCTACTATAGTGAGTGAATGAGTATAAAAATACCAATTTGCATGCTCACCCACTCACTCACAAAGGACTCTGATGTTTTATCTCTCTTTTTCATAACCGTAACGTATCCGTAACGTCAATTGTGTAGCCGCCTTAAAAGTTGAGCAGCGTCAGCGTTGTTCGCGTTCATTGTGCGTATATACCATAGATAAAAGTATATACATATATTTTCCATAAGATCATCTGTTTCGCGCCTCGTTCGCGTCATTGTGTTAAATGTTAAACAATGACAAGTGACATAATGGGGTAATTCTGAACAAAAAATGTTAGCCGTAACAGCGATGTTAAATTTGTCAGTCACCCCGATGTCAAAAAAACGCTATACTGTAAACTTTAGTGTAACTTAACGGCTATCTAAAATAACATTTTCGGTGTCAAAATACATTGTACTTCAATAAAATACATTATTTTGATCGATTATACGTTAATGTAATATTATTATTTTGGTTGATATTATTTTAACACCGAAAATGTTATTTTACATCGGCGTTAAGTTACAGTAAAGTTTAGAGAATAGCGTTTTGTTTGACATCAGGGCGACTGTCAATTTTAACAGCGCTGTTACGGCTAACATTTTTGTTCAGAATCACCCCAAAAAATTCGTGGTTATTAATATGTGATCGATCCATCTAAAATTAATTAATTAGTATTTCATATTAAAATAAAAAACTCACTCTTTTTAAAGATATTTAATAAGCCAGAACGTTTTCGTCAACCCATGTTGACATTATCAATTATCAATTTAAATGCCATTGATAATGTCAACATTGGTTGACGAAAACGTTCTGGCTTATTAAATATCTTTAAAAAGAGTCAGTTTTTTATTTTAATATTAAATACTAATTCGTGGTTATGTTTATGTTTAAGTTTTATGTAAAGTTCAGCCGAGTTGACGAATGGTGTCGAGAACATCTGATAAAATTAAAATAGCTCTATGTACTTAACCTTAAGAGCTTTTTTTGAAAACAGAGCATGCATTTTATACCCCAATAGTTTGCAAAATTATATTATACAGGGTGTCTCTAAATGGTCTGTACAGAATGATACCACATACTCCTGAGACAAAAATAAGACGATTTAACCAAACTTATCTCTATCCAAAAGTGCTTCGTTAAGACGCCATCGACCTTCAAAGTTCAATTTTTTTTTTCTATTTTAGTCAATTACCAATAATCCGTTCAAGCGATTAGAATAAAATTTAGCATGTGATTATTTTATGTCAAAAGCTATTATGTGAAAACATGTTTGTCTTTTTGGAAGATATGCAAGTGGTCAAAAGTCGGTCATCAGGAGCTTGAAAGTACTATAACTTTTTAGTGGGATACCAAAAACGCTTGAAACTTTTTTCTCATCTAAACAGTCTAAATTTGAACACATTTTGTCTCGTATAACATTTCTCTATCTGCTTAAGTTTAGTCAGAAAAAAATAATTTTTATTTTGTACACAACATAACCTACTTTCACCATCATAAAATTGTCTCCAAAAGGTCTGTACAAATTAATACCATATATTCCTGAGACCAAAATAAAATGAATAAACCAAACTTATCTCCATCCGAAAGTGCTTAGTTAAGACGCCATCGACACTCAAAATTTATAAATTAATAATAGAACAATTTTACACAACTTATCTCAATGCAAATAGGCTACACCAAAGTTCTTCAGAATATTTATTTCCAAATTAACAAAGATCAATTTGTACAATATTGATTGTAAAAAATAATTGAAACTGTGACGAAGGCGGCTAAAAGTTAATTATCCATAAGCAAATATTTTTTATTTCTTTGACCGGCAGTACGTTCCAAAACCTTTAAAATTTGTTATATCGATTATTACGGCTGAACGTATTGATTTATTCAATAAATCAGTAAATTACATTTATTATCCAAAAAAATAATAACCATGTAAAAATAAAACTAGGTGTAATTCAAGATAATATTATTAACAAAACAATTTTTAAAGTAAATGTTCAAAATGATTTCCATTTTGACGGTAACATGCATTAATACGTCGTAATAAATTGAATTGTACCCTTTGCAGCAATTCAAAATTGTTTCGAATGATAGTCATTCCATTTCGAATTGCTTCCCATAACTCCTCTTCCGTAGCTATAGGCCTGGAATATACCATGCTTTTTAAAGCTCCCCATAGAAAATAATCCATAGGTGTTATGTCGGGTGATCGCGGTGGCCACTTTACAGGAGCATCGTTTCCTCTACCGATCCATCTGTTTGGGTATTGTTGGTTTAAATAATTTCTTACATTTAATGTAAAATGTGGAGGAGCCCCATCATGCATAAACCACATTTCTCTCCGAAGATCCAGGGGAAGATTTTCCAATAGTAATGGTAAAGTATTTTGTATGTGGTTTAAATAATTATCCCCGTTGAGTCGAAGGGGTAAACGTACGGGCCCAATTAATTCACTTCCAATGATTCCTGCCCACACATTTATTCTAAATTCATGTTGAAAATGCCTTATTCTTATTGCATGTGGATTTTCATCGGCATAAAAGTGTTCATTGTGAAAATTTGTTATACCCCTTCTTGTAAAACAAGCTTCATCTGTGAATAAAATTTTTCCACAAAAATTTAGATTATAAGCTCTCTTGTCTCTTATAAACTGGCAGAATTGAAGACGTTGTTCAAGATCGGGTGGTAAAAGGTCCTGCACCGATTGGTTGTGATATGGGTGAAGCTGCTGCTCTTTCAAAACTCTATTTACAATGTCTTTACCAACTCCCATTTGAAAACCTAAACACCTGGTACTTAATTTTGGGTTTTCAGCAACTCTTTCCAAAATATCCTCTTCAATTTCAACAGTTCTTATTGTTCGTTTTCGTCCACAATCTGCAGTTTGAGGAGTTGTACTGAAGAGAAAAATATTTTCATTTAGATTAAGTTTAAGTTTTTATTTTGGTCTCAAGGATATGTAGTATTATTTTGTGCAGACCTTTTCGAAACAATTTTATGATGGTGAATGTTAGTTATGTTGTGTACAAAATAAAAATTATTTTTTTCTGACTAAACTTAAGCAGATAGAGAAATGTTATAAGAGACAAAATGTGTTCAAATTTAGACTGTTTAGATGAGAAAAAAGTTTCAAGCGTTTTTGGTAGCCCACTAAAAAGTTATAGTACTTTCAAGCTCCTGATGACCGACTTTTGACCACTTGCATATCTTCCAAAAAGACAAACATGTTTTTACATAATAGCTTTTTACATAAAATAATCACATGTTAAATTTTTTTCTAATCGCTTGAACGGATTATTGGTAATTGACTAAAATAGAAAAAAAAAATTGAACTTTGAAGGTCGATGGCATCTTAACGAAGCACTTTTGGATAGAGATAAGTTTGGTTAAATCGTCTTATTTTTGTCTCAGGAATATGTGGTATCATTCTGTACAGACCTTTTAGAGACACCCTGTATTATTCAACGAGCGAGAGAAATTTCAGGCGAGTGTCGTAAGAGGTCTGAATTAATAATGGCTATTTTCTCGCCAGTAGAATACTATACTTTTTCAAGACTTTTTTTATTTTACGGCGCTTTTATGCAAATTTTTGAGATTATTTTTCGTATTTTTGACATTTCTTGATTTTTTCTACGTAAATTTTATTCTGTGGTTGAAATTGCTCATAATCCATTCCTCATTACCATCTCATTACCCAATGGGTTGTCAAAACTGCAACTTTGTTATTGGTCCATTGGTCCGCACACGGTTTCATTACTAAATTTTTGATATTATTAAACATCCTCGGACCTTGTGGCTATCATTTCTCGCTACAAAATTAAATAAAATTATTTTATTTCTGTGCAAAATTAGATAAAATTAGGAATGTTTTGAGGAATACAAGTTTAATTAATAGTAAATCATTTCAACACCCGGTATTTCTAAAATGGAGGATTTTTACATACATAATTTTATTTTCATACTCTTAATTAAACTTTGTATTTTTCTAAACATTCCTAATTTTATCTTATTTTGCACAGAAATAAAATAATTTTATTAAATTTTGTAGACATTTAAAAATTTGAAGTGGTTTATTTTATCCCATAACTTCTAAACGCAACAAGTTATCAAAAAGGTTAAAAACGAGTAAAAAACGTGTAAAAAAGTGAATACTTAATTTTTTTTTCATTACTAAGGGTGCCTTCCGAGTGGAACATATTCTGCATATGTAACATATGCGTATGTTGCGTTCCGAGTGAAATGCGCGCATATGCAGGAAATTCACTCGGAACGCTTTTTTAAAATTTTGAACTGTCAATCATCACCTGCTTATTCCTTGTAGTTTTTAATAAAAGCAATTTACAAAAAAACATTTCTATTTAAATGGAACCTAAAAATTCTCGTAATAACCACCTAGAACCCTCAACTAACTGTAACAGGTGAAGAAATAGAATGAAGAAATAGTAAGTGTGCAGTGCGCATGCTTGCATACAGTGCATCACCTCAGGAAGTAGTGCACGGTATAAACGAAATGCACGACCTTGAAACCTACCGTATGCTGCAAATGCGCCACACGGAACGCATAGGAGACTACATATGCAGCATATGCACCACTCGGAAGGCACCCTATGATGAGGTACAAAAAAGTTAAACAGGGTTCAAAGGGGTAATTCACCCGAAAAACTCCATCCTAACTTTTTTTTTGAAAATTTGCTAATTCATCTCAAGGTGGCTGCCAATAGTAAGGTGTGTGCAAAATTTGAGCCAATTATTAAAAATGTAGATTTTACGTTAAAAAATTGAAAAAAATGGGTAAACTTCAATGCGTTGCATTTCCGAAATGGAGGATTTTAGCGCGAAAAATTATTCTTACTTTTTGTCTTAAAATTGGTCCAAAAACCAATTCCTAGATTATTCGACACTTGTTCAAAAACACCCTGTATAGTAAAATTTAATTACACATAGGTGATTTTTTGATTCGGGTTAGGTTAGGTAAGATTAGGAAAACAAATAACTTCGTTACTCTTGTTACACCGTGTATAATTTCTTCCTTAGTTCTAAACTAAATTAAACTGAAATTCCACCCATATTCCATATATTTTACTAATGTATATTATTGTAGTCTAACCCCCAGTATTGTCAACAGACATATAATTTTAAATGAGGTTTCATTTGACATGTATAGTATTTTTATGAAGTTTGAATATAGTTTATATGACATTTAGCAGCAAAATAGACTATATATGTCAAATTAAACCTCATTTAAAATTAAATGTCTGTTGATAATACTGGGGGTAAGCGTATAATATTTATATATCCTTCAGTTTATTTGCTTTGATAGTAACTTCATACACTCTAAACATCACTTGATTATCAGAGGTAACTTTCCAGATATTCATTTTATCACCAACTATGATGATTTCCTCAAAAGTTTTAGGGTAGAAAAGTTGCCTGGCTTCACAAGCGTATTTAACGCTATTTAGTAATCCATTAAAATTATCCATATTGTACAACTTCTCGCATAGCTTAACTTCCAGCAGCTTTATAGTAAAACCAATTTCTAACAACAGTTTCGTTATTGATTCTTTGAATTCCTCAGGGTTGGGATTATAATCGAAATTTTCTTGGAAAACAATTTTGTTGTTGATAACTGATAATACTTCCAAGATAGGGCTTACTATTGCAGTGTTTATTAAAAAATCTCCTGTAGGTTTTAATAGTTTGTAAATATTTTCGTATGCTCGGCGTTCATTTTTGGCATAAACTATTGCATAAAATGAAAAGATATGATCAAATTTTCCAATAAATTCCAAATTTAAATTATCAGTTTCCATATCCATTACTTCGTACTTTAGTTTAGGGTTTTTATTTTCTTTTTTCTTTACATCAATTATTGTGCTTTCAATATCAACTCCTACTAGAAGCTTAAAGCCTTTAGGCAAAAAAGGCAATAGTATGTTTTCAGTTAGATCTCCACTTCCACAACCGATATCCATTATTAAATCATCACCAAATTCGTTCCAGTTTATCAAAGATCCATATTCATTTAATACAAAATTTGCTCTTTCATTTTGCAACCAATTATATTCATTATATAATTTAATTAATTCCATGTCGAATGTCGAATTATGTACTTATATTTAAAACTTTTTCAATAAATTTAAATAATATCAGTAATATTAAGTTTTTATAACAATTTCAAACAATTTATCTTTTAGTGGCATGCGTTATAAACTAAAATGTTACATGTCTATTTACACTAGTTATTTACAACAAAACTGTAAATGAAATAAATGTGTATAATAAAAATGTAAGTTTTAGGATAGGATAATAAAATGAATATGTGTTAAATCCAGTTAAAAATTTGAAATAAACAAACAAAAATAGTTTAATAAATATCGTTTAAAAACAGTGAGTTTTTTATTTTAAAGCTAAATAGGGTCATAAAAGGATATTTTTATAACATTTCAATGAATGGAAATTTACTTTATAAAGGGTGTTCCAAAAAATGCTTTGGCGAAAATTATATTATCAACATAAACCACATTTTTAATTTTGGAACAGCTTATTGTCTTTTCTGCTGGACCTATAATTTTTTTAAGTAAAAAATATTAAAATTTCGATATTTGGTTTACTTAACCACAAAATATACCGATCGTAAACGAAATATGGGTCAACTCTGTAATATCTTTATTTATGAAAATACAAATTTGAAATTTGACTTTGTTCAAGAAAACACATTTTTAAATGCTAAAGATATAATTTTTGATTTTACCGGTAATAACATCAACTTTATTTTTTAAATGTACCACCCCATTTTTCTATTCATAGTTTAAATTCTAAAAAATAAGTATGTTTGTTTAATTTTTTTTTTGAAAATTAAAAAAAATATATAAAAAAAATGTTCTTTCTTCATCCAAAGTTTATAAAAAAAACTACCAAAACTCATTCCAAATAATACAAATACCTAGTTAAATTGTAATTTGTAAAATTCCTGACGATTCTTGCAAATACAGTAATTTCTCAAATTAAGCAACTGAACTGAAATTAAAAAAAGGATCTTTTACTTCAAAAAGTTTCTTATTTGGTGGAGATATTAGTAACAAAATGTAAATATCTTTAATATTCATATATTCAACTTATCTTTTACAAAGAGTATAGATATTGATATGTCGGCCTCTTTTTCTTTCCAATTTGTTTACTAGAAAAAGGATTTTTTCAATTTAATGCCATTTGTTGCTTATTTCAAGGGAGCCGAAACAAGAATAGTTGCCTAGTTCAGGGGTATCTTATTTGAAAAGTTGTTTACTTCTCTGACGCTGCTCTTGTAAAGTAAAGGCCGCTGCACAATTGACGGAACGGATACGTTACGAATACAAAAAATAGAGATAAAACATCCGAGTTCCCTTATATAGTAGGACCAAGCAGCAAACAGGAATTCCAACCTAACTGACATTGAATAAAATCAGCGATGCTGGATTTTCTTACCCATGCTGGAGTGTTGTATTAGTAGTAGTCTCTGCTACAATCCTCCAACTAGGAGTGGTAGTCCATATTACAGGCCTCCAGCATGGGTAGTAAAGTTCAGGGTCGTTGATTTCATTCAATGTCAGTTAAGTTGGAATTCCTGTTTGTTGGTGGGTCCTACTATAGTGAGTGAATGAGTATAAAAATACCAATTTGCATGCTCACCCACTCACTCACAAAGGACTCTGATGTTTTATCTCTCTTTTTCATAACCGTAACGTATCCGTTACGTCAATTGTGAGCCGCCTTAAAAGTTGAGCAGCGTCAGCGTTGTTCGCGTTCATTGTGCGTATATACCATAGATAAAAGTATATACATATATTTTCCATAAGATCATCTGTTTCGCGCCTCGTTCGCGTCATTGTGTTAAATGTTAAACAATGACAAGTGACATAAATGGGGTAATTCTGAACAAAAAATGTTAGCCGTAACAGCGATGTTAAATTTGTCAGTCACCCCGATGTCAAAAAAACGCTATACTGTAAACTTTAGTGTAACTTAACGGCTATCTAAAATAACATTTTCGGTGTCAAAATACATTGTACATCAATAAAATACATTATTTTGATCGATTATACGTTAATGTAATATTATTATTTTGGTTGATATTATTTTAACACCGAAAATGTTATTTTACATCGGCGTTAAGTTACAGTAAAGTTTAGAGAATAGCGTTTTGTTTGACATCAGGGCGACTGTCAATTTTAACAGCGCTGTTACGGCTAACATTTTTGTTCAGAATCACCCCAAAAAAATTCGTGGTTATTAATATATGATCGATCCATCTAAAATTAATTAATTAGTATTTCATATTTAAATAAAAAACTCACTCTTTTTAAAAATATTTAATAAGCCAGAACGTTTTCGTCAACCAATGTTGACATTATCAATTATCAATTTTAATGCCATTGATAATGTCAACATTGGTTGACGAAAACGTTCTGGCTTATTAAATATCTTTAAAAAGAGTCAGTTTTTTATTTTAATATTAAATACTAATTCGTGGTTATGCTTATGTTTAAGTTTTATGTAAAGTTCAGCCGAGTTGACGAATGGTTTCGAGAACATCTGATAAAATTAAAATAGCTCTATGTACTTAACCTTAAGAGCTTTTTTTGAAAACAGAGCATGCTTTTTATACCCCAATAGTTTGCAAAATTATAGTATATTATTCAACGAGCGAGAGAAATTTCAGGCGAGTGTCGTAAGAGGTCTGAATTAATAATGGCTATTTTCTCGCCAGTAGAATACTATACTTTTTCAAGACTTTTTTATTTTACGGCGCTTTTATGCAAATTTTTGAGATTATTTTTCGTATTTTTGACATTTCTTGATTTTTTCTACGTAAATTTTATTCTGTGGTTGAAATTGCTCATAATCCATTCCTCATTGCCATCTCATTACCCAATGCGTTGTCAAAACTGCAACTTTGTTATTGGTCCATTGGTCCGCACACGGTTTCATTACTAAATTTTTGACATTATTAAACATCCTCGCACCTTGTGGCTATCATTTCTCGCTACAAAATTAAATAAAATTATTTTATTTCTGTGCAAAATTAGATAAAATTAGGAATGGTTTGAAGAATACAAGTTTAATTAATAGTAAGTCATTTCAACACCCGGTATTTCTAAAATGGAGGATTTTTACATACATAATTTTATTTTCATACTCTTAATTAAACTTTGTATTTTTCTAAAGATTCCTAATTTTATCTTATTTTGCACAGAAATAAAATAATTTTATTTAATTTTGTAGACATTTAAAAATTTGAAGTGGTTTATTTTATCCCATAACTTCTAAACGCAACAAGTTATCAAAAAGGTTAAAAAAAGTAAAAAGTTAAAAAAACGTGCAAAAAAATGAATACTTAAAATTAATTTTTTTTCATTACTATGATGTGGTACAAAAAACTTAAAGAGGGTTCAAAGGGTTAATTCACCCGAAAAACTTCACCCTAACTTTTTTTGAAAATTTGCTAATTCATCTCAAGGTGGCTGAGTAAACTTCAATGCGCTGCATTTCCGAAATGGAGGATTTTAGCGCGAAAAAATATTCTTACTTTTTGTCTTAAAATTGATCCAAAAGCCCATTCCTAGATTATTCGACACGTGTATAAAAACACCCTGTATAGTAAAATTTAATTACATATAGGTGATTTTTTAATTCGGGTTAGGTTAGGTAAGGTTAGGAAAAGAAATTAGTTTGTTGTTTATTCCTTATTTGCGATAATTTCCGTATATACGCTGTACTTTAAGTTACTGGCTTTAATTTACATTAAAAAAATATCAGAGAGAATAATAATTTAACTTTTTTATTTTTTATATAGGTACATTTTTAAATTAAAAAGTTAAAACTTCGTTACTTTTGTTACACCGTGTATAATTTCTTCCTTGGTTCTAAACTAAATTAAACTGAAATTCCACCCATATTCCATACATTTTACTAATGTATATTATAGTAGTCTAAGCGTTTAATATTTAAATATCCTTCAGTTTATTTGCTTTGATAGTAACTTCATGCGCTCTAAATATCACTTGATTATCAGAGGTAAGTTTCCAGATATTCATTTTATCACCAACTCTGATGATTTCCTCATAAGTTTTAGGGTAGAAAAGTTGCCTGGCTTCGCAAACGTATTTAACGCTACTTAGTAATCCATTAAATTTATCCATACTGTAAAGCTTCTCGCATAGCTTAACTTCCAGGAGCTTTATAGTAAAACCAATTTCCACCAACAGTTTCGTTATTGATTTTTTGTATTCCTCAGGGTTGGGATCATAATCGAAATTTTCTTGGAAAACAATTTTGTTGTTGATAACTGATAATACTTCCAAGAAAGGGCTTACTATTGCAGTGTTTATTAAAAAATCTCCTGTAGGTTTTAATAGTTTGTAAATATTTTCGTATGCTCGGCGTTCATTTTTGGCATAAACTATTGTATAAAATGAAAAGATATGATCAAATTTCCCGATAAATTCCAAATTTAAATTATCAGTTTCCATATCCATTACTTCGTACTGTAGTTTAGGGTTTTTATTTTCTCTTTTCTTTACATCAATTATTGTGCTTTCAATATCAACTCCTACAAGAAGCTTACATTCTTTTGGTAAAAAAGGCAATAATATGTTTTCAGTAAGATCTCCACTTGAACAACCGATATCCATTACTAAATCATCACCAAATTCGTTCCAGTTTATCAAAGATCCATACTCCTTTAATACAAAAGTCGCTCTTTCATTTTGCAACCAATTATATTCATTATATAATTTAATTAATTCCATGTCGAATTCTGAAATTTATACTTGAAACTTTTTTAAAAATTTGAATAATTTTAGAAATACTGAGTTTTTATAAAAATTTCAAACAATGTTATCTTTATTAACAACAGTTATTTACAACAAAATTATAAAATAAATAAATATTATTAAAATGCAAGTTTTACGATAGGATAATAATGTGTTAAATCCATCTAAATCCATCAAAAAATGAAATAATTATACAGTTAAACTTTGAACTTCAAAAAAAATTAATGGCTCATTAAATATCTTCTAAAAAATGTGAGACTCTTATTTCAAAGCTTAATATTAATTAGGGTAATAAAACTTTTCTTTACTTTATGAAGGTTATTCCATAAAATGCTTTGTCTAAAATGATGAAAATATATTATCAACAAAAAAAAGATTTTTAGCATTGGAACAGCTTATTGTCTTTAATTGTGGATCTATTACTTTTTGATGAAGAAAATATTGAACTTTTGATAACTTAACCACAAAGTATACCGGGTGTAAACGAAACATGGGTCACGTCTATAATTTCTTTACTAAAATAAAAATTTGACTCTTGTTTGGTTCAAGAAAACACATTTCTAAACACTAAAATATTATCTTCGGTTTCACCCGTAATAACATCAACTTTATTTTTTAAAATTTAATACCCCATTTTTTTGTTCATAATTTAAAACAATTTAAAAAAATAAGAATACTCGTGATAATTTTTAATTTGTTTTTTAACTTTATAAAAAATATTAAAAACAATTTCTTTTTTCATCCGAAGTTGATAAAAAAAACTACCAAAACTCATTCTAAATAATACAAATATATATGTACCTAAATAAAATTATAATTTATAAAATTATTGAAATAGTTTTTGAGATATTAACTTTTTTGAGAAGTATTTTTGCAAATAAATTTTTTTAATGCAAATATGACGGCCCACTCGATTTTTTTGAAATACAATTTTATATCGTTATATTCGTACCCCACATATGTAGTGTTAAAACATTTTGTATGTGTCAGTTTTTATAATTATAATTACTATCCGTAGTACAAAAAAATTCAAAGAAAAGGCCTATGCAAAATAATTTGATCCTATAAATGTGGGGTACCAAATTAATTGTTATAAAATCTCCTTTTCAAAAACCCGAGTGATTGAAAAAAAGTTATTGCTTAAAATGTGTTTTCTTGAACCAAAAACAGCGGAGTAAAATTTCAAATTTTTGGTTTCGTAAATAAACCCATGATTAGTTTACACCCGGTATAAACTACATTATGAGAGAGGTTGAAAAGGGTTGAAAGGCTAGTAATTCGGGAAACAAAGTGATCTAATCGTAGAAAATTGAAACTAAAGAATTTCGAATTATTGCTCAATGCGCATGATCGAAAACTCAAAACAATCATCGATGAATGTAATTTGTGTAAAATTTCGCATGATTAACAACAGTTGATAAGTGGTTTCGAGAGCAACCGATAATATTAACCCTAACCCCTAATTGCAAAGTTGTGAACTATTAAATTTTGGGAAAATTAGATTCTTTCAATATTCTCTATGTACTTAACTTTAAAAGAACTTTTTGGAAAACAGTGCATGCTTTCATAACCCAATATTTTGCGCATCACTATCAAACAATTTGCGCAACCGAGGGAAATAGTTGCAAATACGTCGACAGTGTATGGCAGTGTTCCGGAATAACTGTGACAATTTCTTAGAGGTGATAGAGGAAGTGAAACTAAGCATTTTTTACTTATAAAGTATTGCCCGGAAATGCTTCCTTAAAAAGTGATACCTCTTCAAAAATTAAAAAAAAAATAGTTTTTTGTAAATAAAATAAATATTACACGAGATATTAATTTGAAATTTTGGCAATAGTTTTTTCACTTAAGGATACACATTTACGATTAATAAAAGTTTTAAAAATATTTTCAGCGGCGTTACATTTGAGGGGTTTTTTGAACATATCTTTTGTTTCTTTGCGTTTTTGATAATTTTGAAAGTACTGAAATAGTCCTTGATCAATTTTCTACAGAAAAGATACGTTATTGTATGTCGCTACGGCGCTTCATTTCGGAGTAAAAGTAGATTTTATCATTTTTATCTAAAAATATGAATTTAAAAAACATCATCAAATTGCACCCAATCGATGCAAAATTCAACTGTTTTGCCAACGAATTATTATTGGAGGTAGAAAAATGCACTACTTTGTCCATTTAACCGACTTTCTATCTCCAATAATAACAAAGATGCCCATAGAGTCCAACGTCAAATGGGACACCCTGTATATAATATAATATTCCATACTGAAACTTGGTTCTGTATTGCCTACCAAAGATCCATAAATGCAATATAAATGATGAAATTGTACGAATTAATGTTCCTGTTAGGCCAGTGGTCTCATTTATTAATTCAAGTTGCTACAACTTAGCCAAATGGTTAAATAATATTATTAGAGAGTCCACTAACTTTTCCAACCCGAGGAGTATTAACAACTCTTACTCTTTAGCCTTAGAGTTAAGTCAATTTACGTTAGGAGAGAACGAGGTTGTAGTGTCGTTTGACGTTGTAAACCTATTCACGTCCATACCAACTAGAGAATGCATTGAATACACTAGAGACTTACTCCTAACTTCTTCTTTGGACAATTGTGAGATCGAGAATATTATAGAACTTTTAGAATTAAATTTTAAACAAAACTTTTTCATGTTTAACCACAAATTCTATGAACAGGTGGATGGTTTAGCCATGGGCTCTCCACTTAGCCCATTGATGGCTGAAGTGTTTATGAACCAAATAGAGAACACCATCTTTTCTAGTAACAACGTTGGTGTTGGGGGTATTAGGCTTTGGAGGAGATATGTCGACGACATCCTGATTGTGTTTAACGGGGATGACTTATCTTTGCTATCTTTGTTGGAATATGTCAACTCTATCCACCCATGTATAAGATTTACTATGGAAAGAGAACAGAATAATACAATTGCTTTCTTAGACCTACTGCTCACTAAGAATAAGAATAAATTCGAACTCTCCATCTTCAGGAAGCCAAGTGCCACCGACACCACCATCAATTTTAATTCAAACCATCCGCCTGCGCATAAATTTGCAGCATTTTATAGTTTGTCGAACAGACTGTTCAAAATACCCATGTCCTTGAACAGCTTCGCCAATGAAGTACAGATGATTAGAGTCATAGGTAAAAATAACAATTTCCCAGACTACATTATTAGGAAAATAATATTCAAAACTCAACTGAAATTGTTATATGTAAATTCATATTCTTCCACACCATCCCAAGAAATGAATGACAACAAATACTTTTCACTCCCCTATCTGATCTCAGCTTCTGGTAGGTTGTCGAGGCTGTTCAAGGAACATGGCGTCACTATCTCGTTTAAGACCAACAACTCTCTTAATTCAATTTAAAAAAACAAGCAAAAAGAGTCTGACACCCAAGCTAGCGGTGTGTACAAATTATTATGTGGTGACTGTGCAGGGGAGTACGTGGGACAAACCAGACGCCCTTTTATTACTAGGTTTAAGGAACATAACGCAGAAATTAGGTTAGAAAGACCCAATAAATCTAATTTCGCAGAACACATCATTAACAGTAAACATAAATTTGACATTAACAAGGACTATAAGATCATACATAAAACAAGTAGTAATAGGTTAGACAATCTTGAAAACCTAGAAATCCTCAGGAGTGAAATCAACAACGAAACTACAACCCTAAACGTACAAGTTGACTGCGAACACTGTAATTTTTTGAAACGTCTCCTGATGATTAACGATGGATCTGCCCCACGCACTCTCCCTACTACTTGACTTTTGACTTGTGACTAACTTTGTGACGACTTGTATCTCAGAATTGTCCATATTTTACATTTTATCCTGTACTCCGTCTTGTAATGTCAAAAGTTTTTATTTAACTAAATTCTTTACTGCGTCTTGTAATGTCAAAAAAAAATTATTTAACTAAATTCTTTATATAGTTTTTAATTATTTTAATTATTTGTATGAACGCATAACTGTAATTCTTGTTCTTGTTAAATTTTAACGCGGTCTGGTGCCTTTATGTTCTTTTTTAAAAATTTTTAAACACCTCGTACATGAATTTATTGAACATGTTGTATATTTTCTTAAGCACTCTATGATCGCGCAGCTCCTCATTCTGTGATTGATATAACCTACAACATACGATGTGATCTCGCCGAACTGTGATAAATCTAGTCGAAAATATTTTAATTAAATGTAATCTTAAGTTTTAATCGTTTTAAATTAATGTATGTTTTACGCCCTAAATGTTAATAACAATATTTTTTACATCATTCTTTAGTGGTAAGTTAGATGTTACACCTCGATCTTAAACATTTGACTTCAATTATAATTAATTTTTAGTCGTTAGCCCTGTTGCATGGGCATTCATTAAAACTATATATATAAAGCCTAGTTGCTTAGGCATTCCTAGACAATAAGCCTAGTTGCTTAGGCGCACCACAACATTCGGCCTGGTTTGGTTAGGCACTCATTAGAAAGCCTAGTTGCTTAGGCGCTCACCTTTAGCCTAGTTGCTCAGGCGCTCACCTTTAGCCTAGTTGCTCAGCCGCCCACTTTAAGCCTAGTTGCTCAGGCGCTCAATATAAGCCTAGTTGCTTGGGCGTTCATAGCCCTATCGATCACAGTATGAGGAGTACCAGATTGCGTTAATACACCTATAAATTGTTAATGGTAAGACCTTCCCATAATTTACTATGTTAAGTTTAACCATTGTAAAATTTTTTTTAGTGCCTGATGATGCCCTTATGAAGGCGAAACTAGTTGCACGATAATAAATATATTGAAAAGTTGGGAGTTGAATCATTCACCTTTACCTGTAGTAATTACTCTCCCAAATCATCGTCAAATTCTCATCTTGGTTCTAAGAATTTTTGATATCTTTGTTAGTTAATTAAATGTTTTGAAAAGAAAATGACGTATGAAATTTATCATTATAACTTGTCATACTGTGATCGAATATTAAAACTAAACATATCATTGTATACTCCATTAAATTTCTTTTAAAATGAGGTATCGTAAGGGTGGGGGTGCTATTTAAAATTTTAAAGTGGGGGCGGCTGACGCAAAGGGGGTGGAATTTAAGGAAAAAAAATTACGTTATTGTGATCCCCTTTCGAAAAGAAAATTGACCTGTTATTCCGAATTTTTATACATCCCTTCAAACTAAAGTTATTAATTTAGTGCAGCTAGATTGTGAAAATCACCCACTGTGCGGCGCTTTTATGCAAATTTTGAGGTTATCTTTCGTATTTTTTACATTTCTTGATTTCTTCTATGTAAATTTTATTCTGTGGTTGAAATTGCCCATAATCCATTCCTCATTACTCATTACAATCTCATTACCCAATGGGTTGGCAATACTGCAGCTTTGTTATTGGTCCATTGGTCCGCACATGGTTTCATTACTAAATTTTTTTACATTATTCAACATCCTCAGACCCTGTGAATAATATACTATTATTTTCAGTACATGTTGTATGAGCAAACAAGAAAAAAGTGCATACGATAAACGCGCACACCCATAAATGCGCAGAAGAAAAGAGCGCCACCGAGAAAAGCACACACGGAGAAAAGCGCTCATAGAAAACACCGCACCAGAAAATAAGCGCACACAGAAATAAGCACGAATGGAAAAGCGCACATTTCTCATAATAAAATAATTAATAATTATTATAATGCTCAAGTTTGTATTAGAAGATAATATTTCTTACAACAAATAAAAAACACGTTTTCAAATAAATCAGTAGTTTTATTGTTTATTGCTTATACGATTAATTTTGCTTTTTTCATTTATATGTTTTATATGTATAGTAAAATTTTATTACACATAGCTGATTTTTTGATTTGGGTTAGGTTAGGTTAGGAAAACAAATCAATTTGTTGTTTATTCCTTATTTCCGATAATTCCCATATATACGCTGTACTTCTAGTTACTGCCTTTAATTTACATTAAACAAATATCAGAGCGAAAACTAATTACTTAAACGTTTTTATTTTTTATATGCATTTTTAAATAAAAGGTTACAACTTCGTTACTTTTGTTACACCCTGTATAATTTATTAAAATTGAGTCGGGCACATAATTCTAAACTAAATTAAACTAAAAATCCGCCCATATTTCATACATTTAACTAATGTATATTATAGTAGTCTAACCCCCAGTTAATACTTGATAATTCAACAGACATTTAATTTTAAATGAGGTTTAATTTGACATATACAGGGTGTTTACGGTTCACCCGTTAATCTTTGAAGAGGTGATACTAGAGGTGAATATAAGTAAAAAGACAAAAAATCATCTTAGTAAAACTTTCTTTATAAGAGAATAACAGCTCTTTGAAGATGCTGCCAAAAAGTATATTTTTACGCTACTATTTCCAAACGATTTACATTACACTATTCAAATTTGGTATAAATTTTAGATCTATTATTATCATTTTTTTGAGATTTTTTGGTAGCCTCTAAAAGATTTTTAGTAGGGTTGAAGATATACATTGTCTAAACTTTGCAGAGGTTAAATATCAAAGCTTTATTCTTACAAAATAATATTCTTTACTTTATTTTAGTCAAAAAAAGGTCCTCTTATTCTAACTCGCTAGGATATACCGTTTTCCCAAAAAACGCATTAAAATTTTCCCTCACGGACGAGAAAAACGCTAATCGGAATACTTTGCTTAGCAACATGCAGCAAACTAGCAGCGTTGCTAAGCTCGGCGTTTCCGTTTTCCGTCGTCTACGAATGTCGCTAGCAAATGTATCTTAAATGCGTTTTTTTGGGTATATCTTTATTGCAGTAAAGAATATTATTTTAAAATCTTTGATATTTAACCCTTGCAAAGTTTAGACAATGTTTATCTTCATCCCTATTGAAAATTACCCATTAGAGGCTAGGAAAAAATCTCAAAAAATGATAATAATAGATCTGCACTAAATATGAAAAGTGTAATATAAACCGTTTGGAAATAGTATCGTAAAAATACACTTTTTGGCAGCATCTTCATAGGGCTGTAACACTCTTATAAAGAAGGTTTTACTAAGATGATTTTTTGTCATTCTACTTATTTTCACCTCTAGTATCACCGCTTCAAAGATTAACGGGTGAACCGTAAACACCCTGTATAGTATTTTTATGAAGTTTGAATATAGTTTATATGATATTTGGCAGCAAAATAGACTATATATGTCAAATTAAACCTCATTTAAAATTAAATGTCCGTTGATAATACTGGGGGTAAGCGTATAATATTTAAATATCCTTCAGTTTATTTGCTTTGATAGTAACTTCATACACTCTAAACATCACTTGATTATCAGAGGTAACTTTCCAGATATTCATTTTATCACCAACTATGATGATTTCCTCAAAAGTTTTAGGGTAGAAAAGTTGCCTGGCTTCACAAACGTATTTAACGCTATTTAGGAATCCATTAAAATTATCCATATTGTACAACTTCTCGCATAGCTTAACTTCCAGCAGCTTTATAGTAAAACCAATTTCTAACAACAGTTTCGTTATTGATTCTTTGTATTCCTCAGGGTTGGGATTATAATCGAAATTTTCTTGGAAAACAATTTTGTTGTTGATAACTGACAATACTTCCAAGAAAGGGCTTACTATTGCAGTGTTTATTAAAAAATCTCCTGTAGGTTTTAATAGTTTGTAAATATTTTCGTATGCTCGGCGTTCATTTTTGGCATAAACTATTGTATAAAATGAAAAGATATGATCAAATTTCCCAACGAACTCTAAATTTAAATTATCAGTTTCCATATCCATTACTTCGTACTTTAGTTTAGGGTTTTTATTTTCTCTTTTCTTTATATCAATTATTGTGCTTTCAATATCAACTCCTACAAGAAGCTTACATTCTTTTGGTAAAAAAGGCAATAATATGTTTTCAGTAAGATCTCCACTTGAACAACCGATATCCATTATTAAATCATCACCAAATTCGTTCCAGTTTATCAAAGATCCATACTCATTTAATACAGAAATAGCTCTTTCATTTTGCATCCAATTATGTTCATTATATAATTTAATTAATTCCATGTCGAATTATGTACTTTATTCTTGAAACTTTTTTAAAAATTTGAATAATTTCAGAAATATTGAGTTTTTATAAAAATTTCAAACAATGTTATCTATTAACAACAGTTATTTACAACAAAATTATAAATTAAATAAATATAATAAAAATGCAAGTTTTACGATTGGATAATAATGTGTTAAATCCATCTAAATCCATCTAAAAATTAAATAATTATACAGTTAAACTTTGAACTTAAAAAAAATTAATGGCTCATCGTCTAAAAATTGTGAGACTCTTATTTCAAAGCTTAATATTAATTAGGGTAATAAAACTTTTCATTACTTTATGAAGGTTATTCCATAAAATGCTTTGTCTAAAATGATGAAAAGATATTATCAACAAAAACAACATTTTTAGCATTGGAACAGCTTATTGTCTCTAATTCTGGATCTATTACTTTTTGATGAAGAAAATATTAGGCTTATTCGTTTCAGCATAATATTATGTCAATCGAGGTAAAATGGTTAGTGGATGGTAAGTGTTTTTTTTACATCTGACATCATCTCTCTTACCATTCCCACTTAATATACATGGAGCATGGTTAGTGGATTGACATACCACCACACATACCACGATCACTTACCACGTCAAGCGAAAATGAATAGTATGTGAAATTCACTTACTACTCCACTTACCACTGCCAAACGAATAAGCCTATTGAACTTTTGATTACTTAACCACAAAGTATACCGGGTGTAATCGAAACATGGGTCACGTCTATAATTTCTTTACTAAAATAAAAATTTGAAATTTGACTCTTGTTTAGTTCAAGAAAACACATTTCTAAACACTAAAATATCATTTTCGGTTTCACCCGTAATAACATCAACTTTATTTTTTTAAAATTTAATACCCCATTTTTTTGTTCATATTTAAAACAATTTAAAAAATAAGAATACTCGTGATAATTTTTAATTTTTTTTAACTTTATAAAAAATATTAAAAACAATTTATTTTTTCATCCGAAGTTGATAAAAAAACTACCAAAACTCTAAATTCTAAATAATACAAATATGTACCTAACTAAAATTATAATTTGTAAAATTATTGAAACGTTTTTAAATTTTAACAATTTATCTCCTAAAAGTAGTATTATTTAAAGATAATTTATTAAGTCGAATATACAAGTTACCTACCGTTCCACCCTGTATAATTTATATTAAAGATTCGTCATGATAGATGGGAGTTTATGCATCTACTTGCTGAATCAGGCTTTTTAGAAGATAGTCGCTTATTGTTTTAAGAATCTATTTAACCTTTGTTTTAATAAATTAATAGTCAGTCTAATTACTCATCTCAAATTGTAATTTTAAACTTAAATAAATCTTTTTAAAAAACAAGTTGGTGCTTGAATTTAAATAATTGGCGCAGTCGGTAGGATTCCCAAAAAAAAACAAATTTTGAGCGCATATCAAAAATTTTGTTTTTTCGTGTCAACGATTAATTTGGGAACCACATTGGACCGGAAGATTGGTTTGGCAGCTCTCCAGACATCGAGAAACTACTTCCTGCCTTTCGGACCAGCTTGATGGAATTCAAGATAATTTTACTGTAAGTACCAAGTTTTTTAGAGGTTTTTTAATTTTAATTCAATGAGTTTGGTTTCTGCTGGGGATTGTGCAACAAATTCAGACTCAAATAATTTAAATCCCAGAGATCGTTCCCGTTCCCCAATTTCAAGAAATCAAATTATGGCGCTTAAACCAGAATATTTGCATATGATCCCTGAATTTCATGGGGAAAGCGAGCTTGTTTCCCGTTTTTTAGAAATTTCTGAAAAATTAGTAACTAAATTTTATAATCGGAATGATGTGAATGACTTCCAAAATGAATACTTGATGTCAAGTATTCTGGCTAAAATAAAAGGGGAAGCGGCAATTAATATTTCGTCAAGTGTGATTACTTGTTGGGACGATTTAAAAGCTGCACTTTTAAATTGTTATAGCGATAAGCGCGATCATTTTAGCCTCAATATTGAAATTGTTAACTTGCGGCAAAATTTTAATGAATCGCCTTTTGATTTTTACAATCGGTTACAAAAATTATTAAATTTACAGATTTCCTACGTTATACTCAATATTGCTGATGTGGCGGAACGTAACGCCTTATCTAATTTCTTCCGAGGAACTGCATTACGCGTATTATTGCGTGGGTTGAAGGATCCTATTGGGTCACAAATGCGTATTAAAAACCCAGCTGATCTTAATGATGCATTAAATATGCTAACTAATGATTTTCAATTAGAAATCGCGGCTTCTAAATTTGATAACAAACCAAAAATTAATACTAATGCACGCGTATTTCATCAACCTCAGCCAAGCTTTCAAACACATGGTTTCGCACCTCGATTTCCTTTTAATAGCAATAGAAATGGCCCACAGTTTCAGCCAAGAGCAAATAATAATAATGGTAACAATACCAATTTCAATAGATTTCCAAGATTCAATAATAATCAAAGATTTATTAATCCTAATAATAATAATAATTATCAAAGATTTAATAATCCTTATAATAATAATAATCAAAATTCAACTAATAACTTGCCTGCACCGACTCCGATGTCAGTTTGTACTGCTAGTACTTCACGACCACAAGGTCAAAATTTCAGCAGACTTATAATATCGATGAGCAGGAGGAATCAAATGATTTTTTAGGGGATACTCCCACAACAAACCCATCGAATTGATGAGTTTGCTGAACAACGCAAGTAATTTACCATTTATATTCGATAATGTATTTAATATTAAAATTTTAATTGATACGGGAAGTTCACGCTCTTTTGTGAATCCCGAAGTAGCAAGTAAGTTATTTACAAAATATATTAAAAATGATCCTTTCGATGTAGCCAGTGCACATGGTATTACTCATGGACATTTAAGTACAATTATCCCGTTACAAGAATTATTTAAGTCACAAGTAGCAGCAAAGTTAAAGTTTTATTTATTTGATTTTCATTCAAGTTTTGATGTTTTGTTAGGGATAGATAATTTAAGAATTTTAAAGGCTATTATTGATTTAGATCAAAATGCCTTAGTTGCTCCAAATATTCAAATACCACTAAATTATCGTGAAGTTCAGGATGCAGCTATGAATTGTATAGTAGTACCTGCAAGATCTGAAAAAGTTATTCGAATTCCTATATTAAATGTAAAAAATGGAGAAATTATAATTCCTTATATGAAAGTGGGTAAATTAGAAATCCCAGAATGTGTTACAAATGTAACTAATAATATTGCATTATGTACTATATTAAACCCTTTGGAGCAAGAAATAAGTTTTAAGGCAATAAAGCCATTAAATGTAGAATTACTTAATGATGAATATAATGTTTCTAATTCTTTAAATAATTTTGAATCAGTCAATGAACATGACGATCAAAATGGTATGTTTAAGGTAACAAATAATGGATTTAATAATAACGAAAATATTAATCAGCCGAAATTTGATGTTTCTAAAATTCGTTCAGAGCATATGAACGATGAGGAAAAATCTGTAATTACTAATTTAATAAAGGAATATGCTGATATATTCCATGTTGATGGTACTAATTTAACATTTACCAATCAAATCAAGCATCGCATTATTACAAATGACGATTTACCTGTTTATACCAAATCATATCGTTACCCTGAAATTCATAAAACTGAAGTGGCAAAGCAAATTCACGATATGCTTCAACAAAAAATAATTCGCCCCTCGTATAGTCCTTGGTCATCGCCAATTTGGGTGGTTCCAAAAAAATTAGATGCGTCGGGTAAACGTAAATGGCGAGTAGTTATAGACTACCGCAAATTAAACGATAAAACAATCGGAGATAGATATCCTCTGCCAAATATAAATGATTTACTAGATAAGTTAGGACGTTGCCAATATTTTACAACTTTAGATTTAGCCTCGGGGTTCCACCAAATCGAGATTCAGAAGGAAGATATTTGCAAAACCGCTTTTAACACTCTAAATGGTCATTACGAATTTTTACGAATGCCATTCGGTCTCAAAAATGCCCCCGCGACATTTCAAAGAGTCATGGATAATGTTTTACGAGGTGTTCAAAATGAGAAATGTCTAGTTTACATGGATGATATTATCGTTTTCAGTACTAGTTTACAGGAACATGTGGAAAGATTGAAGGAAGTATTTAAAAGGTTACGAAATTCAAATTTTAAAATACAAATTGATAAGTCAGAATTTTTGCGTAAAGAAGTTGCTTATTTGGGACATGTTGTTACTCCCGAAGGTGTCAAACCTAATCCAGAAAAAATTAAAGTTATTCAAAATTATCCTATTCCTAGGACGACAAAACAGATTAAAGGATTTTTAGGACTTTTAGGTTATTATCGAAAATTTATTAAAAATTTTGCGAATTTAACTAAACCAATAACTAAATGTCTTAAGAAAAATGCTGTAATTAATGTTAATGATCCGGAATATCAAAATTGTTTTAATTTATGTAAAAATCTTTTAACTAATGAACCAATACTTCAATATCCAGATTTCACTAGACCTTTCATATTAACAACCGATGCTAGCCAATATGCAATTGGTGCTGTTTTATCACAAGGGAAGATCGGAACCGATCTACCAATAGCTTACGCTAGTAGAACATTGAATGACTCCGAAACGAATTATTCAACCATTGAAAAAGAACTTTTGGCAATTGTATGGGCAGTAAAATATTTTAGGCCCTACTTATTTGGCAGGACATTTCAAATTGTAACAGATCATAAACCACTTCAATGGCTCATGTCAGTTAAGGAGCCCAACTCAAAATTAGTTCGATGGCGATTAAAATTAGCAGAATATGATTATTCAATTGTATATAAAAAGGGTACGTTAAATAGTAATGCTGATGCTCTTTCGCGCATAGAAATAAATGTTCACGATGATTTTGATGATTTTCTAAATCAACTCTTTACCGAACCCGATAATCAAAATGACTCGCTACTTGTTGAACCAAGTTCTCTCGGTGATATTGCAACACTTCTTGATAATTTTAATGAAAGCGAAAGAAATAGTGTTCACACTGATGATGATGGGACAATTCACTCTAATATTGAAAATCCAATATTTAGTATTCCTATTGCGGAAAAACCTGTAAATTTAGGTAATAACCAAATTATAATTTCGGAAGTAGAAAATTGTCCTGCGGAAGTTAGCATGGTGAAGTTATTTGAAAATCAAAAAATGCGACTACTTGTCCAATTTTCTAAAGCCAATTTTGAAGAAGATGTAATTAAATTTATGACAACATATATTGTTCCCCAACTTAAATACTATTTATATTTTGAAAGTCCTATTTATGAAAAGTTTTCTACTATCGTTCAAAAATATTTTACCAAATCTAATTTTATTAAATGTACGCAAAAATTAGTTGATGTCGAAAGGGACGATGATATTAATGAAACTATTCAATTGTACCATGAAGGGAAAACGAATCACCGCGGAATTGATGAAGTCGAGGCGGAATTAAAAAGAAGGTTTTATTGGATTAATATGCGTCGAACAATTCAAAATTATATTAATAAATGTGAAGTTTGTCTAGTAAGCAAGTATGAAAGGCAACCATTAAAGTTGAAATTTAATATTACGCCGACTCCGGCTAAACCCTTTGAAATAGTTCATATTGATAGTATTGCTTTGGAAGGCGCAAAATTTTTAACCATAATAGATTCTTTTTCAAAATATGTGCAAATGTATCGCTTAAATTCTTATCAAGCGATCGAGGTTGCGAATACCTTAATTAAATTCTTCACTCATCATGGTATACCCACTCATGTAATTTCAGACAATCACTTAGAGTTTAAAAATACAGTCATAAAAGAATTGTTGGAATTGCATAAAATTAAATTACATTTTATCAGTTCACAACATCCCGATTCAAACGGGATGGTTGAAAGAGTGCATTCAACAATCATAGAACACATACGTTTATTAAATAATCAAGAAGTATTTAAGGAAGAGCCTATCGAAATTAAAATAAATTACGCAATCTTAGCTTATAATAATTCTATTCATTCTGTAACAAAGCTTAAACCTTTCGAGATAATCTCAGGTCACATTGATGTGGACTCACCTTTTGATATTGACTTGGAATCTAAATTTGTGAACAATTACGTTAGTAATCATAAAGATAAAGTTAAACTTTTATACGGTAAAATTAATGAACGGATTCAAGAAAATAAAGAACATATTATTAATAAACGCAATGAAGCTCGGGAAACTTTACCCGAAATTCCAGTTCAAATATTTGTTAAAAATAAACAAAAACAATCAAAGACTAAAAACAAATTTAAAAAAGAATCTTTAAAAGTTATTGATCCAAATTTAAAAACTGCAAAAATAAATGCAAAACATCATAATAAAGTGGAGAAAATTCATTTATCAAATATTAAGAGACCAAGAGTTAAGCACCGGTTTTCGGAAAAGAATAAAACTAAGGGTATTACTAATAAAGAACTAAGTTTTGAAAATTTTGAAAATTGTATTAATACTGGAAATATTAACCCTAATCCTAATGTAATTGAAATTGAAGATAGTCTATTTAGTGCACCGCATGATTTTTCATTTGCACACTGCGTAAGTCAAGACTTACATATGGGCGCTGGAATTGCCTTAGATTTTAAACAAAGGTTTGGTCAAGTGGAATTACTAAAAGCACAGGACCCAGAATTATTTTCACTCTGTTACTTGAATGATCAAGGTCGATATGTAGTTTATTTAATCACTAAACTTCATTACTATGAGAAACCGAGTTACGAAGATCTTTTCAAAACATTATTAAATTTAAAGGTGTTCTGTGTGACAGTAGGTATTAAAAAATTAGCAATACCAAAATTAGGATGTGGGTTAGATCAATTAAATTATAACAAAGTAAAATTGATGATTGATTATATTTTCAACGACTTAGAAATACTTATCCAAATTTATTTAAAACGCCCTAATAGTAATGATTCCCTTCCAGGTCCCTCTTGGGCACAGTAGTGCAGTGCATCGAAATAAAGAATATTTCAGAAAACTTAGGAATCCTTCCAATAAATTTGGGATTGGCAAAATTACAAAAATCTGAACACACTTTTGTATACTTCTATAATTTTTCTTCATTATACAAAGAATTTCAAAAATTAAATGGGCAACATAACTTTCTAAAAGTTATGCTAAATAATTCAAAATTTGGAAAAGATTTCGAAAATTATATTAAAATTTTAAACTTTACTTGCGAGTTAATTAATACCAAAATTAACAATATTAAATTGCATACTCATGAACGAGTAAGGCAGAAAAGAGGTTTAATAAATGGACTAGGAACAGTTTTTAAGGCTATTACTGGAAATCTAGATGCAAACGACGGCGACCGAATTAACACTATTTTAAGTCATTTGGAAGCTAATGAAAACAATATTGAGAGCCAGCTAAAAATGGGTTATTCTTTAACCACTGATATTATTAAAAAATTTAACGACACCTTACGAAATATTGAGCATAATGAATTAACATTAAAATCAAAGATAATGCAAATATCTGTCGTGTTAAAGGGCCAAATTGAAAACCAAAATATTTTATTCGTTAAGGATCTTCTCAATCAATTAAATATTCTGTATGATACTATATTACGAAATTTCGAAAAAATTGAAAGGTCTCTTTTGTTTTGTAAATTGGGAATTTTATATCCAGATATCATTCAACCGAATGATTTATTTTTAGAACTTCAGAAAATATCAAGTTATTATAATGAACAATTACCTTTCGAACTAAAAATGGAAAATATTATGAATTTTGAATCTATCATTAATGTTAAATGTAAAATTCATTCTACTAAAATTAGTTATTTCTTATCAATACCGATCAATTATGAAGAAGATTTTGAAATTTATTCTTTAAATTCAATACCCACTAAACATGAGTCTGAATATGTAACAATCATTCCCACTGTTAATTATTTGTTAAAGTCAAAATTTAAAAATGAAATATGGCCTCTAAGTCACTTGTGTACCCAAGGTATTAAATATTACCAATGCCAGAATACGCTGTTGACGACGATTCAAGCAAAATGTGAAAAACAAATATTGCTAACTGCAGATTCTACTCAATGTCTGTACACTCGTTTAAAAATCAAGGAAAATCATTTGGAACCTTTACCGATGTCAAACCAATATCTGGCAGTATTTCCATCACACGAAGAAATTAAAATTGTCTGCAAAGAAGACTCCGAATTGAAGAATCTCCTTGGGATTTACCTGATTAAACAAGAAAAATGTCAATTATTTTTCCGGAATAAATTACTTTCCTATCGGGACTCAACAACTGGAAATCCATTGGTTATTGCAAGTAAAGCTCTCCAAATTCCAAAAACAAACTTTACAAATTTTACAATTGAACTTCAAAAACTAAATCTCCAAGATATTTCAACAACACGGCAGTTTCCAATTCTGACTCATCAGACAACATTTTTGGTACCAAGCTTCTGGACCACTGCTTTGTACGTGATTCTACTTCTCATTTTGGGATATTTGGTGTTTCGATGGATTCAAAAGAAGAAGATGTCCATCACTGCTCCAGCCACATCTGGAATCCAGTCTCCTTTTTGCCTTCCAGGGGATGCAAAAATCTAAGGGGGGAGGAGTTACCTACCGTTCCACCCTGTATAATTTATATTAAAGATTCGTCATGATAGATGGGAGTTTATGCATCTACTTGCTGAATCAGGCTTTTTAGAAGATAGTCGCTTATTGTTTTAAGAATCTATTTAACCTTTGTTTTAATAAATTAATAGTCAGTCTAATTACTCATCTCAAATTGTAATTTTAAACTTAAATAAATCTTTTTAAAAAACAAGTTGGTGCTTGAATTTAAATAATTTACATATTAGTATTAAATTAAAATTCTACCCATTTTACTCATGTATGATTATAATTAAAGACCGAAGACCGGAAAAATAAGCTTAAAAAATAAAAAAGGCAACTAAAAAAACACAAAATTTTGATTAAAAAGGCATTTAAAAGGCATCAAAATCTAAAAAAGGTATATAAAAGGCACCAAAATTTAAAGAAGCTTACAATATGAAAAAAGAAATAGGAAATAATTCTAGTTTGAATAAATTATTAATTAATATTATTGTTTTCTGAAAACTAATGATATACATTATCAAAATACCATATCTTTCCGCTACGGTTTTACTTTCCCACACGCATTTTGGACCAATCAGAAAGCGGCATTTGAACTCCGACACGGTGTTTTAGTTAAGCTTGCAATATAGAGGTGGCGCTACGTGTAAAGACATGTCAGAAATACAAAACATAACCTCATCAAATTTTCGTAAAATAAAAATGGAAAAAGTATAGTATTCTAGTCGCGGGAAAATAGCCATTATTCACTCAGACCTCTTACGTAATTTCGGCCTTCGTTAATAATGGCTAACATTTCTCGCTCGTTGAATAATGTACTATTATATGCTGAAAAACTTCTTTCGACATCTACGCTAGTTATTGGCGCATATTTAAAGGAATCTATTGGAATATTAATTTCAAAGTCATTCACTCTTACACTAATAATAATAATTATTTTATTAACAACAAAACAAATTTTTAAATAAAATATTCAAAAATAGCACAAATATGCATAAAAATTAAAAATAGGCACTAAATAAGCTTGAAAATTAAAAAAGGCAAAAAAGGCATTAAAAAAAACGTCAGATAATAGAGTTTTTTTAAATTTATGCAATTATACAAGAAAAAAGTTAATGCTTACAATATTGGAAAAAAGAATAATTCTTAAAATCCGCTCTCTAATTATAATATAATTCACCTTTACCTTTCATCTTATTTGCTTTAATAATAACATCATACAATCTAAGTATCACTTGATTATTGGAAGTAACTTCCCAGATATTCATTTTATCACCAATTGTGATTATTTCCTCATTAGTTTTAGGGTAGAAAAGTTGATTGGCCTCGCAAATGTATTTAAGACTAGATAGTAAACCACTAAATTTATCCATACTGTAAAACTTCTCGATTTTCTTAACTTCCAGGAGCTTTATAGTAAAACCAATTTCCACCAACATTTTCTCTAGTGATTCCTTATATTCACCAGGATTGGGATTATAATCGAAATTTTCTTGGAAAATAATTTTGCGATTGATCACTGATAATGCTTGCACAACAGGGCTTACTATTAAAGTGTGTATTAAGAAATCACCTGTAGGTAGTAATAGCTTGTAAATATTTTCGTATACTCGGCGTTGATTTTTGACCAAAAATAATGTAAAAAACGAAAAGATATGATCAAATTTGTCGATGTATTCCAAATTTAAATTATCAGTTTCTATATCCATTACTTCGTACCCTAGTTTAGGGTTTTTATTTTTCTTATTCTTCGCAGCAATTATTGTGCTTTCAATATCTACTCCAACAAGAAGTTTAAACCCTTTTGGCAAAAATGGCAAAAGTATGTTTTCCGTAATATCTCCACTTCCACAGCCGATATCCATTATTAAATCATCACCAAATTCGTTCCAGTTTATCAAAGATCCATACTCCTTTAATACAGAAATAGCTCTTTCATATTGCATCCAATTATATTCATTATATAATTTAATTAATTCCATGTCGAATTATGTACTTTGTACTTGAAACTTTTTTAAAAATTTGAATAATTTCAGAAATATTTAGTTTTTATAAAAATTTCAAACAATGTTATCTTTATTAACAACAGTTATTTACAACAAAATTATAAATTAAATGAATATAATAAAAATGCAAGTTTTACGATTGGATAATAATGTGTTAAATCCATCTAAAAATTAAATAATTATTCAGTTTACTTTGAAATTAAAAAAAATTAATGGCTCATCGGCTAAAAATTGTGAGACTCCTATTTCAAAGCTTAATATTAATTAGGGTAATAAAACTTTTCTTTGCATTATGAAGGTTATTCCATAAAATGCTTCGTCTAAAATGATGAAAAAAAATTAACAACAAAAACAACATTTTTAGCATTGCAACAGCTTATTGTCTTTAATTCTGGATCTATTACTTTTTGATGAAGGAAATATTGAACTTTTGATAACTTAACCAGAAGTATACCGGGTGTAAATGAAACATGGGTCACGTCTATAATTTCTTTACTAAAATAAAAATTTGAAATTTGACTCTTGTTTGGTTCAAGAAAACACATTTCTAAACACTAAAATATCATTTTCGGTTTCACCCGTAATAACATCAACTTAAATTTAATACCCCATTTTTTGTTCATAATTTAAAACAATTTAAAAAAATAAGAATACTCGTGATAATTTTTAATTTGTTTTTTAACTTTATAAAAAATATTAAAAACAATTTCTTTTTTCATCCGAAGTTGATAAAAAAACTACCAAAACTCATTCTAAATAATACAAATATGTACCTAACTAAATTTATAATTTGTAAAATTATTGAAGTAGTTTTTGAGATATTAATTTTTTAACTTTTTTGAGAAGTATTTTTGCAAATAAGTTTTTTAATGCAAATATGCCGGCTCACTCGATTTTTTTGAAATAAAATTTTATATCGTTATATTCGTACCCCACATATGTAGTGCTAAAATTTTTTGTCAGTTTTCATAATTATACTTACTATCCTTAGTACAAAAAAATTGAAAAAAAGGCACATGCAAAATCATTTGATCCTATAAATGTGGGGTACCAAATTAATTGCTATAAAATCTCCTTTTTAAAAACACGAGTGATTGAAAAAAGTTATTGCTTAAATTGTGTTTTCTTGAACCAAAAACAGCGTAGTAAAATTTCAAATTTTTGGTTTCGTAAATAAACCCATGATTCGTTTACACCCGGTATAAACTACATTATGAGAGAGGTTGAAAAGGGTTGAAAGGCTAGTAATTCGGGAAACAAAGTGATCTTATCGTAGAAAATTGAAACTAAAGAATTTCGAGTTATTGCTCAATGCGCTTGATCGAAAACTCAAAACAATCATCGATGAATGTAATTTGTGTAAAATTTCGCATGATTAACAACAGTTGATGAGTGGTTTCGAAAGCAACCGATAAAATTAACCCTAACCCCTAATTGCAAAGTTGTGAACTATTAAATTTGGCAAGCCTTTTACAAGGGATTAGGACAGATTAGAACCTCTCAATATTCTGTTCTCTATGTACTTTTAACTTTAAACGAACTTTTTAGAAAACTAAACTGAAATTTTGATGGAAGTATAATTTATGTATAAGGGCACCAGCAATTATGAATTTTTAGAAAACTGTGCATGCTTTCATAACCCAATATTTTGCGCATCACCATCAAAAACAATTTGCGCAACAGGGGGTATTGTACAAACACGTTGGCAGTTGTATGGCGATGTTTGAGTTGCACAAACTGTGGTGTAAATTTAAACATGATTGAAATTATTTGCACAACGCTCGGTTGCGCAACAGGTTTGATAGTTTATGACATGGCCGAGTTGATGGTTATAAATTGTAAATATTTTCATCCGACTTGATTCCTTATTTGTTGCTCCTCTCACAAAAATCCCAACATATCAAGTGGAGTTTAACAACATCTGCTTATTGATTAAAATGGTCTCTACCCTCAACACACGACCGATGTTTGCGCAAAAGTGTATGGTCGCGGTAAAATTTTGTTTCTGCAAACTGATTGATAGGGTTTGATAGGGAGCCAAGCAGATTCCAGTCAAAATTAAATGCCTTTAATTAGAAACATTAAAGGTAACTATAGAAATTGTCCATTACAACCCATATAACAAATTCAAATTTAAAGGCCTTTAAACTTAAATGATTTGACCAGAATCTGGGTATTAATCTTAGAACCCATTGTTTCAAAAATTAGGTTTAACATTGGTGAATTGTCATTGTTAATGATGTATCGAGTATCGTTAAACTGCCAAAGCATATTTTTGAAGAATTGTATGTGTCTGTTGTGGTCAATGCACGTGCACAATCACCATCTTCCCGCATTTTTTTTACTAATTGGTCCTTTTTGGAATTGTATTGATTTTACTGAAATACAATAATTGATCAATTTTGAAATACAATTGATCTGGGCCCTTTAAAGTTTTCATTGTATTTTTATCTTTGTGGAAGAAATCGCTAAGAATATTGAAGTTCGAGGAATGTAATTTACATAAAATAGATTTTCATGTTTCATTTAACCCCATTATTACCCATTTCAATAGCAAAACAATCGCTTACACGATTTTCAATTTTTTGTTCTACTGTGCCTGCATTAGAGTTTTTAAATATGTTGTACTCATTTGTACTCAAAATGAAATATACAGGGTGTTCCGTAAGTAATGCATAATAATGAAAGGGGTTGTTCAGGACACCAAAACAAGCAACTTTTGTTAATAAACCCATATCCGGAAATTAACCATTAAGTCACTAGGTTGAGACAAAATTTTTTAAATTTAATTTACAAAAATAGCTTTATTTTCTTTTTTTGTAAATAAATGTTTGCGATTTATTGTCATGTCTTTACAATGGACCGTGCACAACAGATTCTTAAAAAAACACGACACAAATTTGGAGTGAACAACTTTAAATACGATAGTAGTAAATCAACATCGGTTCATTCTGTTGTGCTATTCTAAGATCAATTACGTTTGTTATTAAAGTTAATTACTATCGAAAATGGTGAATTTTTCCAATGCGGAATTAGCTGATATGCATCTCATTTATGGGGAAGCTCTTTGTAACTCTTTGAGAGCTGCGCGCCTGTACCAGCAAAGATTTCCTCAACGTCGTCAACCACATTATTCTATCTTTGCTACGATTCATAATCGTATTCGAGAAACTGGATCTGTCGAACCTCGTAGAGCTGTTGGTCGACCACGTTCAATTCGCACTATCCAATTTGAGGAAGAAGTGCTCAACCGTATAGAGGAAGAACCAAGCACAAGTATTCGTGCCATTGCACATAACATGGGAGCAAGGCAAACAACTGTTTGGAGAGTTCTCCATGAACAGTTGCTACACCCTTATTCAATTCGACGTGTTCATTCGTTGAGTCCAGCAGATTATCCATCTCGAGTAAATTTTTCCCGCTGGTGGTTACAACAGCATTTGTATCAACCTAATTTTGGCAGTTTCGTGTTATTCACGAGGGACGGCTTTTAATATAATAGCCGAAATAGTCACATTTGGGATGATGAAAATCCTCATGTTGTATCCCGTCGGCGAAATCAACACCAATTTTCTATTAATATTTGGGCTGGAATTTTGAGAGACAATTTAATTGGTCCATACCTACTATCACCACGTTTGAATGGTGTAATGTATCGCCATTTCTTGGAGGAAGTTTTACCTAAGCTCTTGGAGGAAGTACCGCTTATTATTAGACAAGGTATGTGGTTTCAACACGATGGGTGTCCTCCTCATTTTTCTTTAAATGTACGCCAATTTCTGGATGAAGTTTTTCCCAACCGTTGGATTGGTCGTGGCGGACCTGTTAATTGGCCTGCACGTTCCCCTGATCTCACAAGCTTAGATTTTTTCCTTTGGGGATATTTGAAAAGTCTGGTGTACGAGACGCCTGTTACTACAGAAGGGGAACTTATTGCTGCTTGTACCACTGTCCAAGACATCCCTGGGATATTCCAGAGGGTTCGAACATCTATGAACCAGCGTGCAACCTTGTGCATTGAACAAAATGCCCGAAATTTCGAACAATTTTTGTAAATTTTATTAAATAATTAACTTAATTACCTTAAATCTTTTTTATTTACCCTGGCTTAATGGTTAATTTCCGAATATGGGTTTATTAACAAAAGTTGCTTGTTTTGGTGTCCTGAAAAACCCCTTTCATTATTACGCATTACTTACGGGTATATATTATAGTATATTGAGCCTTTGAGTTTCCTTTAACATTCCTATAAGTAAAATATTTCCCGAGTTTTCATATGTTATCTTAACTATTTTTTTTTATTATATTGGTTTTTAATGACTGATATTTTCATATTTTTTTAGATTCTAATGCATCAATGTGACTCGCAAGCACTTGCATGATCAGAAAAAGTCCTGAAAGATTTTTTGATCAAAAACTAAAATATGTATCTGGATGATAAAATTGTTCAATTTAGTTGAAATTTATAGTTTCGGGATTATTCTTATTTAATGTCAAAAATAAACAATTTATAAATATACACAAATCTTATTTAAAACAAGTCTTAACTCACCTCTTTCTATAAAATACAGTTATCTGGATGATATTCGAGTTCAAATCAAATTACATATTAATGTAATGTACAGTTGGTCCCAGCTGGAAATAGGACAAAAGTAATCACGAACGCGTATTCTTTGTCCTACTTCAAGTTGGGAGCAACTTTACATTAGTACATTTTCTTTCAAAAAACGCATGAATTCTAGGGCCGGTCGTCGACGAAACCACAAGGACAGACTCTTATTTTTTCATGTAAATGAAAAGGACAGAATGATGAAAGTTGAAAGTCTTTGACGACACGATCTCGACCGGTCCAAGAATAAGCCCCCAGTGCGTTGTCTAAATATCGAATTTGGTACCTGTTATATAAAGTCCACAGAAAACATACAAATACTGTTTAAAAAATAATTAAAATATGCACTGAAATAATCTGAATTGTATTTTACTTCTTTATGTAAATTTTTAAATTAAAAAAAATTGAGTCGGGCACATAGTTCTAAACGAAATTAAACTAAAATTCCACCCAAATTCTATACATTTTATTAATGTGTATTATACAGAGTGTACTGTATCGTTATGCACAAATTTTGTAAGCGTAATCTGGGTTCAATTCTAGACTAAAAAACACAAAAGTTGTAGGTCTTTTTTTATTCAAATGTTTGAAATTTTTAAACTCAATCCAAAGAAAATACTTAGATATTTTAAAATCTTGGGTTGAGGATTAATAAAAAACACTTCGTTTAACCTTTTTTTATTTAGCTACGAATTTATTTATTTGTTTATTTACATGCAAATAAATTTTAACAATTTATCTCCTAAAAGTGGTATTATTTAAAGATAATTTATTAAGTCGAATATACATAGTATTAAATTAAAATTCTACCCATTTTACTCATGTATGATTATAATATAATTCACCTTTACCCTTCATCTTATTTGCTTTAATAATAACATCATACAATCCAAGTATCACTTGATTATTGGAAGTAACTTCCCAGATATTCATTTTTTCACCAATTGTGATTATTTCCTCGTTAGTTTTAGGGTAGAAAAGTTGATTGGCCTCGCAAATGTATTTAAGACTAGATAGTAAACCACTAAATTTATCCATACTGTAAAACTTCTCGATTTTCTTAACTTCCAGGAGCTTTATAGTAAAACCAATTTCCACCAACATTTTCTCTAGCGATTCCTTATATTCACCAGGATTGGGATTATAATCGAAATTTTCTTGGAAAATAATTTTGCGATTGATCACTGATAATGCTTGCACAACAGGGCTTAGTATTAAAGTGTGTATTAAGAAATCACCTGTAGGTAGTAATAGCTTGTAAATATTTTCGTATACTCGGCGTTGATTTTTGACCCAAAATAATGTAAAAAACGAAAAAATATGATCAAATTTGCCGATGTATTCCAAATTTAAATTATCAGTTTCTATATCCATTACTTCGTACCCTAGTTTAGGGTTTTTATTTTCCTTATTCTTCGCAGCAATTATTGTACTTTCAATATCTACTCCAACAAGAAGTTTAAACCCTTTAGGCAAAAAAGGCAATAGTATGTTTTCAGTTAGATATCCACTTCCACAAACGATATCCATTATTAAATCATCACCAAATTCCTTCCAGTTTATCAAGGATCCATACTCATTTAATACACAAATTGCTCGTTCATTTTGCAAACTATTATTTTCATTATATAGTTTCACCAATTCCATATTGAATATGTACTTGTACTTTAAACGTTTGCAAAAAAATTTGAATAATATAATTAATATTAAGTTTTTATAACATTTTCAAACAATATTATCTCTTAGTTATGTGCGTTATTTACAATATAAATAAATATAAATTCTTATTCGATTTAAATTTTTACTATAGTACTAAGTTAAAAATTGAAGTATTTAGAGTCACTTCCGCAGTATGCTACGGGAACTCGAATAACTCATAAAACATATTAGCGTATATTCAGCGACGGTGATAAAAAATTTAGAGACGTCGTTATCGTTAATCACGTGATTAAAAAATATTTCTTCATAAGAAATAATTTCTTAAAGACGTGATTAACTTTAACGACGTCTATGAAATTTTCATCAAGGTCGCTGAATACATGCTTTTATATTTTTGTACCACATTTTAGTAGCGTTTAAAACTATTTATCAGGAACAAATAATTGCAAAAGATTTAAAAAACATTAAGTAAGTATATTTTTAGAGCCCTTAAAATACTCCTATTTTATAGTAAAATTTCTCAAAAACCAATCAAAGTATAAAGTTAATTTCACCATATTAATCAAATCACTTTATTAATGCCATTACTACACAAGTTTACATACGTCAAACAAGAACAAAGCACGTAGTTAAAAGAGATACATAATTAAAATTAGCTATAAAATTACATTAACTTATACAGGGTGTATCAGACCACCCGTGCCACCCATTTATCTCGAGAACGCGTTATCGCACATCACTGAAATTTTAATTTTAATTGCCAAAGTGAACCTAAACAATCCATTGGTGTACTTATTATTTTCCGGAACAACCCGGAACTATCCGGAACCGGAGATCACTTTGATTTTTTAAATAGCAACATAGGTTGAGTTTGGTATGGTTTGATAGGTCTTTTAAAAACAGACAACTTTTATTAAAATAGTTTTTTAATATTTTCCATAGTTTAGAATTTATTCGAATATTTCAACAAAATTCTTAAAAATATGCAATAATTTTTATTTACTTTTTTTAACAATTGTTTTTTGTTTTTTGAATAAATTCTAAACTATGGAAAATATTAAAAAAATATTTTAATAAAAGTTTTTTATTTTGAAAAGACCTATAGCCCAGTCAAATTAGCGTTTCACCTCGGAATGAGAGATAATTAGCAGGAAACTTGTATACACTTTCATTTTAGTGTTCTAAAAGCTGTCTCAAAAGTCTCATAAAATCTCATGTCTGCGTCGTCAGTTATTCAAGGTCGAAGATCACAAAAATTGGTTTTTCGCGATTATCTAGGTTTCTATAGCTCCAATGATGTTAACATCTATTATAAAAATTGTATAGCATAAAATTTGTGACAAATTTTGTTTTAAACATTTTTTCATGCGCTCAACCGTTTTTGAGATATAGGACGGAGAGCAATAGAGAGCAAATTATAATGCTCACTCACTCACTCACAAGGAACTAGGATGTTTTATCTCTCTTTTTCATAACCGTAACGTATCCGTTCCATCAACTGTTCAGCCGCCTTAAATGAAGATTCACAGTTTACCTTGCATTAAGGGCATGGAACACGCTAGGGATTTTTTTTCTTTTTTTGCCAGAGCAGAGGTGCCAGAGATTGTCAGAGGCTTGTAAATCCATGACAAAATGACTGCGAGAGTGAGGAAAAGCATCTGGCATAGTATAGTGCTCTTCCTCACTCTGGCAGTCACTTTATCATGGTTTTACACGCCTCTGGCAATATCTGGCAGCTCTGGCAAAAAAAATTCTAGCGTGTCCCAAACACTTTACAGTATCTATGGCTGAGCGCTCTCCCTCCTGTATCTCAAAAACGGTTGAGCGCTAGACAAAATGTTTGGAATAAAATTTGTCACAAATTTTATGCTCTACAATTTTTATAATAGATGTTAACATCATTGGAGCTATAGAAACCTAGATAATCGCAAAAAACCAATTTTTGTGATCTTCGACCTTAAATAACTGACGACGCAGAAACGAGATCATATGAGACTTTTGAGACAACTTGTACAACGCCAAAATGAAGGTGTATACGAGTTTCCAGCTTATTGGCGATTCAAATTAATATTTCCCGCGCAAATGTATGTTTGGTTACATATTCTAGTGACGTCACGTCAGTGACAAAATAAATAAAAATTTAAACTTGCAAAGAAATAATTAAACGCATTTAATAATACAGGGTAAATTAGGTGAGTTGACGTTATTTATTTCACTATAATAGACATTAACAAACGTTAAACGCTAAATTCGTCTGCACAACTATCACGGACGTGACGTCATTTCATAGTTCCGCGCTATGTCGCAAGAGGGAGATCGCTTAGCTAGAATCGCCAATTATCTCTCATTCCGAGGTTGACAGCATTTTATTGCTAAATTGACTGGGCTACTATCAAACCACATCAAACTCGACCTATGTTGCAATTTAAAAAATCAAAGTGATAGTTCCGGAAAAATATAAGTATGGTTTGATAGGTCTTTTAAGAGCAAACAACTTTTATAAAAATATTTTTTTAATATTTTCCATAGTTTAGAATTTATTCGAAAAACAAAAAAAAAATTTTAATAAAGGTAAATGAAAATTATTGCATATTTTGAAGAATTTTATAAATTTATAAACTCTTTTTACCAATTCTAATATTTTACCAACTTTAAATATCATACTTATCCATATTTAAACAAAATTCTTCAAAATATGCAATAATTTTTATTTACTTTTTTTAACAATTTTTTTTTGTTTATCGAATAAATTCTAAATTATGAAAAATATTAAAAAAATATTTTAATAAAAGTTATTTGTTTTTGAAAGACCTATCAAATCATATCAAATTCGACCTATGTTGCCATTTAAAAAATCAAAGTTACCTCCGGTTCTGGATAGTTAGGGGTTGTTGCGTAAAAAAATAAGTTCACCAATGGGTTCTTTAGGTTTGCTTTGGTAATAAAATTTTTTATTTCGGCCATGTACGATAACGCGTTCTCGAGATAAATGGGTGGCGCGGGTGGTCTGAATCACCCTGTATAATATCATATCTGACAATTGGGTAACAAATTTGAAAACTTCAATCAAATAAAAAAATTTTAACTTTTCTTAAACGTTTTATATTGAAGAATTTTATTTTTATTTATGAAGAATTATTTTATTATAAAGAATTTATACTATCCCCCATTTATTATTGAAGAATTTTTATGTTTTTATTTTTATCTATTTTCGAAAGTAAATATTTTATTTAGTTATAACATCAATTATATGCGTCACTATTTGTATTGTATTAGTCTATTTTATTCTATTTGTAATTCCCTGTATTTTAGCTTGACAAAGGTGGAATTTGCCACTGAAACGTTGCTAAAGAAAAAATATACCAGATCTTTTAAATAATTACGTCTTTTATTGTCCTGTAAAGCCATAACTACATCTTTTACTACTATAAAATAGTGTTTGTTTAGATAGCAACTCGAGTGCACACATTTTGTATAAAAGCCAGAGCTGGGTAGTATTTGAAATACTTTTAGTATTTTGTATTTGAACAACTTTACTAAAAAGTATTTTGTATTTTCAAGCACCAAATTGTATTTCAATTACTTTTTAAGTTTTAAAATCAATCTTCTGAATTACACATTTTGATCCAACCTTCTACATTGAATCTTTAGTTTATCATGAATTCACGTACATATTGCAGTTAAATTTATTAATTATTCGTATAATACAATTCCTGAAAATATTTTCCTATTTAAAAATTCGACGAAAGGCAACTTTTTCTGTATCTTTCATATAAAATCAGAAAAGTTTCGTAATCTCAACTATTTACTGTTTTGATCGACGTTATTTATACAGGGTGTCTCACTTTTTTTCCAGCAAAAATTTTTTTTAGATAGTTAATGTCATTCTGAACAAAAAATTTCCTATGAACTATTAAGTTTTTTCGACTGCTTAAAAAGTTACAGCAATTTTAAAATTGATAAATTTTCATGATTTTTGTGGAACACCCTGTATAATATTCTTTCTTATTATATTTTTTTATTTAAATCAATTATTATTTGGATTTTTTCTTGCCAAATTAAATTTTTTGAACAGTATTGACTGTATTTAAAATAAGGGAATGACGAGGTTAAATTTCCCTCGCTAAAATTTAGCATCTTATTGGCGGCTTAAAGGTATACAAAATCCAAAGCATACTTGATTTAAATAAAAAAATTTAAAATAAAATGAAATTTATACAGGGTGTCCCACAAAAATCATTAAATTTTTGAAATTTTAAAATAGCTGTAACTCTTTAAGGAGTCGAAAAAACATAATAGTTCATAGGAAAATTTTTGTTCAAAATGACATTTACTATCTAAAAAAAAATTTTGCTGGAAAAAAGTGAGACACCCTGTATACAGGGTGTCCCGTTCGTGGTTCACCAAACGTCAAGGTTAGAAAGTAGAGCAAATTTTATCAAGAAAAAACCAAAAAAGTAGGGGTCCATCTTTTATGGTTTGAAAGTTACAGGGGTTTGAATTTGGCATTGCCCGTTTTTGCCAGAAATCAGTAAATGATCAATAGTTGCTTAATAATCAATTTTTATAAGCAAAAGTTAAATTTTGATGGCTTTTGAAACAATTGTATTATTAAATAACAACAAAAATGAAGGCGCACCTCAATTGTAACTAACCATGCTTAGAATTAATTCTCATAGGAGTAAGTTTAGAAGGCTCTATGAGTGCACAAAAAAAAGTTAGGGTTTCAAAATTTTTCATAATTTCTAGAGAATTTAACGAATTTTTAGAAAATTATAAAAAACCACACCCTTAACAGGTGGAGAAAATCTTCAAAAACTGCTAAAAAAACAATTTTTTCTGGATTTTTTTTTCTTTTCGATTTTTTTTTAATACTTGGTAAACGATTTGTGTTTTATCATTGTTACCAATGGAAAGAGAATACTTTCAGCATTAAAATTATATTTTTTTTTAATCTTTTTACAAAGTTTTTAAACAGCTATTGATCATTTACTTACTGATTTCTGTCAAAAACGGACGATGCTATATTCAAACCCCTGTAACTTTCAAACCATAAAAGGTAGACCCCTACTTTTTTGGTTTTTTCGTGATAAAATTTGCTCTACTTTCTAATCTTGACGTTTGGTGAACCACGAATGGGACACCCTGTATATGATGACATTCGAAATTAACAGCGCTGTTACCACTAACATTTTTGTTCAGAATATCACCAATTAAATGTTATTTAACATTAAAATGATTTAAGAGGATAGTCGGCAAAATGTGTAACTCCGATTTCTCTGTCCCTTGGAAATGCGATGGGAGAATGAAACATAGAAACTAGAATTTTAGGCAATTATACGGAGGTTTTTTAAATAAACATAACTTCATTAAGAGTTAATCGAATTTGAATTTTGTAAATTAATCCTGAAAGTATATTAAAGGGATTAGCAGATGAAGGTTTTAATTTTTTTAAATAGTTTCATAATAAGGTTGTAAATTGAGCCTAAAAGTTGCATATTTTTGGGCCCAACCAAAAGGTGAAAATTAAAAACTAAAAACATCATCGACTGAACTATGGATTCATTAGGCAGCTAAAAAAAATTATTCCATTTCAATTCCGTTCGTCTTTACTGTTTCTTTAAAGTAATCGAAATTTACATTGCCAAGTCCTATACCTAATTTCACCGACTATCTTCTTAATGATTTTAAAAATATTTCAGTTATTCCGTATTTCATTTTTATATCAAATAAAAAAGTATTTTAATTACAAAGTATTTGAAATACTTTATAAGCAAGTATTTTGGTGAAGGTATTTCAAATAAACCTAAAAAATAAAGTATTTTGTATTTCAAATACTTAAAAAAAAATATTTTGCCCACCTCTGATAAAAGCAATAAAGTACTCATTTATTTCACAATTATAATTATTATTTTTCAACCAGTTACCAATCAAATTTTTTAATTTTTTGCTTTAACAAAAGTACACCCAAACAAGTCAAAAACTCAAATTGTCTTCATTTTTCATGTAAAAAAACCTTTTTTATGTTGTCTAATTTTTATAAATCAAAATATAATCCAATGGGAGAATTTAGGCATGTAAGTCGATTATAATAAATGAACAAACATTTTAGATTTTAAGATAACTTTAATAATAAATAAATTTATACATGAACCACTTTTAAAAAATTTACAAACTAATGCAAGTTCTATAAGTGATATTTATTTAATTTAAATATAAAAAATCATATTAATAAACCAAAAAAAACTTACTAAAAATAATTTTGCTTTAACTACATTTAACACTAGATACTAGGTATGAGACAGCAAAGGATCTAGAATTGTAGATGTTTTTTTAATAACTCAGAAATCAGATTTTCAGAATTATTTTCAATACAACATGCTAGTAATTTATGAACATTTAAAATGTTACCCGTTATAACTTTTGGAAATTTTCTTTCATTGTTATCATTATATGCAAATAAAAGACGTTTAGATAAATAGTCGTCACAAATCGATATATTTCCTACTTCAACATATCTATCTAAACAATTTGAAAACATTTCAATTGACAAATGTAGGCTTTCATAAACTTTCAACTTATGGGCAGGTAGGAGTACCAATCGGAAATTATAGCCAAGTGATTCATAAATTTTTTTCACCAACATTAATATTTGATTAAAATTAATATCAAGGTCATTGCTGCAATCTTTAGTTGCCACAAATACTTCTATACAGGAATTTTGATTTAAATTAAAAAGACTTAATTCATCTGAACTGACTGGTTGATATTTTCGACCAATAGAAAAATACTTCAAAGGAAACTTATTACCCACTACTAAATGTTTGGTAAAATAAGCCAGAAAGGCAAATTGTGATGCTCCCCCAGTTAAATGTAAGCGATTAATTGAATGAGTGTCTTCATCCAAAGTTATTATTTCAAATTTATTAGAAAAATCAACACCACATCCCTCAACTATCAGGCTTTTCGTAAAATCAGAATTCGAAAAAAGAGTAAATTCTTCAGCTAGCATGCAATTTTGGAAATAATTCATAACTGCCTGCTCAAAATAAGCAGCTTCATTTAATAAAAAGACAGAGTTATCAAAAAATTCTAAAAGTTGTTTCTCCGTTCCAATTTCAACATGCGATTTTACGTTTTCATTAGGTTCTTTTTTATCATGTACAAATATTTCAAGGTCCGAATCAATAGGAGTTTTATTATGCAATATATTAGGTAATGATAAAGCAAATAGCGCAGCAGATTCTTCAACCTTATAACAATATTGCTTTAAAATTGAATACTCGTCTTTAACTATACTTATATGAGCTTTTAATTTATTAATTTCGTCTTTATGATTTTCTGGGTCGGTCATTAATTTACCTATCTCCTTACTTATTTCTGACTTAGTAAATTCAAGTACATGTTTTTTTTGCATTAGATCTGTATAAAAAGCCCAATGGCTTTTTACTTTATCTAAATCAATTGCAGATTTTCTAACTTCTAAATTACGTTGCAACATTTCTGGATTCTCAAGCCGCTCATTTATATCTAAGTGTGGAATAAGAAAAGCAAAATTACTTTGAGCTTTATCTCCAGTTATGTATAAAGCTGACGAGTAAGATCGAACACTAATTAAAAAATTATTTCGAAATACTTTCAACATGTTTAACTAGTTTTAGTTTTTTTACTTGGAGAACTATTCTCACTTGATTTCAGACTGGATTCCGTTTCAATCTTCCTTTTGGCTGGCAACTTAAATGATCCAAGTCCAGCTGCACGTTCTGAATCTTCGATGGTATAAGGCTCCAATTCTAAAGCTTTCAATCTTCTCTTATGCACTTTTGTTCGAAAATGTTCCTGAAGTGCCTGGTCGTTGATGAAATACCTTGAGCAATTAACGCAATAAAATTGTGCATTCCCAGGTTTATCCAAATCAACTTCTTGGTTCTTCAATTTCTCTACATTTTCAGGTTTTAGGTCTTCATCAATCTAAAAATTGAAAAACTAAAGGTGCAAATATGTCATTAGCTGAATATAAATACCTGATCTAAATCTTTAGTTCTGCGTTTAGTGCGCCACCGCCTTCTCAGGTGAGTGTCACCACTATGCATTTTTTTACGTTTATAAACCATAATACTAAACTTTTATTCTCAGCGAGGGAAGGAATTAAAAATTAAATCCAATCAAAATAACCACAAACTCTCCACGTCCACGTGCTTCTCCAAATTTACCTTTTACGACCTTGTGAACCACAGAATACAATTTTACTAGAGTTGTAACTCAAACCCACAAACAAACTTTTACTCTGTGGTCAAATATTTGTACAGGGTGATCCGTTATCCACTTATGACGAAGACGTTTACGGATTACTTCCACCGACATGAACTGAGCGACTGAATTCCAATAGCGACCCATAGACGGGCGTTTATTCCTGACGCATCCTGAAGTTCTTTCCTTTCAAAATTCAACGCTCTACCAAAAATAGTGAAAAGTGCAATAAACTTAAATACATTTAAGACAAAGTGCAAAGAATATATATTTTCAAAAGGATAGACTAACGTAATCATTGTGATAATTATTATGATATATTAAGATTTATCCAATCAAAGTATTATATTTATTTTGGTGCCCTATAGATTGTTAGAACGTAAATTGTTAGAACGATAATGTGATAGATCGTAAAATGTTAGAACCGTAAAGTGTTCGAATCGAAAATTGTTAGAATCTAAAAGTATTAGAACGTAAAGTGTTAGAACGGAATGCGGTAGAACGCACAGTAGAACGTAAAGTGTTAGAACGAAGTTATAGAACGATCGCAGCGCCCTCTATCAATAGGAAGCGCAAGTTTGCTTTGTAAAAATTGCCTACACACGAAGTATGGTGTTTTATTTATGTTAATTATTAATGGCCAATCTCACCGACACGACTTAAACTTTAAGAACTACTTAAATGTCTAAGTAGTCCTTATCGGGTCTCACCGTCATTGACAAGGCGAACTTAAAGCCTAAGTTGAACTTAAAATTAAGTCGTCGATATCGGCGACTTAAAACTCAACTTAACCCAAAAATTACAATATCTCGTGAAAATAAACTAGCAAATGGCATTATAATTCCAGAAGCAATTTAATTATAATTTATATAATTAATATTGATATCCCAAGACAAGTTTACACTAGAAATGACCATTTTAAAACCATGCCAAATTCCCATGTTTTTTTCAATATTTTCGTTTAAAAAAAGACACGTTTCTACAGTTTTTATTTCAAATATAAGACAGTAGATAAAACACATAATTATAAAATTTTATATATTATCACAGAATTATCTAGTATGTTCTAAGATTATATTGTGATTCTGTGGTAAAATAATAAAAATCATAGAATAAAACGACGCGACGGAAGCCGAACGACGCCCGAATACCAACCGAACACCAAAATCCAATCTCTACTAAACTTAGCGTAAGTATTCGTTTTATATGACTGGAGAGACGTCTTAAAATTTTAAGAAGAACTTAAGTGTAAGCAGCACTTTGTTAAGTCTTTCTTTAAGCACTGTTGGTGAGATCGGCCATAATAGTTACATTAATATTAATAACTAATCACTTTTGTATGCAAATCAATAAAACTTTGTAAAATGGAGTATTGGCTTCAGGCGATAAACTATTTAATATTGCATACTAAAAAATGTGAAAGTATATTTTAAAAGTTTCACATGCAAAAAGTCTATTAAACAGAAAACAGAAGCATTAAAAACCCTCAAAATCTTAATTTGTAGAACATCTATATCCCAAAAATTTGATTTTAGCCAGACAATTTTGCTGGCTAGAGGTTTAAAATTTTCCGAAGAAAAATCATCTATTAGCACCATCTGGCATTTGGTTTAAATTTAAACCCCAACAGAAACTAATCGACATACATTTTGGGCGGATACAGTCGCTACAGGCTACAGATTAGTCTAAAGTTCGTTTTTTTGACTTTGTCTGATTTTGCCATTTTTATAATTTTGTTGGGCCGTCTGTCTGACAATTTGATAATTTCATAGATTTTCGTCTAAAATATGAGGTAATGTACAATTTAATTGGCTAAAAAACTGGGTTTTAGTCTGAAATATCGATGCTTTTGTATAATATGTCCATTCCAAATTCGAACAACCATAGAGTAATTTGTACCCAGCCAACATGTATGGCGAGTAGTTTCCGTTGGTTTTTTTTTTCGTTTAAGTAATTTAAACAAATTGCCAGATGGTGCAAGATGAATTAAAATAGTAGATTTTCCAAACAATTTCTTTAGAAGATTTTATAATCCACTGTGGCCACCGAATTTGTCTGGTGATTCAATTTTTGCGATGTACATGTTCTACAAGTTTGGGGATTTCAAATGGTTTTGTTTAATACTGTTTTTTCTATAACTGTTTTCCGGAATATTTAGGGAAAATTGAAAGGGAGTTTTTTGCAAATGTCTTAAGGATTTTCAGCCTAAAATATACTTGAAATCGACGTAGAATTAATTAATTTAAAATCTGAAAAAGTGATTATTTATTAATAATAATGTAACTATATTAATAATTATTAACATTATAAAAAACACCATGCGTCGTGTGTAGGCAATTTTTAAAAAGCAAACTTGCGCTTCCTATTGATTAAGGACGCTGCGACCGTTCTATCATTCTTCGTTCTACCGCATTCCGTTCTAACTGGTTCTAACACTTTACGTTCTAATACTTTTAGATTCGAACACATTACGGTTCTAACAATTTTCGATTCGAACACTTTACGGTTCTAACATTTTACGTTCTATCACATTATCGTTCTAACGATTTACGCGCCACCTTTATTTTTATATTATTTATGTATTATACAGGGTGTTTCGTAAGTAGCGTATAAATTTGAAACCCCATGTAGGAAATACTTTTTAAAGAAGAAAAGTTCATATGAACATGTCCAATATTCATTCATAAAAAAGTTATAAGAATTTGAAAAAAAAAAAATTAAATCAATTTATTACTAAAAAAATAATAATTTAGCATGCTTTGAAAATTACATAATTAATTTAAATTTTGTTCGAATTCACCTCGTCTTGCCGTTATGCAGGCACGGCATCGACGTAACATCTCTTCGTTAACATTGAAATTAAAATTATTTTGCACTTCAGCAACCGCATTGTTTACCCTCTCGAGTAATTGTGCTCGAGTATTTATCTCAATCGTGTACACATTTGTTTTGAGAGTACCCAGCAGGCTGCCGATATTATTAGGAATAACCCGGCAACCATATTGGGAACCCAACGATCACTTTTGCGACGTGCGGCTTTGTGTATCGAACACAATGGTGATAATTTTGAACATTTGTTGTGATAAACAATCATGATATAATCAATAAAAAAATTCGTTGAATTAAAATTTTATCCAGATAAATTCTAGAACAATCAATAACTCGTTAACGGTTACATTTAGGACAAATGTTTATAGGGACTTTTCAACTCTAAATTCTAGAATTCATCCTTGAAATATTGCAGGTACGTTTTGGGACACCCTGTATACTTCGAGATTTGTATTTCCTGCGGGAACGAGCCCACTACTACTAAGAACTAAGAACAATTACCCAGATTTTGGTCTTTAAATTAAACCCCTGCCACTAGATAATTTTTTACTTTAAAAGTTACAAAGGCAAATGAATAAATAGTGCAATATAAAAAATATTATCTTTATTGCAAAAATAAATAAAATTTGTCCTAGTTATAAGGCCAATCACGAATCGCGTCACATATGAGTTAGCAAAACTGGTACAGCAGGTGTATTCTTGAACCACTCCACGCGATGTCGCATACCACATTACAAGGACAGACTCTTTTTTTTCATGAAACTGACAAAGACAGAATGATGAAAGTGGTATGTGACATCGTGTGGACCGTTTCAAGAATATGGCCTCTGATCAACATTGCCAAAGGCAAACACTGATATTATTATTATTTATTAACAGGAATACAGTAAAATATAAAGATGTAAATAAATATAAACAATAAAGGACTACAAAACAATTTAATAAAACAGTATCAATCCAAAATATAGATTATTAAGTTACTAACCCCCAGTATTATCAACAGAAATTTAATTTTAAATGAGGTTTAATTTGACATATATAGCTTTTTTATGAAGTTTGAATATACTTTAAAAGAGCAGCAAAATAGACTATATATGTCAAATTAAAACTCATTTAAAATTAAATGTCTGTTGATAATACTGGGGGTAAGTATAAATAAAAATGATATGTCAAACTTTTTTAATATGATAAAATTACTTTATCAAATACTGAAAAATATCTCTTTTTAAAAAGAACAAATAAAACATACTATTTAAAAAATACACTGCTCAACAATTGATAAGGATCGAGGTGGAGTTTGCTATACTTCATTTTTTAACTGGGAGGAGTGACAGGGAAGGACATCTTACACTATAAAAGTTACTAAAAAAATAACCAAACAGGTTTTGACAGGAACTTTAGGTTATTTTGGCTTTTTAATGATAAAATATGTACAGAAGCATAATTAAATTCCCCATTTCTTTGTACTGAATACAAATTTATACATTTAAATTTTAAATACATTAGTAATTCAAATTTTATGATTAATAATTTGAGGTTATATGTCAAAAATCATCCCAAATAATTATCCCGTTTAAATCTTGCTGACTTTTAACCAATCAGGGACGTTAATTTTTGGCATTTAAGTGCGGGAGATTTAAATCACTCCTTCTAGTTAAAAAATGAAGTATAGTAATTTTGGCTAAAATGTTGCAGTTGAATGGGGTCTAAACGTCTTCAGGGCATAAAATTAATTCAGAAAAGCATCACAATACTTGGTTTTGAATACAATTTAACCAAAACTTAACCTATAGTAACAATTTTACCCATTGCTGAATTTTAAGGGCTTTCGATAATGTCGAAAGAAACATAATCCGGACATATTTTAAAATATACTTCATTTTAGCCAAAAAAAAACTTTCTTGGAGAAAGATTATTTTAAATTATGTAAATTTAGCAACAAAAACATAATCAGGACTTATTTTAAAATATATTTCATTTTAGCCAAAACTATTAAGAGAATCCCTATCAATTGTTGGGCAGTGTAGTTGGTTGCTATACCAATAAAATAGAGAAAAACATGAAAAAACTTTATTTAACTTTTTTATGTAATTCTTTGAATTGAAAGTTATAGCTATTATAAGTTACTTTTGTTACGCCCTATATATATTTTGTAAGTTTTACAACCTATCTTATTAAACGACTTTATGAATGAATTCAGAGCTAATCACCAACTCGTGACGTACAATAGCCTTTTCTGTAAAGAATCACATAGTTTTGTTGTTTAAGTTATTATAGTCTATAATTTGACCACTTTAGAATGTCAAGAAATTTATTTCTTCCTTATTTTGACGTGAGATCTCATAATTTTTTTGGACAGCTGCTGGTAATCCGTCTAGATTTGCCACATCTTGCAATGATGGGAACCAAACTTTAATGTCGCCATACACACCGTTGGTGCATAAAATTGGAGCATATGGATGTGGTGCCAAACAAGGAAGCTGTCATAATAAAGCAGAAATGATTACTTATCTTATATTAGATGATGGGTGATTAAAAAATATTAAATTTACTTGGTACATAAGGCGCTTTCCAGGTAACCGCTCTGAGTAGTCCAGAGCGCTCCAGAGTAACTCCGAACTACTTCAGTATGTTCCAAGCGGATCGGAGTGAACTACTCTGAAGCACTCCATTTTACCTCGTCCTCGTCCCCGTCCCCTAGAGTACCTACCTAATTTTTAGCGTGGAACTACTCCTGGGGAGTGGGGGTTCTGATTCGAATTCTCATTGGTTATAATTCGGTTTTTGTGGTTATGTTTACAGACCAAACTCCTTACGTATTCCAAGCGCATTTTTACTTTGAGTAGTTCAGAAGTAACTCACTTCAAAGTAGTTAAAATTTACTTGGAAAGCACCTATAGGTACAAGAACTTTTTGACTGGAAAGTCAAAATCTAAATTTACTTACTAATTTAAGGTTTAGTTTCATTTTTGGTACTGTTATCATATAATTCTCTTTTTTTTTTCCAGCAAAAAATTTTTTTAGATAGTAAATGTCATTCTCAACAAAATCGCAATTTTGTAAACTTTACTGTAACTTAACGAATGTTTAAAATAACATTTTCGGTGTTAAAATAACATCGATCAAAATAATAATAATACATTAATGTATAATTGATCAAAATAATACATTATATAGATGTACAATGCATTTTAACACCGAAAATGTTATTTTACACGGCCGTTAAGTTACAGTACAGTTTACAGAATAGCGTTTTTTTGACATCAGGGTGACTGTCAAGTTTAACATCGCTGTTACGGCTAACATTTTTTGTTCAGAATTACCCCATAAATTAAACAATACTTTGTTATAATAATATTTCTAGTTATTATTTAGTTTTTTTCTACTTTTAGGTTGCATGATTGACATATTGGAAGCACTTTAATAAGTTGTCTACAGCAGAGTAATAGAGATATGCCGAAAGTTCATGGTATCTCTGTTCTGAACAACGCAATTGGTGCGATTCTGAACAAAAATGTTAGTGGTAACAGCGGTGTTAATTTCGAATGTTATCTCATATATATAAAAAAAAATGCTATTTTGAACACTTCACTCATTTACTCTGTAACTTAAGACCAATCCTTCTTTTGTGACGTCGCTTTACTAGATATACAACAAAATATGAATGGATTTTTTTTTAGATTTCTAGTAACAGGGCCGCATCTAGGCATTTTCGGGGTCTAGGCACCAATTTTAATCACGGGCCCCTTGCAGGGGTGGATTTAAAACTTGGTCGATTTGAATAAGCTTAAGAATTCTGAAAAAAATTAACCCGAGTTTGTTGGAAAAATCCCAGGGAAACATTAAAAAAATTGACATTTTCTAAAAATTGCACTATTTTACTTGTTGCACCGGTGAAATGATTTTTAAAAATTTATAAAAAAATAACTAAGTGAAATAGAATTAATTTTGTGGTCAATTTGAATATATTTGAGAATTCTCCCCAGGGACGGATTTAGCACTTGGGGGCAAGAAATGCCATGGGGGGTGCGGGATACTAAAAAACTGGTCTCATCCCGAAATGTAGCAGTTATTTTTTTTAAGTTGCAATTTAGCTTTCTTGGGGGTCTCAAAAAGAGAGGGGACCCTTGGCTGCAGCCCTATTAGACTGTATGTACATCCACCCCTGGCCCTTTGTTCTTTTTAAAAACACTTTTTAATCATGTTGATTTAAAATCCTTATTTTGAGAGAAAAATTTGATATAATTCTACTTTTTTACAATAGGATCTGGGCAAAATGAAAATAAAGAATTTAATAAAAAATCTCAAATACAGGCCCCCTAAATTTTTGGGCCCTAGGCAAGTGCTTACTTTGCCTAGTGGGAAACACGGCCCTGTCTAGTAAAGTCCGCACAATATACATGTAATTATATACCTGCTTTCTAGGTTCATACTTTTGCCACCAGATGGGGGAGGAGAATTCTAAAATCTCCAATAGATAATTAAAAGTCCCAATTGCAAATAGTTCAAAAGTAAGGTCAGAATACATTCTTATTTTTGATTTCAGTTGTGAGTGATGAACTTAACCTAACCTAATACTAGGTCACCGGAAATTAGTATCTTCAAGTATTTATTTGTATTCTGTGTGCATTGGATTGGAACAAATTTTCAGCATTTTAAATTAAACTCTTAGTTAAGCAGTCTGTAATAAAATTAATTAAAAAACTTACGTAAGCATTAATATTACGTAAAAAGCCAACAATTGCCTCTGTGTCTCTTTCCCAAAAATATATGTGGCCACAATCAGAAAAACTCATGATAAACTCTGATTTTGGACCAAAGAAATCAACTGGTGCCATTTGCCCATTCAAATGTCCCTGAAATTGATGTATAAACGATCCTTTGCTTCCTTTGGTATCAAATAAATAAATGTCTTCCATATAATAGGAAACTAATATCTCTGAACCATCGTGGTTGTATATAGCACATGAGGCGTAAACAGCAGGTTTGTGATTTGATAACTAGAAAATAAAATTGCATAAATTTCTAGATTTTAAAATGTTTATATTACATCAATACCAAAAAATGAAGCATGGTTTAAAAGATTCAGAATTACAGTTTAGAGCAATGGTACTAATCGGGTCTTTCTTTCTTGTACTCATACAAATCATCACAAAACAGCATTTCGTACAATCCAGGTAGCATATTAATAAAATTACCAATTGTAATGAAAATTCACACATGCCTTTGGAGAACCATATTCTACATATCGGTGCAACCCAATAGTTCAGTGTAAGATGATGGGTATTAGGACCAATTCGCAATAATAATATTTAAATAGTTTTTACACCAATTACTCCAAAACTTTTAAAGTTAATGGCTGTAGAAACTATGTAGAATATTAATAAATCAAAATTGAGTTCCGCCGATATGGCATATGCAATTTTATATTATAAAATAGATCAATTCATTAATGTGCTACCTGGATCGTACGAAATGCTGCTTTGCAATGATTTGTATTAGTACGAGAGAGAAAGACGCGAGTGAAACCATTGCTCTTAAGAACTATAGTGCATAGACAAAAACTAAATTTGAAGTTATTAAAAAAATACGGACACATTGATTTTTATCTTTTCACAATAAAATTAGTTGTCATTGTTGCTAAACATTCTTATCATTATTGTCAGGGTAACAAGAATTACTTAAGTGATTCATTTTAAATGGGACACCAACTAACCCGTAAGTACTATGGATGGGTCAAAGTGACCCATCTGATATTGTATTTCCAATTTGCGTTTAATTTATTTCTTTATAGAAGTTGCAGGTTAAAAAAAATTATAATATGTATATTGAAAAAACTACTTACTTTTGCAGGATAATATTCGCTAAGAATATTAGTTGAAGAACATTTTCTTTGATCAAATGTACGAACTATATAATCGCTTCCGGCAAGACAAAACTCATTACTATTTAAAGGATTGGTGCTAATGCTGAACAAACGAACGTTTTTGGAATTATATTTTAATTTTAAAATTCTAAAAAAAAATATTACAAGAATCCCTTTAAAATACTACAATTACAAAATAACAAAAAATAAATACAGGGAGTATCGGGAGGAGTGCGTCGAACTTGGGGAGTGTAATCTACACATTATTACAAGGTAAAAAAACGAAAATGTTCTTATCCAATTTTTATTGGTTTTCGAGTTATAACGTTTTAAAAATTAAAGTTGGCAATAATTGCATAACTCTTTTCTTGGACCTTGGATTGGTCACAGTTGTTTTAACTTGCCTAATGGTTCTCAAACCTTCAATCATTAGGGTAGGTTTATAGTAATATAGCATTTGATAAAGCACTAAAGTAATCTTTTCGTAAAGCAAGTAGTAGAGCAATGATGAAAAAGCAAGCCAATGTATTTCAAATAGGACAGGACATTTTCATAAAGCAAATCGGTTTGCTTTTTTATGACTCTGATCACTGTGCGGAGGTCTCTGATTTGTCGGTCGGCAGCACATGGTTGCAATTCTTCAGATTTTTAGTTAAATTTACTTAGGTAATAATTTAAAATAAACTAATATCCTTATATTAATTATCGTACCACAAATTTAAAATTTGAATATGTTCAGGGCATAGAAAATTTTATATCTCTTATTTATTTCCAATCCCCTAACCCAGCGTTTCCCAAAGTATGGGTCGCGACCCGGCACCGGGTCACAGAAAAATTCTGCTGGGACGCGGGGAAAATTATAAAAATATTTGTATATGAAATAAACAAACAAATAACTTGATTTTTATTAAAAAATAAAATTTGTTTTGTAAATAAATGTTTTTTTTTTCATAAGGTGGGTCGCGAAAAATTTTAAAACCTTGTACCGGGTCGCGGTCAAAAAAGTTTGGGAAACGCTGCCCTAACCTATTCTAATAAAATAGAATTTAAAGTAGGAGAGTAATTGCATAGAAATAATTATTTTCAATGCACTACCCTAATTAATACTAAATTATATAATTGCTTTAGATTTATCACGGAATATTTTTAGTGTTCATCGCTGGTCGTGTTTTTCAGTATGGTCGGGCATGCTTTGCTTTATTTCACTGCTCTGTGCATGGCTTTATTGCTCTTTCATTATTACTATAAACGTACCCTTAGATATTTGCTTGAAGAACTGGTTAAAAATTAAGGTTTGTAAAGAAAAGACCAGAGGTGGGATTTTATTTCTCTGGCGATATTTATCACTTCGCCAAAACGTCATGGTTTTCCGCCAATACGTCATGACTTCCCGCGTCAAGCGATAAATATCGAAATCGGTATTTTGTTTCTCGAAATATCGCTATTTACATGCGGTATCCCATGGATACTTATCACAAGGAGTAATACAGGCGAAACGCGTATCGCCTCGTTCGTTATCGTACACATAACCTCAAAATTTAAAATTTGTGTGAAGAAAAGTGCAAACAACTGTAAAATGTATGGAATGAAGATACTATGAAATGTAATTATTATGCATATTCAAATTAATATCTTTTAGTTTCTATAAAGATTTTTTTCCAAAAGTGTATTATTAAAAAATTTTCAAGTTTGAGGTAATTGAGGATGGATAATATGTTTTGGGAGGAGCAGTAACAAAAATTAAACACTGATGGAGAGACATTAAGACTGTGAAACAGTTGAAAAAGGTAGGATACAATTTTTAGTCTCTATAATACCAAAATTTAATATTCATTCAGGCAGAGTTAAAGCAAAAATGCTAAAATTTAACAAAAATTGCTATTGAACAGGAGGATATTGCACATTGCGCAATTGCATCCGAGTCGGTTTGGGAACAAAATTTTGGTAACAAATTGTGCCCGTCTAAAACGGCCTTTAGGTTTATACCTAAGGTTTTTTCTCTCACCGGGTAAATAATAGAAAGTCATAAGTTACAATAGGTAGGTGTCGAGTGTGGTTTGGTATTGTTTAATGGCTTTTTTAAATTTACTTTTAGTCAAAAAACCTATAATTTCCAATAATGGAAGACCGAATATGTTCCCATTTTAAACTTTATAGTTAAAATCCATGTAACAAATAAGTCAGGCTATCATCGGACTCCCACTCAAGCATGGGACCTTAGTAAGAACGATACTAAAAAGGTGACTTATTCGAGACTCGGACTAAACTTGTGGTTCTCTTGAGTTTAAAAGTAGATCAATATATTTTTTGAGATTACTTTATAAATACAATACCATTCAAGACTAACCGATGATTTTCAAAATAAAAAGCTATAACGTTTGGTCTAAATCGCCCTGCATTAAATAATAAAGAAAGCAATTTCTAAAGATGGTTTCAAAATGATTAATTTGTTCAATAGATTAAATTTTGAAATTTAAGGAATTTCCTTATTTTTCAACACAATATGTAGAATTTCAATATTGGCACGCAGGCAGGATTCTGGGTGAATGTTGTCTTTTCCAACAAAAAAAGATATAATAATCAAAATTATAGAAGTATATTTTTTAGTACAAACTGAATAAACATGTTTATATAAATAATAATGTATATTAATTTTTTTAGACCCTAACCATAGATGCAACAATCTGGATGAGCTTGGAGTGGTATTTTTTCCTTTTGATGTAATTATGCTCAAGATTTTTACCTGGATTACATATTGCCATAATAGCACATGAGTAAAATCAATGCAACTGATATAAAGTTCATGAGTCGACTCAAGTAAAGTCTTCCCAACATAACATACCTATGTTTTTTGTTAAATCGGTAGTTTTTTTATGTATTCGAGAATGTGCCATCATCTTTTTAAACATCAACTCCGTTATAGAAAATAAAATTGAAAGTTGTACCAGTCAGTTAAGAATTTTAAGCAAATTCATAGAAATATGTGCACAAGTTTCAGCTATGTGATGTTGTATAGTGAATTTGGGGTTTCAAAAGAGGTACCGGAGGCATTTTTTAATATTTCGGTCAAGTTTCAGCAGAAACAAATGATGGCACATTTCTGAATATAAAAAAACAAGAAACATCTCTGTCTTATGTTAGGGAGACTTTAGTGCAGTCGGTTCTCCTACTAATAATTCAAGGAAAGTTTTAATTTTGTATAAACCTAAAAAAGAAACTGTAAATAAAATGATTTGATTTTATCAATTTCTTGGTATCTTTCTTGGTCCAAATGCTGAATAGCGCATCCCGCAAACGTCTTATAACACGGAGCCTTTGTGATATTTAAAAAACATAACCGTTTTAGCTGTCTTGATAAGCCCATCTTATTTATTTTTACCCTTTTGAAAATGAAATTATAGTATCATTCATTATGGTGATAAAGGGTTTGGTTAGTTTAGGTATAGTTTGATACTTCTTTTTACGGTAAAGGTTTTTAAATTATTTATTCTGGTGATACGGGGAGGTTTGGTTAGTTTCGTTAGGTACAGGTTGATACTTCTTGAGACGGTAAAGGTTTTTAAATTATTTATTCTGGTAATACGGAGGAGATAGTTTAGGGATAGTTTAGTTTTATTTTTATGTTACTTTAGTTTTTATCAATGTTACGCTACTTTTTTTTGAAACGGCAAAGATTTTTATAATATATTTTGCCATTTAGTTAGGTTTGTGTTAGAAAAATATCGTTATTTTTGGCTAATAAATATAAATTTGAATAAAGTTTTGTAGCCGCATGGTGGCGCCATCTTTCGGAAACGCGTTTTATTAGGGAATGCGCTATTCAGCACTCTCACCCCTTTCTTTTATTGGGCCATAATGTCTCACATCATGGGGACATGTTGGTCACAATAAGTCCTGCTACTTCATTGATAGCCAGCGATAGCTGAGCTGCGACAGTTTAATGCCATCTCTTTTAACTACCCTGACCAAAAAAAATCATCGCTGTGAAAATCTTTGTTTATTTTGGAATCTTGTGAATGTTTGCCTCAACCTCTTGTTGATACGAAATAATTGTTTAAATCTAAAATATCTCTACCACTTTGTATATCCATTTTATCAATTCTAATGCTCAAACCTCCACCTTCTTGAAACTTCTTAAGCTTTTCCTTTAATTTAGTGATGTACTTTGTTTTACTTTTGGCTTTCTTTTAGACCTTACAAAAGTGATGCTGGTCAACAGATATTTTTCCTAGAGACTACAGGAATTAGCATTAAGTAGTAGAAATGTTTTTGTTGCCAGTTCGAGCAAATCAGAGTAAACCGCAAACTTTAAGATTTATTTTTACCAGTAGTCACTTCTTTATTAACTGTTTAATGTGTTAATGCCTGCATTATTTAGTAAAACAGACTGGTTTAATGGTACGACACAATTTTTATTAGAAATTTAGTAGTTTGCCGATAATATGGCAACTCGAAGGTTGAAGAAATCAATTTAACTTTATAAAAAGTACTTTTTCCTCTGGAAATAACGTCTCTCTTTTTCGACTTCATTCACTATAGGTAAAAACTTAGTAATTGCACTATAAATAATTAAATTACAATTCACAAACTTGCGTTGCGTTCGCATTATGTATTTTGTAAAACTTTTTTGAGGTTATGTTTTTCGTTATTTTGATTTCTTGTATTTACATTTAAACGACGTGAAGTTCGCCCGTATTCGAAAATGTATAGAATATAGACAAAATATCATCGGCAACGTCGCTTGGCGATATCTCGATTCATTCGGCTTCGCAAGGCGATATGTTAGTAAACAAAATACCGATTTATCGAACGAGGTGATAAATGACTGGCGATACGTATCACTAGCGATATTTATCACCAGAGAAACAAAATCCCACTTCAGAGTTGGGTATGCACTAATTCTACGTATTTTGAATGCTGCAGCTCTAATAAAAAAAATGTACGAATCTAAAAGGACAATGGCTAGTGTTCATAGAAGAACCTAAAAAAGTGTTTAAAGACATGAGGGGATATCTTTCAAAATGTTCTATGAATTAAAAATAAGCTAAATGTGCTGCTATACTTAAGCCAACTTAAATTTTTAAAACGCCATAACTTAAAAACAAATGAAAATTGGATAACAACATTTTGGTCTTTTTACTTTGTATTGACGTGTACAATACACTCTCGAAATTTGACGCACTCCTCCCGACTCACTCTGTATAAAGAAACAATTAGTTTTAAAAACATTGGAAGGCGTGGTAATATTGATTTGTGCCCACAAAAAGAACAGACTTAAATAATCAGATATTTGCCTCATTTTAAAAGACAGTGTTTAGAGTATCATTAAAGACGTAAACATCACCTTTTAATTTCGGCAAATTTGAGCAACTGTGTTTAAATTAAGAGTTTTTCTAGCCCTTTTTTTGCTATATTTTGAAATTCCAAATTCTTGGCTATCTTATTTTTTTATGATACAAATTTAAAAAAAATCTAATTTGAATTCGGTTTTCTGAAACATAAAAATCTTGTATATATCAATTTCTTAACTTTTTCTTTATTTGTGAATACAAAAAAAGAAATCAAATTAATAAAAGGGTAAAAAATGTTTTTTAAGACGATTCTACAACTAATTTTAAGATAAAAACTTCAAATTAACATATGTCCGATTTTGCTTCCTAAGGAAGCTACAACCCTTCAAAGGTAAAAAGGAATGTTTTTGTAGGTTTATTTGAAAACCTTTTAAAGTAGTAACACCCCAAAAGAGACCAATCTTTTTCAGAAAATTATAAGATATTTTCTGAATGTGTCAAGAAAATGAAATACTTTGGATAAGCTACATAGTGATGAAAATATTCACAGCTTAAAAAAATATAAATCTCAAATTACTTACTTTTCTGATTTTGAAGTTCTTATATCATGTCTTAAAGTAACTGCATCTTCACCAGCGCTAAGTATCACAGAAGGTTGATCTTTCAAAACATTAATTTTACGACAGGGACCTTTATGACGACCCAGATTTTTTATAGTTGATGAACCGCTGTCTGATAGGTTTGTTAATCGTACCTAGATACATAAAACAATATTTTATAAATTATTTACCAATAGGATTAGTAATGAATAGAGTAGAGTGGAGATATTATTCAGGGTACAGCAAAAGTAACAGAACAGCGGTGACACTTTTTGATTGCGTGATTATTTCTTTTTTCTAAAATTTGTATATTTATACAGTACTATAAAAACTGCATTCTGAGATGGTTTAGAACTGTCCCATCTTTTGGGGTGTCCTGTGGGGAGAACTATCCCAAATTTTTTTTAAATTGCATCCCCTATCTAGTTTCACCCTCGGTTTCACCTTATTTTAATTTTATTATTTTTTTTATTCCCTTTAAAATAAGCTGAAACTCAATATGCAATTCAGAAGTTCTAGTTCCAATTAAAAAAAACCTAAATATTAAGGGACTTTATAAATCAGTTTATTAAAATTCAATCGAAAATATAGGTAAATATTATTAAGTTTAAGTAAATTTAAAAAATGTACCTGTTTCGTTCATTAAATTATAGAGTATGAATTAAATATGTAAACTAAACTGTATATTTAAAGTAAAAATTGTAGAACCAACCTGACCATCAAGGGATGATGAAGCAATACATAATTCACCAGGAATGTGTAGAAATTTGCTTTGCAGTATATCACTTCTGAATTTTGTCTTAAATTTTATAATTGCCTTTTGTTTTTTCCAATCATACACCAATATTTTTGAATCTATTGTTCCACTAGCCAATAAATCACCTTTTGGATGAAAATTTAAAGAAGTTATATAACTGTCATGGATTTCTATTTCGAATTTCAAATCTAATCTCTGCACACCATGTAATGATCCATAATAACGTTTTGGAAATGAAGAGCTGTGTTTCCTTGCTCTATCACCTAAAGATTTAATAAATACATAGGGTTATAAAATTAAAAGTAGAAAAAACAAATATAAGATATAAGTAAATAAATAAAGTCTGAGGTATATAATATTTAAATCTTACCCAATTGTCTAAAGGCTAATTCTGAAAGAGCAAACCAATTGTGTTTTGGTTTTGGCTTTTTCAATACAAAAAAATCATCTTCTGAATCACTATTATTGGTAGGCATAACTGATGAAGTATTTGTATCTGTACTACACAAGGAATCAGAATCATTAAAGTAAAATTTTGGTATTACTTCTCTTTGGTTCAATCTAAAAATAAAATTGATAAATTTAAAATTACATTATAAATGGTGAAAAAATCAAGTGTTTTTTATACAGTTTGAGACACCATCATGTTTATTCAATGGCGTAGCCAGTTTAACATGGAGGGTGTTAATTTTTTTAAATGTTTTAAGATATAGTACATGCGCCGAAGATATTCAGGGTGTCTAACAACATTAAAATGCTAAATTCCCTGACCTTTCCAGGTATTTCTAAGGTGACCAGATTTGGAAAATGCCAACCGGGACAAGCGTTTTAGCATTTTAGAGAAAATATTTATTCTCTGTTTTCGTCTTAAAATTGGTCAAATAGTCTTCTAGGAAGTCTCTGGTATTTATTTTTTAAAAAAAAGCCACCCCTGTTTAATGCAAAATTGGCATACAACTTCGTACATGTTTTTAAATAACTTCTAAACCGTACCAGCTGTGAAAAAATTAAAGAGATAAAAAATTTTCAGAAAAAAGCAAGGAATTAGAATATCTCATTTAAAATGTTAAGTGGGGTAGTACAAAAAAGTTATGGCATAAAAAATGGGGTCTATACCCCCAAAATACATCCCTCTGTATTTTATTTCGATATTTTTATCTTGTTACGACTATAATAACCAGAGTGTGTTTCAAATTTGATCAAATTATCTTAAAAAATAAAGAAGTTATATGGAAAAAATGAAAATAATATAGAAAGTTTGACACCCCATAAATTTTTATTCTTTACTTTTGTCTTAGAATTGGTCAAGGAATCGCCGGTAGAATTTCTTCGCATATATTTAGAAACACCCTGTATATAACAAAACATTTATTGCACAAAAAACTGATAAGTCTGATATGTTTGCGAGTGTGTGGCACATCGGCTCGATGTGCATATTTTGCATAAACATACTATTAAAATCGCTTATTTTTTGATTTTAGGGGTAATTTAACAAGCGGCTCGCCGGGTTTCAAAAATTTTAACCACCGGCTCCAGCCCACTCCTCCTTATAGCCCTGGTTGCTAGGTATTTTTAATCATTTATTAAAAAATACCTAGCAACTAGCGCTATAAGCAATGGCTAAGTTTTAGAAATCGTTGGTGAAAATGGGCAATAAAATCACACAAACGTTTTAGTTTATGATTTTTATGCTGGTGATTAGCTTCTTTAATATACTCAATTAAAATGTGGGTAGTGGGAATTAGGAACCAAAACTTCAACTCAATCTACTTTATTGCGACTAGTTTCGAATACAAACGTTAAAGCTTGTGTTTGTTTCTTTTTTTATTGCCTTTAAAAAAGTGGGGTAATCGGAAGTTGCGAACCTCAGAATGTACTTTTTATGATACTGTATAAAGTATAAGTACTTATGTTAATTTTTGAGAAAAAAATATTCATGCAATCAAAAAGTACAAGGCTGTCCCGGGACGTTTCCGCACCCTGTATTAAATAGGGCGCGTTCCAGTAATGAACACTAAAGTCCACGACGACCGCAAAATCGTTCTACATAAGACCTCGATTTTTTCATTCGTGGGTTTCCGTGGTTGTTTGTTGAATGGTGAACTTTTGAGCTAGTGGAACGGGAAAATTTTGTGGTCGTGGGCTTTAGTGTTCATTACTGGAACTCGCCCATAGAATCCATTTGGAACCAAGTGCACCAAGCATTTGTTTCACACTGGCACTTCATACACTGTTTTATGGCACAGTAATGTAAAGTTATGAATTATTGCCTTAATAATAATATATAAACTAAAGAATTACCTGTAAGTACCGGTATTGTTTTGTTGGGGATTATGTTCACCGGTGCTAGTGCTAGCTCCAAAATTTACACTTCCTAAATTTTCAACTACATTATTTTGTTCCATTTTCAATTAAGAATACAAAATATTGTTTCTCACTTTGCATCTCAATCAATCAGAGATTTTCGAATAGTCACAAGGTAAATTTATCCAAACTAGGAACTTCTGAAAATAAAAAAGAAGAATATTCACCCTATTTAAACAATTCTTTTAGGTTATATTTATATTCCTTTTCTTGGAAAAAGGGGAAACCATAGAGAAGGGGAAAAGTAAAGTGTTCTCATTGAGTAATTGATATTCTGTGGTTCCAAGTATACGAAGTGTTCGCGATTTTAAAATATTAAGGCCGTATGACACTTGCGAGTTTACTGTAGTTGTTAGTTGTGTTTTTTAACGTGATCCGTTCAAATAAATCAGTTGCTCAGTTCAATTTACAATTTGTGTTTGTACTTTTTACTGGATCACTACGGTATCGTTTTGAATAAATTGAACGATTTTCCTCCCCCCTTTCTGCTAAGTGCACTTGCTCTAGAGGGGGATCACTTGTTCAGTTAGATCACTCTGGATCACTCAATTTGACTTCATTCATAACCTAACTTAAAGAATGTCAATTGTCATATTTTAATTGAATTTACCAATAAGCTGTAGCTGTTCTTTTTAAATGAATCACTCTACGTTTGATCACCTTCCTAAGTGAACTTCCGCTGAAAGAGAAATGAACCAGAGTTGTAAAAAGAACACAACTTGTATTCGCGATTTCGGAGATCAGATACGACCTCTGGTGGTCATTTTAAAAGCTAGAAGGAGTCTATAATAAATAAAAAACCTATTTTTTCAATGTGAATTGTCAATGCTTCGTTTGTGTTCTGGTTAATGACAAAAAACTTTAATTTTTGAAAATATTAATAAGGTTTTTTCTACGCCGCCACAAGGGGGGCAAAATTATTGACGAAAACACGAATTTTTTCGAGATACCGAAATGTTTTGAAAAAACCCCTGGTTAACCTTACCAGTACGTTGTTGGAGACCCTTCAAGGAGATCCTCAGAAAAATAGATAAAATAGTCCTTTTGGCCAATGAACCGAATACATATGAAGAGACAAAAAGTTGGGAATTCAACTGTTTTAGCATTAATTTTGAAAACCTGAACCTGAAAAGTTTGAGTTCTGTTTAGTAGTGAAGTAATAAATTAAATTTAAATCGTATTATTTAATATTAACTTCTCAATTTATTTTTTTAAATTGAAAATTATGACGGGTAATAAATGTAGGTAATTTTAAATTTAAAAAAAAGATTGAATTCCCAACATAGTCTCTGCATATCTCGGTCAATTGATCAAGAGGATTCTTTTAACTATTTTTCTTAGGATCCCTGAAAGGTTCGTTGGTATAATTTTGAATTACAATTACAGTGTATCCCAAAGAGAAGCGATGAGAAAAGTATCGTAGAAAGCAAATCATCTACAAAAAAACCCAATTTTCAGGGTCGGAGGTCGGAACACTCCAGTTTTTTTAAAGGGACTGTAGAAATTTCTACACAAAATGTCGTTAATTCAAAATTGTACCACAGTTCATAAACTATTAGATTTTTTTCATGAAATAAATACGAATTATGAATTATTCTTGATATTTTCGCTCATATCTTTGAAGTAAGCCCGGTGACGCGTAAAGTAGCCGAACGTAGAATAGTCGAACAGTGAAATAGCCGAAAGTGAAATGGCCGAACCGTAGTTTAGCCGAAAAGTAAATTGGCCGAACCGTAGATTAGCCGAATCAAAAACCGTAAAGTAGCCGAACAGTAGTTTAGCCGAAACGTAAATTGGCCGAATCGTAAATCGATGGAATCAATCATACACAAATTAATATTTGAGTAATATTAATTAAAGATTACTTTAATCTATTTAAAATCTATGGTTCGGCCAATTTACGTTTCGGCTAAACTACGGTTCGGCTTTTTCACTTTCGGCCATTTCACTTTCGGCTACTTTGCGGTTTTTGATTCGGCCAATCTACGGTTCGGCCAATCTACGGTTCGGCCAATTTACGTTTCGGCTAAACTACGGTTCGGCTATTTCACTTTCGGCTACTTTTACGGTTCGACCATTTCACTGTTCGGCTATTCTACGTTCGGCTACTTTACAGGGCACCAATAAAAATGCAATAAAGTATAATAAAATAATTGATAAGAAAACAACGGGTTAACTCGAGTGTATAACACGAAGGCAGAGCGTTTCATTTCGCGTATAAAATTTCAAAACAAAAAATTCCCCATCTCGACATAAAGTAAAAAATGCATTATGCATTATAATAATTTACACAAGAACTCATTTTTTCCCTAATGCATAAAAAAGTTAATAGCACCCTCTGAAAGACAATGAAAATACGAATCCGAGGTCCGAGAGTATATGTATAGCTCATATAGTTTGTCCGTGGTTAGTCCGTGCGGTTTTAATGAATTGAAATTAAAAATTATGACTTGCAAGCTGCGTTACTCTTTCTCGAGCTTTATAATTAAAAACACGTCATCAAACGAGTTTTCGGACTTGCATAAAAAAGTTATATTATCATCGTCTGAAAGACAATTAAAATACAAATACGAGAGTACCTTTTACTTACATTAGTTAGTCCTTGGGGGCGTTCAGGTTTGTCACCCGGCGTGTGAGAGTTATGCCAGCGCGCGCCCGAAGTCGTTCAGAAATCGCCAGGGCGCGCCCGGTGTGTCAGCACCAAGTCGTTCAGATTTGCGACGGGCGACGCACCAAGTCACTCCGTCCTCAAGTTTCGAACATGCGCATTATAAGTATATAAGCCTTATTTACTTGTAACACCCTCAAGTCGCCGCGCTCTCGAGACGGCGAGGAAGTCGTCCCGCATGCGCATTATCGATAAAATCTACCAAAAAACAAAACAAACTTTTGTTTATTGTTGATTTGGGTTAGGTTATTATTTTGATTTCATATTACATAGGTTCACGAAGGCATCAAACCTTCCTACAAAATATTTTTATTATATTAAATATAAATATCCTATCACGATTTCTATTCAAAAACGATTTGAGTTAAAAATTTTAGTGGCCAATTTAATTTAATTTAATTTATCTTTAAATGAGGATGATTACAACAAATCGTACTATCAATCTCAATAATACTTTAATTACATTTATTTTAAGATCAATATAAATACGAATAAAATAATTTGGGATAGGAATCCAATTTATTTGCGTAAAATTGTATTAGATTAGAAGGTTTATTATTGTTTAATTATTCTGTCATTTGTCGTTCCTGTTTTGTTGACACACCGTGGACGCCCAAAGCCGTTCATAAATACCAACGCTCGTGTGACACACTACGAGATGTAAATAAATGACGTCAGAGTGCGCGCCCGAAGCCCGGTGTGACAAACCTGAACGCCTCCCTTGGGTTGGGGGTTTTAATAACGCAATTTGAAATTTGAATATCATTTGACGGTGCGTTACTCTTTAATTAAATGGGTCATAGGATAGGTCATAAAACAAGTTTTCGGACTTGCATAAAAAAGTTAATAATAGGTGTGTTTCTTTTACCAAAATTTGACTGATTTGCTCGAGCAAATCACTTCCTTCTCCTTTTAGTTCTATAGGAGAAAATGAGACAGAATATGATTTGGTCATACTTGCTCAAGCAAAGTATGTAAAAAAAACACAACTATCAACACCATCTGAAAAATAATTAAAATATGAATCCGAAGTTATGTTACTCATAGTTAGTCCGTGTGTTTTTGTGACTAAAAAATGATTTATATAAGTACCCACACCCCACACATAAATTTTGGTTTCTGTTTATTTCTCCTCTTCTAGTTTTTCAAATTCAAATGACCACCAGGGGTCATATCTATGATCTATGAAATCGCGAATTGGGTAATGGCATGGTAATGGTAATGAGCAATGGATTATGGGTAATTTCGTTATTCAAAGGGTAAGTATTGTAACACCAAAGTATGTTAAATGTAAAACGTGTAAAACCAACAAACACAAAAATTGAACAGGTCCTGTTAGTTTTTCACTGAAACGCCGGTAGGGGTCGCTCCGTTGCCTTTGAGTTGCTCTCTTATCTCAAATTCGTTTTCTATGGTTCTGACAGATGAAAACTTCATAACAAAAATATTAACCTCCAAAGTACATTTTGTGCCATTTACAATTTTGACAAAGAAATTGTAAACATTTTGTTAATAGAAATATATTTTATTATATCTCAAAATGTCGTATATGTTAGCACATTTACATAACGGCTGGCAAGTGGACCAAGCCATATTATCGGAAGAAGACAGAGTTGTTGTAAGTACAATTTTAAATAAATTATGTTAAAACTCCTAAAAGCTTGGTTCTTCATAATCAAACGAACTATACCTTTTTCCTTCATTTGATTAAATAAATTGTTTTCTGAAATAATTGCGGCATTTTATTATCTCTTTGCGGTTAAATTTACCTTAAAGAGGTACAGTAAAGTTCCGCTAATCTGAACCTCCACTAATCCGGATAAAATTAAAAATGTACCTATATACTGTACCTTATAATCCGGATCAATCACATACACCCTAATCCGGATCGTATGCCTTGTGTTTCGGAACTTTTAATTTGAGGACCCAGGCCTAATGTTAAGAGAAGGAGAATGCACCAAATCAGTTTGACTCAACATGGCACCAAAAAGCCCACACAGATTTTTTAAATATAGTTTAAGTTTATATTCGTTTTTTTAAAATTACATTATCTTTTAAAAGGTTATTTCTTTTTATTTTTTCTTGAAAATATGTATAATTTTTGTTATAATAAATTTTTTAACATTTATTATGCCTTTGTTCAATTACTTTAATATTACTCCAGTAATTCAGAATTTTCATTAATCCGAATCGAGCCAGTTTTAATTGATCCAGATTAATGGAACTTTACTGTATATGAAATATGAAAGGTGACAGAAAAAAAGTCTGCTAATTTTTAGTTTCTCAGAATTTTAATAGAATTAGTTACTTTTTGTACCATTTTAATTAACAAGTGTTGGGAACCACCAAAGACGGATCAAGCACATTTTCCAGGGGGGCCGATTTTGATGAACATTTTTAAGGCCGCAATTATAAGTTTGTACTGGCAAAAATGATATTATAATTTAGTTCTTGGCCATAAAAAATATAATTATTTAGGTAATTTGATAAGTAATTCAGATTTTTAATATTTTACAAGGGTCGAGGGGGGGGGGCGATCCGTCCTTGGGAACCACTGCCATAACTGATTGCTCAAGTTATACATAAGCCAAAAAAGGTGAAACTATCAGGTTATTGTATTTACTTTATATTTAAAGGTTATACGATTTGGGCATGATTGGGATCCTTCTTGCATGAAAATGGATGAAGTACTATACAGCATAGCAGAAAAGGTGAAAAATTTTGCAGTAATTTACTTGGTGGATATAACCGAAGTTCCAGATTTTAATAAAATGTAAGTCATTTATTTACTAAACTTTATTTTTTTACAGGGTGAGCTAAAATGATTGTGGTTTGATATGTAGGCAACCAAATACACAGGTTGGTACAACTGAAATCTTAAAAAGAAAATCTCCCAGTAATCCAATGGCGTAGCCAAATTTTTTTCCAAAATCTCTAATTTCACAGCAAATGTCAAATATTTAAAATGTTTATCTTCATTTTTGAGACAGATGCTAACACAAAACAAAGATTTACGCAAAATAATTTTGATAAAAACTGACGTTTATGAAATAGAAGGCATAGTAACGAAATTCTAAAATCTGAATTTTTGACACAACGGTAAAAGTTACACCTACGCCTCTGCTATTGTGAAATCTAGTTATTTTGGGCGCGTTCCAGCAATGAACACTAAAGCCCACGACCACAAAATTTTCCCGTTCCATTAGCTCAAAAGGTCACCATTCAACAAACAACCACAGAAACCCACGATGCACGAAAGAAAAAATCGCGGTCTTATGTAGAACGATTTTACGGTCGTCGTGGGCTTTAGTGTTTATTACTGGAACGCGCCCTTTGTTTTGATTTTGACATGATTTTGTGTTACTATGAACTTGAAGCAAACAAATTCCCCAGATTTTTAGGCGGGAAATTTGAATTGACCACAATCATTTTAGCTCACCCTGTAGGAGGAGCATTGGCTAAAATGCCAAAAATTAACATCTCTGATTGGTTAAAAGTTAATTTGGACAGTATTTTATAATCACATTTGAAATACTATTATATTTTGGGTACGTTCCACTTATGAACACTAATACCCACAACCGTAAAATTTCCAGTTCCACTGATGAAACCTGAGGTTGAATTACTTGGACTGTTTCAGGATCAAATTAAATGATTGATTTTGTTGCCATTTTTGACGTTATAGCTTATAATAAAAAAGCGCAAATGACACCTTACAACAAACGACCACTGAAACCCACGAATAAAATGACTTTGCGGTCGTCGTGAGAACTGCTAGTGTTTAGTGGAACGCACCCTTATATCTTATATGTATAAATTTGTATTCAATATAAATAAGTGAGGAATTTAATTAGGTTTCTGTACATATTTTTTCATTAAAAAGCCAAAATAATCAAAAATTCCTGGCAAAACTTGTTTGTTTCTTAAAAATTAAGTATAACTTTAGATTAATTAAAGTAATATAAGCTTACTTAAAATGCTTTTCTTATTTCTTAATATATTTTAGGTATGAATTGTATGATCCTTGCACAGTAATGTTCTTTTTTCGAAATAAACATATTATGATTGATTTGGGGACTGGTAATAACAACAAAATCAATTGGCCACTTGAGGATAAACAAGAAATGATTGATATTGTAGAAACCGTGTACAGAGGCGCTCGAAAAGGAAGAGGTCTTGTAGTATCTCCAAAAGATTATTCTACAAAATATAGATATTAGTTTTATTCCTTATTTTTTTCTATGGTAATTGACAATTCTTGTATTATATTATTATTAAATTAAATATAACTTAATTAAAGAAGTGCAAGTCTTATAAAAAAATATTTGTCTTGTACAGTAAGTAAAATAAAAACAAAGTAATCTTAAAATATGTTTATTCTATTGTTTTTAACCACAATATTTACACTTAACTAAATATTTTTGAATCTAAATAAAGTTCCTCTAAATGTGTGAATTTTAAATAAAATCTGAATAAATACGTAAATATTTTTTATCTGCTTTGTAGTAATATTATCGAGTACACATATTTTAATACCATAATTTTAGAAACAAAAAGTATTATTTCATATTCTACAAAACAGACATAATAAAAGTTAACCTAGTTAACCTATATATACAAAGTGTTACAGTTCTAAAGATGTAGAAATAAAATGTGTTTTTCAAATCTAACATCCAATTCATACTTGGCATTAATAACTTACTATTTTTATACAATGAGCTGCTGCTGTTATAACAATAATACTTACATACAACATTCATACAACTTTGTAATACTTAAAAAGACCAAGAGCCACGATAAAATATAAAGTAAATTTTAACAAAGTTCCACTTGGCGGTAAAATGCATTTTTGACACAAAAATCACAGTACGGTATTTAATAATGTACCTGATACATTCCATACGATTCTAAAAATCTTATCAATTTTTTGAAAATTTGTAAAATTATACCTTTTTAAGGCTCTAAAGAATGAAAAACAAATGCTCTCAATTTACAAAATAAAAATTAACATTGCTTTAATATGATTAAACGGGTTCCACATAGTTTGCAGGATAAAGTCCCACTCTACCATCCTTTCTTCCTTTACACCAGCCTTGCTCATCTTCATCTTCTAATTTTTCAAATACGTCACCTAAAATAACATGAATAATCTTTAATATTTTATTTTTAGAAGTCGTAAGAAAAAGTATAAGTAATTTGAGATGAAATTTTTTTAGATTACTTTTAAGAGTCACTTTTGAAGTATGCTAAATTGCGTGCTATGGGGTCAGCTATAACTCATAAACCACTTTATATTTTTGTACCAAATTTTGATAGGATTTAAAACTATTTATCAGGAACAAATTATCGCAAAAGAATTAAAAAATATTAACAGTAAGCTTTAAGGCCCTTAAAGTACAGCAACTTTACAATAAAATTATTCAAAAACCAACCAAAGAATGAAGATAAGTTTACCATATTAAGTTAACTCATAAAATCTCAATCTATTGGTAATTGTTACCATAAACATGACAATCAAAAATTTCTTTGACCAGTTATTAGGGCACTACAAAACATTTTTCCGCAAAAGTCGCCCAATTTAAACAACAAAAAAAAAACTCATAAATAGTATGTACAATAGTTTTCAATTATTATGCAAAACTGTGTATATTGTTATTATTTATTTAAATTCGGTATTTAATTTTAAAATCGGCATGTGAAACATATAATAATAAGTGATAAATGATTGATCAAAAAATTGAAAATTCGTTTTTACCTTGTTTAAAAGTCAATTCATCATTTTCAGCACCTTCATAATCATATAACGCTTTTACAGGCACACCTGGTTCTCCATTATCTACAAGCGCCTCACTTTCATCCCATTCTTCTTCCTCAAATGGATTTGATTCTCCTTTTGCTGATGATCCATTTCTTTTATAAAAAGTAAAATTATTCAAAAACATTTTAAAAGTTACATACAGCTTGTCAATTCTCAGAAAGGAGACATTGGTTCTTTTACAAATACGCCTTATGTACTTGTTCAGTATTTAAAAAGATTTAATTAAACTATTTTTTAATATGTATTTTGAAGATTTTACTCCATTATTTAGATTAATTTCAATAATAATAAATGTATACTTACGTTATTGTTGAAGCTCTGTTTGGACTTTCGACTTTGGCAGAATTTTTAGGGGTCTCAATTTTTTCTTGACTATCATTACTATTGGTCTTTGTAGTTGGTACTTTCGCCTTCATTGATTTGGAATTTGTGTTGAAATCCTACATAAAAGATATTAGTAACAAAATAGTTATTTATGATGTAAGTTTTAAAAATGCATGTTTGTGGCACGCTTATGAAAGTTTCCAATTCATACAAGTGCCATATTGCATATTTAATACGCACATCATACAATATTTTTTCTACAAACGAATAATATTAATAAAATTTATGAAAATATTTACTTGTTTACATAGTAAACATGGTTTTGTTATGTACTTTCTGCACTAGTGTAGAAAGTAATTACTGGTGTTACTTTCTACACTTGTCAAAAAAATGACGTTTTTAATGTTTGTCATGAGTGTCAAAAGTGCCATTTTTTACACGTTTGTAGAAAAAATAATATAAACATCAAAAACATAAAAAAAAATAAAAAGCGTACATGCAAATCTTCTCCTACGGGTCTTTGGTTGATAAGCATTATTCCAGTGGGGACTGATTCCTTTGATTTGCCTTTGGAGATATCACGAAACTCTTCTGTGTAATCCTAAACACAACATGCAAACATTCAAAGGTAATAAAAACGAAAAAAAAAATCAATCTACAACATGCTGTTAATTATGTTTGGGAAAAAGCTTACCTCAAATTGAGGCCAATTCATGGCCATATTCACACCATGATTATTTGACCACCATTTCAAGTCTTTTTTATGATCCGCATTATTAACCGTATGATATAACTCTTCATAAATTTGAGGGAGCCTACAAATAAATTATTAATTTTAATTTATATTTATACGGGTAAAAACTTACAAAGGATCTTGGTAAATATTTAAGTGTTTGTGTATATCAAATAATGTTTCTTTTATAAATTCTAGACGTTGGCCTTCCATTTCTTGGCATTTATCAAAAACAACAGTCATATCTTCCATATATTTTGGATTATAACTGTTTATTTCATTTAGCGCTAACTCATACTTTTCTTTACTTCTTTGCACTTCTTCTTTTGTTTTCTGTACTCTATCTTGCATCTTTTTCATCTAAAAATAATAATACATGAACCTAAAGTTTAAAATGAATGGAGAAAATCGAAATAAAAATAAAACAAATAAATAATTTAAGGTAGGTGGGGTTCTTTTCATATTCAATCTTACCATATTAACTTTCTGTGTGCATTTGTGAAAAATAAAAATTGTTTTATATTATGCTATTACAACTTTTAAAGGATAGTACCTGATCTTGAGAAATTGAGCTATCTCCAGAAGCGTTTCGCTCTTGATTGGAAGCAGATTTTTCAGTTTTACAAGCTGTATGGTAATCACTTTTGGCCTTATCTACTTTTTGCAATAACTTGGCCCATGGTTTTTGAGCTTTTTTAAATGCATCTTCCATATCTTTTCGTTCTTTTATATGCATCATAGACTAGAATAAAAAAATATTAAATTAGCCTAGTTGTTTATACTAATATTTCTATAAAATTAAGAGGATTTAATGAATAATAATTTTGTAATTAAAAAGTGTAACTCATTTTAGAAAAAAAGAGTAAGTAAATAGTACTAAATATCAATGATTAATTACCTAACTTTTATTTAAAAATTAATGATCTATGGTAATTAACGAATTAGCTAAGTGTAAGACTAAAATTTTTAATAAACTTAATTAAAACTTTATAATAAGTACATAATTAATTAAAATAACAAATAACTGTAAGGTCTTATATAGTTAAAATACAAGATTTCTAACTACTTACTTTATGATAGGTTTCCTTTTGCCATGTCTTAATTTTATTAGTCACATCATTTGTTAAATTGTCTTTTACTTTATAATGTAAATCACATCTTCTATCAGCTTCCACCAGTACACCTTTCCACGCAGCTTCAGTTGTGCCATATTCGGGACCTTTTTCTATTAAATCATTCCATTTTTTGGACCACGCCCTCAGACTTTTAGAGTAGTTTTTCTCTATTTCTGCTCGTTCTCCAACTAAGGTTATTAAGTCCGAACATAACTTATAACCATCGTCTATGCGTTTTGTTGTTTTTTTATAATTTCCTGGTTCCCAAAATGAATCGCTAGTTGCTATGAGCATGTTATCATCACTGTGATGTGACATTGGTGGTGATGAATTTTTTGTCTGAAAAAATATATGCTTGTAATAAAACCAATTATTAAATTACGTAAGTATAAGCCTCAAAGCTTTTCACAATTTTTATAACAATTGTAAAGGTTTTGAGACTAATAAGTATACATTTTTGTGTGGAAAAAGTCAATTACCTATAAGAATTAAAAAAGGAACCCAAATGCATTTTTATAGCTGTTCCAATTAATTTGAATAACCCAATACATACTATAATTCCTAATTTTTTAAAATAATCTTCAAAAAAATGAAATTAAACAATTTAGAATGAGTCACTTCTTACTTTTTAAATATCAATATTGTAGGCTTAAATGTAACGTGATATCTAAGTTCTATTTTTAAAATATGCATAAAATCAGTTATTTCATGGCCAATAATTACGATTTTATGATTGATGTGAAAAAAAAACTATTCAATGGTTAGATTTTCAATCCATAAAAACAAGTATTTTGTAAATAATTTGTTTTTAATGGTACACTTTCCCAAAAATTTTAATGGAAGCATAATATACAGGGTGATTTATAATGAGGTGTAAAAAATCGTACACATATTATATTATAATAAGAATTTTAAAACTTGAAAACGGCCAAAATGCAGATTGGAACTTCCTTTATCCATGTTTCAAATTTGAAAAAAAAAATCGTTAATTGATAAGGCTGCAACAACGATTCTACAAATTGATGTTTTGCATACATACAGGGGGAAAATACATTGCGATAATAGGGAAAACTCACGTGACGTCACGTGCGGAAAGATTGGCTTAAGTTCAAAAATAAGTAAAATCGAACTGCTTACATATTTAAACGAGAACTTATTATGGTAGTATGTGGAATATGTGTCCGATTTTTTTTACATCTCATTTTAAATCACCCTGTATACTAGTTTTTGGTGTAATAAAACATAGTTTAAATTAAATTTGAAACCAAAAAACATACAATGGAAAGCTAATAATGAAAATTAATAATATATAAATTAAGCCATAAATAAGTAATTAGAAATAAACAAAAACTTAATTTATATTGCTATTTTAAGACGTGTTTATGATATGACGACCTTATTAAATTTCCAGATGTATTAACTTCAGGTCGTTTACTGTTAAAATTTATAAATCTGGAAAATTTTTATGAATTCCACCTTACACTTTAAATATATAATTTAATAAAACCTTTGACATGGGTAATTTACTATATTATAGTTTTGTTACTTGCAGTTTATTGTAATTTATTGTTAAATAAGGTTATTAAAAAAACTAAAAGAAACCGATTAAAAATATTACTATAATTGAAAGTAAACATTTTATTGTGGGTACCAGTTTTTTAAACCTTTCATAATTAAGAACATTTTTTATTGAAATAAGAATATTTGTATGCGAATTTAATTTTAAACAATTGACATTAATGACATTCTTATGAACGTATAAATTTAATGACCCTTCACCATAATTAAGTTATAATTAAAGAAAATTAAAATGTTCATAATCACGTTTTTTTATTTTATTTTAATAAATTCTCTCAAGTTTCTTTTTCTCTAAATTAGTTAAGTAGAAAGTTATTTTTTCTAGAAATATGTTTAATAAAATTTTATAAAATTATGATGTTCTTAAGAGTTATTTTCTAATAGGCAAAAATAGCTGTTTTCGGGCAACACTAGATATGCTAGTGCAAACAATATTTTTGTATACTTTTTTTTATTTTAGATTCTAGAGTCATTCAACTAAATATGGACAGAAGGAAAAAAAATTGGAGAATCTATAAAAAAAAATATAATTACCCAAAAGTACCTTAGCTCGCTTATAATTAATTTTGGATAAAATTGCAACACAAAAGCAGTTGTCCAGTTTTAGTTTAATTAATCTAGTTTACAAATCAGAAAAAATTTTGAAAATCTGTCAAAAGAAACTAGAGATATGCTGTTGCCAGTAATGTTCGATTTCATGATTTTTCACAATTTTTTAAAGGCAACAACAAAAAAAAACTCATTACATAAATGATATGTACAATAGTTTTCAATTATCTTGCAAAACTGTGTATATTGTTGCTAGTATTTATTTAAACTGGGTATTTAATGTTTATATCGGTGCGCGGCGCGAGTAACATAAATGACCCTTAAGGAATATTTATGCAGACAAATTTAACATTTATCATTTAGGAAAAGTGTAGGATTTATGCACCCAGATTAAACACTTAACCTAAAAACGGAAAATAAGAGGCGCTTCATTCCTTCAATTTTTAATTATTATGATTTATAACTAGTTATTTCATGAAATACCGATCTACGGTAGTTAAATTATAAAATAGTATGTGATTTTATACTTTAATTGGATATTTTTTGAATATCCGCTGCATTCTGTTCCAAGTGTGAAATGAAGTAAATATTATTTTTTCTTCAAACGTCATTAAAATACATCCTTATGTGACGCTTGATAGGCTTTAATAAGTCATTTTTATATTCCTTGATTCTATGGTGATGTTCATGCATTTCCGATCGGTTACAATCGGGTATACTTTGCATTGACAAGGATTAGAAAGGAGGAGTAGAATTGTATTTTAGGCAACTCAACATACACTAACAGCATTGTGTATTGTATGTTGTTAGAGTTACAAACTTCCACCTCTGGACCGTGTGTTAATTTGAATTTTAGTAGGTAGTTTTTTAAATAAAAACCTATAAATTTTGTAACAGTTTCAAAATTTACTCAAAAAACTATTTTTATTGGACAGACTTAATTTCAAAAATTTCTTTAAATAATTTATTTTTTGCATTGAAAAAAAAAGTTTTTTTATTTTTCCGCTTTAAATCAAACAACTTTATTTGAAACATTTTTTTGTTTATTTTAAAAAATTAATAATTTTATTTGACAATTATTTAAAATCAACTTATATCATTCCTCAAGTTATAATCTTCGTACTGTCTATTTATTTTATACTTTAATTTGTGCTACTACGTTATTTTACAAAATAACTAGGTAATACATGTAATAACTAGTTAAAGTATAAAATAACAAAACGTTTCTATAATTTAACTGAGCAGATAGGGACTTCATAAAATAACTAGTTATTTCATAGAATACCGATACCGGAATTATACGCTTTAACGGTAACCGAGACGGTAAAAGAAAGTGGTGCATAATTATACTAATTTAAAGCAAGCATTTTAACTTCTTAAAATTTTTAGGTTTGTATTACTTTTTATTTCTTAAATGTGATAGACCTTTATTTCTTACATTTTACATTACATTTCAACTTCCTAAGTTTTTTAGGTTATGTATTACTTCTTATATCTTACATTTTAAATGTGTCTGCATAAATAGACTTCTTAAGAAACTATGGAAAACTCTATGGGTGGGTTTCGTGAAAAAGTTTTAGTTAAAACCAGTTTTAAACTAACAAATATGATAGAAAGTACATGCAAAAACATCAAATATCATACTTGTCAGTTTGAGCTTGGATCTAACTAAAATCGAGTTTAAACTGTTTCGTGCAATCCATCCTACATGCATGATTTGAACTGGGATTAAGTGGGCAGTCAATAAATACAGGGTGAGTCGAAATAAAACCACCAACTTGTTAAGCCGATTTTACGATTAATTTTGAGATAAAAACTTTCATATTCAGATATGTCCGATTTCGCTTCCAAAGGTGATGTCGAAAAGAAGGCTTTTGTGCATTTATTTTTAAAAACGTATTTATAGTACAGGGTGAGATAAAATTATTGTGGTCAATTAAAATTTCCCGCCTAAAAATCTGGGGATTTTGTTTGCTTCAAGCTCATAGTAACACAAAATCATGTCAAAATCAAAACAACGTACCTAGACTTCACAAAAGCAGAGGTGTAGGTGTAATTTTTACCGTTGTGTCTAAACTTCTGATTTTAGAATTTGGTTATTGTGCCTTCAATTTCATAAAGTCAGTTTTTATCAAAATTAATTTGCGTAAATCTTTGTTTTGTGTTAGCATCTGCCTCGGAAATGAAGAAAAACATTTTCAATATTTGACATTTGCTGTGAAATTAGAGATTTTGGAAAAAAATTTTGGTACGCTATTGGATTACTGGGAGATTTTCTTTTTAAGATTTCAGTTGTACCAACCTGTGTATTTGGTTGCCTACATATCAAACCACAATCATTTTAGCTCACCCTGTAGAAACTTCAAATTTAGTGTGAATCTTAAAACACTTTAGATACGTTTTTTAAATATTTTTTATGCGTTTAAAGGGTAGTTTTGGAGAGGTAATAAAGCAGTGATAACTTTTTAAGGGTTCATATTTTTAAGATCTTTTTTCAAAATATGAAGTTTTTATTTTAAAATTAGTCGTATATTCGACATACAAAAATTTAATTTCGACTCACCCTGTATAAGCAGTTGAAATTCGGATAATATTTTTAAGTCTCTACCTAAAAAAATGCTTTACTAAAGTTTTTTAATAATATATTAGTAAACCAAACAATAAAATGAATGGTACTTAGTAGAAAAAGGTTAAAATGATTGTTTATCCTTTCATTTCTTGTTTTAAGTATTTTTGTTGTATTTTTATAATGATTTAAGAAATTTTGCCTATATTTCAAAATATCAATAGCAAGTAAAGTACATTGCCACTAATGTCTAATGTTTATCTTCTTTTAAAAGTTGAATTGTTTTAAAACTACATGAAACAGTGTAAACCGAGGTGTAAACTCAGTTTTAGCTAAAACCAAGCTTAGATTGACAAGCATGGCAGTTTTTGCACCTATTTTCTGTCAGACTTGTATGTTTAAAGTTTACACTTTACACCTTGTTTTAACATGAAACTTTTTCTTGAAAATCATTCATGGTATTTTAAAAGTAAAAGTGGGCCAGCACATTTTTTTGGAAAATATCTTGCATTAATTTTTTTAATTGCAGCATTTATGAAGTTCCACAATATAATATTTTCTAAGATTACTTTCAGTTTTTTACCTTGAGTATTTTTTTGCATTTATTTCTTTATTTTTTAAATAAAGCAAATTAAAGTTTTTCCAAAAATTCGAACCTAAATCGATCCCTAAAAGGATGTAAATACAGCAAGAATTTAACTTGTAGAATTAATTTCATTTAAAATAAACCTACTACGTATGCGAAAAAAACATTAAAATGGAATAATTCGTCCTCGTTTCCAATCCGATGCTAAGCCCATCATGTCAAATTCACGACCTATATTGCTGTAAGCTCTAAATCTATATTCAATATACAAGTAGGTTTAAATTTACTAAAAAAAATCTCCGTTCTAAACTTTACAAAAACTCGATTTAGAAAATAAACGTTAGCTCACAAACTACACTAAATAAAATGATTCTAAAAATAATGGTAGTTTGTGTTTTGAGAACTTCAGCTCTAAAAGCATTGAGTGAATATCAAATATTTTAAGAAAAATACTACTATCAATATGAATACAAGACCAACGTATTAATCGACCCTTAATATAAAAAATATGAGATCGGCCTGGACGTCCGTCATTTAATTTTTCAATTATTTTACTTGTGATCTTAATGTCATACAGGGAGTTCAGAAATTAAACAGTTAAAAAAGAGGTAAGTCCTATTTGCTTTCTAGGGGAGCTAAGAATATTTAAGAATTCTGGAAGTAATTAAGTACCTGTTTATTTTAAAAATATTTATAGTAGAGACATTACACTTATAAAATAAACTCAATTTTTAGCAAAATAAAATATTTGAGAGCAATTTAATTTTAAAATATTGTTGGTACTTTTTCCAGTACCAACCGTCGTCGATATAGGGCGAAATTGAGGCAACCTGCCTCAGGAACCCATGCCAAGGAAAAAAATGTTTTGTTTATTCTGTAAAACTCACTTTTGTAATCGTTGAAATTTTACTGTCAACCAATGTTATCAAACATAAATCTGTGTAAGATACCTTTTGAAATTCCCACTCTAAAATTAATTTATCCTCTTCGGTGAAATTTAAAGACAAAATCCAAAGCATACTTGGTTTTAATAAAAGAAAAATTATACAGGATGTCCCAAAAAAAATCATCAAAATTTTGAAATTTTAAAATAGCTATTGGGAATTTCGATTACGTATAGATGGCGCTATTTTGACATAATTTTGTAACAAAATGGAAAAAGGTTTTGCTGTGCTTTGAGTTTTTATTGGTGTTAGTAACTATATAACATTTTTGGTAAAGTTGCTCCCAGCTTGAAGTAGGACAAAGAATACGCGATCGTGATTCCTTTGGTCCTACTTCCAGTTGGGAGCAACTGTACACACGAATAAAGTTTGCATAAAACGATTTATATTATTTGTTATTATCCACTACTAGCTTCATCAAATGACCACTAGACCTCGCATCTGATCTCCGAAATTGCGAATAACTTTTGCGGAGTCCAAAAACATTTACTATTAAAAAAATAATGGACAAAAAGTGGGATATACAAGGTGTTCAGATAAAATATTTTTGTTTATCATTTTACTTTTCTATGTACCTCTGCACGTTATAAATAAATTTAACACGCCACATACGCGACAATCGATTCATACATTTTAAAAAGCTACTACCGTATTGTAAACCACAAATTAGAAGACGTAGGAATGTTTACTAATGTATTTTTAACCTTCAAAAACACTGCGCAAATATAAACTTGATTGACACAATACTATACGGAATACACAGTATTATAATAAATAATATTAGGTATACTAAAAATAGGAAAACTAAAATTACTAAAATAATCTTAATAGCAATAACGTGTAAGTATTTAAAATTGGGAAAGCAAATTTGTTGAATTCGGATATCTAAGGAATTTTTAATTTTACGTTATAAAAAACACGATAAGGATAATAATGCGTTTATCTTACTTATGACGGTTGAAATTAGATAAAAAATTGGTATTTTATTTGTTTAAATTTTTTTAATTAGTATTTTTTAAAGTTAAGGCCATTTTAGACTAGCACATTTTGGTTGCAAAATCTTGTACAAGATCGACTCAGATTCTACTGCACATTGCGCAGACACGTTTCTAGTCCATTTGCGACACAATTTGCTTACCAAAATGTGAAATGTGCTAGTCTAAAATGGCCTTTATAAAGGGTGTGCCAAAATTCAACCGACAACGAATAACTGGAGATAGTAGACCTGAAAATAAGTTGATATGGCCCTATTTATCTATATTCAAAAATGCATCCCTCAGAAGTTATAAGCCTCCAAAGTTAATTTTTTAAAATGGATTTTTTTTATTACAGCCAAATCAGATTTTTTGAATAAGATAGGTATGTAATTTGAAAGGTGCATAGATGCATACAAGTAAAAAACGAGGTAAAGCAGGTAATTTTAATTTATTTGCTTCTCTTTTAAACAGATTATTGATATTTATTTAAAAATTCTACATTATTAGTAATTTTTGTGAAAATACAGACGATAGCAAAAAAAGTGGACAAGGAAATTTGAGTTGTGTAAAACCTACTTTCAGGATGTCTTGATTAAATTATGGGAAATGTAACTGTCGGTAATTGTGGTTAGTTTCAAATGAAGAAAATGCAAAAATTTTTCTTATTATAAAACATTATTTAAATCTGCTATAATATTCACTTTGGTTCCTTCATTTATTAACAGCATTTTAAAAATAATTTCATACAAAATTTAATAATGTCAATTTTGATAGCTTTCAACTTCTTGAATTTGAATGGTTGTCAATAAAGTTCTATTTACATGATAATTTTTTGGGAAACTGTTTTTGTCTACTTTTTTTTGCTATCGACTGTAGTTTTATTTGGGTGGAATTTCGCTGACCATCAAAGAAAACAAATTTCACGATTAAAAAGGTGATTAATAGGCAGATTCTGGTCAAAGTTAAAGGCCTTTAATTAGAAGCAAATAATGTAACCATGGAAATTGTCCATTAAAACCCATACAACAAATTTAAATTTAAAGGCCTTTAAACTTAAATGAATTGACCAGAATCTGGGTATAAACTACTTTTAAATATATGAAACAAAATTTTAAATATTTTATAAATTTATTGTATTCCCGTCCTAAGCCAAAAAGGTGTATCCAACATTTTTCGGAAACGGCGATTTTTATACTTTACGACAATTAGGCACATTTTCTATACACATATCAAAAGTGACTTTGACGTACCTCAAAAATTCATTAAAAACCTAAGCGAATTTGACGTATCTCATTTTTCTAAGCTGTTTTAAGCAAAACAACTAATTAGACGTATTTCATTGGATATAAATATGAAAACACGATACAGAGATTTCCAAAATTATTATAAAAGTTACTGGAGTTAGAAACTTTAAGATAACAATAAAAGAAAACTATAATCTAATTCAGTTTTTCCAAAATATATCCGAGAAATGATAAGTAATTTTTGTTTTTCAAGTGGCAACATGAGAACAAAAAATTAATACCAAGAACATTACCAGGGGTCACATTTTAACTTCAAAATGAAGTTTCTGAAAAAAAGTAGATGACATACTGAACAAAAAATTCGGCTTCCAAAAAAGTTACAGCAAGTTTAAAATTTAAATTCTCTATAAATTTCCTTCTTTTCGTTATTTTTTTAGTTTTAAGCAAGTATACTTTGGATTTTCTTTTTACCTAATTGCTTTTTTGATTGTTTTTAAAACTAAGAGGGACCTTTTAAACTTCCCGCATTAAAATTAACGTATCTGGATGATATTTAAAGACAATATCCTAAGCATACTTGTTTCTAATAAAAATATTGATATTAAAAAAATACACAGGAAAAAGTTCCTATGAGGAAAATATTACTTAAATAAACCTATTTTATAGGAAATTATCCAAATTTTATAAAGGAACTCTTTTTGTCTAGTCTAGTCTAGCTTCAGCGGAAATGTTGTTTTTTGCGCTCAAAGTACATACTAAGTTGTTACAGAAAACATCAGTTTAAATAAAAGCGTTAAAATAATTTTAAATTGGATTTCAAAAAAGTCCCCATTGTGAATTTTATTTTTTAAATGGTCCATTTTATAAAAAAATAATCAAATTTTATAAGAAAACTTATTTTATAATCATATCTTGACTATAAATACCCTTTTTAGGTCATTAAAGTGCGATTAAAAATTTCCCAAAAAAATTTGATTTTGAATTTTCGTATTATAGATTATACAATAATCTTTAATTTAAACTCAAAAATTTTGTTATTATTTTATCGAAATTAGCAGTTTTTAATCAACTTTTTAAAAATTTTGATACACCAAAAACCAAAAGTGAGTATTTTTATAATCAATTTTCAAAAAAGTTCCTATGAGAAAAATATTACTTAAATAAGTCTATTTTACAGGAAATTTTCTAAATTAGTTAATGAAAAAACTAATTTTGTAAGTCTAACTTCAGTGGAAATGTTATTTTTGGGTGTTCAAATGTTTTTATCAAAAAAAATCATTTTAAATAATTTGACTTAATTTATCACACATGATTGATTAAAAAACCTTATTTGCTACCCACTTTTCATAAATAAGTTTTATAGAAGATATTATAATTATAATCTTTTTTTAATGATATTTATTATTTAAATCAAGTGCTGAAAAAAGTGGGACACCCTGTATATTTACTCATATTGCTGTTAAAAAAATTAAAAACTAAAGAAGATATTTTGGCAGAACGATTGAACTGTATATTACGCAAATTAAGCAGTGAAGACCAAGAAAAACACAAAAATATAAATAATATGTGCAATAGTTTTCAATTGGTATGAAAAAATTTACCATCATTGCCATATTTCCTAAGGTTAGTATCAAGAAAATAACTGAAATACAAATATGTACAAACTAATGTAGTAGGTAGGGTTATTATGGCCCTGACGTGGATTTCATAAACGCTACTTTTTTATGCCTGATGTATTTTTTAAGGTGCCATAAACATTTTTGATGTAGGTACAACATGTTTATTTGCAACCTTTTTTGTTCCTGAACATATTTCATCAACGTATTAATACTCTTATTTTGTCGTTGGCTCATTAATTGGTGCTGCTAGAAGCTTGGTGTGAATTTGAAAAAAAAATCGCTACCTGACACTATTTTTATGTTGATATCCTGTAATGAAAATAACCTATTCTGAGCCAATATTTATTCCCCGTTTTATTTTCTGTATTTCTATCTTTCTCATAAGGAAATTCACAACCATTAGCGTTTTCTACCAAAAAATCAGTTTCGTTATAAATTAATTAGGGAATTAAAAATTAATAATATTTTTATATGTAATTACAAAAGATACCTACAAATTAACCACCTGGTATTATTTTTTTGATGATTTACAAGGAGAATAATTATGACAACAATTGATATATGTTTGATTTTACTTCTGTAAAAGACACCTTTCTTGCCATAATAACGAAAATATCGTTAAGACTTTTTTAGACATAATTGTCTTTAATGGTGCTTTTCACTTCCAGTAACTTGCATATTTGTAGAAGATACGAAAGTCTGTCCTAAGATCATATATGTACGTAATAAACATGGCTAAGTATGTAGTAGATAGTAGAAATTTTATGTTTGGCAAATTGTTGATCAATAAGTGTAAGTGGTTACATTTCATGTTTTAAAAAGGCCATCTCCTAGCTGGCTACTTTTTTACGGAGATAAATTGGCGAAAGGTGAAATGTAAAGTCCAAATTTAATAATAACAAAATGAATTAAATTGCAATTGGCTTATGCTGGCTAATTGAAATAACATTAAAATAAATGTGAACAAATTGAATAAACAGCTCATACTTGATGTAAATTTTACTACAGCTACTTCTACGAGTACAATCTACTCTTCTTATCTTGTTATCATCAATTGATAAAGGCAAATTGAGAATAGACTAAATGCTAAAGTCACTAAAATAAATATAAAATAAAGTTTCTTCTGATTTTAGACTGTAACTTATTTCAAAATAAAACACAATATTTTTTCTATAATAAATCTAAAAAATTCTAATACCACATTTATTCTACCCTCTAGTTCTGGTATTGTTTTGTTCTCACTCCTTTAATTATAGAAGCTATTGCTGTATTCAACGTTCGTTTCTCAAGAATTAAAAAGTTCATCAGCGAACACAATATAATTGAAACTCTAATTATTTTGTAGTATGTACTTGCTTCATGTCCATTATTTTTTAATTCACCTAATTAGATTTGTAAATATTTATCCAAGAAGCCTCACCATTGACCTGGAATTTGAAGAATATTTAGCACGTGCACACTTTTCGTTTTTCGTCCACAAAATAATCCAAGTGAGTACCGGAAGTTCAAGGTTGACACTTGTAAGATTCCATTGGAAAAAGTTAAAATGTGGGTACAGTTATTACGAGACGTTCACGCGAGTGAAAAGACTGACTGAAAAGTAGACTGTAGACGCGGCTTTTAATTTCCATAACCCCGAGGTAAAACCGAGAAATGTACACTTGTAAAAACACTCGCGCACCTGAGAAATGAGCTCTCCTCAATCGGTTGAGTCAGGACAGTCTACTATACATACTACAACTACACGAGATTCTCAAGTTCGAGAACGGAGAACGCTAAGCTCCGGACTCCGGGATGACCCAAACAGCATTCTTTACCTACACTTGACCGGTAACGCCCATTAAAATAAATTAAAATCTTTTATACATAATTATTATACCTACATATGACCAGGTAACGTTTTTATTTATTTTATAATTAATTCGTTTTCCTAAAAATTAAATTTCTACGTAAATTGGATTATTTCATTACAAATCTCGTTCCAATTTAATTTCGTCATATTTATATAAACAATGTGATTACCTGATAAGGTTTAATTGACAGTTATCAATATTTAGAAAATTAATTTCCGTACTTATGATAATTAGTCATTAACTTGTTAACACAAGGCAATTTTATCCTGTCGAAATCGAGATATGAAACCTTCAATATTTATCAACAAAAATCGAAAAAAACACAAGATTTTTATCAATACACACCGACAAATTTAAAGGAACGGACATAAATACGATTTTTTTCCAAACGAAATTCAATTATTTTCTTTAATTTTTTACTAAGTCATTAGTGAAAATATACGACAAAACGTGGAACATGGAATAACATTTTCACATCTTTTTAAGTTGCATAGCGTGGTCTTTAGTAAAACTTTGTATTTGAATCGAATATTTTCTCTAGAAAAAAGTTTATACTTTTTGGTAACTAATCGATTAAATTTGTTATTTTGTTTGATAAATTCAATTTATGGGTAGACCTGTTAATAATGAGTCATTTAGTACAGAATTATATTGCTCGAAAATGGTAGAACTCATAGTGATGTTTGATAAATCGAAATGGACTATCCATCCCGTTTGTTAGACGTTGGAGCGAAATGAAGAGTATTTAAGAAGACGAGGGCTTGGCAGAAAACACTCCATCCAGCTATAGATGATCGATTATAGCGTTGTAAACACATGCGTCAAACTGCAGTTCAAACAAAATATTTTTTGTTAGTATATTTACTGGAAGAATTTCGTGAAATCAGCAAAAATAAGAGCAGTCAGAAGAAGACTCAAAAGATTGATTTGAAATGGTATACAGGGTGTCCCATTTGACGTTGGACTCTATGGGTATCTTTGTTATTATTGGAGATAGAAAGTCGGTTAAATGGACAAAGTAGTAGATATATTTTCAAAATATGGCTATAACTTCTTTATTTTCTGTGGTACCAAAAAAGTTTTTTGACATAATACAGACAATTTTTTGTGTACAATGCAGTAAAACAAATGAATATTTTTTTTCGCTAACGTATTGACCGGAAATGAACCAAACTTATTTTTTTCTTATGGCAGCCATATTGGATTTACACATATTCGGAATCAGTATTTTTTTCTGAGTAATTTGGTATACCGTATGTCATATTTAAAAAAAATTAAATTATTTGATTTTACAAACTAACATTGGACTTTAAGATATGTACTTAAATTGTCAATAATACCGGTGGAAATGAAACTAGGGCCACCCCTGGCATTTCTTTATTTGTGAAAATAAAAAATTAGAATTTTAGTATCTTATATGATCAAAGAAAACAAATTTTATGGATCGAATAAATCTTTCATTTTACTTCCGGTTTATTAGGAAATGGCACCCACTTTCTTATTTTAAATGTAACCCCCTGATTTTTTCTACGTAAAATCAAACATTGGTTAGTTTTAAGTATGTCTGTGACAAAAAAATTTTTTTTTTCAAAACTTTAAGAAAAAATGTTGAATTTTTTTTGGTAAAAAATTTGAGTAAAACCTACAAAAACTATTTTTAAATAATACAAATACGTAAAATAAATTGTAATTTATAAAATTTATTTCACCGTTCTTGAGATATTACTTTTTTTAATTTCCAAGAAGCGTTTTTTTGGAAATATCTTTACTTTTTTAAATGGGATGATATAAGGGCCACCCCCTAATTAAATAGAGGGTTTTTTTTCCGGTTACTGTGATATCCCATATGTATGTTTAAAAATTGGTTTTTGTAGGTTTTACTCAAATTTTTTACAAAAAAAAAATTCAAATTTTTTTCTTAAAGTTTTGAAAAAAAATATTTTTTTGTCATAAACATACTTAAAATTAACCAATGTTTGATTTTACGTAGAAAAAATCAGGGGGTTATATTTAAAATTAGAAAGTGGATGCCATTTCCTGATAAACCGGAAGTAAAATTAAAAATTTATTCGATCTATAAGATTTGTTTTCTTAGATCATATAATATACTAAAATTTTAATTTTTTATTACCATAAATAAAGAAATGCCAGGGGTGGCCCTAGTTTCATTTCCACCCGGTATAAATGTAACTATTTAAAATATTAAATGTAAAATAAATCTTAACACATATTTATTGACAGTTTACATCTATTCAAGGCCATTTTTGGTTAGTAAAATAAAATTATTTCTAATTTTTTTTAAATATTACATATGATATATCAAATTACTCAGAAAAATACACTAATTACGAATATGTATAAATCCAATATGGCTGCCATAAGAAAAAAATAAGTTTGGTTCATTTCCGGTCAATCCGTTGGCGAAAAAAAATATTCATTTGTTTTACTACATTGTACACAAAAAAATGTCTGTATTAAGTAAAAAAAATTTTTGGTACTACCGAAAATAACGAAGTTATAGCCATATTTTGAAAATCGCATTTTCTTGTTTTTTCAAGATAACGTTGGAACGATGCGATATTCAAATTTTTTGTAAATGAATTATTAATATTCGAAAAAATCTCTACTACTTTGTCTATTTAACCGACTTTCTATCTCCAATAATAACAAAGATACCCATACAGTCCAACGTCAAATGGGACACCCTGTATAACTAACTAAAAAAATTTCAGAGCCCCCATAGAGCAACGCGACAGTGGCGCGTTACTATATAGGCAAAATAGGCAATTGCCTAAGGCCTCAAACAAGAGAGGGGCCTCCAAATAAATTTAAAAAAATAACATTGTTTTCCTCAATTTTTTAATACAGTCGAACACTTGGTTATAACGAGCATAGATATAACGAGTTCACGGATATAACGAGCAAATCCGGATACAAATTGAGGTTCCAATGAATTTTAATTCAAAAATTCACGTTTATTACGACCCTTCTAACGGATATAACGAGTAAAGAATTTTTCGGCGAATTTCGTTAATTCCTTTTTAATGGGGTTTTCTATTAATAAAATTTATATTGCCACCACTAGCTTCCATTTAAATTTAAACATGCAATTTAAATATTTGTAAAAATTTTATTTAATTAGGGATAATGGTGTCGCCCAAAAAAAATTGGGGGGTAAATAAAGTTGTTGCCCCAGAAAAAGCTTCATGTTGAAATTTGTTTTGAATGTTCATATTTTATCTAAGTACTACTGCCAAAATTTGAGCATGATGCCCTGTTGACCAATCACTGGTATAATTATGGAATAATGAGCAAAATACCTATCATTAAAACTCTATATGTTAAATAAAGTAAAAATAATCCGTAATCGAAGTATATGTACAATGTACTTGTATTTTTTTGTGAAATTAGATTCCAGAATTACCGACCCTTGATTTGGTACACCCTGTATATTCAGAATTAGAATAATATAATAGCTGGGAAAATCCTTTTTGATGCTCGTTATTCGTTATAACCGAATTCGACGTTAATTTCAAAATCCTTCTTAAAAATATCAATATTTTTGGGCCCCAAAATTCAAAATTGCCTAAGGCCTCGTAAAGGTATAACGCGCCATTGCAACGCGAATATAGCTTTGTTCCAACAACGAGTTTTCTGACCGTAACAAAGCTGCCTGGATCGAATTTATGCGTTTGCCCCAACTTTCGGAACAAACCTTAAGGACATTCGAAGGTAGCATGGGCGTCTACAGAAATTTATCCAGGGGGGGCAGAACTATTTGGCAAATTTATTGTAAAATAGGTGGAAAATAAGGGGTTATTTCAAGGAAAATATAAAAGTGCATAATTAAGATTGTAAAATCCTCGTGCGGGCGGGGGGTATGGGGTGACGATAGCCTCTTTTTAAAAATTTTCATGGTCAACCATTTTTCAGACACTTCAGAAACACAACTTGGTATTGGCTTTTTCAGAAAAATATCAGGTAATATATGAACGTTTTTAAAAAAAGTTAAAAAAAATGAAAAAAGAAAACTTGATACTGGTTATGGGAAATTATTTTTTTTTTGAAAACTAAAAATTAGAAAAAAAAGCCGCTTTATTATGCATTTTTTTTAAATTGGCCAGAGATGCTTATACCTTAATTTTGGATGTGGAGCTCCAGCTTGTTTAAAATAAAATAATCTTTAAAATAAGTTCATCGAAATATTCTATAACTGTTTTTAAATTGAAGACCTTGCTGCAATGATGGGGCAAATCATTATTGGTTAATTTTTTAGGTTCTTGAAAAACAACAAAATAAAATACATATTAATAAATTGAATATATCCATCTGCAATAAAATATTTTATTACTAAGACTAAATATTGTCTTAAAAAGAGGGGAGGAGGGGGTCATATGCTCCTCCTTGCCCCCCTTGCATACGTCTATAGATGGTAGGGAAAATTGGAAAAACGTAAAGGAGAACAAAAATACGTACATTTTAATTTTACTCCTAATGTCTCACTTAGTAAGGGTTCAGTTATGGTGTGGGACGGAATATGTTTAGGGGCATCTGCAAATTTGGTTGTGATTGATAGTGATGCTTTAAATGTAGAAAGGTACTTTGAGGATATTTTGCATTACAAGCCCACGAGAGGCCGTTCGTACCATAGCATAGGTGGAATTCAGTAAGCTAGACGATTGTTGTTGCTTGGTGACAGATTTTCTATCTTTCTTTCTTATGCACGTTTTGTATTTGTTGAAATGAGACAAAACCCGTCACCATGGCAACTTAGTCAAATGGAATTTTTTCATATACGAAAATCTATCTTACAGAGTTCCACCTCATATATCGGGCTTTCGCTCGCTTTAAATAGTCAATTTCATTCAAACGAGTAGGTGTAAGGAAAATTAGTTGGCCAGCATGTTCTCCAGACCTCTATCCGGTTGATCATGTTTGAGACATGTTAACCAAACGATAAAGGTCAAGAATTGCTTTAATTAGCGAATGAGAGCATTTGGCTCAAGAAATAATTGACAAAACACCTTAAATTGTACAGTGATTTTCTACAAAAAATAACAATTTTAAAATTTATTTTTTAAAGGGCACATTTCTTTGGAAAATAATTGCATTTTGTTAGATTAATTTCGTAATATGAGATTCCCTTAAATCTATTTCCGTTTTTTTTTTTAAATTGCCAGAATAATATACTCCTAATATTTTATAATCCATTTTTAAAAATATTCATTTTTACCAATTAATTCTTAAATACACCTATGATATAGCCTGGACAACAGTGCATTTAATTGCTATTCATTTAAGTACGAATTTCGTAATTAGGAATCTATGAATTACGTTTGTTTTGTAACGTTTTCCACTAGTTATTGTTTTCAAATAATTGTTAAAATGGAAATATGAAACTATTATTCAACAACCAGTGATCAATACTAAATGTACAAAAACCGGTAGGTAAGAGGAAACGGAAGGGGAAATTTCAATTTTCCATGCCAAATTCTAAAATGTAAAATATTAACCTGAAATATCATTAATTATTTGGCATCCATCAAAAGATCTTGTGGGTTTTAAATTTTAGTTAAGTAAAGAAGCGAATTGAAGATGTCATTTTTTTAAATTAATTCTAAAATTCGAAGATTGTTTTGATCTCAATCTTGATTTTTTTAATTTTTTGATGATGTTTTTCGATTTTTTTTTCTTGGGCCAGTTAATTTTAAAACACTTTTTATGATATGATTTTATTACGAATCTGAAGTCAAAATTTATATTTATAAAAGTTCTGTTGTATGGAAAAGCCGAATAATCAGCCACGCTCTATACAGGATGTCTCATAGGACGCTATTATTCACTAGAAGTACAGGACCTACACCTCGGGACCTATTCTTGAATCGGAGTGAGATAATAGCGTGACTTTAATAATAATAATTTTATTTGGCTTTAAAGACTTACTAAAAAGTATTAGAATTTAAATTTGTATGCCATAAAAACAGTTAAAAGTATCATTTTAAAAGTATTTTTTTTATATCATAACATGGGACATAGGGAATGCTGTTGAAAATATGCACACTTAATAATTTTGTGTAAATAAAGACAATTTTTTTTAGGGCGACGTTGGAGCATCTCGCGCGTATCCAGTGATACTACTCCAAGTCATACATCCCAGACCCTTCCCTTGGGATAAGGTGTTTGAGGGAGAAGTTACAGGCTGACTTCATATTTCAGTTCATGTTTTCGGAGAGTGTGTAATGATCCAAGTAATACATATTTCTGCATTTGGGTAAGTATTTCAGATGCTTTGTGTTCATCTATGTTCTTGATTTTTTGCAGGTTCCTTAAGATATCTTCATGCATACCACCAAGTACACCGATAATTAATATTTTCTTCAATTCAAACATAAGGTGCATTTGAATTACTTAGCTGGTAGCAGGTCATCAGGTCAAAATTTAGTTGATATGACCATTCAAAACGTCTTTCTCCTTGCAAGTCAGCAATATTATTGATGTTATTGCGATTTCTGCTGCTCCCAACTCTTCCGTGTACCGTATCCGAATCGGTATCATTGTGGGCAGCATTATTTCCTTTAGAGTCCGTAACTCGTTTAGCTTATTATGGGTAGTCAGCCCAGGATAAGCCGTCCAACTTATTTTTGGTTCCAACCTTTCGGTAAGTTGGTACGATTTGAAACCTATTAGCTCTTCTGGGTAATATTTGAGGCCTCGTCTCTTGGTCGGGAAATGTGGCGTTGCAACTCGCCAAAGGTCAGAAAGGTTTATGTATGTATACTGACCTCCCTGCATGTCCAAGTTCTAAGATTAACAAACTGGGTAGAGTCAGAATCGAGGTCAGAATCTGGGATTCCTTAAAAAGGTTTTTACAGAGGTGATTAGTTAGTTTCCTTAACAAACATCTTAAAATTCTCTTTGAGCTATCAATATATTATTTACATATGGGGTGTTCATCCCACCCCCATATCCACAAAGGAGCCTACTATGAATTTCAGAAAATTGTTGGTTAGTTAACAAAACAGTCGAATTCGTTGTTTTTGCCTCGGTTTCTGCTTCTAAGAGGCTGGGCACACAGAAAGAGCCAAACAAGGACCAAGATGGTCCGCGTACCATCCAACACTTTGGTCTACGCGCGTTTACATCGCAAAAGCAAACATAACCTAAAAGAACCCAGAACCGTTGTTCTATATTTATAAATTATATAACTTATAAAATCGGTATTTACACCTCAATTCAAAAAGCGCCGATCCATTGAATAACAACGGGACTAATTTGTCGATTCTATGCATTCCCATAAGCTCTTACAGGAAATATATGTAAGGTAACCATGGAGACCTTCCATCACAACGCATATAACAAACCTTACAGATATTTCCTGTAAGGGCTTACGGTTTTGCACAGAATTGCACCATAAGACAGAACATACTTGGACCACCCTATTTTCGATGGACTAAATCGAAATAGTCCGATAAATAGTCCACTGTCGTCTATACCGTTCCGGTTGGTACGCGGACCAGCTTGGTCTTCGTTTGGTCCTTCCGGTGTGCCCGTAGTCATAATAATAATACAGTAGGACCGCGCACCAAACAGGAATACAACCTAACTGACATTGAATGAAATAAGCGATCTTGTATTTTCCTACTTAAGCTGAAGAGTTATATTAGTAGTAGTCACTACTATAACCCCTTGCTAGTAGTAGTAGTCCCTACTACAACCCTCCAGCATGGGTAAAAAAATCCAGCATCGCTGATTTGATTCAATCTCAGGTAGGTTGAAATTCTTGTTTGCTGGTCGGTTCTACTATAGTACTATAGGTCTTTATTTAACTCAAAAACTTATAAGAAATATAAAATAAGTACATTGAAACATATATTTATGATAGTAAGTTAAAAAGGCGAAGTCATTTGCAATATTATTATAATATTTTCGTAATCATGTAAGAAAATCCTGACTCAAATAATGCAGTCCTATCTTTAGGTGGAGTGATTGTGCTCTTAAATCTTAAATTCAAACTGTGAACGTCTGATCATCAGATGATTTTTCTGAAAAGATACAGGGATTTTTCATTGCTTGTATAATTTTATGATACAATGCAGCAGCAAGGAATAACCAACCGTCTATTAGTTAATTTTAACCACTGTGTGTGATTTCATAAATAATACGCAAAAAGGGTTTTGCAATTTTTGTATACGTTCCGAATTATATCTATCAAGAAAAGGACTGTTAACAGAGTCATAGTAATTTAGATTAGATTCGATTAGAATTAGAGACTCGCATAGCATTATTTTCACACGTTTTATCAAGAAATGCCGACTGGGGTAAATTGACTTTAATGTGAAATGCGAAGTAAGATTTTCGAATAAATTTATTGACGTTCTGTGTAAATTTAAGCCTTAAAAGGATAATCAAACCTAAATATTTCGTAACTCCCTCCCTTCCGTCAATTTAAGAAAGTTTCATAACATATAAAATTCAACCGATGTTTTTGTATAAGGACCGAATTATTGTTTAATGAACTGAACTGATGATGGGGTTTATAACCCTGAAACATGTTACGAATATGTAAATTTTTTGTCAAATAAGTTGGATAGAAGGAATGCACATCATTACTGATCTCCTTAAGGAAGTTAACAAAAATATTAAATTTTTTAGATTCAAGTATGCGTTTGCGAAATAGCTCTGAACCAAAAAGTTTTAATTCCGATTTTGTCTCATTAAGGATATTGTTTAGACATACGTGCTAAACGTTCAAGGTCGCTATTAATAAATTTAATTGCAATACCTAAATCATTCACTTTGAACGAATAATATATTTGTGTATCATCTACGGAAATCTGATGATTACAGTGAAAAACAGCAGATTTGATATTACTACCATGGTCCCAGGATTGACCCTCGGGGCACACCTGTTTTTATTAACGTTCGCCCGGAAAAAAAATCACCTACCCTAACCTTTCACTTAAGTATGGTTTAAAGAAATTTATACAAGTTTGATCAATACCCAATGAGGTCAATATTGCGAGTAATAATGGGTTTAGAAAAGTCCAGAAAGATTAAAGCAGTAACCATATTATTGTCTGTAATATGTTTAATATCATCATTTATATTAAGTATTTGATGTTGTTTCACAGATATGACCTTTTCTAAAGCCCGACTGTTCCTCAGGCAGTAATTGGTTTACTTCAAAATACTCACCGAGCTGTTCATCGACTCTGCGCAATCTTTAAAGAAACAAGAAAATTTTAAAAATATGGCTACAATTTCAAAATAATTTGAGTCGTACCAAAAATGCTTTGATATTATAGAGGCACTTTCTTGTGTATAATTCAGTAAGGTAACTGATTTCTTTTTCATGAATAGATTGACTTTAGATGAACTCGAGGATGAACCAAACATATTCGATTTGCATGTAGTATTTCAAAGAAAATTGGAATTATTTTATATTACAAAATATAGTACTCCTACAAAGTAAAAACGGCCTTAAAGAGATGTAAATTGATAATACATACACAGGGTGTCCCGTTCGTGGTTCACCATACGTCAAGGTTAGAAAGTAGAGCAAATTTTATCAACAAAAAAACCAAAAAAGTAGGGGTCTATCTTTTATTGTTTGAAAGTTTCAGGGGTTTGAATTTGGCATGCCAGAAATCAGTAAATGATCGATACTTGCTTAAAAACTTAGTAAAAAGATTTTAAAAAATATAATTTTAAAGCTGAAAGTATCCTCTTTCCATTGGTAACAATGATAAAACACAATTCGTTTATCAAGTTTAAAAAAAAATCGAAAAGAAAAAAAATCCATAAAAAATGGTTTTTTAGCAGTTTTTGAAGATTTTCTCCAAGATATGACCTATTAAGGGCGTGTTTTTTTTTAATTTTCTTCGTTAAATTCTCTAGAAATTATGAAAAATTTTGAAACTCTTTTTATGCACTCACTAGAGTCTTCTAAACTTACTCCTATGAGAATTGATTCTAAGCATAGTTAGTTACAATTGAGGTGCGCCTTCATTTTTGTTATTATTTAGTAATACAACTATTTCAAAAGCCATCAAAATTTAACTTTTGCTTATGAAAATTGATTATTAAGCAACTATTGATCATTTACTGATTTCTGGCAAAAACGGGCGATGCCAAAGTCAAACCCCTGTAATTTTCAAACCATAAAAGATAGACCCCTACTTTTTTGGTTATTTCTTGATAAAATTTGCTCAACTTTCTAACCTTGACGTTTGGTGAACCACGAACGGGAAACCCTGTATATATGTGTTAGGATTTATTTTAGATTTAAAATTTTAAAACCATAATATTCTACATACTTATGTTATTGACAATTTACATCTCTTTATAGCCAATTTAGGTTGTATAATATGATCAATATAATTATTTCTTTAAGTTTACCTATTTTTTTCTTCTAAATATAATTCTGGGAGAGCATTGAAGTGGAAAATTTGCAGAAAAACGTGCTATTTCAACTTCTATTCTCTTCCAGGAGCTTATATTTAAAAAATAAAGAGTTATTTATAAGGACGAGGACCATGTAAATTTTATATAGTTTTATTAATGGTTGCTACGAAAAATAAAATAACAAATGATTGGTATACTTCTCTCTCTTTCTCACAATTTCCTCATCTTAAGAGTGGATGGTGTACTTTTTGTGAGTAAAAGCGAGATAAAAAAACTGAATTGTTCGTGACATGGACCATAACTATAAATTCCTGGAATTAGTTGGTTAAAAAAACTAAATATGGTATAATTTAAATAAATGAAAAGAACGTTAACGGTTCGTAAACTTTTGAATTAAATAGGCATATTTTAGAGAATTTAAATTTAATTAATATGTAACTTAATTATGGGTTTTTATAATTTATCATGCATTATTAAGAATTGGGAACGTTTTTATGTCAGATTAATGATATTAATGTATTATTTAAAATACACTATTTAACAAAAATATTGGTACTTCCCTAAGGTATAATTATCTTAATTAATGAAAGATTTTTATGGATTAAAGTACTTTTTTCCATGAACTTGCCTTTGCAAATATTTCAAAGTGCAACAACTCGGTCGTTGACTTCCAGCTGAGAGATTACGCATAAATTACTACGCCCCAATTCTTGACGCGTTGATTTCGACTAGTGCCCATTGAAGATGTGCTTAGTGCTTACTACCAACTAATCCTGCTACCATAAAAAATAATAGAAAACACAGTTGTATGTATATTTTCATCCGCATACGGAGAATCAATATCAACGTGAAGCCATTTTCTTGCAAGATTAGGGACAATCCATAATTGTGCGGATTCCGTTCCAACTTGGATTAACCGTTGAATTCATTACAGTTAGTATTTTGTTGGGTTAACCCAATAATAATGGCACTACCCATGTAAGCGTGAAGTCGTATCGGATGTGGACACCTTATTGAGATTATTACCTGTTCATATTTAATGTGTAATAAGAACGTTTTCCTTATAAATTAATGCCAAGTTCCAAGTTGAATAGGTAATTGATGGATTTATTCTATTTGCGAAAGTGCCTTCCATTTTTTTTATTAAAAAACTGGATCAAAATTGATTTAATGCATTATTAAATTGGTAATTGTTTATTAATCAAGTATCAGTATGCATAAACCGAGGCATAAATTGTTTTAAACTTCATAGTATGTACTAATAAATATTTTTTTAAAATGCCTATTTTTTATGTATTTATACATTTTTTGCTTGTAAAAGAATCAATTAATTAAATTGAAATTATAATATATTCAATCCGGAATACTCAAATCATGTCAGTTCACAGTTTTCTCAGTTACAACTGAAAAGTATTTCCTATTTGAATATTTTATATTCTGTAATTTGACAATAAAAATTCAGCAGGTTGAATATTCCGCAAAAAATAAAAATAAAATTATTTTTAAGGACTTCAATAATTTGCCGAAATCAGGGACAACAAGCTTCGTGGAGGGGGGTTGTGCCAAAAATATATGCAAAATTTATTGAAACTAATCGGTTTGACGAAACGAAAGGAATAATAAATCCAAAAAATGGAAGATGAGATGCTAAATATTTCCCTGCATTGAAAACCTCCAAATTTTCACGACTTCACATTTTACATTCACTTAGTACAGGGTGAGCTAAAATGATTTTGGTTTGATATTTAGGCAACCAAATACACAGGTTGGTACAGCTGAAATCTTAAAAAGAAAATCTCCTAGTAATCCAATGGCGTAGCAAAATTTTTTTCCAAAATCTCTAATTTCACAACAAATGTCAAATATTGAAAATGTTTTTCTTCATTTTCGAGGCAGATGCTAACACAAAACAAAGGCTTACGTAAATTAATTTTGGTAAAAACTGAAGTTTATGAAATAAAAGCCACAATAACGAAATTCTAAAATCTGAAGTTTTGACACAACGGTAAAAATTACACATACGCCTCTGCTTTTGTGAAGTCTAGTTACTTTGTTTTGATTTTGACATGATTTTGTGTTACTATGAACTTGAAGCAAACAAATTCCTCAGATTTTTAGGGAGAAATTTGAATTGACCACAATCATAATCATTTTAGCTCACCCTGTACGTGCTGTATCATTCTCCTCCAGGCATCCATGGGATAGACGACTTATTTTGCTCATTAGTCAAATTCTATGCATATAATTGTTTAGACTTGCCCAGTTATTAGTTAATCCTGTGAGTTCGATATATGTATACATGCAACCATATTATAGGGTTTTCCAGACATTTTCAATGAAGTCATTGCGAGAAAAAGTTTAGTGTGCCTCACAGCACCATATTGAACAATTTCGAAAAATCATGGTTTTTTTAAACTATGATACTTCGATTAAGTTCAGGATTTTCTACACTAGTATTGTTTTCAGCTACTTTTATCCTAGTTTTTGCTTTCCAAGAAGTACCATTTTTGTTTTGCTGAAATCCGGGTCATAACAAACAAAGGTGTAATGAAGCCCATGGAATAACACAAGAAATAATTACCAAAAAACATATCAAACTATCGAAGAACAAATTGCTCAGGAAACCCTCAATGCACAGAAAAATATTCGGTTTCGTTCGACCAAACTGGCGGCTTCAGGATTCTTTTTGCCAAAAGTGTAAAGGCGCTACACGTGACGATCCTGAGAATTGTCTGAACCGCAGCGGTTTTAAGGTAAAAATTCTTTATCTTTTGATTTGGTCCAGCACCGACCCTCCAAAGTCAAAATTACGTTTTTGGCCCCGCCCGACAAAAATTAACGGAGCAAGATAACGGATTATCGATCGAAAATATGCGATGAAAAAGGCTTATTGAACACTTTGACGATACGTAAAAAGTTTTATAAATTTCGAAAAAAAAAATCAAAATTTCAACCTCTCGCAAAGAGTTGTAAAAAGTTGCGATTTCGATATTATTTCGTAAAAGATGCGCAACTCCAAATAGTATACAATTTTAAGGATTTAGGCGTAATGTTTGATAACCAATTGAAATTTACAATGCACATAACTAAGATGGTGAATGATTGTTATCGTATGCTATTATTAGGAGTAGCAAAGGCTTTAGAAGTATCGCAACCCTCTGCTGCCTTTATCAGGGCAAACTTGATTATTGCTCCTTAATTTGGTTTCCAAATTACATAACATAATATGTCAATTCTTTGGAGGGGGGAGCAAAGAAGGTTTTTAAAGTACTTATTTTTTCTAAAGCATAATAACTTTCCACCAATTGGGTATAGTTACCAATAATTATTAGATGAATTTAACTTCATCTCAATGTACAACCGGCACAAACTCCAAGTGATATGCTTTTTGTACAAACTATTGAACAATTACTTTAATGGCCCAGTGATGCTAAATCTTATAAATATTAATATACCTCATGTTAATACCAGACAGACTACTATACAGCACTATAGTAATTCACCATTATATAAGATGTTTAGATACTATAATGAGATCTGTTCTGTAGTCGATATTTTTTCTGCCCCTTCATTTTATTCATTCAGACGTAATGTTCAATCCATTCTCTAAGTTTTATTATAGCACTATATAATGTGTATGTCTAAATTAATTACTATTTTATACAGGGTGGTGATTATTTCGATGCTCACCATTGGCATCTTTTAAAGTGGAAGAGATACGAGGTCAGTTAAATTAGAGAAAAGTTGCTCATTTTTATGGTCATTAAAAATCTGAAAGAAAACTTTTTTTTGGAAAAAACCTACAGACAGAACCTTTAGCTGCGGAAAAATTTTCAACTCGCTGGCGAATACACTTTTTAAAATATCTAATAAAAATGAAATTCCCAAAAAAAAGTTTAAGCGTCCACTCAAGCGAAAAAGTTATTTCTTTGAGCAGGGAATTTATTTTAAAAAGTAGTTTTTATTAAAAAAGTGAATTCCATTTTTTAAATACTATTTGAAAACGCTAAATAAACTTTTTATATTTGCCTAAAGTACGAACAGCATTTCGCCGAATATCCTTGAAATTTTGCATTTATATTGGTACCTAGTGATATAATAAATCTCAACGAAGTCAATTTGTATGTGTAATTAGTAATTACAAAGAGAAAGTTTATAAAAGGATAAAAAGCCAACTTTAATATTCTTTTCCTCATTTTTTAGTTTAAAGGGATGGCGCTTGAGGATTCCATGCCTTACATTTTAGGAATTTGGGCTTTTGAAGCGAATTTACTTCCCAGCCTAATAATTTACTCCAAAAATAAGCGATATTTGTACACGAAACCCGTTTATAAAATACCAAAACCCGAAATTTTATTCACGAAAATAAAGACCAAGCAAGACTACAACATATTCCATCAACACTTGGTAAATAATTCAGTTTTAGCTCGCCTAATTTACTCGTTTTGATACACAAATGAGGTTTTTAAAATAATTTTGCCTTACTGTTAATTTTAAAGTGGCTATTAATTAATGAACAACCGCAGTTGCTCCCCTTTTGAACATGGCAATCATCAGATCAAGCTCACGAAGAATGCTGATTCAGAAAACGCTTACTTGCATACTTTAATCAAAGCAGGATCTTCTCTTTTCATTCTTTCCTATTTAATTGGCATATAACAGGGTTCAAACAAGCCTTCTATTTAAATATGGAACACGTAGAACAACATTTAGGCACGTCTTAATAATATCAAAGACATTTCCGACGAAAAATTACGCATCCAAAAGAACTGGTGTGGTTGCAAAATAAATAATATAAACGATAATGAGTGATAACAAAATGATTCGAAAAATGCAATGTCAACATGTTTAGAATATTGGCTATATAAATAACGCAATAAAGCTTTTTGAAGGCCTTACAATAATAAAAATAATAAATAAAATTGTTTTATTCTCACAAATATTTAACAAAATGCAAATAATTAATTTCTAACCATATTTTCATTATTTAAATATGCAAATACCATGAACTTTTTTAAAATCTATAAGTACCAAACTGCAATAAAACTGGGGTAATTATTATTTTATTTTATACCATGCACGTATTTTATTTCTCATTGAAACAGGTGAAACATTCCAAATATCTAAAATAAAAGGGCTCGTAAAAGTATTGGTTCTGTAGTAAGTAGTAAGTTTACCTTTTCGACGATATGAACACTGTTTCAATAGTTTTTAAATCAATTTTTATTTGTTTTTTGATTAATGGAGACTTACCTAAAACAACAGCTCAACTTAATACTCAAGAAATTACAAAAACATTAGCCGAAGGTGATGTATTTCTGAATAAATCTGTCAAAATTGCTCATTACAATATAGAAAATACTTCATTCAAATATCATCAATTTCCAAAGAATATTATTCTCGATGTTATTGTTTTATTCATTGGAAATTGATGGAGCATTATGTTTTCAATGGAGCATATCACCTACTTTTAAAAACTTAATCCTTTATATTTTCTTTCTTACTTAAATAGAACTATCTTGTAGTTCGATTTTATAAGTTAATAGAGAATACAATTTAAAAAAAGTATTTTTCTGCTTTTAAAAATGATTGCCACTTAAGAAATCTTAGTTGTTGTTTGTAATAACCAGCGTGTTTATTGTTTTTATATTTTTAAAGAGGTATAATTGTTAAGTCAAACAAAATTTGCTAATCTTTGCTATTTTTTATTTAAATTAGACGTTTAATAATTGTTTATAACGGCGCAGTGTAAGTAACGTAAATGGGTTTTTTTTATAACTTAACGATGGAAAATAATTTTACACTCGTAAATATTTCTTAGTGACCTCAGATATTTAGAACTATGTAAGTTAGGCAAACAGTAAAAAAATAGGGACAAGAAGGTGAAAAATACAATACCTATACACGATTGGGGAGATATTTTGGGTATTTTTAAAATAAAAGCAAAAATCGGTTAACTATGTATGGTATTTAATATAGGTGAATAAAAATAACAACAAAAGTAATATTAAAGATTTAATTTTATAAGTTGAAATTTATATAAGATAATTTTTAATACTTTATGAATCATTAAGCTATTTAAAGGTTTTAAACCTGTTGTTATTGACCATCACTACCAAAAATGATGTAATTTTCTCAGTCGTCATTTTGAATTTTTTAGTTACATTTATTTAAATAAATATACTGGGTGTAAACGAAACATGGGCAACCTCTAAATCATACAAATATTTAAATAAATAATACAAATACTTAAATTAAATTGTAATTTGTAAAAAAATTTTTTTTCAAAATCAGACAAGGAGTCAAGAATTTAAAAAAAAATTAAGAAAATAGTCACTTTTTCAGATTTTATTTTTTTTAGCGAAAACAAAAAAATGTAAGGGCTCAATTTTTTTTATATTTTGTTACAGATACAGTCTTTAGTAAAACTGCATAAAAAGTTTTTTTTTTTTAAATCAGACCAGGAGTCAAAATATTTAAAAAAATAATGAAAATAATCACTTTTTCTTTTTTTAAATTTTTTGACTCATGGTCTGATTTTGAAAAAACTTTTTATGCAGTTTTACTAAGGACTGTATCTGTAACAAAATATAAAAAAATTGAGCCCTTACATTTTTTTGTTTTCGCTAAAAAAAATAAAATCTGAAAAAGTGACTATTTTCTTAATTTTTTTTTAAATTTCTTGACTCCTTGTCTGATTTTGAAAAAACTTTTTATGTAGTTTTACTAAGGACTGTATTTTTAACAAAATATAAAAAAATTGAGCCCCTTTTTCTAAAAAAAATATGAATGTAAAATTGAATGCATTTAAATGTAACTTCAGCCCGGTTTCATATTTTTTTTTTGATACTAGAAATTTAAAAATTGGCATGTGGGTTGAACATTTATAAAAATAAGTACTTTACATATTATTATAATTTAAAAAAAATTATTTATATTTTTAGTAAGCGGAGAGATTCGATTGGGTATATCACGAGTTTTATCCTTATTAGAAGATTTTAAAAATTGCATTAAAGGATTAAGAACTTTAGGTAAGATTATCCATTTGATAGTAGATACTATGATCAGGATATCAATATCCTGATAGTGAAACCCCATAAGTCCTTTTATTATTCATGGACCCGATTAATGAGTTTACTTACAACTCTAAAATTAATTCCAATGAGTAACGCCAAAATTATTTATCTATAAATTATTTCTCCCAAAATACTAAAAAAATTTCAATGAAATTTTATATGCATGCATTTTTATTAAAAATGCTCGTTTGGTAAAAATTTTAGAGGACATAATACACTCAACTATTATTACTTATACATTTTTAGATTGTAAAATGAGAAATTAATACTACTTAAATTGTTACAGCTTGTGAATTCGGATTTACAATGTTTTGTTCGCCAGAAGGTAAGTAATTTTATAAGTATTTCAAGTTGACAGTATACAGGGTGTCTCAAAAAGAAGTGCTCAGAAGAATATCCTAGAAAGTAGACGAGATTTTATCAACAAAAAAAACAATAGTCAGGGTCGGAACAGCCCAGTTTTTTTATGGGTCATTGAATTTTGTTCTCGCAAAAAATATCGTTAATTCGAAATTCTGTTATAGTACATAAACTATATGGTCAACTTAAATGAAAAAAATTGTAAAGTAAAGCTAATTAATGCCACTTTGGCTTGAAATTATAAAACCATCAACAAAAATTATTTTGAAACAAAAATATACCGCGCTGAAGTTACATTTAAAAAAAAAGATGGCATTTATATACGAATATTTTAACGTTTTACTTCTGTTTTAATCTGAGGTCTGAGGAAGCCAGCGAATGACTGGCGAAACGTCACAGAAAGATTTAAGTTAAAGTAAATAAAAAAATTGTCCTCTTAGCCGAAGAGTTTTATTCCCTAGTTACATTCAAATGCATTCATTTTTGCATTCATATTTTGTTTTTAGAAAAAAGGGCTCAATTTTTTTATATTTTGTTACAAATACAGTCCTTAGTAAAACTACATAAAAAGTTTTTTCATAATCAGACAAGGACTCAAAAAATAAAAAAAAATAAGAAAATAGTCACTTTTTCAGATTTTATTTTTTTAGCGAAAACAAAAAAATGTAAGTGGTTAATTTTTTTATATTTTGTTACAGATACAGTCTTTAATAAAACTGCATAAAGAGTTTTTTTCAAAATCAGACCAAGAGTTAAAAAATTTAAAAAAGAATGAAAATAATCAGTCACTTTTTCACATTTAATTTTTTAATCGAAAACAAAAAAATGTAAGGGCTCAATTTTTTTATATTTTGTTACAGATACAGTCTTTAGTAAAACTGCATAAAAAGTTTTTTCCAAATCAGACCATGAGTCAAAAAATTAAAAAAAAAATTAAAAAAATAGTCACTTTTTCAGATTTTATTTTTTTTTATCGAAAACAAAAAAATGTAAGGGCTCAATTTTTTTATATTTTGTTACAAATACAGTCCTTAGTAAAACTACATAAAAAGTTTTTTTCAAAATCAGACAAGGAGTCAAGAAATTAAAAATAAAATTTAAGAAAATAGTCACTTTTTCAGATTTTATTTTTTTATCGAAAACAAAAAAATGTAAGGGCTCAATTTTTTTATATTTTGTTACAGATACAATCCTTAGTAAAACTGCATAAAAAGTTTTTTCAAAATCAGACCATGAGTCAAAAAATTTAAAAAAATAGTCACTTTTTCAGATTTTATTTTATTTATCGAAAACAAAAAAATGTAAGGGTTCAATTTTTTTATATTTTGTTACAGATAGAGTCCTTAGTAAAACTGCATAAAAATAATGTTTTGATGATGATTTAATAACTTCAAACAAAATTGGCATTAATTAGATTTACTTTATATTTTTTTCAATTAAACTGACCAAATAGTTTATGAACTATAACAGAAGTTCGAATTAAAGACATTTTCTGTGAGAACAAAATTCAGAGATTTGTCAAAAAACAGTGGACTGTTACGACCCTGACTATTGGGTTTTTTGTAGATAAAGTCTATTTTCTAGGATTTCTTCTGAGCACTTCTTTTTGGGAGACCCAGTATATCAAGATAAATAAAATTTTACATATAAATTCAAAAAGTTGATAGTTTTAAATTTATAAGTTGTACTCCAAATTTAAAATTTTTCTGTATTATTTAGTTCATATTTAAGGAATCCTTGCTTTATAATTTAAACTCGGTATACTAAACACTAAACCATTGTAATTTAAATATGTATTAAGTATTTTTACTTTTTAAGGAAAAACCACAAGGAATGCGTATTTAAAAGAATTTCCTCAAAAATTTCTAAAACAACTTTATGTAAGTTTACATTACCTACTATATTAAATTAAACACATCTATTTAGAATTTAGAAAAATTATTATGGATTATATTATAACTTAGTAAGTAGTTTCATTTTATTTACAGGAAAAATATTTGCAGCTTAAATATGACGTATGAAAAAATGAAATATATTTTTTAATCTTTAGATTGCAAAAAATAAAATTTGTTTAATTAAAATTTTATGTTTTTATTATCCTCAATTTTTACCTAATTATCTTTTCAATCAAATTGGGACACCCTGTATAATACATCATATTTAAAAGTTCAATTGTTAGTTTTTTAAGAGCATCTTCCTAGGGGAACACGTTGCTGCATTGAAATATTGTCCGATCGAAATAATACTGGATCGAAATGCTGCACCGAAAATTGTTGGGCCGAAAGTGTTGCCCTTTCGAAACTTTGCTGCGTCGAAATATTGCTGGGTCGAATATCGTTGCATTGAAAAATGGAGGGGGTAAAGCAGTGTCAAGCTTCAAGCTTTGTACCGCGTTTCTGCTAAACCTTAATACGAACCTCCTTACAGGGAATAGATGATCTATCCCAATTTTCTGGAGATTCTATGCAAATTATAAGCGAATCACCAATAATAATTAATGCGATACGCTAGAGAGCGCGCGAGTTTGGACGAAAAATTGTAAAAAAAAATCATGAAAACGAACATTACTAGGATATTTCTAGTTTCCTTTGACAGGTTTACAATTTTTTTTTTCGGATTTATAAACTAAATTCTTTAGACTACAAATAATTGGATATTTGCCTTGTGCAGGGAGGGGTCCAAAATTAAGGTACTTTCTCAATTTTTTTTCATCCGCTTTTTAGTTCAATATAGTTACTTTAAAATCTTCTATGAAAAAAAATATATAAAAACCACTATATTTGCCGTTTAGGAAATCAGTATTAAGTGGACCATTAAAAGTAACGGCGCCCTTTCCACTTTTAGTAAAAATATTAGTGGGATCGCCGATAAAAAAAAACAAAATATGCAAAAAAATAAAATTTATTCAATAATTGTTTTGTTTTTATTATCGTCAATTTTTACCTAATTAGAAATATTTTCAAATTTGGTTATCTTTTACAAATGCGTCTAAGGTTGTTCCAGAATTTTAGCCAGGAGTGTATAATATATTATGTATCATACTTAAAAATAACAATTGTTGGTTTTTTTAAGTGGAACATTAAAAGTAACGACGATCTTCCCACTTTTAGTAAAAATATTAGTGGGATGGTCGATAACATTTTGCATTGTGTGCATTTTGTTAATCAGGAATTTGTAAGTACAATAGTTGATTTATGCAGCAAGATTAATAATTAATTTTAACAATTTAATATAAAATTAAGAAATTAATATTTAGTTAACTACTTAGTATATTATTCAACAAGCGAGAAATGGTAGCCATTATTCACGAAGACCGAAATTGCGACACGAGTGAATAATGGCTATTTTCTTGCGAGTAGAATTTTGGGGATATTTTTCGTATTTTTGGCATTTCTTGATTTCTTCTATGTAAATTTTATTCTTTAGTTAAAATTGCTCTTTACGCAAAAGGCTGTCCATTGCAGCTTTGTGATTGGTTCACACACGCTCCGAGCATGTTGAATAATGGTAAAAATTTAGTAATGAATTTAATTACCAATTATCAAAAATTTCAAACGCAACCAATCGTTTATTCAATAGTCGTGGAAAAACATTATTTTTAAATGGGATCATTATGATCTACAAATCTTTATATGCTTGGAGTACATGGTAATTGCACAAAAATATATCGCTGTGTGGTTATACATATGTAGCTATTACAATTGTTGTTATAAATAATTTGTTTGGAAACATTAGTCATAATGTAATCATTGTTAATTACTCTTTAATATCTCTAGTAATATCTATTATTAGCTTTCAAAGTGCAACGCGATAAAATTTTTAGAATAATTTTCGTTTGATTCACTAAAAATAAATAAATGAAATTACTTTTTATCATTATCTTACAATAACTTACACAATATTGAAATAACCCGAATAACAGAATCATAACATAACATAACATCATAACAGAAGAATACATGGTGTATTTTAAAGGTGCAACGATTATTATTATTCGATCACTGGTTGGCATAACGTAGAATAATTCCAAATATTCGGCAAAAATATACATAATTACATTACAAGAAAATCTTATAAAACTGTTGTTTTTACCATGATTAATATTTAATTTTTTTCTTTTCTTTTTTTTTGGTTTGTTTTTTTAAGTTATAGCGTACGAAAAATAACTGAATTTTCTTACATCATTTTTACATAAATTATATTAAAACGTGTTTGCCGAGGTGTTTTCATTAATTCCGAGATTAATTCAATAATAAAAATGCGTAAAGCACACGCAAAGTTTGTAAATTACCCAAGACATTTAACATTGAACCTTTTCATCAATTTTTTATTAAAAACATGAAAATTGCCACTACTACACAGGGTGTCCGATATCCGCAAAAAGACGTAATAACTCTTCCAATACGTTATTAGTTATTAGTGAGGTTGTTAGAGACCTTATAATGATCATTCTTCAGCCATAAACTAAAAACAAGTAAATTTGGTGACAAGGATAGAAAAAACTTGGTTATAATTAAAGGTGACGACAGCTTCAAGATTATCTAGCTTAGCATCTTAATTAATATATATACCGGGTGGAAATGAAAACCGGGTCACCTCGATAACTTTTTTATTTATGAATAAAAAAATTTGAAATTTGGCTATGTTCTATAGTTCGAAAAACAAATTTTATGTGCATTTTTTATTTTCGAAATCACTTCCGGTTTCACCGGAAACACCATGAACTTTGTTTTTTTAAATGTAACATCCCATATTTTTATTCATGGCTTAAAATACTTTTAAAAAAGAAGTATTTTTGAGATATTAGTTTTTATTTTTTTTGTAAAAAATTTTTTTTTCAAAAAAAAAAGGTTTTCGAAGTCGGTGAAAAGTACCAAAACTAATTCTAAATAATTCAAATACCTAAATAAAATTGTAATTTGAAAAAAAATTTAAGTGGTTTTTGAACTATTAATTTTTAAACTTAGTTAATGAAGATTTTATCAAATATCTCACTTTTTTTAAATGCAATGATGCCGGGTCATTCGACTTTTTAAAAAGAGGATTTTATAACGATTATTTTGGTACCCCATATGTAGGGGTATTACTTTGCATGTGCCTGTAATAAAGATACTTAATAGCTATTATTTGCCAACTTAAGAAATAAATAATTTTACTAGTTCATTTAGCGTTCTCCAGGGTGCACCCCTACATATGTACATGTTTTTGTGCACTAAGTAACGCTTTTGTACACTCGTGCAAGAAAGCATGACTTTATGCACTGACAACTGATCATAAATGGGCTACTTTTTGCACGATAATAGAAAAAAGAACCTTTTTTGTCACATACTTAGAACTTACTAATGTTTAATAATAAGTACAAGAAAATAGGGTGTAACATTTAAAATAAGAAAATTGATGTCATTTCCGGCGAAGCCGGAAGTGAAATTAATTTTTTTTTAGTTCAATAAATGCGAGTTTTTATGCTAAACAACATAAATAAATAGCTTTATTACCAACAGCCTAAAGGCCAATACAGTAACATAGTAGGTTTTACAAATAATTATAAAAAAAATTTAAATTTACATATAGTATAAAATGACAAAATGGTGCAAGAAAATCTTATATAACAAAATATAACATATAACAAAACATGTACTGAAGTGTATATAGAAGTTTCAAAATGCCTGCAGGCAACTTAACCTACAGCATTCAATATACAGGATGTTCCGTAAGTAATGCAAATAATGAAAGGGGTTGTTCAGGACACCAAAACAAGCAACTTTTGTTAATAAAACCAAATCCGGAAATTGACCATTAAATCACTAGGTTGAGACAAAAATTTTTAAATTTAATTTACAAAAATAGTTTTATTTTCTTTTTTTGTAAATAAATGTTTGCGATTTATTGTCATGTCTTTACAATGGACCGTGCACAACAGATTTAAGAAAAACACGACACAAATTTGGAGTGAACAACTTTAAATACGATTTTTCTTTAAATGTACGCCAATTTCTGGATGAAGTTTTTCCCAACCGTTGGATTGGTCGTGGCGGACCTGTTAATTGGCCTGCACGTTCCCCTGATCTCACAAGCTTAGATTTTTTCCTTTGGGTATATTTGAAAAGTCTGGTGTACGAGACGCCTGTTACTACAGAAGAAGAACTTCTCGCAAGACTTATGGCTGCTTGTACCATTCTGCAAGACATCCCTGAGATATTCCAGAGGGTTCGAACATGTATGAACCAGCGTGCAACGTTGTGCATTCAACAAAATGACCGAAATTTCGAACAATTTTTGTAAATTTTATTAAATAATTAACTTAATTACCTTAAATCTTTTTTATTTACCCTGGCTTAATGGTTAATTTCCGAATATGGGTTTATTAACAAAAGTTGCTTGTTATGGTGTCCTGAACAACCCCTTTCATTATTATGCATTACTTACGGAACACCCTGTATATTTTTTAAATGTATTAAAACTTAGTTGAAAACTATCAGCTCTATCAACATACATATAAATTATAATACATAATTACATAAATTATGGTAAAATTATAGTAAAATTTATATTTTCATAAATAAAGAAATTGCAGCGATGAGTGGCCCTAGTTTCGTGTACACCCGGTCAAATTGTATTCTTTTAATACATTTTTTTGTTTATGCTTAAAAAAATCAAATTTAAAAAAGTGACTATTTACTATTTAGTTTCAATTTTTTTGACTGAGGAGGGGTGTAAATGTTTTTTTCCAAAGATTGTATATATAACAAAATACAAAAAAGGCATCCTTGCATATTTTTCTTTTCGATTAAAAAAACGCGGAAATTGTAAGTACCCAGTTATTTTCAAAATCCTTGAGTTTATTTTTTGACACGGTATAATTTTTGAAGGAACATTTTTTATGACCTAAAAATCATAAATCTGAAAAAGGTACTTAGATATTAACGTAAAAAATTTTGTACAAGGACTTCCTTTTATAATGTCCTTGAGAGTTCCGGGGACTTTCTCAGACTTCCTCGGACTTTCGAATTATTTTTGATGCACGTACTTCCGAAATATGTTTGGGACTTTCGTAATATAGTTCGGAAATCACATTTCGAAATATGCTTGGCAGTTCCTCGGACTTCCTTAAGCATATGCAAGGACTTTCACGCGTATCGTGCCCTTCGAAATTTGAAAAAAAAAAGTTTTGTGTGATTTTAAAGTCTATATTGATAATAAGCCATAAAATTCTTTCTATTTAAGAAAATCCAAAAAGTGACTCAGGGTCTGATTTTTAAGAAACTTTATGTTGTTTTTTTTTATTTCCAAGGCCTGTATGTGAATGGGTAATAAAACTATAAAAATAATTATTGTTTTCGATTAGGAAAATTTTTAACTAATTTATCGAGTCATGATCTGATTTTGAAGAGACTTTTGGTATGGTTTTTCTATGGCCTGTATAGGTTATAAACTTAAAAAATAATCTGAAAAAGTTTAAATTTGTTTTAATTTCGTTTTCTATTTTTTTCGAGTCTTGATTTGATTTTGAAGAAAATATTCATATTAAACAAATAAAATCTGAAAAATTGACTAGTATCAAATTTTTCTTACAACTTTGATTCAGTGTCTGATTAAAATGGTATATATAGTGAGAACTAAATGTACAATCACTCGCAAAGGGTTCCATGAAAAAAGCGCACAGAAAAAACGCACGCCCATAAATGCGCACAAGAAAAAAGGGCACACGGAAAGAAGCGCACACGGAAAAAAAGCGCACACGGAAAAAACGCAGATTTCACATGGTAATTATATTATAAAATTTATGCTTGTATATGTAAACATTTTTTCACGATTTATGTTAAAACGAATCATTTTAATTAAACAAAAATTATACATAGGTATAATACTGTAATTTTTTTATTTGAACTACATTATTGTGCCGTAACAGCATTGTGCATAACGAAATAATGTTATTATTGTACCTTTATTGTAGGTATGGGAGTTTATAGACAATTTAAAGATTATCGGAATAAATAAATTTGACTTAAAATCAAAATTAGTCAAAATGAACATAGCAATGAAATAATATAAATAAATAATAGTAGTAATTTGCCGTATTTAATTTTTTTGGGAAAATCGCTCGTACAGGTCAATTTTAGTTTTTAAAATACCATCTCTTGGTATCAAAAAAGTATAAATGACGTCACTTTTGATTTTGCAATAACGTCATCATCGATTTTTTTAAATGGAAACCCCCACTTTGTTAATTCGTTTTTGATAGACTTCATGTCACTCAACGAAAGATATAAAAACATGATTATATTTATATTATCATCATTTATGGCTGTGCGCTTTTTTCTGTGCGCATTTATCATGTGCGCTTTTTTCTGGTCACCCTCGCAAAGATATCGAGGACACAAAAGAAATATTCGATCCATGGTTTCACAGACACGAGATCACATTGTACAATTATAAAATCTTTATATATCGAGGGTTTCATGGAAGAGGAGCGTATGAGCCAAATTGATAATTTTAAAGGAACAACAAAAAACTTCTGAAAATTTAGTACCTATATATACAGGGTGTCTCATTTGACGTTGGACTGTATGGGTATCTTTGTTATTATTGGAGATAGAAAGTCGGTTAAATGGACAAAGTAGTAGAGATTTTTTCCAATATTAATAATTCATTTACAAAGAATTTGAATATCGCATCGTTCCAACGCTATCTTGAAAAAACAAGAAAATGCGATTTTCAAAATATGGCTATAACTTCGTTATTTTCGGCGGTACCAACAATTTTTTTTAACTTACATACAATTTTTTGTGTACAATGCAGTAAAACAAACGAATATTTTTCTTCGCCAACGGATTGACCGGAAATGAAACAAACTTATTTTTTTCTTGTAGCAGCCATATTGGATTTACACATATTCGGAATTAGTGTATTTTTCTGAGTAATTTGATATATAATATGTAATATTTTAAGAAAAATAGAAATAATTTTATTTTACTAACAAAAAATGGCATTGAATAGATGTAAACTGTCAATACATATGTGTTAAGATTTATTTTACATTTAATATTTTAAATAGATACATTTATGTTATTGACAATTTACATCTTTTAAAGTCCAATGTTAGTTTGTAAAATCAAAAATTTTTTTTTTTTTTTAATGACATATGGTATATCAAATTACTCAGAAAAAAATACTGATTCTGAATATGTGTAAATCCAATATGGCTGCCATAAGAAAAAAATAAGTTTGGTTCATTTCCGGTCATTCCGTTAGCGAAAAAAAATATTCATCTGTTTTACTGCATTGTACACAAAAAATTGTCTGCATTATGTCAAAAAACCTTTTTGGTACCATATTAAATAAAGAAGTTATAGCCATATTTTAAAAATCGCATTTTGTTGTTTTTTCAAGATAGCGTTGGAACGATGCGATATTCAAATTTTTTGTAAAAGAATTACTAATATTCGAAAAAATCTCTACTACTTTGTCCATTTAACCGACTTTCTATCTCCAATAATAACAAAGATACCCATACAGTCCAACGTCAGATGGGACACCCTGTATATTTAACATTTAAAAATGGTGATATTTAAAATTATTTTAATACATTGGTATTCATGCATAACCTTACGTATACGGATTTTTAGCAAGAAAGTAGTTCAAATTTTCTCTCAAAAAAGGTTTAAAACGATTTTCTGAAAAATGGTTTATAATTTAAATATACAGAGGGGTGCACAAAAAATGGCCAACGATGTAGCTTCGTTATTTCTTATCCGATTTTAATAAGTGATATGTCAAATTAAATGGTTTGAAGAATACTACTATCAGATAATAAAAAATTAATTTTATTTTTGAAAACATCAGAGGAGGAGGAGGTAAATTTTTTTTTTCAAATGGCAACATATTTTTTTGGATTGAAAAAAATCATTAACAAAAATAATCTAAACCAATTATACCAATAATTTTTTTATTAAATTAATTTTTTTTAATTTAATTCAATTGTTTTTTTTTGTTTTTGAGTTTTCAGTTTTTTTAAGATTTGTTTTTTTTAATTTATTATTATTAAATTAAAAAATTATTAATAAATTAAAAATTATTAATAAATTAAAAATTATTAATAAATTAAAAATTATTAAAAATACATTAAAAAACAAAACTTAAAAAAATAAAAAACTCAAAATTCAAAAACAAAAAAAAAGAATTGAATTAAATTAAAAAAAAATAAAAAATTTTTTTTAAAAAATAAGAAAAAAAAATTTTTAAAAAATTATTGGTTTAGATTATTTTTGTCAATGATTTTTTCAATCGAAAAAATATGTTGCCATTTGAAAAAGAAAACTTGCCTCCTCCTTCTCTGATATTATCAAAAATAAAATTAATCTTCTATTCTTCAAACCATTTAATTTGACATACCACTTATTAAAATCGGATAAGAAATAACGAAGCTACATCATTGGCCGTTTTTTGTGCACCCCTCTGTATAAACAAAATATTTTGCCCAATGACTTACTTTATTGAATTTTATTTACATCTTGTCAAAAGAAAAGTATAATCCTGTATTATGAAAATAAAACATTTTGCTATAAAATTTAAATAAAAAATAAGAATCTAAAAATGAATGCAAAATTACGTGCATTTAAATGTTAATTCAGGCCTCAGGCCGGTGCGGTTTCCCTAATAAATTTAATTAGTTATTAATGAACGAGTAAGTTAAAAAGAGAGATTAACAATTCTGTCACAATTAAAATAAAAACGATCCCGAGTTTTTTCGATAATAACCGATGTCCCGATATAAAGTGTGGTGATAAAGTTTGGAACAAAATTCGTAACTACCGTATTTAATTTTTTTGAGTATAAAAAAAATATTAATGATGTCACTGGTGATTTAACAATGACGTCATCATCGATTTTTTTAAATGAAAACCCTCACCTTTTTTACTCGTTTTTGATCGAGGGGTACGACACGGTATAAAATTTTGTACAAGGACTTCCTTTTATAAAGGACTTCCCGGGACTTCCTCAGAATTTCCGGGACTTCCTCGGAATTCCCGGGACTTCCTCGGACTTCCCGGGGCTTCCTCGGACTTCCCGGGACTTCCTCGGACTTCCTCGGACTTCCCGGGACTTCCTCGGACTTCCCGGGACTTCCCGGGACTTCCTCGGACTTCCCGGGTAGTTAAAGGGTAGTTTTGGAGGTTCGTAAAAGTTCGGAAATCATCGGCTTCCGAATTTTGCATGGGACTTCCCCGGACTTCCTCGGACTTCCAGGGACTTCCTCGGACTTCCTCAGACTTCCCGAGACTTCCTCGGACTTCCCGGGGCTTCCTCGGACTTCCCGGGACTTCCTCGGACTTCCCGGGACTTCCTCGGACTTCCCGGGACTTCCTCGGACTTCCCGGGACTTCCTCGGACTTCCCGGGTAGTTAAAGGGTAGTTTTGGAGGTTCGTAAAAGTTCGGAAATCATCGGCTTCCGAATTTTGCATGGGACTTCCCCGGACTTCCTCGGACTTCCTCAGACTTCCCGAGACTTCCTCGGACTTTCCGGGACTTCCTCGGACTTCCCGGGACTTCCTCGGACTTCCCAAGGACTTCCATGGGACTTCCTTTAGCGTGTACAAGGACTTCCTCGCGTGTCGTACCCCTCGTTTTTGATAGACATTCATGTCACCTAAACGATGATACAAAAAAATAATTACGTTTGTAAAAAAAATTTGAATAAAAAATTTTTATGTCAACTTCAAATTTATTTGAACTATTAAATTTGAAAGATTCGAATGTTTTATAAGATTTATTTTGACTGATTTCAATAAATGGTAAATAGCTTAAGTTAAATTTTATTCATTCTAAATTTTCTTACATTTAAATCGATTCCAAAGAACTTGTTTTTCAAGTTTATTGAAGTAAAAATTTTTTTATTCAATTTTTTTTTTACAAATGTAATCATTTTTTTGTATCATCGTTTAAGTGACATGAATGTCTATCAAAAACTACTAAAAAAAGTGAGGGTTTTCGTTTAAAAAAATCGATGACGTCATTGTTAAATCAGCAGTGACGTCTTAATAATTTTTTATATCAAGAGATGGCATTGTAAAAACTAAAATTGACCTGTCGATTTTCTCTAAAAAATTAAATACGGCAGCGACGAATTTTGTTCCAAACTTTATCACCACCCTGTATGAACCTAATTATATCAATTAATACAGAGCTCTGTATTCAAAACTCAAAACAGTGGGTAGTAACGTTTAAATTTGAAATGTTCAGGTGTATATGAATTATTCACAAATCTGTAATTTCATTTAAAGCTACAGTAATTTGTTTTATTTAGAAAAGCAGTTCAAAATCAAAAGTATCACAACTTTACTTCATAGTGAATTTCAATATGTATAATTCTCAACAGAGGGCGCCTCTAGAATCATTAATTAATCAAAAATCATTCGTTATTGGGTGCTATTAATGAATGATTTTGTATATATACATTAAAAATACTCATTATTTCAGCGGAAAATTAAATTTAGCCCGATATTAAGGGACATTTAGTGATTTAGTATACATAAAGGCATTATTTTACAATGCAAAAATAAACAATCAAATTAAAATTAGGTTAACAATCATAAAAATTATTTTTTTACAATATACAGAGGGGTGCACAAAAAACGACCAACGATGTAGCTTCGTTATTTCTTGTCGGATTTTAATAAGTGATATGTCAAATTAAATGGTTTGAAGAATACTACTATCAGATAATAATAGATTAATTTTAATTTTGAAAACATCAGAGGAGGACGCAACTTTTCTTTTTAATTCAATTGTTTTTTTTGTTTTAGAGTTTTCAGTTTTTTATTTTTTTTAAATTTTGTTTTTTAATTTATTATTAATAAATTAAAAATTAAATTAAATTAAAAAAAATTAATAACAATAAAAAAATTAAAAAAAAAATTGAAAAAAAAATTTAAAAATTAGTTTAAAAAAAATAATGGTATAATTGGTTTAGATTATTCTTGTTGATGATTTTTTTCAATCGAAAAAAATATGTTGCCATTTGAAAAAGAAAAGTTGCCTCCTCCTCCTCTGATGTTTTCAAAAATAAAATTCTTCTTTTGTTATCTGATAATAGTATTTTTTAAACCATTTAATTTGACATATCACTTATTAAAATCGGATTTATAACGAAGCTACATCGTTGGTCGTTTTTTGTACACCACTCGGTATAATATAAATAATAATACATTATACCGCAATGTTTAAATACATAAATAAATATAGTGTGGTATTATTTATTAAAGATTGATATTATTTCTTATAAACAAATATAATTTAACAAGTTATTTGTACTTTATGGGTGAATAACCGAATAACAGTACCAACCGCTCGCAACCACTTGATATAATTAATACATCTTCAATGAAATCTTCGCAACTTAACACATTTTAGTGTCGCGTATTAAATCACATGCTTTTAAAAATTTAATTTGTCAACAGGTAATCATACAAAATGGCCTTGAAAGGAGCTACGTCTTTTTTAAATTTTTATTTAAAAAGCACAAGTGGGCGTAACATAAACTTTAATGTAAATAACGATAAGTAGCATAGCAAAATTGCGATTTTCATTAATTTGATAAATACAAAAAATAAATATATTATTGGCATTGGCTTACCTAGATAAAAGAAGTTTAATTAATCCAAATTGCGTAACAGCGATGTATACACACGATTGTTTACTTTTTAAAGGTGATAAAAAACATATGTAACTTATATTACGCGGCCGAATTTAAAGACACGTGCTGATCATTTTGTTAAGAAACCGATTTATTAGCGATCTATTAATATACAACGGTTTCCTCCGTAATTACGAATCACATCCAACCACTTTTAGGAAACAGACCCTTCCACTTTTAGGTTGGGAATGTAGGAATGGAATGGCCAAATAATTTTCTTATCGAATTTACGACGCGCCACCTGTTATCGTTGAAAGTAGTTGTTCATTACCAACATTAAAAATATTACAGATGACCAAGTATACGGGGTGACCGAAATTAAACAGAAATAATTCTACAACTGTAAAACTAATTTTAAAAGTGATATTTATTGGTAGATAGCATAAGTACAGTGAATTCAAATAAGATTAATATCCCAACTATGCAACCAAACATACTCTGTGGTGATTTTAGACTTGCTAAGTTGACGTACCTGTTAAATTTAGTTCAATTTTAAATCTGATCTGTCACTTTAACCAAAGCGTCTTCAGCAGTTTTTCTTCGGATATTTTTCAAGTTATTTCTCAGTGTACTGCAAATTTTATAAAACTAAAATTATTGAAGTTAAAATATTTGTGATTTGCGATGGTTTATTGACCGGAGCACAACGTATTCATTTCAATGTAACCAACTGTGGGAAACTTAGGTTTCCTACCATTAAATGTCAACTGTATCTTTCAAAACTTTGTTGAAAACCGTGTATATTATGCCTTAAATTAAGCTATACCTACAGTCTGGTTGCCTAGTTTTTAGTAGTAAAATAGAAAAATTAATTAATTTTTGGGTATCGTTTTGAGCACGTTTCGAGTGGTATAAGCATAGTGAAAAACCTAAGAAATTAAATAATATGAATATATTTCAATGCCTTAATTTATATCAATTATAGCAAAACCCAAGCCTACTTTTGTTATAAATGGAAGTATTGAAATTTTATACAGGGTGAGCTAAAATGATTGTGGTCAATTCAAATTTCCCGCCTAAAAATCTGGGGAATTTGTTTACTTCAAGTTCATAGTAACACTAAATCATGTCAAAATCAAAACAAAGTAACTAGACTTCACAAAAGTAGAGACGTAGGTCGTTGATTGAATTATTAATACCTAATACTTCAATCAACGCGTAGGTGTAATTATTACCGTTGTGTCAAAACTTCAGATGTGTGAATTTCGTTATTGTGCCTTCTATTTCATAAACGTCTATTTTTATCAAAATTAATTTGAATAAATCTTTGTTTTATGTTAGCATCTGCCTCGAAAATGAAGAAAAACATTTTCAATATTTGACATTTGCTGTGAAATTAGAGATTTTGGAAAAAAAATTTGCATTGAATTACTAGGAGATTTTCTTTTTAATATTTCAGTTGTACCAACCTGCGTATTTGATTGCCTACATATCAAACTACAATCATTTTAGCTCACCCTGTACTTCATTTCTTAGGTTTTTATCATTATCACTCTAAACTAAACTAGCATATCCTAGGGTAGCATGGAAAATCTCACTTTTTTAGGAACGACACAACTGTTCAACTAATAATTACTAATTACGAACAAGCGGCGATAGAGATTACCTTTCTAGCTCTACTTTTGAACTTTAAAGTAATAGATGTCTAAAAAAAAGTTATTTACTCCTAAAATGATGTCCAAAACAATGGAAAAAAAGATATATTATACAGGGTGTCCCAAAATTCGACCTAAAACAATTAAAATGAAAATAATTTGATATGACCTTACATAAGCCTCCAAAGTTGAATTTTTAAAAAAGATTTTTTTTTATTACAGCCAAAACAGTAATGAAATCTTTTTATACATGATTTTAAATAATGGACGCTCAATTGGTAAAAATTTGGCTAATGCTCGACTTTTGTAAATGGTGTTGGATGGAAGAAGAAGACACAAAACAGTCATAAACTTTTTAGGTATTTACAAATTTTATTTAAAAATTATTTTTTCATGTAGAAAACTGAAAAACGAAAATTTTCTGTCCCTTATGAATTTTTCGTAAGCTGAGTTCTTTTTGAAAAAAATTAAAAAAAAAATGGTAGGAAAGTTAGCCCACTCAACATACATTTTTAAAAAAATACTTTTTTTAAAAATTAAAAGTAATTTATTACAAAAAAACCATTGCATTTACTTAATATTACACGTGTATGTGTTATTGATGCTATACCTATATATTTATGGGAAAATTATGAAAAATCATAAAAAAATCAAGAAGATCTGAATAGGTTAAAAATTGGAAATTAATTCTTTGGTCTAACACTGTGGTGCCGCTCATTCTAAAATGAATTTTTTTATTTTTACTCAAATTTACAAAGAAATAGATGAAAAATGTCCCGTTTTTTAAATGCATCAAATAACGCTCGTGTGAATGCAATTTTAAGAAACTGTCGTTCTTGGAGTGGTGCGAAAATCGCGTCGTTCCAACCCTGTACATTCTTGTATCATTTACACGCACAATCTTTCCTGCGCACAAAGCTCGCGACATGCTAAAACTGTGAAAAAGATCGTTAATTCGATACAAAAAAAAAAGAATATTTTCAATAATTTTTTTTGACGACACAGTTAATATATATTTATTTCTATAATTACTACATAATAAAGTAACATTTGAAGAATATTCTATGAAATTTTCTTTAATTTTTATGAAGAAATAAGCCATTGATAGCGAATCTCCGCGGACATCTCCGTTTCATTACGGTGCCCCTCATAACTCATTACTGGATCATCGGAAATCAAAAATCCAAAATGATTTCATTAGTTAATAAGTTTCTGCAGGTAATGACGTCGAGTTTTTAATTTTTTTTTAATTTTAACATGTTTTAAAATAGCAAAATTTTCAATTTTTTTGATGAAAAATCAGTATTTTGATTTCTAAGTGCTATAAAAAATATAAAAATCAATAAAAGAAAAAAGAACTCGACGTCATTACCTGCAAAAACTTATCAACTAATAAAATCATTTTGGTTTATTGATTTCTGATGATTCAGTAATGAGTTATGAGGGGCACCACAATGAAACTTTTTTTTGAGACGTCCATGGAGGTTCACTGTCGATGGCACATTTCTTCATAAAAATTATTGAAAATTTTATAGAATATTCTTCAAATGTTACTTTATTATGTAGTAATTATAGAAATAAATATATATTAACTGTGTCGTAAAAAAAATTATCGAAAATACGCTTTTTTTGTAACGAATTAACCTTACTCCCCCCTTAAATCTCAATGCAGTTTAAAAAAATCATGAACACCCTGTATTTAAAGGTCGACTCTTCATTGACGAGCTCTATGGTTACTTATAACCTAACTCCTAACCTCAATTTTTCTTTTCAGCCTGACAGATCAAATTCAATCGACAGGGTTTTGCTGCTTTGCCCTTAATCTAATTATTTAATAAGTTGAATTAAAATGACGCTGTATCACTTTGGTAATTGTGTTGCACTTGTTTATGTACCATATTATTTAACTTATAAATATTCTGGACTGTAAGTTTGTTATACATTGATAATTATTATAAATAATAAAATTATCAAAATTTAAGGTCTGAATATGGTGCTTTTTGGAAATGTGTACAGGCAGGAATGATATATCTATTAACTCAGTTGGTCAAAATGCTAATTTTGGCTACGTTTTTCCCCGATAACGATGCAGATTTGGGAAGTGATGTAGTTGGGGTAAGTGTAGCTAGTCTAGTCTATCGGAATTAAAATGTTCTTACCAGTCGAGTCCACTTGCTAAAATGATGAATTTTAATTTTTAAAAGTTTTATACCGTGCGGACATAAAGTAACTTTTCAACGGTTATGTTTTTGATTCTGAAAATTTGTCTACCTAGGAATCTAATTGCGAACTTTCTAATAAGGGTATTTTTGATTTTGTGGAACATCCGGTTATACCAGAAGTGGATGGCTACTTTCTTGTTTTAAATGGAACACCCAGTATATTTTTGCATTTTTGTGTTCTCCATAAAAATACCATTAAATTGACCTAGCATAGTGTGGTCTATGATTAATACTTTCGGAATTACGCCCATTTGAAAATCGTATTTTTATGCAACCTCATTTACACCGGAAGTTAGACCCAACTGCCCCAACTTCCTTATTTTAAATGAAATATTTTGCAATTAAGTTATTAATTTTAAATTTAAACAAAATTATGTTTAATAGTAAGTTCGTTAATTTTGCTGATTAACACGTCCACGTCTTGACAGTAATAAAATCTACAAGAAATCTCTTGGAAAAAAATTTTGTTTAAATTTAATGTTATTAACTTAATTGCAAAAAAAATCATTTAAAATAAGGAAGTTGGGGCACTTGGGTCCAACTTTTGATGTAAATGAAGTTGCATATAAATGCGATTTTCAAATGGGCGTAATTCCGAAAGTATTAATCGTAGACCACACTATGCTAGGTCAATTTAATGGTATTTTTATGGAGAACACGAAAATGGAAAAATATACTGGGTGTTCCATTTAAAATAAGAAAGTTGCCATCCACTTTCGGTATAACCGGAAGTTCCACAAAATCAAAAATACCTTTATTAGAAAGTTCGCAAGTAAATTCCTCAGTTAACACATTTTCAGAATCAAAAACATAACCGTTCAAAAGTTAGCAAGGGGGGATTTACTTTATGTCCGCACTGTATAACAGTAGTAATACGTAATACTTAGATATGGCGTTGAAAGCTGGACTTGGCTTTAGGTTATTTTAAAAGAAGTAGAGCTGTACGTTTAGTTTAGGCAGTTTATGGTATGAATATGCAGGTCATGAATAGAGTAGAAAAGTCATGAATAAAGTAAAGTCATAAATAGAGTAAAGCTGTAAACTGGGGAGTATGCCGAGCATGAATAAAGTAAAGCAGAGCCAGATCTAGGGTGGGGCACTCGCCCAGGGTGAAAGTAAAAGGGGGGCGCGAAAAAAGACAATTGTTTTAATTAAAAGGAGTTTATAAGAAGTTTTTTTCTTAAAATTAGTTGTAGGATCGCCTCCTAAAGTTTTGGGGCTTAATTTCTGGACACAGTATTATTTTTTAATAGTCTTTATTCTTTGTTCTTTTATTTTTTATAATAAAAAATATGTTTGGTTATAATTTAGTATAGAATAATTTTTTGTGAGGGGGGGGGAGCGCCAAATTTGCATGTTGCCCAAAATGTGTAGATCCGGCTCTGAAGTAAAGCTCGAGCAATGATGAGATATCAGTCTGAAGTGTAGTTACCATGTGCACGCATCTAACCAATCAGACAGATGCTCAGTGGAGAAGTGATGAAAAAGGAAACAGACTTGGTTTATGAAACATGAGTGTTCATTTTCTCCGGTATGCACGGTCTCATTGAAATTCATTGGTTTGATTTTTCATCACTTCTCCACTCCTTTCCTCATTGTAAGCTTTACTTTAATACTCTAGTCTATTCATTTTCGGCATGGCCAGTCCACTAGCTGAAAGTTGGTTGAATAATTGTTTGATTGGAAAAACCATCATATTAATAATCAATACGCATATTTTATATTCCATTTTTAAGTATTGGGTTGTTCGATAAGTTCCCGCCGTTTTTTTTACTTTTTAAAAATTTAATTTTTCAACTATAAATAACAACAATTTAATCAATATTGTACTCTCCGTTGTTGTTTACGACTTCCTCCCAGCGTTCAACAAGTTTTTCGATGCCTCTTCGGTAGAAATCACCCGGAAGCGTCTCGAAAAAGTCGCCCAACCAAGCCTGTAATTCGACGTCATTATTGAAAGAAACGCCGTAAAGAATTTGAAAGCGATCGGAAGAGGTGGAAATCTGAAGGCACCTCGATTAAACGCAAACAGAAGATAGTGTCGGAAATGCTCGTTTTTGTTTACTTTACACTCCATTTAGATGCTCTAAAAATAAACAAAATTTAAGTATTTTGAAAAAACCAAATACACTATCTTGTAGAGGAAAAAATTATCAATAGTAATACCATGAGTAGGTTGAAATCCGCAATAATTCTGTCAATTTATTGACAAATGAAATTGTGTTGCTTAGAAACACCACGAGTCCGTAGGATGAGTGGTGTTTCTAAAAAGCAACACAATTGAATTGGCAATAAACCGACAGAATTATTATAGTGATTTCAACCTACGAATTGTATTTGGATAGATTATTTCAAGCCTTATTTCTGCAAAATACAAAAAAATGTTGTCAATTTTAACGTCAGTCTTTACTTCAAATGTCAAATTTGAAATTTAAACACATGTCATGTCAACGTCAAAACGTTTGACTTGAAAATTTAGGTAGGACCCTAATTATCACGATAACCCAATGGCAAATGGACCAATCAGAACGCTTGTCAGGAGGAAGGCATGAAATAATCTTTCGAATAACACAAAATATTAACAGAAGAATCTTGTCCTTATAATGTATTATAAAATATAAGTTCTTGGGTTGAGGACAAAAAATGCAAATAAAAACAATAAACTTTTATTCCGCAACAGCTAGCCCAATATTAGCTTCTATTGTTATGAATGATTGCATTAAAACAGTTTTGAACAAAATTAAATTACAAATTCCTTTCTTAAAAGTTTATGTTGATGATACTATATTATTAGTACCTGAATCTGAAATTCAATTCATATTGTCAGAATTTAATTCATACCATCAAAATCTTAAATTTACTTATGAAGTTGAAACCAACGGCGAAATTACTTTCCTTGATTAATTAGATCTGATAATAAAATTGTCACTAATTGGTATAGAAAACCAACATCATCTTGTGTTTTATTAAATTATTTTTCTAACCATCCTTACTCACAAAAAATTGGAGTACTTAAAGGCATTACAAATCGTATGCTAAGATTAAGTCATCCACAATTTCATTCCAATAACATAAATATTATTTCAAATTTATTTGAGAATAATGGTTACCCTAAAAAATTAATTAAAAAAACTATTAATAAAGTATGTAATATTCTTTCTAATAATAATTCTTCTTTAAATAACATAGATGACAAAAAATTATATTTTAAATTTCCGTATCTTGGTATAATATCTTTTAAAATTGACAACATTTTTAAACCTTTTAATGTTAAATTAGCAATGTATAATAAAAATAAAATTGGTAACATTTATAGTAAATTAAAAGACAAAACACCTAAAGAATTCGAGTCTAATTTAGTTTATAAAATACCTTGTTTAAATTGTGAAAAAGTTTATATAGGTCAAACCGGACAATTGTTAAAAAATCGTTTACAACAACATACTTACGATTGTAAAGATAAATATAAAGATAAAGATAACAAATCCGGTTTAGCACTACACCATTTTAGAACATGTCACAATTTAAATTTTGGGGATGTTACTATATTAGATAGAGAAACTAATTTACAAAAGAGACTTATTAGTGAAACTATTAATATTATTAAACATAAAAATAATATTAATATTAAATCTGATATGGAAGATTTACATGAATCATACCAATTTTTATTGAACTTTAAATAGTGTATTGTAATACTAACTGGTTTTGTAAACAAATATTTATTTTATTTTTTAATGTCAAATAATTTTGAAATTGACTTTGGCATTTCAACATTTCAAAAAATTTTATACAATCTTATATACACCATTTTACCACCATTTATACATTAATTTATATTTATTTTATTATGAAGTTGCAGAAGACTATACTTTAAACGTTTTTTCAAAGGTTTGTTTGATTTTTTAATTTGTTGTAATTTTATATTGTTTGTAATTTTTTTTAGCTTGATAAAGGGTTAAAATTAACCCGAAACTTGTTGCGGAATAAAAGTTTATTGTTTTTATTTGCATTTTTTGTCCTCAACCCAAGAACTTATATTTTATAACAAAACATTATACCAAAACGTTTTATTTTCAACGCGCAATTTTGAATTTAAAAAAAACGGCGGGAACTTATCGAACAACCTAATATTTAGCAGAGCCTGAACAAAATAAGTGCAAAGATGGTTTCCCTTCTTGGCACTACAATTTTTTTAGTTTGCAATCAAATTACAATATAGAAAAAATATCAATAAAATCAAACATTTAAAAGTTACACAATAATTTTAAGAATTTAAAAAATTCAGAACATTCAATAGATTTCCAAAAATAATCCACCTTGTTTTTTATTTAATTTTTTTATTAGCAACGGAAGTGGCTCCTAAGCGGTTAAAAACAATATATATAAATACGTAATATCCTCTGATAAATATTTAATTTTAAAATATTTTTCAGGAAATTTTAAAAGCAACTGTAGATATTGCAGATTTAGTTGGTTTATACTTTGTTCTTTCTGGTATCCCAGGAAAAGGTCACAGTAAAGTATTAACTGCTGGAATTGGCTGGGCAACAGCTGAACTTATAATCTGCCGAGCAATTCTATTATGGGTTGGTGCAAGAGGTGCAGAATTTGATTGGAAATACATTCAAAAATGTTTGGAATCAAATATTTTACTTGTACAGCACATTTCTTCTGCCACTTTAATATGGTTGTGGTCAAGACACGATTTAAAGAAAAATTTAAAACCTATTGTCACCGCCTTATTAGTATTTACAGCATATAAAATGGTCGGATTGGAAATATTGGGAAATATTTTAGCATTAAGTCCATGGCTAATGATTTTAATTAAAGCTTTGGTGACCTTATGTGTGGGAAGCTTTACAATCATTATTTATGCAGGACTGGCTCAAACAATTGGAATATTTTAAGTGTTATTTATTTTTCGTTTTAAAGTAAAAAATCTATATTAAACATTATGATTATTTATGGCACCCTCTTTCAATGTCTCAACTTTTTTACCTTCACCATTATTATTATAAGTACATCAAATTGATAGAAAGGAAAAGGAAGAAGCAATACGTGACTACATAATACCCTGTATCTGAGGTCTAAGATAAAGGAAATTACTATTTTGTCTCTTCACTTAACACATTCGCAAGTCAACCGGACGAGTCTTGAATTTCTTACCAAAATACATTGAATTTTTTGCTCAAAAAGAAGTGTCTGCAAATTAGTTTGATAATAATTTTAACCCGTGCTGAGTGTGTTAATTACTTTTTTAGTTTTCTCATTTTAATATTGAATACTTTTAAAAATAATAAATTATGTGTAAAGTCAATCCTGAAAAGTTTCAAAATTTAAAGATGTCGCATTTAAATAACAAAATTAATTTCCTGTAAAACATAAAACCGGAAGTAATATTTTTTGTTTAGGGGAAAGTGGTCATCCTTCGTACACTTTTTACATTTTTATTTTTTACTTTATGATTAATTGTCAAAATTATCAACTTTATACAGCTAAGTGTAACAAATATATCGTCGGTGATGTGACAATACCTCCTATCTGCATGATAGAAGATTTTACAGGAGAAGCAAAAAACTGTGATTGAAGTTTAGTAGCGAGTAAATTTTGACCGTATTTTTAGATTTAGAATTACTTTAAACTTGAATAGTTTCTTAAAAATAAGTAATACTAAAACCATGTGTGCAGTACCGCATAAAAAAAGGAGGTTCTGCCAGCTATATTTTGTACCTTTGAAATAGGAAGTATTATTTCTTCTGAAATCACAAGCTTAGTAAGTTATGAGGAATTGCACACATCTTCAAAATGGCACCAAAACCTCGATTTTGCTAAAAAGTCGAGATAGGAGGTATTGTCACATCATCGACGATATAGTTATTAGTTATAAAAAAAATCTAAAACTATTATGTCAAAAGGTAAGCCCACTGGAGGGGTACTTTCGTACATCAAGGGGTAGATTCATACAAGGTAATTAAAAAGCTTATTAAATTCGTTAACTTTTATTAAATCACAAAAATTTAAATTTGTCAAAAAACTAACTTAATATTTAACTTGACTCAAAGGTAATAAATTATTCCTAAGGAAAATAACAAAAAATAAAATTTTTACGCTTAGTTTATAATATGTATATAAAATATAGATAATTCTAAACTTTACTAACAGTCTATATGAGATCTTTACAATAAGTCTCTATGAGATCTTTATAATCAGTCTTTGATTATTTAAACTTAAAGTGGGTAAATAAACATTTTGTTGTTACTTTAGAACTGATTGCACATTAAAATTATTTAAATTAATTGTAAAAGTAAAAAGTCTAGCCATTCTAGGTGTAGAATTTGGTCGTGGTTGAGGTTCAGAGAGGATCATGGCGACGTCACTGATATACAATGTGTGTATGTCTTCTACATCAGGTAAAAAGAATGACCATGATGATCCTGGTTTCTTTCGAAAATAAGATACTTTCAGCTCTGTACGCGAATAATGACTGAGGACTTTTCCGACGTAATAAACTATAGAAGTTTTCTTTTCAAACTTAACCAAAACGTAGCAATTATCTTTGATTTTTCCTGGTGTCACATTAAAATTTGTATTGGTATTACAATCATCAGCATCTTCATCAGTTTCTGAATCAACCGGAGATGTTGAGCTTTCCCGCAAGCTTATTTCCGACCCTTCAAATTCCTCTCAATCTTCATCGCTTTCCATTTTCTTGGCTTTCTTTTTCTTTTGTCTTGAATTAAGTTCCAGCAAACTACGTTTCATTGCTTTAGCAGTAGCTTTTTTTTCTGTTCTATTTATTTCAATTCTTTCTATCTATGTCTCTCTTCTAGTTCCTTCTTTTCAGGTGAATCTGTATATATACGAGATTTACCCGGTTTTCTTCCATTAGTGGTTTTTCTGTTCCTAACAGCTGTAGGATAAGGTCTCATTACTTCTGGTGTTATGGGAATACTCGGTCCAGAGGTGGAAGTCTGTAAGCTATACGATTATTTTCGTACAACGAAAAAATCGTTTGTTGAATATGTTGCTATAGTGACGGATTTTGTCTTCTTTCAACAAATACAAAACGTGCATAAGGAAGAGTGATAGAAAATCTGTCACCAAGCAACTTAGTATACAAACGGTTTTTCCGTTTTACGAAACCAATCGTATAGCTGTACAGACTTCCACCTCAGGTTTAATCTCAATTTTCAGAATTATTTGAAGCATGCACTTCAATGGGAGCGAAATCTTTATCGCTGAAGGTCATTTCATGGAACGGCCATATTCCTCGCTTTTCAAATCCACTGGTAATATTTTTTGGTGTAAAAAATTCGAAATATGCCAGTTTAGGGATATTGTAAATACTAACTGTTTTGCCTAGATTCGACTTATGAAAATTATTGAATGCTATTTTCAACTTTGACATAAATAGCCCAAACACTCCAATGTCTAATGGTTGCAAGCGATGCGATGGCTTGTGTGTGGGGGAAAAGACACAAAAATTATGCCATTATCTTGAGCATACGTTATAGCCTGTAAGCTGATGTGGCTTTCGTGATTATCACATAACAATAAAATCGGATGATCTTTAAAGCTCAGTGTGTGTTTCTGAATCTGATTTAATACGGAAACAAATATATCAGCATTTATTCATCCACTCCTATTTGCTCCAATGCTTCCTTCGGGCGCACCTTCAAGAAAATAGTCTTTGTAATTTACACGTGGAAATACTAATAGCGGTGGAATAGTATTTCCACTTGCAGAAATTATAGCACCAAAAGTTACCAGCTAGTCTTTTCTGGTTTTTTTATAATTCTGTACCATGATTCTGCAATCAAACTCATTAAAAGATAAACTTAATAAAAATTATAAGCAAAATAAAATTTTGTTAGAAGTAGAATATTTCATAAAAGGAAAATTTTGAGATAGTGCTGTCTACACGTAACGTAATTATCCTTTTCTTCTATTATCTTTTCTATCCTCTTATTCAGAAAGATCTAGTACTGTACGAATGTACCCCAGGGCTTGCAGAAAATTAAGAGAATTGGGAGTCTAAGTAGAACCGCGCTCCGATAGTAAACGTATATTTTTGAGCTTCTTCTTGAATTTGGGGAAGAAATTTTGACCCAAAGTACATCCCACATAATTTGGCTGAAAGTACAAAGAAAAATCTTAATTTCTGTTATATTTTAAAATTTCTATCACCTAGATTACGAAGGTATTTGCTGCTTTTACAGTTAAAATGCGCGTTCAATATTGACGAAATATGCCTTGCAATTATTTCAAACTACAACCATATTTTGGAAATAACATTAAGTTTTATAATTGCATAATTTAAATAAAATTGCATAGTTTAAATAACATTAATGGCTAGACTTCTATACGACGACTTTTTGAAAAATTAAGTCCAAAAAATAAGTTTAAAATAGGCCGAATTTTACGTATTTTTAATGATTTTTTTTGGCCATTTTGGATATGATATATTAAAAAAACTGCCGCACACAAGTCTTAAGCAGAGGTTCCACTTTCATATGATATTCTTATTTTGTATATTGCTCAATAAATATTCGCGTAGTTTGAAATACAAAAACAGGGAAAAACCCATATAATTTTGTAGACTGCATATCCATATGATAACTTTATATAAATTCTAATTTACTATGAGAAATATTACAATTACAGCTTAAAATAAACAATGTTAACATTAATTCATCATCACTATTTTGTCAAAACATAAAAATTCTACTTACAATAAAGAACTAAGCTTTAGTAAAAAATTTACTCACCTTGTGCAAAAACACGTTACGTCTTGTCATTTTCGCTAACAATATGGCGGCCGGTATGTCTATAGGCGGCGAGCGAATTTTACTGCAGTGCCCCCTGTGGCAGTAATTGGCAAAATATACAGGGAACGTCAAAAATTTGAATTTAAAGTTTTATGTATTTATTCAAAATTCTTGTTATGAATACTACAAATAACAATTAAGCAGAGCCGGATTAAGGGTGATGTTGGCCTGAGGCTAATAAAAAGTAAAGACCGAAATAAATAATTCCAATTTTTCTTTTATTAATATACAGGGCGTCCCGAAAATACCGCAAGAGCTCTCCAATATGGGTAACTTTAAATCAACTTTTTGAAAGTTTGATCTACAGTTAATTACAAATTTTAGAAATTTTAAACGTTTAAAAAAAAAATTTGCACTTAAAAAAATTTTGAACCTTTGGGGATTTTTTCATTTTCAAAGCGCCATATCTCCAAAACTACTCATCCGTTCGCAATAAAATAAACTGATTTATAATCAGCGCACTCGAATCTATAGGATTGCATATAAAAATTATCCCGATTTCCTGAACAAGTCGCTTTGCGGTGAGATGAGTAGTTTTCGAGATATGGCGTTTTGAAAATTCAAAATTTTTGTCTTTTTTTTTCGTTTTTTATGTTTAGAATTACGATTCCAGTAAAGTGTACTACTAAAAATTTTTTTTGGAACCAAATTTTTGTAACTTTTTGTGTTCGAACAAAAAAATCTAACCCGGGTCTAAAATCTTTCGTATGGGACCGATTATCTTCATTGTGGTCTTAAACGACGCCTAATTTTTCAAATTTTTTGATGTATTATGAACCATTTCTACTGTCTTATAACTTAATTTTTTATGGCTCAAGAACTACAAAAAAATAGCTTTTTTTTGTAGTTTGCGCAAAATTGGTTCGTAGGAATATCCTATCATCCTATCACTGGGAAACCCACGTAAAGACGCCTCAAATGAAAACCTGCATGAAAAGATCGAGTTGGAGAAGAAGTATATATCTTAACCTAATAGAGCTATCGACTTAGTTCTTGTGATAGACTACAGGTAACAGTACTGGCTTGACTCCAATGCCAAGAGCGTTGTAGTTCTATCTTTTGCCACCACTATACCATAATTTATTGCACAAAGATCTTCACAGAGGAAGAGAACATTTAATAAAACTCTGTGACTATAGTATTCCACTAGTTGAGTTAGATTTCCTAGTTTCAGTAAAAATCCTATCCAGATAAAAAAAGGAGCAGTTGCCCCGGTACCAAACAGCACTCATCTTACACACCCGTTGGATGTGATATTCTTTGGCCCAATCAAAAGAGCAAATATGGTTATATTCCTAAAGATGTGTTTCCAACATTGCTAATGCTTATGAATAATTTGATTGGTGGGTTTGAATAATGTGGAATACATCCTTTGAACAAACAAAAGTTAATAGACTAGCCCAAGAATAAAAATGTTGATCATGACTATCGTAGATTCCCTTTTGGCTTGAAAAGAAACTAGCCGAATATCTACAAGAAGAAGATCTATGCAGGAAAAAGCATAACTATTAAGGATTTTTTAGAGGAAGCATAAGAACAGCCATCAACAAGTGATGTAACAGTTCGAAAAACAAAAACTTAAACCCAAAAAATCCAAAGGGGAAAACGGAAGTAAAGTCAAGAAAACAAAGTAAAAAATTGTCTACTCTAGCTCATCAGAAGACGAAGACTATGAAGAAGTTATTTGGAGTCTGATGAAGTTAGTTTCTTCAAATGTTAATAAAGTACAGTGTTCTGTGGTGCTTGACAGACTGTAATTAGTGTTCGTACATTTTCGACGTAAATCGGTCACAATCGGGCATACTTTACGAAGTATTGTACGCATAGAAATGAAAATTCTATTCAAGCACTGTGTATTTTTTAAGGGTATAATATGAATTTCGATATTTTTCAGGAAATCTGAATTTTTGAAGGGCCGAATTTTTGGAGGGCCTGAGGCTATAGCCTCATTAGCCTTCATAGTAATCCGGCTATGCAATTAAGAGAGCATCTCATACTTCTTGTTCTGTTGTTGGATGCCAAAAAAACTATTTCAACACAAACAGAGATATAAAATTTTATAAATTTCCTTGAGAATCTTATGAGGTAAAAAGGCGCAAAGCACAGATTAAAAGCGATAAAAGAAAGTCTTAACCATAAGATTTACTATGATATTAGTGGTATATTTGAAATTGTTATTATCTTATTCTCTAGGCCTGGGGGGCGTTCAGGTTTGTCACCCGGCGTGTGAGAGTTATGCCAGCGCGCGCCCGAAGTCGTTCAGAAATCGCCAGAGCGCGCCCGGTGCGTCAGCCCCAAGTCGTTCAGATTTGCGACGGGCGACGCACCAAGTCACTCCGTCCTCAAGTTTCGAACATGCGCATTATAAGTATATAAGCCTTATTTACTTGTAACACCCTCAAGTCGCCGCGCTCTCGAGACGGCGAGAAGTCGTCCCGCATGCGCATTATCGATAAAATCTACCAAAAACCAAAACAAACTTTTGTTTATTGTTGATTTGGGTTAGGTTATTATTTTGATTTCATATTACATAGGTTCACGAAGGCATCAAACCTTCCTACAAAATATTTTTATCATATTAAATATAAATATCCTATCACGATTTCTATTCAAAAACGATTTGAGTTAAAAATTTTAGTGGCCAATTTAATTTCATTTAATTTATCTTTAAATGAGGATGATTACAACAAATCGTACTATCAATCTCAATAATACTTTAATTACATTTATTTTAAGATCAATATAAATACGAATAAAATAATTTGGGATAGGAATCCAATTTATTTGCGTAAAATTGTATTAGATTAGAAGGTTTATTATTGTTTAATTATTCTGTCATTTGACGTTTCTGTTTTGTTGACACATCGTGGACGCCCAAAGCCGTTCATAAATACCAACGCTCGTGTGACACACTACGAGATGTAAATAAATGACGTCAGAGTGCGCGCCCGAAGCCCGGTGTGACAAACCTGAACGCCTCCCTGATGTGGAGTTTGGGAACCAAAGAAACACGATGTAATTTGTAGCTTGTTTATTTTGTTGAAAGTTCATTTAAAACTTTATTTTTGGATTGATTGTTGGTATAAAAACTGCTTTAAATAAAACTTCTTTCTACTACTTCTGTTTCACTGTAAGTTTCATTAGTTGAAATCCCAAAAGAATGAAACACATAGCAAAAAAAAAATAAAAAAATTAAAAACAGTGAAAATATCAATGTAAAAATTGCTAAGGTCATGTTTGAGCATGTGAGGTTTTAGAAAGCAAAGGACCTTATCGTTTTCCTATGTGTTTTTGGGCAAACATGAAAAATAAGTTAAACCTACAAAAATTAACTAAAATACCCCCAATATTAATTATATTTCCAATTTCTTCAATAAATATGAATTATAAATACATTTATGAGATTTTACATTATTTAAGAAAATATTTATTAACACGACAACAGCGGATTTTAAAATTCAAATTTTGACAAGTACTGTCAGATAAATTTTAATTACCTTTCATTTACGTTTAAAGTGAAACCAAATGACAGTTAAAACTAATAGGGTGTTTTCCTTGTGGAACCTATCTTAATACTCGAATACAATCGCCAAAAGGATTAACCTGATGGTAGATATAAATGACCTTTATTATAAGGCACTTTAGGACAATGGTTACTGTTACAAACAAGAAGTAATGCCCGGGCTAACAAATTCGTATGCGCTTTACAAAGGTATCTGGCGACTGACTCACACTGGATTGAAATGTTTCCCACATTGGGTGTTATTGTCATGCGCACATATTGCGTTCATAGGTTTACTTATAAAAACAGCTAAAATTGGCGCGTACACATAAAAAGAATACGGTACGCGCTCATGTTACATACTGGAATAAAACATTCTAGCAAAAGAGAAATAATTTTTTAAAGGACCTTATCGGGTTTTGGGAGCATTTTGTACAAGAATGAAACTTATGCCACATATAAATAAGAAATAAATATACAATAGTGTAAAATATTTCGCTCGTTAGGAGACCGCTTTCGCCAAAAACCGCAATTGAAATTAATTAATTTTTGCACAATTAGACAACGATGCTGGTGTTTTCCTCGCTGTTTCTAACAAACAAAGTAGTTTGGTTGCCTATGCCATTTATTTACTATGATTTATTGACTTTAATAGTATAAAAATTATATAATTAAGTACATATTTGTTATGACTTGATTAGAAATTAATTTTTAAGTATTTATTTTATTCAAATAAACTTATAATTTAAGAATATATTTTTTACAATTAAACAATTTTTACACAGTTGTCGTTTTTTTGCAATTTTTAAAATATTTGATAAAAAATGACTTTTCCAGTTCCCCGGAGCTCTGAAACTTTTACTGTACATTCAATGGCTATAGTTTTAATAGTTGTAATAAGATTTGTAATATTACGGCGTCAATTAAAAATAAAATATCTTTTACAGGTTATCGTAAGACTTTATTGCACAATCAGGCAACATTGAAATTATTACCTCTCAATCGAAACGTCCAAATGAAATGCAGAATAATTATTAGTAAAAAGTAGAACCGATAAGGGACCTCGGTGGCGGCAAAGGCCTTGTAAATTCCTTCTATTTTTGTAGGACACACCCTCTGGCACTTCTAAGCACCTCCTATCAAGTAGGCAAGATACTATTTACGACATTCGGCAAGTTAATTCTCCTTTGCTAGAATGTTTCATTCCAGTATGTTACATGAGCGCGTACCGCATTTCTTTTTATGTGTACGCGCCGGTTTTAGCTGTTTTTATAAATAAACGTACAAACGCAAGCAATGTGTGCGCATGACAATAACAACCAATGTGGAAAACATTACGATCCAGTGTGAGTCACAGTGAGTCAGTCGCCATATGCCTTTGTAAAGCGCGTACGAATTTGTTAGCCCGGGCATTACTTCTTGTTTGTAACAGTAACCATTGTTCTAAAGTGCCTTATAATAAAGGTCATTTGTATCTACCATCAGGTTAATCCTTTTGGCGATTGTATTCGATTATTAACATAGGTTCCACAAGGAAAACACCCTATTAGTTTTAACTGTCATTTGCTTTCAATTTAAACGTAATTGAAAGGTAATTAAAATTTATCTGACAGTACTTGTCAAAATTTGAATTTTAAAATCCGCTGGTGTCGTGTTAATAAATATTTTTTTAAATAATGTAAAATCTCATAAATGTATTTATAATTCATATTTATTGAAGAAATTGGAAATATAATTAATATTGGGGGTATTTTAGTTAATTTTGGTAGGTTTAACTTATTTTTCATGTTTGCCCAAAAACACCTAGAAAAACGCTAAGGTCCTTTGTATTCAGTACAAAGAAATGGGGAATTTAATTAAGTTTCTGTACATATTTTATCCAAATAAGCCAAAATAATCTAAAGTTCCTATCAAAATCTGTTTGGTTATTTTTCTAGTAACTTTTATAGTGTAAGTTGTCCTTTCATGTCACTCCTCCTCGTTAAAAAATAAACTATAGTAATCCAATGGCATAGCAATTTTTTTTTCCAAAATCTCTAATTTCACAGCAAATGTCAAATATTGAAAATGTTTTTCTTCATTTTCAGGCAGGTGCTAACACAAAATAAAGCTTTACGCAAATTAATTTTGATAAAAACTGACGTTTATGAAATAGAAGGCACGATAACGAAATTCAAAAATCTGAAGTTTTGACACAACGGTAAAAATTACACCTACGCCTCTGCTTTTGTAAAGTCTAGTTACTTTGTTTTGATTTTGACATGATTTTGTGTTACTATGAACTTGAAGCAAACAAATTCCCCAGATTTTTAGGAGGGAAATTTGAATCGACCACAATCATTTTAGCTCACCCAGTACATTGATCTCACACGAACGTCACATATAAATAACTACCAGTAGCGACACTCTCCCGTGTCTAACCTAGTACCATTTCTATGGTGCGTATCTGGTACCATTGAGTTTAGAACTGCAAATTACAAATGGTGACATTTCTCTATGATCAAAATAATTTTAAAGGCGTCGCTATTTGAATTTAAATACCGTAATTAATGTAATAATTGATGAAAACTGTGTATTATTACATTTAAGCTTGTCAAAATCATTAAAAACTTCAATTTTTATCAAAACTTTGCAAATGTATGTTACATTTTTATGGTTAGAAAAAGTGACGTAAATTTAAATTTGCCGCGTGCGTATACATATATATATCGTCAAAGTCACCAAAAATTGTCCCTTCAAATAACATGTAATTTGCATGAAGTGTCGATACTGGTAGTTGCCTATACTGTGCGAACATACAAATTATTCAATCAATCAATAAATTCTAATGGTATTTTAGTGTGCTATAATTAATTGTGGGTGTTATGAATGTATGAAGATCTGTGACAGAATGAACCAAAAATCGAATTAAAATAATGCAAAAAAAAGAAAAAATGCGTTTAGTATTACCATTGATTAATAAAAAGGTAAACCAACCTTTTTACTCAATGGTAAAGTAAAGTGTAACGTGTAACGTAAAGAAAGGATACCTAGAACCTAGAATATACAATTCTCTTGAACGAATTTGGTTGTGGATGCAGTGTATGACGCTGTATTGGTGATTCAAATAAATTTAGAAATAGGCAACCCCTTTTACTAGAACGTCAGTTGTAGGTCATCGCTGGTCGCTGCAGCAAACAAGTTCAGCGCAGATGACGTCACTCGGGGGCAAAATCCCCGCCTGACGTAAGAAAAGAAATAGGATTCTTATGAGAGCGCCAACGAAGTTGCCTAATGTTCGTATAAATTTGAAATAAAATTTCTGGATTTTAATAATTCAATTTTCGTTTAAAAAATATGGTGATATGCAATTAATATCGAGTAAATCCAATGGTTTTTTGAGGTTTAAAAAAGTCTTGTATTTAAAATGTAGGTATGTTGAGTGACCTAACTTAGTGATTCGGTTTACTAAAAAAATAAAATTGTTAAATACCTAAAAAGTTGACTGTTTTATGTTTTTTTCCTGCATCCAACACCATTTAAAAAAAGTCGAGGATTAACCAAATTTTTACCAATTGAGCGTTCAGTAAAAAATTACATTGGAGGCATATAAAGGTGATGATAAAGTTTGGAACATAATTCATAACTACCGTATTTAATTTTTTTGAGAAAATCGCTCGGAAAGGTCAATTTTAGTTTCTAAGCTCCCATCTCATGGTATAAAAAAAAATATTAATAACGTCACTGGTGATTTAGAAATGACGTCATCATCGATTTTTTTAAATGGAAACCCCCACTTTTTCACTCGTTTTTTAATAGACAAATTATAATTGCAATTGTAAACAAATTTTCGTTTAAATTTTTTTTAATGTAAACTTAAAATTAATTTGTACTATTAAATATGAAAAATTTGAATGTTGTATAAGATTTATTTTGGCTGATTTCAATAAATGGTAACATTATTTACTTTCTTTTGTTATTATTAGTAACTTCAAATTCATTTTAATTTATTTTTATAATACCTTTTTCGTTAAAATATAAATTTTACTACTCAGTAACGAACCAAAATAGAAAAAATCAATTTTTATTATCGGAAAGTACGTATTTCAAACATTTTGCCGACTATCTTCTTAATGTACTTAAAGATATAATTTTTTTCACTAAAAAGCAAAGACCATCCTTTTTCAATATTGGCAATAGCACTAATACGAAATCCTTTACGAAATAATGTTGAAAAAAAATCGCAAAAATAGTATATTACGCAACGAGCTAGATAGTGACGAATTTTGTGCGAGTGTGAATATAGCCAAACGTGGTATGTACATACTAGCCGAGTGAGGATATCACACGATCACAAAATTCACTATCTTGCGGGTTGCGTACGCTCTTTTTACGATGACCACGAAGATTTTGCGACCATTAATAATATTTTGTAGTTACATCTCAAAAGTCATAACATAACCTTTGATGACATCAGTTGATATTGAAGTTACTCGAATATTTTTAGTAAAATGTACCTAATTGTAGGTGGCGCTGTTTTGACGGAAGGAACTGATCGAAACGAATAAAAATTTTTCCTATTCTATTTAAAATTTACACAAAAGTTAATTATACAGGGTGTCCCTGAAAAACTGTGATAAATTTTTTGTGGTGATGGAGGAAGTGAAACTAAGCATTTATAAAAAAAGTATTTTTCTAAATAAAATAAATATTATAAGAGATATTAATTTGAAATTTTGGTCACAGTTTTTCCACATAAGGATACACATTTTCAGCCAATAAAAATTTAAAAAATATTTTCAGGGGCGTTACATATGGGGGGTCATCAAGTTTTTTTGATCATATCTTTTGTTTCTCTACTTTTTTAATAATTTTAAAAGTACTAAAATAATCCAGAAAAGGTACTCTTTTATTGTATGTCGGTCCGGTGCTTCATTACGGAGTAAAAGTAGATTTTATAATTTTTAGCTAAAAATATTCTTGATTTATCTGAAAACATACAAAGATCAAATATCAAAATAGGCGAATTACCACAATATTTTGTTAATTCTAAGATCTAAAAGTAGCCTTTTATATTTACTAATTAATTATTAGTGTTATTGCAATATTAAAAATGCATAGATTTTCAAATGCGGATTTAGCTTCCATATGGAGCAGCGAGCAGCCCATGTATTTAGTACATGCTATTTTAATTAGCCACTTTGAAGTTGTTTTTTAAATTCATATATTTAGTTTTAATAATAAAACAAGTAATATCAGGCGGGTTAAATATAAATTTTAGTTGATCTGTCCTTATTTAGTAAGTTCAAAAAAATGCGTGAAATGGCTTTTGGAATTCCTTTGCAGCTGCAGCGCCTCTATCGAAAATTACAAGAAGTTCTCAGAGTTACAGAAAAGAAACCCAAACTCACTAGTGTTGGAATGTTAGACATTCTAAACTACTAATATGAATGACATACACGATTTTCTCACATGGTCGTCGAAAAAAGTTCTTATATTTTATCTTCACTTAACAAAACATTGTCAAATTCATAAATTTACTTCATCAACTGAGGTTTATGTAAACGTTTGTTTAAGGTTGAGTGTTGAGTAGAAATTATTTCTACTCAATTAAAAAAAAAATAGCAAAATACAAAAATAATACCTACTAATTCATTTTTAACATTTTAGAAAAAATCTTGGAATTTCTTTTAAAAATCAAAAGTACTTAGTGTGGAGTATACAGGGTGTCCCGTTCGATATAGATGAAACTTTAGGGTTTGAAAGTAGAACAAATTTCATCGTCAAAAGACCTGGGGTCCATCATTTATAGTTTTGGAGTTACAGCGTTTTTTTATTTTTGGCCACCGAAATTTGCCACACTCAGTGGCGTAGCGTTAAATTTCGCCCCCCCCCCGCGATAGGTAAAAAAAATGTACCCACCCTTTTGTATACAAAAATCCCAAATTGGTCGCCTTGGGCCCCAAAATATCAATGGGGCCCCCGCACCTCGGAGCCATAGCTACGCCACTGGCCACACTTCAGTACATCGGGAATATACTCTTGATAAATAACAATATAACCAAAAGTTGTGTAGAGATTAAAAAAACTATCACTTGGAAGCTAAAATAAGCCCCTGTCAATTCGTAATAACAAAACAACAGAAATCATTGACAATATGTCTTTTTGATATAATAAGAAGTTATTTTAACTTAATCCTTTTGAAATACCATCCAAAATTAATAGAAAATTTTCATAAAATTAATTTTCTTTAGAAACCTGTATTTACAAGTTGAATGGGTAAATTTGACAACAATTTGCCAAGTGAAGAAAAATAACTAGGAACTCAAAACTTTCATGATTTATATATGGATAATAATGTACTTTTAGAAGACACGAAGAAAACACCCATTTAATTGGCTTTATTTACAGAAACTGCAGCAAAATTGAAAATGAAAATTAGTGGTTGATACAGAGGGGGGCGATCACCTAGACTCCCGAAAATATGCAATTTTTCTTCTCTTGAGTTCTAGAACTTTTATGGGGGTTTCAAAGTTTATAACTGTTTAAATTTTCATGCATTTGCTAATATTTATAGTTTTATGACTTATTCAAAACGAACGCTTCCATAGCCTGATTAAAAAGTTCATCTAGCTTCTAGTAAACTTTTCAGTAACCCAATTTTCTCGATCAGCGCCTAATTTCAATTATTCATAAATTTAGGCCATAATATGCACTTTTAAACAACCACAACAGGTTTTACAAAATTATTATGTTAGTTATTGGAAGCTTGATGAACTTTTTAATCACGCTATGGGAGCGTTTTTTAAATTAAACCATAAAAACTAGAAATGTTAGAAAAATCGTTTCACAGTTAAAGACTTTGGAGGTGGAAACCCTCTTAAATGTACTATCATATAGAGGAGTGCATAAAAAAGATAACTATAATCTGACTCAAGTTTTTCCAAAATATATTCGAGAAATGATAGTCAACTTTTGTTTTATTTCTATACGGGGTGTGGCAAAATTCGACCGACAACGCTTAACGGAAGATAGTACACCAAAAAAATAAGTCGATATGATAAAATTCATTTCATTTGTATACGAACTTTTGAATACTGAACGGTCATTTGGTAAAAAATTGGTTAATCCTAGACTTTTGTAAATAGTGTTCGAGGGAAGAAGAAGACATAAAATGGTCAAAAACTTTTTAGGTATTTAAAAAGTATTTACTTTTGTAGAGAAATTCAAGAGAAAGTTTTTTGGCTACGGTGAATTTTATGTAGGTTGTGCCGCTTTTGAATAAATTTAAAAAAATAATTTGAAAAACGCTAAAAATTCAGTTGTTTCCCCATGGAAACAACAACCTACAATGTCAATATAAACTGATAACTTTGAAATAAGAGTACTTAATTTTAATAATAAAATTCAGAGGTTTAGAGAATATGTTAATATACAATTAATATCGAGTAAATGCAATGTGTTTTTTGAGCTTAAAAAAGTATTTTATTAAAAATTTAGGCAAAGTGGCCTAACTTTTGTACCTTTCTTTTTAATTTTATTAAAAAAGGACTTAGCTTACGAACAATTTATAAGGGACAAAAAATATTCGTTTCGGAGTTTTCTACATAAAAAAATGATTTTTACATAAATTTTTTAAATACCTAAGAAGTTTTTGATTGTTTTGTGTTATTCTTTCATCTAGCACCATTTACAAAAGTCAAGCATTAGCCAAATTCTTACCAATTGAGCGTTCAGTATTCAAATCTAGGTGTACAAAATTTCATTAAAAAATCTTCGATACTTTGGCCGTAATTAAAAAGCTACATAATTTTTTTTTTCTAAAATTTTTCGGATTAATCTCATTTAACTTGGTCAAATTGTAATTACCAATGTTGTTTGGCAAAAATCGGTGACCCAGTGTTTTTATTTTTTTGACAATGAAATTTGTTCTAATTTCTAAAGTTTGATGTACCACGTACGGAACACCTTGTATTATAATTTTTTTAACAATACTTAAATACATATATTTTCCAGATTTTCGGAAGTAATTTCTTTCGAACTTTTCAACAAAGAATTACGGTTAATAAAAGCGCGAAAATAATTCTACATCTGTGTCTTTTTCTCCTGAAGATAATGTGTTGCAGAGTGCAGACTTTTGTAGCCAAGTTCTAAAGTAAATTGTATCAAAAAATAGGACTATAGGTAGGGCGAATTTCGTATTAACGTAGGCTGTTAATATTTTTAGAACAAAGTTCTATATTGTATATTGGGATAGGTGATTGGTTTATTACTGATGAGAAACCAGGGTGTAGGTGTAATTAAAAATGATACAAATATATGAATTCATTTCTTTAATGAAAATAATGTACATGTTATTGCCTAGACCGCAAATATATTACACTTCAGAATAGGGTCTTGATACATCTTCATTTATTTAACTATAAGTTATTGAAATGAGATAAATAAGATCATAAAATCTTAATTTATCTGTAACGACGCCATACAACACTGAAGATAGTTCTTGACTTAATGCATCGTTTATATTATTATATGTTGCTCGTTCTATTTAGACATTTACACTACACACAGAGAGACCTACGTTAACTACTCTATTGGAAGTACGTTTTATGTAACATTAAACATAAAAAACATGTAGGCGTGATTAAAGTTTTTTTACCAGAATTTTCGCAACCACTCTCATCTTGATAAATTCATATTTTATTAAAAATCTACCTCTAAAATTTTACATGATATGATGTAGATTGTTTTTTATTTATTGTTCACACCTTAAGAAAAATAAAAATTATTATTACCACAACTGTACAGATATTTAATTGTTGTATATATTTCATTTCATTAATATATTTATAAGATATGTATACATTGAAATATATATAAATATGTAATTTTGTATTTATATATATTTGATGAACAATTTATTGAAATTAAAATGATTATTTCGGCACAATAAGCAGTAAGTTACTATAATGTGCTAAAACAATATATAAATTACATTAAAGATTTTTTTTGAAAATGTTTAATGTAGTTTATTTTTTATAAAAAATTATTAATGGAAATAAAATTTAACTGAGGTTTTTAAATAAATAAATTGAAGGTTGCTTTAAATAATGAATGGGGACCCTATTCTCTTAAAAAACTTAAATGTACATCAGTCTAGAGTTAATAAATGATAAAAATGTTTGTTTAATATCAACAATAATCATAATTGTAATTAGGAACTTTAAAATATTTAAATGTTGGTCCTCCTTTTAAAAATGGAACCGAATAAAAAACTTAATTATTTTATTTACATTTTGAATACAAGATGACGATATAGTTCAAAATCCATTTAGTGTAGGTACTAATAAACATACTAAACAAATATCTAAAAATTACTTATTTATATTTATGTACTATCCTATAAAGATAACTATCTACACTTTCATACAAAAATTATCAAGTGACAAACATTCAAATATATTATTATGAGACCCTGCTTAACAAATGAGTGTCACTTGCTAATTAAAATAATTAATTAACATTTAAATAATTAAAAAATAAGTTTAAAAAATTAACAAAGTTATAAAATTTTTAATTACGCCGAACTAGAATCTGATACTATACAACTTACTACGCTAAAAGCTGTAATGTTGTACACGTTCGTATTTACACTAATACAGTACATCTAATAATTTACACAAGAATAAAATTTATTTACATAAATTATTTGTATTAAATCTAATTACCTTTAGTTGTAATAAATAAGTATATTTGGCATAATATTAAAATAGTACAGTCGAAAAAATTGTTTGCATTTAAAACCGGTAAATAGGAACTTTTTCTCATTAAATTGGAAGACTGTTTTTAGCTTGCGAGAAATTTATTTAAAACTCTACACATATTCAGTATACGCAAATGCATTTTCCGACTGGGGTACTAATGATTACTAAAATTTTAAAATACTGATTGCAATGCCTTAGTAAAATTCCAAATATACCAGTCAATTAGTATACAAAGTGGAAATTTTCCAATATTTGCCCTTCTGTACGAAATAAATTATAGTACAACTGAGTTCATTGCACAACAAAATATCCTTTTAATCGATATAGTGATCAGCGAAGAAATTAACGTGGGGTCATTCTTGCTTAACCATTAAATTCGGATTAAAATTGTGACCACTAGACGTGACTAAAGATAAAGGACTCGTCGCTAATGAATTTATTGCAAACATGGCACTATTCGTATTACCCACTGATACCGGAGAGCCCATTGCCGCTGAAGGAGGGTTGATTCGCTTTTCTTTCTGTCTCCTGTTGCAAAACCACACTCTAACTACTTCCTTCTCCATACACAGACTATCAGCAAGCATGGATATTTCTTCAGATGTTGGTTTCGGGTTATGGATGAAGGCCTTTTCTAAAGCCACGCGCACGCTGGTTTCGATCGAAGTTCGCTTCTTCCTACGACGACCAATAGCTTCTGGGGTGGTCATTGGATTACTCAAAGCACCCGGGTTTGTTAAGGTACTATCAGCATCTTCTAACCATTTTTGCAGTAACGGCTTCAATTTGCACATATTTTTGAAACTTAGGTTCAGAGCTTCGAAACGTGATATTGTTGTTTGCGAAAAATCGTTTCCGTATAATTTTCCCATTGCTAAACCTACATCGCCTTGCGTAAAACCTGAAACCAAAGAAGATACATTGTTAATATCATCCTGCATTTATAATACAATTACTAGATGTGTGGCTTATGAATAAAAAATTTAACCCACCTAATTTAATTCTTCGTTGCTTGAATGTTTTCGCGAATTGCTCGAGTTCTTCTAAATCAGTGGTTTCTTCAGGACTTGGTTCTAACAGTCTGGATTGTGCTTTTAAATGCTGCGGCGTTAAACCGCCCGAACTAGGTGTGCTAGGAGTTAATAAACTAGCTGGGATATGCGAGGAATTTGGGGGAGTAGTTTGTGTTTGCGGCACTTGACTATTTAGAGGGATACTGGTATTGTGTTGGTTCGTATTTTGCTGCTGCTGTTGTTGTTGTTGCTGCTGTTGAGCTTTCTGTAGTTGTTGGAGTTGTTGAGCTGCTTGCGCCAGCTGCTGGACCTAGAAAATAAAATTAGAAAATTGTAATAAGAATTAATCAATCCTAAAATATTGTGACTTGTTTAACAAGGGTAAAAGATAAAAAAAAATCCACAACATACGACATTCATTAAATTAAAAATACAATACAATAAGTTTAGAGAAAAATACCGAGTACACAAATAGTATATTACGCAACGAGCTAGAAAGTGACGAATTTTGTGCGAGTGTGAAAATAGCTGAACGAGCACGAAATTCACTTTTTTGCTCTTGCTTACGCTATTTTTCCGACTACCACGAAGATTTTGCGACCATTATTATAATATTTTGTAGTAACAACTAAAAAGTCATAACATAACCCGTGTTGACATCAGCTGACATAGAAGTTAGTCGAATATTTTTAGTTAAATGTACCTAATTGTAGGTGGCACTGTTTTAACGGAAGCAACTGATCGAAACGAATAAAAAATGTTCCTATATTTTATTTAAAATTTACACAAAAGTTAATTATATAATAATGATTTTAATAATTTTTGCAAGTTCAAAAAAATCCAAGAGAGGGCTTTCGAAATTCCTTTGCAACGCCTCTATCGAAAATTACAAGAGGTACCAATTTCAGAGTTACAAAACATAAAACCAAAGTCACTAGTGTAGCAATGATGGAGTTTCTAAACAACTAATATGAATGACACATACGATTTTCTCATATGGTCGTCGGAAAAAGTATTTTGTGTACTTGATATTTTATCTCTTCTTTATATAAACTACTGAACACACCTGCATAGTATGAGAAGGTCTATTTGGCATACCGGATCTACCAAAACCTTGCAGAAAACCCTAAATACCATCACCAAATATTAGTAAAATGCTACAGTAAATTTAAAGAAAGTGAGTTTATTTTATGAATGTACGTATACACTACAATTAGCGAAGTTATAATAGGTTTTTTCCAATTTTTAAAAATTTTCATAAAATAAAAACATCTTAAACTTCTACAGATAAAAATATTGATTGCTAAAACTATATTTTTTTAAATTTTACCTGGTTTTGTATGAAAAATTGCGAGTTTAGTTGATTCCCATGTCCTTGCTGCAACATAGCTAATTGCTGTAGTTGCTGGAGACTGGGAGGATTTTGGAAAGCTTGTAAACCGCCCAACATTAGAGGGTTGCTCAAAAGACCACCAAGGCCTCCAAGAGCCGCCAATGCTGCACCAACACCAGGACTGGAACTTGTTACTTGCGAATTTGGAGATGATCTGTTTATCGTTTCATTTTCACCTGTTACCTGTAACACATAAACAAGAAATAATTAGATTATTGCATTTTCAAAAACTTCAAGATAAATTGTAAAAAAATCTATGTTTATTGTATTTATAGAAGTGTTTTAGCGAAAGTTGAATTAAGAAATAAACTTATCTTGTGATGGAATAGTGAAGATTTTTAAAGAAAATTACCCTAAACTTACGCCAAATTAATTTATAAAAATTTTATTGGTAGCACAATTTATAAATATAATTCATAAAAAGGAGATTTTATGAAAACTATTTGAATACATAAATTAGATACATAAAATTAGAAGCCACTTCTATTTATATTAAAACAAGAAATAAATCTAATAAAAATTTTTAAGACGACTTAATTAACTAAATGCAATTAAACGGTTAAAATAAAACAATTACAATTTTAGGAAACAAAATTTTTAAGGCTTAATATTATAAATTGTGTTAATTTTAATACAGGGTGTCTCACTTTTTTGCCAGCAAATTTTTTTTTTAAATAGTAAATGTCATTCTGAACCAAAAATTTCCTATGAACTATTGTTTTTTTGACTCCTTAAAAAGTTACAGCAATTTTAAAATTGATAAATTTTAATGATTTTTGTGGAACACCCTGTATACAATTTTTTCTTATATTTTTTTTATTTAAATCAATTATTATTTGGATATTTTCTTTGCCAAATTGGGTTTTTTGAACATTATTGCCTTTTTTTAAAATAAGTAAACGACGAGGTTAAATTTCCCTCGGTAAAATTTAGCATCTTATTGGCTTAAAGATATACAAAATCCAAAGCATACTTGATTTAAATAAAAAAAATTAAAATTAAATGAAATTTATACAGGATGTCCCATAAAAATTAATAAATTTATAAAATTTTAAAACTTTTTAAGGTGTCGAAAAAACATAATAGTTGATAGGAAAATTTTTGTTCAGAATGACATTTTTTAATAGTTAGGTTGGGTCTATCTTTTGTTATTTTTTTGTTATTTTTCAAGTTCGCTTTTTTAAAACTTTATAAAAATAATTTTGTAATTATTTCGTTTGTCTCACATATAAAAGGCAGAAAAATAACAGGTGCAAGAAAATTAAAAATAAAGGAATTTCAAAAAAGCTCTGACGTAAAAAAAATATATGTATCAATTGAATTTCAAAATTATACGGTTAGATTGTAATTTTTTTTATTTTTGGGTTGAAGATTTTTAGAAGATTTTAAATCACTCATATTAGGCATTAGCAAAACCCGACAATTAAAAATACATTGTATTTTAAGGAACAATCATTAAAAAAATTATTTTGAAATTTGCAATTTAATTTAATTTGTTATAAGATTTTGAACAAGTATTAATACATAATATGATGAGGTGTATTGGTGTCCTTATTAAAAATACTTATTTGCGACTAGTTTCATTTTCCATTTTATTGGGACATCATCAGGCAAATGTTTTACAAATTATAACCATTCGTTTTTTTTTTATTTTTAATGTACAGTTAGTTAATTTTTGGGGGCACTTATATTACTAATTTTTGATTTTTTAATAAATATATTTTTTCACTTTATCGTAAAAGTAGAAATAAAGTAGAAACATTATTATAGCAGTAAAAAATGTAATTATATTTAGGTAATTATAACTAAAAGGAATCTGAGAAATATATATGTATCAATTAAATTAATAATTTTTATTTTCCATGATTTAATTATCTATTTGTTGAGTATTAATTTATGGAATATAATAAATTTAAGTTTTTTTTGTTATTAAACCTACATGCTACTATTTGTATTATCTTTTTCTACATTTAGCACATTTGCTTTTAAAAATGTTTAAATAATTTATAATATTGTCTTTTTCTTAAATTACACCGATTTTAAAGTATGAGGTCCCCACACAATTCATTTACGAAATTCTAGAACAAATATTTACATAAATACTGCAAAAAATGAATAATAATTTTTCTCATGGCTGCAAATTATTGCTAAGGTAAATTTTTTTAACTAAAAAAAATTTAGCCATTTTACATATTACTAATAGTTCAAATTGATTAAAATTCTAATATTTAATTAGAAAATTGTATAATAGTAGTAATATAAAATTATGTTTAACGTTTCCATCGTTTTATACAATGTTATCTGAATAAATCCAATAATAACCTTTTAGTAATAAATATTTACAACGAAAACAAGAGGAAGATTATTTTGACATCATTCGTTATTGTTAATAATGTATAAAAATAAATGAATTTTCAATTGGATAAAAATAAACTGATCAAATATAAAATATCTTATTTGTGTATTTTCCTTATATTTATTACAATATCTCACTTAACTGGTTTCGTCAGCTTGCCATCATCAGTAGTGAACGTCAAGATAGATTATAAAATTAAATTGAAAGTATACATGAGCAACCATATTTAACATTCGGTTTATTTTAATATTTTGTTTTTTTAAGATTATTACGATTAATGTTGAAAGTTGACTGTGAATCTTCAATGATGATAAAAAAATTGTTTTTATTTAATTAAAAAGCATTCTTGAATGTTTCAAATATTTTTAACTCCAGTAAACAGTTTTGAAGGAAAATCAAAAAATGTAACAACCTCTTATTTTTATTAAAGGTAGAAACTTGAATTGTTGCAGTTTTAGAAAGTATAATACTGATTGATAATATTGTTGTTTTAATTACCAAATAGACAGGTTTAATATAGCATGTGTGCTTTTGTAAAAACTATTGATAAGAAAATGCAATTAGTTGTGTTTGATATTCGTGGAATGCAGTAAAAATAATTTGTCTTTATAATTTTTTAATAGGATTTTATTAAATTTCGTTTTCCAAATATTTGCGCAATAAAATCAAACAAGGCAGGCAGTTTTAATCGAGATGTATCCCTAGGGTAGTTTGCAAAATTGTTCTTTTATAAAACATTTGTTCTCCAGCTATATATAAATCTGAAGTTCGTAGAGTTGTTGTGTACAAGAAAGGCACCCTCAAAAAGTTAAAATGTTTAAATTCTTAAGGGAAAACATCCCCTTTCTGCCGGTGGAGATTTAATCACATTTGTAATAGTCAATCATTGCAGAGATTAGAAAAGCGGGGTCAAAATAAAAATATAATTGAGCTTACCAAATTTAAAGCACGATCCCTTTCAGAATCCAGCGAATCTTCGTCATGTCTTGAAATTTGGTGGTCGCTGGTGATGCTTTGCTCATCACCACTAATATCTCCATTGACATCACCGTCTGAAAAAAACATATTTATTAAACAATAAGAACCCTGCTCAATAAATAATTTCATCTATTATTATTTAATTGCTCGTTAAAACCCCGATAACATTGTTTTCAAGTTTTAGATGTTTTATATGCTAATATTTACGACTCATTTTAATTTTCAATTTAACGTACTTTATTTATTGTTTAGGAAAAATATTATATTTAAACGGCCATAAAAATGGCGTTTTTTATTTGAAGCGGCACGTGGTGTTTTAAAAAGGGGTTTACGTATGATTATACTTTGATTGGCTCTAGGGGATCTGTCTCTATAACCCTATATAGATTGGGGTTGCAACAATGTCTGACATCCTGACGAAAAGCCATCCATCACAACTTGACGTTCTTGCCACGCACCAAATTTTAATGCTCAACAAATTATTATCTAATACTTTTTTGATTTTTCGGTATTTTATTAATTGTTCATTAATTTTACAAAAAGGTGGATTCACTAACTTTGTAGAGTACAGAATTGAGTTAAATCCTTATATTTAGTAAAATTAAATGTCCATAATGTCGTTTTACCAATTTTTTTCAAATAAAGTTTTGGATTTTTCAATATGTTTAACAATTGCAACGAAATTATGATTAAAGATATTTTGTATTTATTAGAGTTATTATGAGAGTAGAGATACTTTTGCAAACCAGAATACATTTATCAGCACAAATATAATAATTTCGAATTTTTAATATAGTGTGACTTGTCAAGTTGAAGGAGTTGTAGGTAATACAAGTTCCTTATAAATAAAATGTGGTCCTAAAACATCTCAGGTACATGAAGTAATAACATGTCCCCATTCATCAAAAACCAAACATGTTGGTGTGGTTCCCCTAAGGAAATATTAAATTCAATACTAAAAACCCTTTAAGAGGCTTTGCCCCTATTTCATTGATGATAAGAATGGCGCCACGTGCCAATATTTAAAGACTGTTTGGTTTAGATTTAATAAAATCACAACACTTTGGCACGCTTTGGTCCTTCTTGTAAATGCGGACGTTATTTTTGATAAATTTAACGCCAGCTGTAGCACATCGAATCGATTAAAGAGTATTTCACAGATTAACTGTATATTCCATTCTTTTAACTGCACTTTTAGACCCCTTTGGTCTTAAAAATGCACCCTCCTGCGCCATTTTAACCCCGCCACCCCGAGAAATACTATTATCGCGTTGAAATATGATCGTAAATGATTGATTGATGATGGTATAATAATGTGGAATAAACATGTTTAGAAGTAATTCCTTTTTCGACTTTAACTGGAAATGTTGAGAGGGATAGTATTGACCGGTAAAAGGATGCAAGGCTATTTTCACGCTACGTGGTCATGACTCAAGTGACCACTACGTCCCTAAATATAAAAATTCAGTTGGTGTGAAATTTCTTATACTAGAGCCGTCAATGATGCCTTTAGCGCCCCCGATATACGATTATCGAAACGAATTACCCAGCTTATCAGCAAATGTGCATGACTTAGCATGCAAGATTAATAATTGAAATGAAAATTGTTGGCGCAATTTATTTGCCAGTGGATTTCTTATGGAAAGCAGTGGATTTTCCTGTAGATCAACTTTACAGTATTTGTGAAATCGAACTCGGACACAGATTGAATATAAAGCAGCCATATTCAGATCAAACTCCCTCCCAGCATTTAAATAGTTTTGGATGAAGAATTTGCTTCTGAATATATGTAAAATAGGGTCTGATTTTTCTTTGATCGTGAATGGAATATCTTTAAAACTACCCCTTACATACACATTTACTCTTCTATAAACATACCTTACAAATCGATATTTAAATTCTTACATTTTCATGAATACCAATATCTACGCACTTCTTTATTTTACATTTAAACATAAACCTATTTTCTAAAGTACCAAAACACATTTGAAGCGTGGCAACAAAGGATATACGCGCCAAATTTTTGAAAATTCACTTTCTACTTAAATATGTGCCTATATAATTTTAAATTCATATCTTTTATTGAAAAGTTTATGTTATGTATTGGTTAAGTGAAGATACTGTACTAAATTTTCTTATTAACAAATTTGTCATGGGTGATCATTTTACTCGTCAAACCTTCCAACATAGTGAATGATTTTATATAAAGCTGATTTAGACTTTGCTAAATTCTTAATTAGTCAAAAATTAACAGAAAAGCATTGCCATTTGGAAAATATTCCAATAACTTAAAGAAGCTATATAATAAAATACAGACGATTCAGAATAAGACAGGAAAAACAAAAATCGAATGACAATTATGTACATTTTTCAAAATCATATTATAATTCTCACAAAGCTATGTGGGATGTTATCAATTATGAAAGAGGAAGGTTTATAAAATGTGATATACATCCAAATGATGTATAGCGCATTATCAAAATCTGTGATAAAACCCATAAATATTACTTGTTTCCTATTAAGAATTTGAAAGATTTTTTTAGATCCTAAACAAAAACTGAAATATTTGCGGAATAAATATGGATACAATCGCTTACTTTGATGATTAGTAACTGAATTGAAGAAAATGTTTTAAGAATTCTTCTTATGCTGTCAAAATTAATACCTAATTCCTATACATAAAAAAGTAAATATGAATGTCATTCATAATATCAGTACTGCCCATATAATCAAAGATAGTTAAAAAGTCATATGTGTCCAAATTGTATAGTTGTTGAAATCACACAACTTCAGAAAAGAGTTTACAACTATTGAAGTTGTACTAGAACTAATAGATAAAATCAACGTAAAATTTGAAGAAGGAAATTTTGTAGATGTCAACGTTTTGGATTTAAATAAGTGCGTGTCTTAGGAATTGCTATTAATAAAACTATATACCTACAACTTCCAGCCAAATAGTAGCAACTAAATATATCATATTTGTCCAAGGGGCGGCAAACTGTTTATTTTAAGTTTCTACACCTGTTCCAATTGTATTTCAGAAAAGATCAATTCAGTTTCAGAAATCAACAATTGTAATTCAGAAACATGAATTGTATTTCAGAATAATCCATTCAATTTCAGAAAATATCTATTGTATTTCAGGAAACAGCATTTGTAAATCAGGATTCGTCAATTTAATTTCAGGAATATGATTTGTATTTCAGAAAGAATTATACTATTTTAGCCACCAACAGCCATGTCTTCCTGAAGCACGTACGTGATAGATTTTAGTGTGTTGTGCCGCACGAGCACAATCACCACTAACAGTTGTATTTTTATTTTTGGCTTCATCAATAATTAGTTCCAAGTAAACCAACATTTGCTCCATGATACCAAGAGCCATAACAGGAAAAATCCGAAGTTGTCTTTTACCAATATTGCTGGGCTTAACATTGATGAATAAGGACCTAAGCCCAATATCTAATATTTTTACTGGTGTAGCGTTAAATTGCCAAAAAACAATTTTGATAAATTTAATGTTTCGGGTGCAACGTGCAACACCGCCAAAAACTCTTAGTTTTGTGAATTTAAATTGATTTTTCTGAAATGCAATTGATATTTTCTGAAATACAATTGGTGATTATGAAATGCAATTGATGTTTTCTAAAATTAAATTGATCTTTTCTGAAATACAATAATTGATGATTTTTGTAATACAATTGGAAAAGGTGTAGATGTTAAATATGGGGTACCTTACCTTATTTATCATTTTTGTAAATGATTTTCCAGAATATTTAGAACTCTCGAGTGTTATTTTATACGCAGATGATATAACACTAATTGATAGAGGTGCCAATAAAAACCTTACAGTAAATCTTAGAAAAGGCAATTATTCATTGTTTTAACTTTAAAAATTAAATGAAGAAGAAAATAGATCTAATAAATTTTTAGGAATCTAGAAAGATTCAAACTTATTCTGAAATGATCAAGGAAATTATAGCCAAAAAAATGATGATTCAATATATGTATGTCTTCGAAAAAAGTTTCGCATTCCGTTCTTCTTGCTGCGTTTCTAATTCAATCTAATATTTAGGTATATTATGGAATTATGGCGTGGGATCATTCTGCCATTAGACTATGCTCTTTGGTTTACAAAGAAAGACTATAAGAATAGTTGCTAACCTAACTTATAGACTAGATTGGCTTTTGTAAATCTAAAACTTTTAACCTTACCTAGCATTTTACAAAGCCTATTATAGATAATGTAAACTCTTCGCGTATTTTTTCAAATTATTTCTGAGTGTGTTGCCAATTTTATAAAAAACAGTTTTTTTCAAAACTAAGATTAGTGCAGTTAAAATATTCGCTATGGTTTTTTCATCGGAGCACAAAGTATTAATTTCAGTGTAGCCAACTGTGGGAAACTTAGTTTTCCTAGCGTGTATATAAATTGTAATTTTTAAACTTAATTTTCACACTTTAAGTACAAGAATATAAAATTTTTGAATTTTTCTTTAAAATCATGAACCACCTTTTTGATTGAACAAACTGAAAGATTATAAATAATGGATATAATTAAATCTAATAGACCAAAGAGAAGAAACGAGTGCATTTTATAAAGTAGTTATATAATTAAATTAAGTGTGATTTAGGTGAGAATGTTGAAAAGCGAGTTTGAAAAGAAAAGTGCGCATTATCCAAAGTGGCCGTGCAGTTGCGGTGTGGAAAAAAATGTTAAAATTATTATTAACGAGAACAGTAGCTGATATTTTTTGCTATTTCGTGTAACCCTTTAATTTGAAAAGGCGCCGAGACTGCCCGCAGGGTCATTATTTAATTTTACGACAAGAAAACGTCATCTTTTGTAATTCCTGTGTAATGTAAAACATAAAACCACTTGGTCAATTATGTTTGTGTGTTTTCGACTTACCATCGTGTGAAGGAGGCGTCGACGGGGTTTTGTTCATAGGATTTAAGGAGCGTTGATCACCTGCAAATAGATAAATAAAAGTCAGTATTTTAATTTAGTGGAAGGAGGATGTATGCAAAAGCCAGGGGACTGAAAATAATAGCAAGGGGTCAGCCGTCTCCGGGGAGACATTGGACGAGGATCAAGGGGCCCAAGTGTCCGCAAAGGAACGGACCTTACATATAAATAATGCACGTAACCGAACAAGTATCAATGACACATAAATTCTAATTTTACATGTTACTCCACAAAAGTACTTCTAAATGTATGCAAATTAATGAATTTCCACGGAAAAGGCAATAAGTGCACGTTATGTTGCGGTTGCTTTTGATTTAAAGGCCCCTTTCTTGACATTTGCATGGACATTGGCATCATTCATATTTCATAGATCGCGTGCCAGGATCTGAATATGAATATGTCTATGTATGAATCTTTAAAACTTCATCTACTTCTTACATTCTCGATATGGAAGTATGGAGTGGATTCAGCAATTCAATATGCAATTACAAGACCGCCCCATTCACGTACCCAGTGACATTTACATCAAATATTTCTATCACCCAATAAATTCAATCGTGCAGCAATTAGTCTTCCTTGATATAAAATATTTTTAGATTTAAATTAAAACATGCCAACTTGTTTGCTTGTTTATTGCAACACGAACATTACGAGGAATTAATTGAGTTTCTTCTACGATCTAGAAAGACATTTATTAAATATACCATTTACTTTCCAAATTAAACAGACAACAATTTCTTTTACTCTATATAACATTTCTAAAGATTACGCCTATTTTAGATTAACTACTTTATTTGAATAAGATTCGTACACGTAGCTTAACCACGTTTTCTTTACATAAAAAATGCATTACATCAATGCTATCAATTTGGAGTCCTTTGAAGCACATGGGTTTTTAAACTCACCCACTTGTTATTGATAATTGACGGTAAGGCATCATCAAGAAAATTATTATAAGCCCTGGGAAAATAATTGGTAAACCTTACTACTATTAGTTCCATATGCTCACTCAATAGAAGCACGTCATTCATGTTTTTTTTAAGTTTTACTATTTAATGAGATGTTTCGTGGTCAAATATAGTGGTACTTGAAATACAATTATTTAGGCTTATAATCTAAAAAGTTAGATTCAGGGGTTTTGTTTCTGTAAAGAAAATACAAGTTGATTTTTAAGTAGGTACTTTTTTGACAGGATGTAAAACTCAATATAATAAGTCATAAGTCGTTTCGCAAAATATTTTGTCGTAACTAAAATGTTCAAAATTGGCAAATTTAGCTTTTTTTATATTTTTTTGTTATTTTCTTTTTATTTTATTTTTGTGCGATTTATTTTTTTATTTTTCTATTATACTCAGCAAAAAAGCAATCAATTTAAAATTCAAATAATTTACTTATTTATAGAGTTTGAAATACTAAATATTTTGTCAAACATATTAAAAAATTTCTTCAGGGCTTGGTTCGAATTGGAACTTTGAAACTAATTAGTTAAGAAAAAAAAATAAGGTTTATACAAAACTTAAAAAACTCAAAATGAGAAAAATTTTTGAATATTATAAATAAATTAAAGAAATTTAATAAAAGTTATATGCAATTTTTATACAAATTTTTTTATTTATACCATGTTTTAAAAAGTTCTGCTCAATACTTTTTTTAAATTTCAATTTAAAATAAATTCTGACAATTTTGTAAAAACTTGACAAGTTTTTTTTTCTTAGAAAAATAAAGTATGTAATAAGCAAAATGGAAAAGAAATGTTCTGAAAATAGAAATATTTTATTTAATGTTTCACTAATTTATGGTTAATCTTTACGTTTTCCGCCTTAAAAAAATCTAAAATGTTATTTATTGAGGAGTTATATTACAGTGTCCCTGAATAACTGTCTCAATTTTTTCTTGAGGTGATAGAGCTAGTAAAACTAAGCATATTCGAAAAATAGCTAGTAATTTTATTTACAAACATATTTTTTTAAACGTTTCAAAGATTCGGTACAGTTACTCAGGGACACTCTGTATAACCATAAAATGAAGAGTACTTTTTTATAAAAATAAAAATGAAATATATATATAATATAAATTTAAAGAAAAAACTTAATAAACCAAATTTGTGTAATAATGAAAACCGCTTGATTTTTATTAAATACTGCCATTAAAAATGACTTTTTAGTAGAACAGAAAAGAAAATTGAAAAATGGCTCAAGTAGAAATATTTTTAGGTCCAAAAACTTAATTATAAACCATATTCCAAATCCAAACACTAAGATTTGTCTAATACAGGGTGAATTTAAGTTGATACTTTTTTGGCACGATGAAAATCTCACAAAAATAAGTTTTAAATAAGAAAGTTATTTGAGTTTTATTAAACGTGTGTAGTAGTCTTTATTCACATTTTGCTGGGTACAAAAAAAATTAAAAAAATTAGCACACGAATTAAGTAAAAATAAAAAATAAAAGAGTTAATTTTGCCATTTGTCTTTAAGTCAATATATTTTGATCGTTTGAAGAAAAAATGGACTATATAAGGCTTTTCTCTGGGACGATCTAAATCTTGGGTACTCACCACAAAAAGTGTCCTAATAAAACAATATATTATTATTAACTTTTGTAAAATTTAAACACCCACTCATATTTCATATGAATTAAATGTACTATTTTTAAATAATAATCTTAACTTCTCTTGTACTGACTATATTAAAATTAAAATTCATAATATTAATTTCATAGATTTTTATTAAATTAAGATACAATTAAAAAGTTGGTAATTAAAAATGGGTTTTGTAATAAAATTACTTATAAAGTAAATAATTGTAGGCATTTTTAATTATTATTTAATTGGAAATTTTATACTCATTATATCATATAAATTAGCTTGTATGTACTCTTATAGTAAGTTATATTTTAAAAAAAATATTGGAAAATTTTGATGTTAATAACATAATTTTTAATGGAAATAAAATTAATCAGATAAAATATATAATCATATTAATAATAATAAATTTAAATTAAAACGATAATTATATTGTAGTGTATAAATATACTCCATTAATTAATAGGAATGTCTCAATTAATTAAAACGTAGTAAAACATATAGATAAACAAATTTGAAGTGTGTACAATAATTTCCAATTTAATTAAATTTATGACTTAAATTACAATAAATATTTACAAGCTTTCTAATGTAATCTTATAAGGGTGATTTGAAATATATATTATAATAATTTAATAGCATAAATTATATAATAAAATGTTTTATCAAAAAACTTTTTACACACACTCAAGGTAGATACGCGTGTGTAATATTAATTATTTATAAATGAAAATATTAATAATGTGTAACTCAATTACTTACTACTAATCAAACTAATCAAGTTATAATAAGCTTTGAAGGAAAATAATAAATTTATTTGTTTACGAATTTCCTATTTCCACACCAATTAAATTAATAATATTATAATTAAAAATTTTAAATTAATTTAAATATTTAATTATTATTAAAAAAAGTGTATAATTTATAATGATTAAATTTAAACACTTACTAAAAAAGCTCGTTGAAAGTCTATTGGCACTTAAATTAAAAAATGGATCCATGTATGATCTATTGTAAGCACTATTTAATAAAGATGTCATGTTGAATCATTGATAGATAGGTACTGAATATTTAAAACGACATGTTTACTAGCCATTTAAGATAATTATATAGGTAAGGCAGATATTTTAAAGTGATAAGATAATTTTTATTTATTTATTACATTTTTCTTTTAAATTTTCAATTAATAGTATTAAAGTTACATAAAAAATAAAAGTCCGTAGTAGATTAATGTGTATACTATAAGACTTATTGCGATTACTGGTATGAATATGAACAAATAGGATAAACTCATTTTAAAGAAAATTTAAAATTTCCACGAGAAGAAAGCGCGCGAATTTTCTAGTTGACGGTTCCCGAACCGTGTTCAAATGTAGACTGATCGGGTGGTCAGTGGTCAACATTTGATATACTCTTTAATATATTCACCCTATCCGTCCTTATACAGCGTGTTTCATCCCCAACTTACACCAATATATTATGAATTCCTACTTTGTATTGATGCTTGTTTAAAAATTTAAGTAGCCCAATATACATTTCGATTGTGTGCTCTTCATAAAATTAATTTCAGAAATAATAAAAATATTTATAGGCTAATTTATCGGTATACACCTCAAGGTTTATTAACATGTAATTTATTAAAAACATTTACCAAGTGATAAATTTTTATATTTGTTTTAAAGATAAAGCATTAGATATGAAATTATATTTATTGTATAATTTATTCAAATAAATTATCAATACATAATTAAAAGGATTAAAAATTTTATTAAAAAAATTGAAATATTATTAACACTTTTTAAGAAAAAAATTTCAGCTTTTTCATAATTTAATGTGTAATTACACCTTGATTACAAATAATAATTTATTAACTATTTTTATCTTTTCATCGCCAGACAAGTAGTTTTGATAAAATATTTTAATGTTATTATATGTGAGTATTTGTACATATTATATTTATTATATAATATCTATAAATAGACAAAAAGTATAGTTTTATATAAATATAGAGTGAAAGAATTATTTTTATTAAATCACAATATATTTTTTTTTTGGTTTTAAATTACAGTTAATTGGTTATAATTTTTTCTCCTATGAAATATCTATTCATTTAAATAGGATACATAATAAAGCATAAAAATTTATTGTAGATTTAAAACGCGAGTGAAGTAAAATAACTAAAGGCAAATGAATACTTTATTACCCCTTTTAGAAATGGAGTAGTTGTTGAAAAATAAATTAAGTATTTTGGTACTGATTTTATAGGCCGTATCCTCGAATTCGTTAAATTATAGGGTCAATCTGATTTGAGTTAAGAATAAATTATTTAGGTAAAATTGCTAAATTTATTAATACCTAATATCACAAATTTAGGGATATCACCAATCACACCCATTATCAGTAAAATTAAAAATTTGTTTTTTGATGAATTTTTTTTACATTTGAATTTATTGATATACATCTAATCATTATATACTATAAAATTATTTACACCTTCAATATTATAATATTCTGAAGATGATTATAAAAATGACTGTCTGCCTACTCTAAAACTATCACAAGGACGTTTTCAAAAATCATCGAATCAAGGTAAGGTATAATATTATACACTCAACAGCATATTTATTTGGAAGCTCAATGATTTAGATTTTATTAAATAATGAAAATTTTTAACTGCCTTTTGTTATTTACAGTAAATAACAAAAGGCAGTTTTATTTAGTCCTAGTAGAGGGAAAAATTCTTCACCAATTAATAAGTTTAAGCACGTGAATCAACATTAAATTTTATTAAATACTTTTTCTCAAAAAAACTTGAATCAAGTTGGAAATTATAAAAAATCATACAGGGTGTTCCAATTTGATTTGGTTTAAAAGGTATCTTTATTTTTAATAAAGTTACGGATTCGTTTAAATGTTGTGCAGTTTTTTATACTATTTCACATGCTATATAAAATATTGAAAAATTCCACGTTATTACCAAAATAAACGAGAAATTATCGAAAAATGCATTTTTTTGAAAAAGTGGATTATTTGGTTAATTATGGTAGTTACAAAATAACATTTCGAAAAAAAGGTATTTGTTTCGTTAATTTAAATTTAAAAAAATATGACTCGGTTTTCAAGATATTTTTCTTAATTTAAATAGCTACGCATAGTGAACTCTTTAACAAAGAAATCAACATCAACAGCAACGATGTATTACAATGTTTGAAGTAATAAGCTACGAAATATTTGACATTATTAGAATTAAATTAAGTAAGCTTGGTATTTTTAGAAAATCGGCAAATAATTTTTTTTTGATAATCAATCGATTGTTGATTACAGTTTTAAATATTTAAGGCTTTATTGATTTAAATTATGAAAAGCAAATTCAAATTGCTACACCCTGTATATCCATTGAGTGCATAAACTCTTGAAAAAATAATAGTTTAATAATTTTTGACGAATTTCAAATGAAGTCGTACATTCTTAAACACATTTATATAAATTTTTACTCTCTAGAATTAGATTATAATTAAAGGGCTCGAAGACTTTTTAAATTTCTTTGATTTTGAACCAAAACATACGCAATAACCTATTTCAAATTAAATAAATGAAGTTGATAGGTTTTTGCATTGGTTTTGCTCGGTTTAATTGTACACACGAGGAGTCCCGTCAAAAGAAAATATGTATTGACAATTATGAAGTTTCTGATTAGACATTTTTCGATGGAAGTGAAAAATTCCCCAATTCGTTAAAATTGTATGTACAAATCAATAAAAAAATTATTATTTTAAAATAATTAATATTTATTTTACAAAAATCAAATGTACGAATGTATTCTCATTCCAAAAAAGGAAATTTAAGAAAAGTTCATAATATGTATTTCAAAAACTTTTTATAGCATTATTTTGACAGGAAAAGTTTGGTATTTTAAATGTTATTAGTTTAAACTTTAAACAACACATTTTATTAGTTCAACTTAAAGTTTTACTTTCTAATTTATATCATTAAAGTCTTAAGAGCAATTTCCTAAACGGAAAATATAGTGGTTTAGTTCTGCAGTGAAATACGCTAGTGCGTAAAACATTTTTGAATAATTTTTTTGTAGATGATTTAGAAGTCATTTTTATAAATCCTAGCGGGTGGCAAAAAAATGGAGAATGTACAAAAAAATATAATGACCTAAAAGTACTTTAACTTTGGACCCCTCTAATTAATTTTGTGCAAAAATCTAACGAGGGAAACTTGAGATTTGACTGTAACTAATGCTCGATTTTATGATTTTTCACAATTTTTCCTCTCAAACTCGCATTAATTATATTATCAGTGATTCGCTGATAATTTGTAAAGAAGCTCCAGAAAAGTGGGATGGATTTTCTATTTCCTGTCATTATCTCCAACGGAAAATTTATCTCGGACGTCTACCAATTAGAAAATTCTATTTAAAACTTGGGTTGAAAAAAAAGAAAACTTAAAAGAAATTATAGCAATTCCTCTTTTATTAATTATGATTATTTTACTTTAATCAATTTTCTTTATAAGCTCCTATTATTGAAACCTCAAAATTTTTCTAAAACCGATAAATCTTAAAAAAATCAAATTTTAAGAAAGTAGAAAATTGCATATTTGATGACATGGTATTATTAAAAGGATTATTTACCATAGGCTTAGAAGTGTAATACCCAAAGCCACATTTGAACCTATTTTCTTGAAACTAGGATTTACCTATTCAGAAAAAACAATTTTTGATTCAAAAAGTGAAAATCTAAACAATTTAGAGCAATACAAAAAGTTCTGCTATTGAGGTCTAAAATCAGTTTTATTTACCTCGTCTAATTAAAACAAATTAAGGGTGTTCCGAAATTAAGCATTTTAAGAAGTAATTCTACGATTAATTTTAAGAACAAAAACTTGCTATCCACATAATATGTCCGGTTTTGATTCCCAAAGCCTGGTTTAAATTGGTCGAGTGACTTGACTCAGTCAACTGATCCCAGTACTCGACTAGCCTAAACATTTAATGTTGAGAAGGCCTTACAAAATGGCTATGGTAAATCGTCATCAGTGTCAGTCAGTGTTAAAATTTCTTTGATAAGACTGTCATGTCTTATTATTTATCCTCGACACGCCACCTTACTTGCCCCTATACTCGACCAATTTTAAAGGAACCACACCCATTAGAATTTTTTGTCTAAAAGTAGTTTTTTTGTAATTTTTTTGAAAAAAGAATTGATGTAGAGATTTGATATTTCGTGTGATTCATAATAGACTTCAGATATAATTTCAAGATTTTTTTTAGCTTCGAATGGGTTTTGGGAGGGTTGGAGTTAAAAAGGTTTTTTTTTCGTCGTTAATTTCAGAAAAAAATGTAGTCTATTCGGTAAAATGTACAGATTACGAGAAAATTGGACTTAAAGCCTCGTTTTCACGTTGATAGTACTATCATGATAGTCATCGCGAAAGTGCTATCATTTTCACTTTCAAGTTGTCTAGACTGCGACAGCTCTCGTGATAGTTCCTATCATGATAGATGATAGACTATTACACCAACTATCACCGTGAAATCGAGGCTTAACAATTAAATTAAGAATAAAAATTAAAACTACCTTTAAGGGTAACTAACCCTCAGGAAGCGAAATCAGTCGTAGAGCTACCTCCAAAAATTTGCCAGCTTAATTTCGGAACACCCTGTATAGCGATTTTGCTAACAACAAGAATAATAAATTGAACAATGAAAAGTCTTTTACATACTCCCAAGCGTATCAAAAAAATTGGTACCAACTATTTAATACACGTTGGTAATGTGATGTTTACAAAATTTAAAAGAAAACTTAATAATTATAACCGAAATTAGTAGATTTGCTAGAAATAATTTGCTTTTAAAATTAAAAATACACAATTAAAGAAAAGTAAATGGTCAAATTAATAGGTTTTTGATTTTGGAAAGGGAGTTTTAATTTGATCGCACCTATTTTATTGTAAAATTAAATTAAATTCTTTTAACTATCCAAATTTATCTGATATTTTAGTACCTTGAAAGTTCAACATGGGTAGTTTGTTTAGCAAAATTGAGGTGCAGTCGAACAACCATAATTAACCGTTGCATCATCGCAGCTGATATAAAAAATAAAGAATTTCTCTTAAATTTATGACAAATTATTATTTTGTTTTAAAATAAATTACTTTTAGTTTTAAGAAAAATCTTAAAATTTTAAATTACATACAAATAAACTTAAAAAAATCAGTTTTTTATTGAGGTATTATAAATTGGAATTGGAAGATATTAATTGTGTGTTTGTGTTGTGGTTTAATTTAAACAAAATATATTAGGATGTGGCTATTTGCACATACAGTATGTACGATTAAATGGCAATTTGCACATACAGTATTTACGAATAAATGACTATTTGGACATACAGTATGCATGAATATATAAGCATTCAAATTACCACATGCAATACGTCGAAATATTAATTTTACTAATATTTTATTAACGGTATCTAATACAGAGGGGTGCACAAAAAACGGCCAACGATGTAGCTTCGTTATTTCTTATCCAATTTAAATAAGTGATATGTGAAATTAAATGGTTTGAAGAATACTACTATCAGATAATAAAAGATTAATTTTATTCTTGAAAACAACAGAGGAGGAGGGGGTAACTTTTTTTTCCGATTGAAAAAAAATAATCTAAACCAATTATACCAATAATTTTTTTTATTATGCATTATTAATTTTTTTTTAATTTAATTCAATTGTTTTTTTTTTGTTTTTGAGTTTTTTATTTTTTTAAGTTTTTAAATTTATTATAAATTAAAAAGTATTACGAATAAATTAAAAAACAAAACTCAAAAAAAAATCAATCGAATTAAATTTAAAAAAAATTAATAATAATAAAAAAAATTAATTTAGAAAAAAAATATTGGTTTAATTGGTTTATATTATTTTTGTTAATGATTTTTTTCAATCGAAAAAAATATGTTGCCATTTGAAAAAGAAAAGTTGCCTCCTCCTCCTGTAATGTTTTCAAAAATAAAATTAATCTTTTACTATCTGGTAGTAGTATTCTTCAAACCATTTAATTTGACATATCGCTTACTAAAATCGGATAAGAAATAATGAAGCTACATCCTTGGCCGTTTTTTTGTGCACCCCTCTGTATTTAAAAAAAGTTTGCGTACTATGATTGGATAAAATATCTGCTAAAGTTTTCACAGCAGTAAAAGCCATATTAAATTGTTCCGTATCAGTCATGGGTTTACGTGTTTCATCATTCTTGGGTTCCTCTTTTTCGATAAAGTCGTCAGAAATATCAATTTCTTCATGTGGTATTACCAATTATTCGTACATACTGTATGTGCAAATAGCCACATCAAATATTTTATTTATTGTTCAACTCATTACATACAACAAATAAAAGTAATGTTCTTAAAAAACCTTTTGAAAACCTAGTACTGACTGATTGTAATCACTAATGACTATTTAAAATACTCCAATTCTAAAATTCTACTGAGTACTGTGCTACTGCTTCTCGGAAAGACATCAGACATCTTCGGCAAGAAAATTCATCATAGACAACATTATTTTTGATTTCGTCCATGAAAAAGTTTTGTCGATGGAAATGTAAACGCTATGTCTACGTTATGCATTCATCGATTAGTGGTCATAACAATGAAATGTCCCTGTCGATGGACTAATCAGGCTGTAGATGATAAGAATTTAGAAGAAATGGTTTATTTCCAGAAAATAAAAAACTAGGTATTCAAGGTAAAAATAGTAAGTAATTGAAGTTTTTAATCACTTGAAAGGATAATGTACAAATATTGGTTTTGAATTGAATATAAACAAATTAATCTAAATTAAATAACCCAATTTACGTTATATTTAGAAAAGATAGGGTTCCTTAAAATATTTATAAGGTAAATATTTTTTTGTGTAAATAAAAAATGTTTGGAGTTGGGAGAAAGAAGTTAGTTATTTTGCGTTAAAATAATCTGTTGGTTATTTAAAATTTATTCGAAATAAATATAAAAGGGCTTTTACTAGGAGAGTATTTCAATGAGAAAGCTAACGGCGTAGCTCAAAAGGTATTTCGTATAGAGTATGCATTGGTGGAGATAAATTTGATATTTGTGCGTGGCAACTGGCGGTCAGAAAAGCGTGGGTGGATTCAATACTTAAATCCAGTGGAAAAGAGGGAATATATTTTGCAATTCCATAGGGCCCCGCTCTGTGCCGGTGGTCAGCTGCCCTTTGGAGCCCCTTATTGATATACTGGGTAAATACGACTAAATTTAACTGAGAGCGCACTCCGCTACCAGACAAACCAAATTTCGAATGCATAATTAAAATATTTTTCAATATTTTTCATGACGTAACATTCCCCTTATTATTTATTGTGGAAATTACGCGTAATATTTAATTTTAAACAGGTATTTTAATACAAACATTACTAAATCAACAGATAATCAACTTAAACAAATAAATTATCAATAAGTTTATTAATGCTTTGCTCTACTTTGATGAGTTTATCTACATTAAAAAAATCGTTTATCATATTTAAACGCAATATAATTATTCCTTGAATATTACATATTTGCAATAAATGTAATTCATTTTACTAGTGTTATTAATGTTTTGGTAAATTTGGTTAATCACTTTTTAGTTAGAAACTGATAAGATTACATGATTGGCGCATATTTAGACGAAAATAAAGATTCTTTAATTTTATGTATAAATAACAATTAAGTGGTTTATATAAATTAATTATTTTTGCACTTCATTGTCGTTACAAACAAAAAAATGTTACATACTAGAAAAATTTTGCCGAGATATCCAAAGTTGAAATAAAAAATAATTACTGGGTATTAATTGAGACCTAATTTTGGTTTAAACAGTAGCTAAATTTGAAGAAGTGCCCATGCAGGGCTCAAACTGCTGATTAAAATCTAATAGTTGGAACAACAGCTGCTTATTTAGACCTCAACTTTACAGATGTCGCTTTGATATATTTTAAAATAAGAGATAGTGGTGAAGGTATACCATTCGGGTCAGGTATATTCCTTTATTTCAAATTCTGGAATTTGGTATTAAAAATTAAGATACCTATATCATGAATGTTGGTAGTTTTAACTGATATTATGTGTAGGTTTTCTGAGATAATAAAGATATTAGTTAATTACATTAAATAATGTTATAATTTTGTAAAAATGTTCTCTAATTTAATAGACAGTAAAATAAAACGTAAGAAAGGAAGGGGAGGTCGAGTAAACGTCCTAAAGTTTGCTAATGAAATTAATTAATGTTTTCCAAGTTTCATATTTTGTAGCTTTATGTGAAAGGTGTAATGTCTTTTTGATAAATTGACAGTTATTAATACTGATACCCTCCATTTTCTAATATAAAAGAAAGCGCAGGGCCGTTTAATATCCAACGGTGGCGTCGATTTAGCGCTCCAAAATTTAATAATGTTGTTTTATTGCAAATAACGATTCGTAATTAAAAGGAGCGGACCTTTTAAGGATTATTGAAATGACGGAATAGATTTTAGCAATTGTGGACTGCATAAGAAAACGCGCATTATACAAACAATGCGTGCCGACCAGAGAACCTTTTGGCGAGCTTTTTTATCGAGGGTGGATGCCCTTAGCATCTAAAGTGATTTTAAATCAAATCATTTACATTTACAAAGCGGCTGAATTCCTAAGATGTTTTACTTTCAATGCCTAAATCAATTATTTTAAATAAATTAATTCTTTTAGAATTTTCCCTAAAAATAATTGAATTCCTTAAATAGGTAGTTTAATGAACATTTTAAGAGCAATTTCCTAAACGGAAAATATAGTGGTTTAATTCTGCAGTCATAAAAGCTAGTACGAACAACATTTTTGTATAATTTTTTTTGTAGATGATTTACAAGTCATTTCTGTAATTTTTGCCAGAAGGAAATTGAAGAATGTACAAAAAAAATATAATGATCTAAAAGTACCTTAACTTTGGACCCCTCTAAATAATTTTGTGTTAGGTTACAAAAGATAACTCTGTGGCAGGATGTAGCATGTAGCCTAATCAATTTAGATTATAAATCTGAAAAAAAAATGAAAATCTAACGAGGGAAACTTGAGTTATGACTGCAGAACGAATGGTCGATTTCATGATTTTTCACAATTTTTCCACCCAAACTCGCGCGCCCTCTAGGGATTCGCATTAATTATCAGTTATTTGGTCATAACTTGCAAAGAAGCTCCAGAAAAGTAGGATGGATTTTCTATTCCTTGTTCCTTGATATTATCTCCAACGGAAAATTTATCGCGGGTGTCTAGGAAGATACTCTTAACAGAAAAACTGGCCAAGTAAAAGCATTTACTTTAATTTTTGGATTTAATAATCAAGTAGTGAGAAAACATGGTAGAAGGTTATACATTTCAAAATATTGCTTGAAGGTGAAGCAATTTGTAAGGACTGGAATTTTTTTTAATTAATAAACCGAAAACTAGTTAAAGTCAAATGACACATCTGATTTGTTAAACATCTTTTTCAGCCATAACATTCTTTTTCCAAGTACTACTTATGGTTAAAAAATTATCGATAATTTTTTAGAAATCATAACTCATTTTAATCCCAATCTTAGAAAAATTGTGAATTTCTAAAAAATGTTCGATAACACCACTTGTGATTTTATAGTCATATTTGGTCTTGTGAAATAACATGAAAGATGACATGTTTAAATAGATTTGATACAGCTCCAAGTATGTATATGGGGCTAGATTTATGTCAACTGTTTGTTACCTATTCAAAAGATATTTTTGATTTATACAGTAGATTTTTTAAGCTAAATGCCTACCTGGATAAGAAGTCAATTACAACAAAATAAAAGTAATATGCAAAATTCTTAGGACATTGCGAGAAAAATTTCAACCATTTGCAACTAGTTCGAGATTAAAGAAGAATATAGAAATATTGATAATTTAACTCAACAGTTATGTAGATTTGAGAGTAACATATCTGAAGATACAGTTGGAAGTTTTATATTCAAAAGCAAGTGGCTTAAGTCAAATAAAAAATCTTTTAATAAGAAAAGAACAAATAAAATATTGCTATTGTGAAAATAATTGATATGTAATTACTGAGTGTCGGTTTTGCATTGCAGATAGCCGTTCACAAAAACCAACTAATGTGAAATTTGTAAATACAGCAACTAATGATTTGAATCTTCTCTTTAAGCTGTTAAGTACAGTAAAAATTAATGGAGAATCGAAAAATATTGATGATAACTGGTATGTAGCTAATGATGCTACAAATCATATTATAAATATACCTAACTGATGAAAAAATGATAAAACCTGTTGGTTGTGGTTCAATTGATATAAAGTTCTTAATGTCGTTGTCCAGGTCAGGGGTTCTAAAACTGTGGTACATTACGTTATTTCAAGAAATTTCATATCTAGAGCTTCATTGAAAAAAAATTAAATTAAATCTATATCACATCGATACATTAACAGCAGTACTAAGCCGGTTGCGGGAAGATTCTGAAAAATTAAAAAAAGACAAAACAACGACAAGTGTTTGACTTAGCGTTGAAAAAAAAAGAGCCCAAACCAGATTGTGTTGTATGCTACGAAACATTTTCGAACAACTCGATGTAACCATCCCTTCTGAAATATAATTTCTACAATAAACACAACCATTTTACGATTACTGAATTACAAAATATTATCATGGGGATACAACATTTTTAGCAGTTAAGTGGTACAACGTTTCCAAAGTTTGGGAATCTCTACTTTAGACCTTGACTCTCTCGTCAGTTTTGGCATTCTAACCTAAACAAATGAGAAAATATATGAACTTCTATAGATTTTGAATGGTCCTAAATATATTTTTGTAAAGTAATTAAATTTATGCAAGGTAAACTGTCAAAATCGACCATAAATGAAATTTGTTGCAAACTTCACACCAAAAACATTAACTTTTATAAATTTACTATTTACACTTTAGACCTATTATTAATCTTTAAAATGATATTCAGAAAACTTTATTAATTGGTGTTATTTCATTTTCCAGATAAAATTGGCTAAACTGTTAAGAGAGAAATGGGAATTGTAAGAAATTGCATCTCTCTCGTTTCAAGGCGTAGAAAACGCCATTGATGGAAAATGGAAAAGTCATACTTTAAAAGATGTTTGTTTGATTTGTTTTAGAAATATCTAAAAATTTGTTTTAGCCACTCAAATAAATTATACCGGTTGGAAACGAAACACGGTTCACCTCTATAATTTCTTTATTTATGAAAATAAAAATTTAAAATTTGACTATGTTGTATGGTTCAAGAAAACACATTTTAGGCACTAAAAAGTTTTTTAATATCAGTTCCCGTTTAAGCCGAAGTGACATCAACTTTATTTTTTAAAAGGTAACATCTAATATTTTTGTTCATAATTTAAGACTATTTTAGAAAAGCAGTATGTTTGTGATACATTTTTTTTGAAATTTTGAAAAATCCCGAGGTCAAAAAATTTAAAATACTAGCACAGGTACATTTATTACACCCTACATATGGGATATCAAAATAATCGTAATAAAATCTTCTTTTTGAAAAACCAAGTGACCCGGCATATTTTCATTTAAAAAAAGAGTAATTTGCAAAATCGTTACAGAAAAAAGTTCATAAATAAATATCTCAAAAACCGCTTAAATAATTTTACAAAATATAATTTTCCTTAGGTATTATTTGGAATGATAAAAAAAAATTCCAAAATTTCAAAAAAAAATTAAAAAATTATCACAGTCTTTTTATAAAAAAATTCATATTTTGAACAAAACAAATGGATGTTACATTAAAAAAAAACCAGAAGTCATATTAAAAAAAATTTTAGTGCCTAAAATGTGTTTTTTTGAACATACAACATAGTCAAATTTCAAATCTTTATTTTCATAATTACAGAAGTTATAAAGGTGACTCTTCTTTTGTTTCCACTCGGTATTATTATACATATCATATACTAGTAGCTACTACAGTCACCAGGAATGGTATAAATGCAATTACCAAAACCAATAAAAGCTCAAAGCTATATTATTCGCCATCCTCCATTTGGTCAAAGTTCCAAATACAAATTGAAAATAATGGTGGAATTCTGTAGAAAATCTCCTTACAGGAAAAATCTGTAAGGTTGTAATGGACGGTTTCCATGGATACAGGACTTACAGTTTGTTACAGAATTACACCATAAAATCAATGCAAGATATTAATTTAGTAATTAAAGAAGATTACTTCAAATTTATCATGAACGCATGGGACTTCATCAGGGATGGATTTACAATTTTGCCGCCCATAGGTTATGGATTTTGCTGCCGCCATTGTTACTTTAAAGATATTTTTTGTAAGGACTTATTTATAGTTTCGTACTGTATTGCATCAAACGAGCAAATAAGTGTGGAGAATTGAGAATATTAATTACCAATAGATGGCATCCATATTATACTAGCTTGACAGTTTCATAAATTCACTGACAGATGGAGAGTTTTTTCCTAAAATTTAGTTACAAGATATCATTATTCATTTTAATTGTAGAAGGGTCAAAGTATCATCAAATATTGATATTGATATTTTCAATTAATTAACCAAATTTTGGTTTAGGTAACTATTGAAAATTCGAACTATCAATAGATGGCGCCGTTTTATACTATCTTCATAGTTTCACAATTAGCCGATAGAGAAAGAGTTTTTTCCTAAAATTTCCAATGACTTCGATAATTCGTGTTATTTAAAGATGACTAAATATGATTTTTCTCGATTTCCTGAAGTCTATTTTATTAAGTACAAATCTGAAGTTTTAGATAGATTAAAAGATTTTTTAATTAAAATCAAAATTACTGGGCCTACGGTAAAAACATTATTGAGTGACAATGGAGATTAGATTAATTAATTAATTCGTAAAATTTTAAAACAACATGGTATTGATTTTCGATATACCATACACTACAAAAAATGGTTGTTCTGAATGAGATAATCGAACAATTGATGTATGCAAATAAAAATATGACATTTTCAAAAAAAAAGATTAATTCTCAAATCTTGATTAATTAGTTATATTTTGATATTTTCAAACTCAAGCTTTAAAAGATATTGATTTGAGAGTAATATTGATCCAATTTGACTATTTTTGTAAATATTTAATAAAATTCCTCGTATTTTCTATATAGTTTTTATAAAGATGTCAAAGAAGAATTTATGGTGGTGTCGTAGTGCGAAGCTCATATTCAGTTGGTATATGTGACATTTCAATATATGTTTTATAGAATGTATAACCTGCAGAGGCCGTATATCAAGAGGGACTATCATGGCAAGGTGCTGCCCAGTGGTCATTTGCCAGTAAAGTCCCCTAAAGGCCGCGTTATATACGAGAGAGCTTCTATATTCGAAAAGCAAGATGTAAAATGTAAAATAAGCACTAAACATACCCGAAATACGATGATGACATTTTTTATAGCTCCCTTATTTGCCATAAGCATTATTCATTTTATGCTTATAAAATAATAAATTAGGGCTGAAGCGGTAATTGAATTGAAAAAAGGGTCATGTATAGATTTGTTTAGGTAAGTGAAGTGAAGTCGCGTGTGCAGTCACGTACAGGTGGCTCGATTAACAAGATAAAAACATCATTTAAAAAGGGGTGCATTTAAATTAAGACGGCTACCTGTTTCGCTAAGTATAAGGGTGCCAACCATCTATAAACCGCTGTTAAGTTGGTAATCCTCCTAGGGCCCGTCAAGTGTTCCCTAAACGCGAATACTTTAAATTCCGTCTACCCCAAAAGGACCCTAATTTACATCCTTTTATAGACTTAAAGGGTGTCAATACTGAATACATTCTCCATTCAAAGCTCGATCAAGTAGATGATAAAAAATTTAAAAAATGCATGCACCTTTAAGGTACTACCTAATTTTAATACGCTACACATTCACCATCTTGTAAATGAAATTGGGAAACGCATTTAAAGCTAGAGTGGGAAAAAAGCAGCTTTCAACTCAAGTATAATTCAATTTAAATAAGAGAAAGTTCCAGCTGTGGGGGTGGACGAGGGGCAATCTGTAGTGGCAGGGGACAAATGGACCGAACCGGACCGGACGTGACAATTCGATAAAGATTCACTGTTTTAAAAGACTTAGCGCCGGGCCCTAAATGCGTTTGGTTTTATGCGAAAATGATACTGTGGAAATGAGAATGTAGTCGTCTCAAATTTACAAAAATAAACAAAACGCGCCTCTAAAGGAATAACGAGCGTTTTTGGGTGACATTAACAAGAAGGGGTGACTCAGCGATTTTCGAACATTCTGTAATAATCTGTCAATGGGGTGTTTTCAGAATCAATGATGTTTCTAAATTGACCTTCCTTTCCTTTATGCGTGTTTAGAACGCCCACAATAGTAGTTACCACAAGAAATTACGATTAATTGAATTTTTGCTTTTGTTCAACATCGTATTACAATATTGCGCCGCTGTTGATTTCACAACTAAACAAATTAATAAAAAACACATTACTTAAAATTAATAAAAAATTTATTATTGAAATGTTAGTGTTTGTAAAGAAATGAGTATAAACTGGAAAAATCTTTTATAAATATAATCTAAAATTGAGTTTTGCGTTCAAATACATACATATATTATTCTGAGAAACTCTAAAATTTTTTGAAATAAAAATAATGCGCAGTTTGAAAATACTTTATTCAATTTAACAATTTTTTAAGAACTTTGAATAAGTGATTATTTCGTTTCCTCTTGTTTGCAAGCGTATTATTTAGATACATAGAATGGAATACTTGAAAAAAGATTAAATTTTTATAAATCTACAAGGTGTCCCATTTGACGTTGGACTGTATGGGTATCTTTGTTATTATTGGAGATAGAAAGTCGGTTAAATCGACAAAGTAGTAGAGATTTTTTCCAATATTGATAATTCATTTACAAAAAATTTGAAGATCGCATCGTTCCAACGCTATCTTGAAAAATCAAGAAAATGCGATTTTTAAAATATGGCTATAACTTCCTTATTTTCTGTGGTACCTACCAAAAAAATTTTTTGACATAATACAGACAATTTTTTGTGTACAATACAGTAAAGCAAATGAATATTTTTTTTTCGCTAACGGATTGACTGGAAATGAACCAAACTTAGTTTTTTCTTATGGCAGCCATATTGCATTTACACATATTCAGAATCAGTATTTTTTTCTGAGTAATTTGGTATTCTATATGTCATATTTAAAAAAAAATAAAATTAATTGATTTTACAAACTACTCGAGGCCATTTTTGGTTAGTAAAATTATTTCTATTTTTCTTAAAATATTACATATGATATAACAAATTACTCAGAAAAATACACTTATTTCGAATATGTGTAAATTCAATATGGCTGCCATAAGAAAAAAATAAGTTTGGTTTATTTCCGGTCAATCAGTTGGCGAAAAAAAATATTCATTTGTTTTACTGCATTGTACACAAAAAATGTCTCTATTAAGTCAAAAACCGAAAATAACGAAGTTATAGCTATATTTTGAAAATTGCATTTTCTTGTTTTTTCAAGATAGCGTTGGAATGATGCGATATTCAAATTTTTTGTAAATGAATTATTAATATTCGAAAAAATCTCTATTACTTTGTCCATTTAACTGACTTTCTATCTCCAATAATAACAAAGATACGCATACAGTCCAACGTCAAATGGGGCACCTTGTATAAAATTAATATTTCAAAACTTTATGAAAAGGTTTGAAACAATGGAGATATATTTTTGTGATATGTCAAACTTACATAATATTAAATAATAATAGGTAAATCTTGTGATGACAGAAAAATTAAAAAAAAAATTGATCTTCAATTCGAAATTTATAATTTCTACCATAATTAATATACATGGTTTTTGTTCTGTCCTTTATAATTATTATTTTTTTTATTTAAACCAATTCTGCTTTAGATTTTATCTTTGCTCAATTGTATTTTTTAAATACCAGTTTTTAAGGTAAAATGGGCTTTTTAAGTTTTTTCTGCAAATTAAGGCATTGAATTAAACCTAAAGAGAAAACCCAAGGCCTACTTGATATAAATAAACAAATTGATAATTAAATAGAATTTATTCACGACGTTCCATAAGAATTATGAAAGTTTTGGCATTTTAATATTATTGCAACTTGTTAGGGTCAAAAAATTTTAAAATATTAATTCTAAGGATTTTTCAGTTTAGAAAGACATTTACTATACTGGTTGATTTTTATGTTTTTTGAGATGATGTAAAACTCAGTAAAATAAGAAAAAGAAAAAGAAAATAATAAAAAAACTAAAAAAAAAACTACTTCTGTCAAGTTCAAATATTTCCTTAAAGTATAGCATACTTTTTTATAAAGAATTTTTATTTCTTTTAAAAAAGTACCAATTTAAAAATCACGCTAGTTTAAAATTTCTAAAATACAAAATTTTTAAAGGTTTGATTTCTCATATTAAGTTTAAATGATTAAAATAAGGACAAATTAAATTTATAAGTTGAATGAATTGTTATAAAAAAATACACAAACACGTTTAAAAAAATCGTTTAAAATAAATTTCTTTTCCAAAATAATAAATAAAAAATGTGGATATTTTAGGTTATTTTTAAATTATACAAGGTGTCCCAAGATTCAGTTTACATTCTGTTAGTTGAAGAGACAAAATCAAATTAAAAAAGCTTTTAAAATATTATTGTCTTTGACCACTGTTAAGAAGCTATCATCAACTTTTTGTTTTCAAGTAGCATCCCCTGCTTTTGGTAAAAAAAATTGAATTGCAATTTTATTTTAAATAAGACAACATGTTACTCATTTAAAAAGTATGTTATAAAATTAAGCTTATTTTTTATTTTATAATAGAACAAGTACTAAAGTAAATGTTCAAATTTGGTTTCTGCACATTATACACAATCTTCAAAATGTCAAAAATTATTTTATTCATTTATTTATAGATATTATGAAGAAAAAGCCATCTTTGAAAGATTATCTTTATTGACATTTGACGATTCAAATACAAAAAGAAAATGTTCATAATATACATTCACATTTTATGTATTAAAAATAGTAAAAATAACAAAATAGTGAATGAGTTTTACAATTTTAATTTTTAAGAGATAAAATTTGAAGGTAAATAATTGTGTAAAATGTTATAATTAAATATCATGTTACTCAAGTGTCCGTTATTTTTTGGATTTTTTATGTTAAATAAGTTTTTAATGGCTATTTTAATTTTATATGAAACTAAAAAATGTTAGAAGCAATTCATCGTTTCATCTATCAATATTATTTGGCTATAAAACTTTAAGAGGTCAAAATAAGTGAAATTTATATTATTTATGAAATAAAAAAATTGATATATTATGGCTTTTCAAGTTGATAAAAATAAAAAAGGAGTGTACATATTTTAAATTTGCCTTGTTTTTGAAAATGGGTTATTAAAATAATTCATATAAAAAAATTATTAAAAAAAAATTAGTTTAGTTAGTGATTTGTTGTTTTATTTGATGTAAAAAACGTATTTTTATGGACCATTTATAATATATGATTTAATGAATTTTTTAAGTTTACTTTTTAATTTTTTATTTACACCACCTTATTTATTTTTATACAAAATTTTAAAAAGGGGATATTTAGGTTTTAACTTAAAAATTTATGGTAGAATATTTGAGATTTATATTTTTTTACGATGAATTTAAAACTAAAATAATAGGGTTAAATAAAATCATAAATCACATTATAATTTCAGAAGTGACTAAAAATTTTTTTTAATAGTGTGTTTTACTTTAGACCCTTGTAGATATTTCAATTTTTATCCAATTTAAACCAAATTAACCAAAAGTTATATATTACAATTTTTTAGAAAAAAAAATTGGTTTAAAACGGATAAAAATTAAAGAATGTGAAGGGTGTGAAGGTCTTAATTGAAATACATTGCATTTATAAAAAAGATGTGTTTATTTTTATTTTATATAAAATTGAAATAAATTATAGTATAAAACTTGATTTTATAATAGTGAGTATTACATCATAAGGTAAATTTGTATTATTAATATAAATGAATTAGATTAGATAAATGTAGTGTAGCTATATTGATACATTCCTCAATTATTATCATCACCTATTTATGTTAGTATTAAAAAATATTAATAACAATAACAAACAGAACAGAACAGAAGTAAGCAGCGGAATAGGAGTTTTGAAGAAAGACAAGAAAATTAATGATACTTAAAACATAAAACTTACTCGGCGATAATCCAAGTCTAGCCTGGAGCGCCAATTTTGATTCTTCCGCCGTTGGAAGCTGCATCTCCGTCCTCCAATTCATCTCCGACTCGTTCATCCATAATTTACCTTTAAAAACAAACAATAACTTTAGAAGAAATATTTTCAAAAACAACAAATTATGTCAGATTTAATGAAAAATATAAAAACCTTAAATTGGTTTATAAACTTTGGCCTAAAGATAGTTTGATCTATTCTGATACTAACTGAAAGACACCTGAAATAGTATATGTGTTGAATAAAAGTTGGTAACTAACAGTAGATGAAACTATCCTTTTTCAAAATTTGGGCCAAAGTTAGTTGAGTTTAGGGTTTTGTTTTCGTTGCGCTGTCAAATTTAGTTGAATATTGGAAGTATTTAGTTTATTAATGGAGGGATTTTATGTGTGGATGGTGGATGAGATGAGGAAGTGAAAGTCGTGTGCTCTTGTATGGTTTATTGGGGGCGGTGGTGGAGGAGACAGTGCTAACTAGGGTCGCACTAATCAATAGCACCCCCTTACGTCGCTTTCCGTTCGGGGCTTCCAGCTTCCAGCTTCTTTTACCCTGGAGCCCCGGCACAACAAACTTTTAGCATGAATGCCTGGCCCTAACGAATATTGCGCCCTTTAAGGTGATGATTGTTATTAAGGACTCTCCACCAAAACAATCCGCGGGTGGCGATACGAAAAACATCTATCACCATTACAACAAACATTAGTTATGATTTTAACTATAAAAATTTGAAAAACGAAATTGATGTCAAAAATGATTAAAATAAGGTGGAAAACACATTGACAAAATAAAATAAAAATCCTGAACATATTGTTGAAATTTAAATCCATCCTCAGGGATTTTAGAAGGGTAGCTCTGAATTCAGAAGTATTCTAATTTTATGAAGGACGTGGGCAATACATTGCAACAAATGCGATTATTTTTTTTATAGATCAAACGTAAATACAATTCGAACTCCTAGAAGTAAGGTGTTTCTATTTTTTCAAAAATTACCTAGGTAATTAATGTTTTAATTCATTATACAGTAATCCATTATGTTATAATTGAGATGATAAAGTATACTTTTTCTTTTTTAAAATACCTTTGAACATAAAAACCTAGAAACAATCAAAAATTTGTCACAATATTCCGTCTTCCAGTCAAAAGTAATTAAACAAAGTCCAATTTTTTTTAATTGACAATTTTGTCTTTATTATTTCCAATTTTTTTATAAATTGGGTGGTCTACTAGATAAAAAATTAAGCTTCTATTTTTATTTAATTTTTCGAATATTCTATTTATTTTTAGTGAAAAATTATTTATAAAAGGGATTAATAAAAAAATGTGAATTTTTATTAAATTCATATGTTTCTTTTTAAAACCAAGTATTTTCTTTTATTTTTTTGAAAGTTTTAACCAAAATATATTTGGGTAAATTTTTCTAAAACCAATGTAATTTCTAAAAAATACATTAGAAAAATCTAAATTTTCAATTTTCATCATAATAATATTTGAAAATAAAGTTCTATAGTTAATCCAATTTTTTGGATATAAATTTGATGAAAAAATAATGATTATTCACAATTTTAATTAATTCTATACTGGTTTTTTGAAGTCAAATCATCCAAATTTAAATTAAAAATAGAACTTTGATACATTCATTATATTACGAGGAATTGAAGTAAATAAAATTATAAAATCAAATGAAATTAATCTAATTTCAAAACATTTGATATTTATTTATTTTTAACAGTAAATTTTAGTTTTGTTTTACAAATTTATATAAAAAATATTAATTTATGTATTTTTGGTAAAAATCTTTAACTTTTTAAAAGTAATAATTGTTATAAATTATTTGAAAGTATTAATTTATAATATTCAAACATTTTTGATTTTATATGAGACATTTATGATAACATTTAAATCATTTTTAATTAGATAAAAAATATTTATGATCCAATTGTGCTATAAAAAAGTCGTATATTTTTTATTAGTTTATACGTATAAAAATGAAAATGTTGATTACGGATTAGTTGGTATTATTTAAATTAAGAGCAATTATTCTTATTGCAAAAGAATATAATATAAACAATAAATAGCTATTAACTTGAATAGCAACATAAATTAATGTTAAATATATAAATTACAACATTAACATTCGCAAAATACTAACAAATAAATTCCACAATTACTAATTAAACGTATTTATTTAAATTGAATAGAGAAGCCCATAAAAGGTTGTCTTTTCTCCTCATGGCTCAATGATTTATGCTAATTCATCACCGATTCTCACGTTAGTCATATATGTATACATAACTATGTCAGCCTCTTTAAATTCCCTAAAAAACGAACAATGCCACCTTTTTTACCCCAAACGTAAAAAATACAGGGAGACCCTCCTGCATTTTAAAATCTCCTTTTTTTCCCTAAAAAGCAACGGAATTTCTCAAGCTTTGCGCTTATTTGGGATTGGGAACAATCTCGCCAATTTTTTAAGAGGGTTGAGGTAAAGGTGTATCAGTTTTTCTAGAAATTAACGGATTTTTTTGGCGATACAAAGAAAAACATACGTTGGGGCTCATTTAAATTTAGTCGTTGAGATTTGAGATGAAAGGTGTAAACGATTTTTTTAAGAATCAACGGATTTTTTATTGTGCATAAAGAAAAATTATTTTGGATAAAGATTTTATTTGAGATTTAACGGAAATTTTATTGTTTGTAAATAAACGAACTTTGGGTTGAGAAGAATTTTAAAGTGAAGGTGATTTTTAACGGTTGGAAGGTTGATAATGTTTCATTTTTCTTAAATTAACGGCCATATTTTAGCTAATACAATAAATAAACGGTTTAGCATTTCTAACGATAAAGGGGAAGTTAAACTAAAGAATTTTAACAAGTAAAAAGTGAGACAAATTTAAAAATTAAGAAAACACCGAAACGATCTTATTCTTTAATTACATCCTTCAATAATTGAGTAATGAGGTGTAAAATTGAGCCAATTACTTCTTGAAAACGTTTCAAAATCTCCTTAAATTTGTATTTCTTGTATATTACTTATTTTCATGAATACTTTTGTTTTTTTTAAATCAATTGATTGTATTTCATATAATTTTTTTTTAAATTTCTTGAATATTTTAAGTAACAAAATACTTAGGTATTTCTATTATTATTCTATTATTAATAATAATAAAATTTTGCACATACCTACAATGGTGAATATGTGATTTTTTGAACGGTTAGATTACTTTTTTTATGATATTTTCACATTTACTGTCAAAATTTACACTCTGATTGATTAATCTTAATTCATAATAAAAAAACATTAGAATTCTAAAAATTTAAAATATCCTTTAACCAGCATATACAAAAATTAATTAAGTACAGTATCAAATTTACTCAGAAATTTTTTAGAATGAACCTAGATTTTAGATTATTATAAATTGAAGTATAATATACCAAAAGGTCCAAGTTATAAATTTTGGAAATTCACTTTGTCTTTTAAATGGTATATTTATACAAAACTATTTGCTCGTGTTGTTGTTTTAAATATATATATATATTTTCAAGTTTTTATAATTCAAAACAAAGGACCTTTTTAATTTTTTACTATAATTTTTATTTAAAACTTAATCTTTATAATATTGGCACTTGGACCCTTAAGGAATATCATGTTCCAATATTTGGGAGTTGTAGCAAAGTTCTATTATGGTGCCATTTTGGTACAGTAGTACATCAAAAATACTAGAAATATTAGATTTCAATATTTAAAAATGTTCACAGTTAAAACCAAGTAATTAATTATTTTCAATCAAGTTTTTCATGGATACGATTTCACAAGTAATGTGTTGAAACTTTATTCGTACCTTTTAAGCTAGTCAAATAAGCTCAAAAACATGATCTACTTCAAAAAAATTAGAGGAAAGCTGGAATTTGATTTTATTACTTTATTTTTCATAAAAAAAAATATATTGAGTATGCCCCAATTTTTGTGCAATGTTCTGTGTGCTGTGTAGAAAAAACCAAGATCGGTCATTTTGCAGTTTTTTTTGAAATACAGCCAAAATTATGCGTCTAGAGAAAAATACTATTCTTTGCAATTTTAATTAGCATTAAATTCTGCATCGATTGAGTACTTAACTTTTAAATTTAAACTTCAAGATGTTGGAGAAAACTAGAGTAAAAAATTGCTTATGTAAATTTTTTATGCTGTTTATACTGATTAATTTTTGAATAGCTTTTCCAAAGGAAGCAGTCTGAGGTTTTGGAGTAATACACTGGATGTCACTCATCGCATGAAAAGTATTCAAACCATCAATCGTGTCTATGTTCACATCGGCATTATCAAACACAAACTGGTGAAAACTGTTTCTTGGTACATCTGACGTAGGTTGTTGCATGCAAGATAATTCCAAGTTTTTTACATTCATATATGAGCTGCAAAATCCTAGCGCTGATAGAACATCCAGCAAATCTCGCGAATCATATTTTCTATGCAGAAATGTTCCTAGTCCGATCTGCAAAGGAGACATGAATGATTTTGGCCTTGTACAGCAGTTTTGGCTTTTACTCCTTTGTCTACGTTTTTATTCCTTCAGAATCTTTAGACAATTATTATTTGCAGAAGCAGCAAAAGAGATTCAGGAATATCGTCATCAATATTATCCAAGAATAAATTTTGAGATCGTATGCTTTCGATCGAATTTCAGGTCTTACGTAGTCTGCACAAGCTTGAGTCACGCGAAGACCTTCTTCTTATTTGTTGTTTCCTTGAGGCATATCAGTTGTCTGACAGTATTGAGTATCCAGTATTTTTGAAACATACTATTGTACTTTTATGTTTATTTCCTGCAGAAATCCTGGGTATAATTATATTTTCGTCATATTTCTCGAAAAGTATTTTTTTGATTGTTGCTATCGGCTATTTGAAGATTCATTTTCCACATGCTCCATGATACTTAGCTTCAGAAGTAACAAGATCTGATACATATAACTTGTTGACCCCATGCATCACTTCTGTTTGTAACAACTTCCAGAAGATTGTTTTTGAATATCAGAGTCATCACGTGATGTACGCTATCGCGCAATTCTTTATTCATTTTTAGGTTTTTTTTTCAAAATTAGATGCTGCATCTTCACCACTAAGCACACAATTCTTCTTAAAATCGAACTCGGTTGAAGATCATTTAGTTCTCTTAATGGGAACTTCTCCGGAAATTACAGCATTGATGTTTGATTCCTTGTTGTATGCTTTTCTACACTTTTCGTGAACAACAACTGTTGAGAGACATTTAAAATGTGTGTTTGTCATTAAAAAGTTATCCCGTGCTAAATATCGGTAGGTATATACGAAAGAAAATTTTTGTTTCTCTAAGGGGGCAATTTTTGACTCTAGTTTTCTCCAACATCTTGATGCTTAAATTTAAAAGTTGGGTACTCAATCGACGCAGAATTTAACGGTATTTAAAATTGCAAAGAATAGTATTTTCCTCCAGACGCATAATTTTGGCTGCATTTTGAAAAAACTGAAAAATGGCCGAAAATTTCTTGGTTTTTTATACACAGCACATATGTTCTTTTTTTATAAAAAATAAAGTGATTAAAACGATTTCCAGTTTTCTTCTAATTTTTTCGAAGTAGAATGCTAATTTAACTGGCTTATTTGGCAAACATGTAGTTTTCGTAGACTTTTGATAAAAGTTGGTTTGAAATGTTTTTCAGAGTTTTGTTCAACATTTTCTAATAATTGGAAAATTATTTTATAAAAATTTCTAAAATTAGTATAATTTGTGTAAATTTGATTGAAAGTAACGGTTTCGGTTTAAAAATTTAAAGTGTAAAAAATGATTATAATCCCAACCGAAAGTTGTGCTAATGCACAAAGGGAGGTTTAAAAAATATATTATTCCCTTTCGCTACCTTTTTTTCTAAAGTCTTTTATACCATTTCCATGACTAATGTTTGAACGTGTGCACAGCTCGTGTTCTAAACGTGGATGTTTTTTATGTTTGCTTTGTTCGGTAAAACCCTTTTCAAATCGCGTGCTCAAATAGCCGTTGTATCAAATTCTTATACCCATTGGATACAATTGGGACCAATCACCTTCCTCTCGCTTTCAAAAATATTATAAATTCACCCCCTTTCACTTTTAAATCATACTTTTAATATATTTAATTATTTCTTCTTGGGGGTGTTTTTCTTAAAGCTTTTTAAGATATTTCGGTTGTTTATTCACCGGCAGCTGAACTATAGAGGTATAGATTTTTGCATTGCAGAGATTTTTGGTTAGGATGGGGGTTACGCGTATTTGATGTTAAGGGTTGCATCCCTCAGGTAAAAGCACGCAAGCGTGCCTGCACAATGGACCACATGCTCGCAATAAAAAAAATGGTAAATAATACTTTTGTATCAACATGTGTTTATTACCATGGCGGTTTATTTCAAAAATTATCACGATTGATATCACAATACCTAAAAAAATCTCTTCTAGTATTGGATTTCCATGGTTGTCATTTTGATATTTTCTTTGAGGACTTGAAGTTATTAGAGAAATTTTAAATTGAATGATCTTTAATAAAGTCTATAGTAAAAGATTGATTTAGTAAAATTAGGATTGTTTGTTTATAAATTTCATATATTTACCATTTGTTCCGGAAGTACGGCTGGCAAGTATTGGAAGAACATGAAGGAAAAAATAAGAAAAGCAAACGGAGGAAAAAAAAGGCGACTGAAAAGGATCGAATGTCGAGTAAAAGGAAGCGTTGCCATTGGCTACCTTTTTGAATAAGGGTTGAAATCTTATATCGGGTGTGAAGGGTTCATAAAAAAGTACATGTAAAACGTGTAGAGCCGCGCAAGCGTTTTACATAATGTCGATATATGGGATGGGTTAGACATGCGCCTCTACTTCTCCAACCCTTCGCATCTGCATATATTTAACATAACATTGGTCCCTTCAGATTATAAAATGGAGTTTTCAATTCGGAAATAAATATCCTTTTCCCTGATATTCGGCGGTTACTTTCTAAAAGGGTCGTGATTTAGAGAGGAGATAAAAACCGAGTTAAATAAAAGTGAAATAGGGGTATTTTAGTAGGAGCTCTGTGTGTTGTACGTAGGGGTGGTCGATTCTTTTGAAGATTCACAATTTAATTCCAACGACCTAAGTAAATTGCGGCCTTGCGCGCTTTTATGATGGTGCCACTACACACTGGACAGCAACAAGAAAACTCTATGTTTACTCACTTTCTACTCTACCCACTCAACTATCAGCTTTTCCTGTTTTAAATACATCATCTTATCTAATCATTTCATAATAAAAATTCAATAAAAATATCACATTTCTTTTCATACGAATCATAAGCTAAATACAAACCGGACAACATTTGTTGGCAACTGTTGCCAACTTGTTGATAACAAATTTCTTGGATACAGTAATTTTTGTCTTGAAAAATGTAGCCAACAGTGTTGCGCGTCCAAAGGAAATTTAGTGGTATCTACTATAGAGACAACCTAATGTTGGAATTACTCTTAAATAGTGGAACTTCTTTGTACTGCGGTTCGAATATCAATGCAAATTATTGATGGAACCAAAAATGTTATCCATTAAAATGCAAAATTTAAAGGCTTTCCCAAGATTTTTCTTCAATTTTCCTAACTGTTCAACAAATTTGTTTTTTAAAGATGCATATTTATGTTTTTAGATAATTGTAATTAATAAGCACAAAAGTATAATTTTGAAAAAAAAATATAGCTAACCAATTATTTTAACTCAGATTGATTGGAAACACTTTTTGTTCTGAATAATAACGTTTATCTAAAAATAAAGGAGGAATCTAGAAAAAAGTGTAATGAACAGTTTCCATAGTTACTTAAACCTTCCACTTATTTAACGACCTCACAAAGATTGTCCCATTATAGTCGACTAAGTATAATGATTTACATTTTTAATAAGTTGTAGGTTTGATGAATCTTTCAAGATGAATATTAAATAAAACGTGAGGGTTAATTGTATGAAATGTAATAGGAAGGATGTGCTGGTGTTGAGTCAACCCTTATTAAGGTGCAAGACATAAACGTCCGGTGTTTGGCAAAAATAGTTAAACAGGTAGATGGTTCACAAAGAATTATTATGATTGACGTTTTAATGGGAACGCGGTAACTTTTTCATATTGGTTGATTATTGAATTATAAGAAGAGGCAAGGCAAGGTAAAAAAGTGCCCAACAATAATCTGACCTAATTTATTTTAATTCGAGTGAAAATAAGTGTTGGATTCTTATTAAAAGGGAGGCTAGGGCCAATTGTAGTAACGTCCGTATAGAAATCGAATTTATTTGGCTGCAAAATATATAGATATAGGGGTAAAATTCAATTACCAAGTTGTATAAGTATTAGGGGTCGAGCAGTTAAATCGTAGGCGTGCTTGCCACTTCTAGCCAACAAGACAATTCAATTACCAGCTTTATTTCTGTGGCAGCCAACACACTAGCTATACTACTCCACTATACTATACTAGAGTGAGTTATAAGCGGCCCAGACTTAAATCAAGGTGCAATCGGTGAGCGTTCGACCTTTCCTAGGTTAATGTGGTCGCACACTATTAGCGAACACTTTTATTTCCTGTTGAGAAGTTTCGCCACTAATTTCCACTTTAAGGACCGGACCTGAACTGAACTGACCGCCCTTATTATGAAACGAATGAAATGCTTTCGCCTTTATTCAGCTGCCTCCAATTCACTCCTACCACCTACCACCGAATTTATTTATCCACCACTTGAATGGAAAATCTCATGGTCTAATAAACAAATAAAAATATTTAATCTTTCCTAGAATAGCTATAACTTTTTTATTGTTATAATTTTCTAAAACCGCACGACTACTTATTTTTGTCTAATTAATTATATAGACTTTAACGGATTTTATGATGTGAAAACTACTACAGTAATGAACATGAAACAAGGCGTTGACTTAAACTTCATAATTCCACATTTTTCCATTATATTATCATCAAATTTACTATGTAATAAGCGTGGATTTTAATTAATATTCGTGTTTTAGTTTAATATAAAACCCTGGTAGTGATTTGCAACAACATTTCCATTGCATTTTAAATTATCATAGAATGAATATGCTCTCCAATTGAGGATTTGATCCTATTATAATGCTAACTTTCTATAAAGCCTTTATTTGTTCGAGACTTGAGATCTTTTTGTCTTTTGGAAATAAAGCTGCTATATAACTATTGGTAATAAAATTCAATACCAAACTCTTCGTTTTTGCATTAGTACTATAAAATCTTCCTGCATCAACGCATTACTTGTGGAATATTCGGAGTTGCCTTTTTCAATTCGAAATAAATTTCTTTTGAGAAATAGGTATCTCAATCCAAGATAATTTTATCATTAAAACTATAGATTTCTCAAATATTTATTAAAAATCAATTCTAGCCTAGTAAAGATTTTACTCAAATTTTTCAATGTTGGGAAGAGTTTCATGATCTGTTTGTTGTTTGGTAATTCAATTCACAATAACAGGTTGTTGACCCCTTTTTATTTTAAGATTAAAGTGTTAATTTCGCCAATTCCTACGAATTATCTTAAGAAAGAGTTTAATGCTTCAATCATTCAGAAAACGTTCTTTTAGCATCTTACGATACAAGGTCAGTAAGTGCGTTTGTGCGTTATGTTATTTTTTGCGCTACCAATCTATATTTTAATAAAAACTTAAAAGAAATTAAAAGTTATTTAATTTTTAAGGTTAAGATCACAGAATAATAACATTTAGAAGTGCAAATTGTCAAAGCAGCTATGGCGCCACCTCTCATATTTAAGACAAACTACTTCATAACGAAACACTGATCTGTTATAAATCAGAACTAAACTGTATTTTTTGGTTGCCATAGCAATCAACCATCGTTTGGGAATTTCATAATAACGCATTTGTAGACATGAACGGTAAGTATACAAATATAGGTTGGTAGCACAAAAACTTAGATAAAAGAGATGGCTTAAGGTTAGATCATCGGTTCTCCTCTTTCGGCATTTGTTGTTTTCATTTCTGCTCTCAAGTCTTTTTAATTGGAGAGTTTGCCTTACTTTACCTCAGTAAGTTTCAGATTATTCAACTGAATTCAATGCAGTTTTTGACTGTCTCTAGTCTCTACATATGCTCAAGTTCATGTTTTATATGCAATTATATTTTCTAATTTTCGCATGTTATATTAAAAAAACTAACCATATTTTTTATAAAGAATGTTACTTAGATCATCAGAGATCATGTTAAAATACACATTTGTTGGATTCCAAGTCATAAGGAGATTATAAGCAATGCAATAGCGGATTTCCTAGCCAAGAAACGTTTACATAAAAATTTTGCAAATATTAAGGTTCCTTTTTTAAAATTTATTAACGTTTGCAATAATAATATTATAGTTAAAGACCAGACTGAATTTGATGAGTATAATACATCAATACATAAGCACATCAATAATAAAGTTATCAAGCAACCATGTCTTAAAAACAGGAAAAGGTAAATTCTTTCAATAAATTTTATTACTTCCTTTTGCAAAATTAGACTATGTCATACTATTTTGAATATAGGGAAATTTATTCAATTGACCACATCTTTTTTGGGTATGCAAATAATGCTTCAAAGTGCAACTACAAGCTATATTTCTTTATTACATAATTGTAATATTATATATAATAATAATAAATCATTTATTGGCAACTTTAAAAATAACATTAATCAATACAAAAAAAAATAAGTTAGGAATATAACAGCTTTATCAAAGGGTACAGGATCAACTCATCACATAGAAATGTTGTGCTGTTCTTTCTCAAGACCCTAGCAAGTTAAAAAATAATACCTATGACTAAAATATACTGACAAAATAGGCGAAAACAATAGATTAAAAAATACATACAAATTATATCATATTAACAACATATCAAGTAGAAAAAATACACATAATAAAATTACAAAATTACTTGCCACTAGAATAAGTTTAGAATCATGAGCTAAACATAAATGAAAAAAATTAACAAAGTGCGAGAAGATCTTCATGTAGAAATTTATCGACCGGCTAAGAGAAGAGACTTAAAATATTTTTTAAAAGCTGGTAAACTTTGGAACGAAAAGTCGTACGAATTATAGAATTTGGCCATGGTATAAGCAAATGTCCGTTTAAAAATTGCCTGTTGATGTTTGAGAATACGAAATCTCAATGTATTGTATAAGTAAGGTGGGCATTTCGACTTGATAATTTTGAAATAGAAACAACCTGTATGCAAAACTCTTCAGTTATACATGTTTAGCCATTTCAGTTAGTTGATTTTGTGTGAGATATGTTAAAATTTTTTAATACCAAAAATGAACCTGGCACAAGAGTTTTGCACAAGCTGCAATCTATTTGCTGTGAACTTATCAATAAATGAATGATACAAGGAGTCATAATAGTTGAGATTACTGAAGACCAGCGCTTCACAAAGCAGCACTTTGTTAGCTTTATTGAGTACATATCGATATATATAGATGTTTTTTAAATTAATATAAGCTTTTTTAATGAAATGGGTGCTGTTATCTCTAAAACGTAATTCATTGTCAAAGTAGACCCCAAGGTTCTTTTCACAATTAGTGAACTTCAAAAGTTCTCCATCAAGATAAATTTTTAGCTGATTCTCAACCTTACTTCTTCCATTTTTGGGGCCGAATACGAATACGTTTTGTTCTTATTAAGTTTCAGACAGTGTTTTCTGAAAATGACAGCCAGCTTCTGAAAACCAAAATTAATTTTGATTTCGGCCTCCTTTATTTTGTCGATAGGAAACGAAAAGTACAACTCAGCATCATCAGCGTAAAGATGGTATGCACAATGGTCAATTATCTTATATAAATTACTGGTATAAATTAAGAATAGTAGAAGTCCGAGAATTGAACCTTGGGGTACCCCAAACTAAGTATGATTAGAAGTTGAAGAGTTATTTTCGTAAGATACTTTATGGTAACGCCTAGCAAGGTATGAGTTGTTTAGTTCATAAGCAGATTGGTGAAACCCATGATACTTTAAGATTGACACCAAAAGCTTATGACTGATAGTGTCAAAAGCCTTCGAATAACAAGAAGAATTAAAACAGTTAAATTATTGTTATCCTTCGTTTTAACTATATCATCTCAAATACAGGTGAAAGCACTAAAACCCGATTGAACGTCAGGGAGATGGATGCGTTAGTATATAAGTAATGACGAATTTGTTTTACCAATATAGTTTCAAACACTTTTGAAAGAAGTGATTACAAGCTGATTGGACGGAGATCATTATATGATTTAGGATGAGATGTCTTCGGGATTGGAACAACAATTGCTGTTTTCCAAGAGCTAGGAAAATGAGATAGATTGATGCAGGTATTAATTATGTGAACTAAATAATCAGAGACTTTGGGATAAGAAATGCTGATCATCTTCGCATCTACATTATCAGCACCATGGCAACAAGATTTGATCCCGGAGATAACATCTAAAAGCTCACTAATAGTTACTTCTGTAAAACTAAACTTAACTTTACCGGGGAGCGCTTCAGTAGTGTCATAGAAGTGGATCAAATCATTGCAAGGATCAATTTGGGAAATATTTAAGGAAAAGTGAGTATTCATATTATTTACATCTTTTAATTCAGGGGGAAACGTAACAGATTTATGATTGCCAATACCCAAGCTTTTTAATCTGTTCCAAAAAACTTGTTTTTTATCTTTTTTTACGGAATAGTTAATAAAAGAAATATTAAAATTTATAAAGCTTTATTTAAGTTTATTTTTAAAGTCTTTTTGAGTCAATATTAAATATTTCGCAAAGGTGTTATTTTTCTGATCCCCAAGTCAATCTAGAGAAGGTCTTACTGTCTAACCTTCCTTGACAATATTCTTGAGCTTGTGACTGGATGATAAGTACCGAAAAGTATATAGTTACATTAATTGTTTTTGAAAAAGAAGAAGAAATTAAATAAACATAAAATTATTAATAATCATAAATTGAAGAGATAAATCTTCATTTGGAGTAAGATGCAGGTTGAGGTTACAAACTGTTGGTTTGTGTATGCTAATTGTGGTACTACAATGTTCTCTTCCTTCGAATATGAAGCCTAAACATGCAATATGATTAATCAGGCATCAACGTGTTCCTTTGTTGTTACCGCCTCAGCTTCACCACGAAAAAATGCTTCACTCAATATTTAATCCACGTGCATTATTGTAACAATCAAATACATGTATTGTGAATAGTCGGGATTAATGTAATTAATTAAACATCTTCAATCGCATCCCTTTATTAATTGTTTACTTTTGTTAATAAATTAATAAATAATTAATGAGCTCCTTTGGTACGAGAGGTCATTAGCGGCGAAGCTAACCGAATGGGGTTCATTTGATAAAAATAAAATTAATTACTTACTTACACCAATAAAAAAAGTAATTACAAATTTTTAATTTAAAATAAATAAAATCCATAAGTGCGCGATAAGTTGGGTTAGTAAATTAGTGATTATTGGACGTTGATTAAGAGTTGTTGGATTTAATGGGATGAGCTCACGAAAGAAAATACAAAATCACATGCGCAATTTTATAATTTATAATCGCAGCTTTTTCGGCTTAAAAATTGGCCTTTATTACCTCGAAATTGGTTGCAATTTGTAGTCTTTAGCGAAACGCGCCCCCGGAAAAATGTGAAATAAAATCAATTTCATCTCGGTTTGCAATTTGAGTGGACGCGTTGCGTCGTTACAAAGCGTCCAATCTCAAATTCCGAGTTAAAATTTAATGGAATAATAAATAAATAGATGAAATGGTGGTTTTGGTAGTGGTTAGTGGTAATGATATGAATGAGGATGATGTTGAATTATACGAGTCTACCTGAGATATACGATGCGAGTCATCATCGGCAAGAAGCGACCTAATGATTAGCCACCCCCAACCGCGCTCACCATGCCGCTCAAGTAATAAAATCATCTCTACATATAAATATTAGTTTATGAGTATAAATACATATGTTTCATCACGTTACTTTACTTTCTATTACAAACGAATGCCGCCGAGGGGCTTTCTTTGTGCGCCGCTGCCTATTTTATTCCATTACACGTAAAAGAGTACATTGCGAGAAGTTATTAAAACATTTTATTGATTTCAACTATAAACAGATGGTGATTAGAGGTACTGCACAACTACGAAATCAACACTACCTTTGCTTCCCTTCAAAATACTCATTTAACAGTACTAAATACAATGAAGAAACACCTCGAACCACTCGACACGATGTCATACACCATTCTTTCCTTCATGTTTTCATAAATTTATAAAATCATATCTAAATAATACAAATCAAGATGTTAAAGACCAGGATTTCAAATCTGATGATTGCCTAGCACTTAGTGGGGTTCCTCAGGATTCCAACCTGGGACCTCTTTTATTTTTAATTTATATTAATGTATCAATCACCACACTTAATACAGGGTATCCCAAAAAGAAGTGCTCAGAAAAACATCCTAGAAAATAGAAGAAATTTTATCAACAAAAAACCCAACAGTCAGGGTCGGAACAACCCAATTTTTTGGTCTTTGAACTTTGTGCTCACTAAAAATGTCGATAATTCGAAATAATGTTATAGTTAATAAAATACTTGATTAATTATTTAAGGGGCAGTGGTTAAAGAAAATGAAATGAAAATAAGTTTAATGCCACAATTATAAAACAAAAACATTACATAATTAATCAAAATGTTAACCATTACCTGACCTTCAACCCCCTACATCAAGTCAGTCGCGTAAAGTAATTTTCTTACCACCACTGATCCTAAAGACAAAGGGATAAAACACTGATTTTTTAATTTATTAAGTTTACTATAAAGTTCTAGACTTCTAGTTCGCTCAATCTTTGAAATAAACCCAATATAGGTATCATTTTGTACTCTACGTCAGTAACTTAACGTAGAAGATCAAAAAGTGTTTTATAGTTTATCTTATTCAAGAAAAGTAACCACAATATCGAATATGATTATAGATTAAATAAAGATCTGGGCATACTATTCGATTCTGAAATTTGACCAACATATTAATTGCCCCGTAAGTGAATGTATCAAGTTACTTGTATTCCTACGAAGCAATTTTAATTCAATTGAAACTATAGTTTTACTGTATACTGGTGCAATGTTTGGTTTGCATATCAGTAGAATAGCAGAAGAATTATTGGAATCAATAGGAAAACACTTTCTAAAATATATAGAATAAGTTACTAAACAAACCTCGCTGATTTTGACAGAAGTGTTATAATATATACTACCTGTATAAATGAATAAATAATTTAACTGATGACTAATTTGTTAAATAAAATAACATTGCATGTGCCCAGTATAGAAACTAGACATCCTTCAAGTTTTTCCTATGCTACATCAAATTTCTATCATCACATGAATTCACCTATTTAGAAATTATGTATCAACTACAATGCACATCAAGATGCTGCTGAAATTTTTGATAAAAGTTTTATTAAATTTAAAAAATCAGTTTGTGAATCCATTTACCTAATTTAAATATTATGTATACCTATAAAGGCTAAAGATTATCAATAAAGTTTTAGTATTGCTGCTATTTTCTTTAAGTCATAGATGATATTTCTCTAATAGGTCAATAGGTGAAACAAATATTAAAAGTCGGGACATTTTTGTTTCCAAATCTTGTATAAGATTTGATAGAAAATATTTTTAGTCATGTAAATTAGTAATTTTCAACCCAATCATATTTCATAATTATAATGGAAGTAAGAGATATATTCTATTTCCGAAAGAAAATTCTTTGTAGTCATGCACATAATTTCATTATTTTCAATTTTTAAAAATTAATTAAGAAGTCAAAACGTCATCCTTAAAGGGCAATTAGCGGTTTCTTCGAAATTCATAATAATAAAGAATAAATTCCCAACTTTGATCCTCAAAGATCCCCAACAACGTACTGGAGAGCTTATCCGCCATTTTCCGGACACCCTGTACAATAAGTTTTTGCACTTTCCATATTGTGAATCAATTATTATTTAAAAAACATAATAGGAAAATTAAAAAAAAAATTAAAATTCGTTATTAATGCACTAAGAGCAGTATTATCAAATATGATTAGACCTTTTTTGCATTATGATAAACAGGAACGAAAAATCCCCTAGAAATTGAAAAACACCATTTTCTACTTAAACATTAAAAAAACTTTACGAATTAGAACCCTCGAATAACCGCATTTATCAGGATTTTGGAGATTAAACATGTTCAAAAGTAGGTATTGATTAAATGAAATAAATATTTTAATAAGAACATTGTAACATAGTTTTATTTATCCATTTTTATTGCAGTATATTGTAACAGTTTTTTCTAAACCTACATTTACAAAAAACTCATAAAAAGTAGAAATATTTCTACGAAAGCTATGTTAAAATTTCATTTAACCAAAACTGTTGAATAAAGTGTCAATAATGAACGTCATTTTAAACATCTAAAGTATCTCATAATCCACTAGTTGAGTTATTTTAGGGCGCGTTCCACTAATGAATACTAAAGCCCACGATCACGACCGCAAAATTTTCCCGTTCCACTAGTTCAAAACGTCCCCATTCAACAACAACAACAGAAACCCAGGAATAAATACGGTCGATGTGAGCTTCTTGAGGTCGCCATTGATAACGCTTTTATGCACGAAAGAAACAACCGCGGTCTTATGTGGAACGACTTTGCGGTCGTCATGAGCATTGCGAGTCTTTAGTGGAACGCGCCTTTAATAATCCACTACAACTCCTCATTAGTTACATGTTATTTACAGAGCAGCCTCTGGATCAGCCGGATTTTCCTTTTTTGTATGAAAAGTTAAATTTTGATTTTTAATTTGATTATTCTACAGTTTTGGATAAAATATTGTATGCCATTCGTGGATTATGGCCCATAAGTCGCTTGAAAATTATTCCACTCGGCCAAAAACTTTTTCGACTTATTATTTGGTTCATAATCCTCTTGAATCATAAATATCTATTTTTGGTATACCAAAAGTCTTGAGGCTTACTTTTACTGCAATTTTAGTTTTTTCATGGTAAAAAAAATTATACGAGGACAATACTTGGTAAAAATGAAGTATTTTTTTACTATTTTAATGATTATAAGAAAAATCAAAAATGGATACAGTGTGTCCCGTAATTATGTGGACAGACATTGTGGAACGGATTTATCACCTCAAATTAAGATGACAAGTTCCTCTAACACTTTGCCCAAAAATGCTTTTCTGCAAAATTACAGCCAGTTATAGTTCACTTTTCAAAAAATAAAAACCCTCATAACTTTTCTCTCTATGAAGGTAACTTCATAAAAATCGCCTACTACTTTTAAGTTTTTTATAATTTGGTATTGTAGTTTTGCCATTTCGCATTCATTTACTACCAGTTAACCTAAACTTAAAATTTAACTTTTACCATAACTTTTTTTGGTGTTACTTTTTTTGCAATTTCATTTTATTTTCTCATAATAAATTGCGGATAAAATACAAAGAATACTTGATTTAATAAAAAAATGATATAAGAGAGGATATACTATACAGGGTGTCCCGTAATAACTTGGACAGACATAGTAGAACGGGTTTATCACCTCAAACCAAGATGACAAATTTCTCTAACACTTTGCCCAAAAATGCTTCTCTGTAAAATTACAGCTAGTTAAAGTTCACTTTTTCAAAAATATAAACCCACATAACTTAGCATAGCAATGAATGAGAAATAGGAAAACTACAATACCAGATCGTGAAGAACTTAAAATTAGGCCTCCATGGCAGTTTTTATTAAAATAGAAAAATTACGTCGGTTTTTGTTTTTTGAAAAGTAAACTTCAACTTTGCAGGGAAGTATTTTTAGGCAAAGCATTAGAGGAATTAGTCACCTTAATTTGAAGTAATAAACCCGTTCTACTATGTCTGTCCATATAATTACGTGTATACGTTTTTTTCTAAAAAAAGGTTTAAAGGTAAGTTTTTTATCTCATTTTTAGAAATCTCGTGCCAAAAGTCTCCAATTTATGTTAATAAATCCAACTAATATTTTGTAAATGAAAATGTTTTTAATCTTGGTGTTTCGTGAACAGGATGTTTTGAAAGTCTTTAAAAATTTACCACCTTAAATAAATGGTATTTAAACTTACTTAATAATAGGTTGCATTAAAAATATTTGCAAAATAATTATTTAAATAGCAAATGTATATAATTATTTTTGTAAAAAAAAAAACAATTTGATGACACTGTTATATCGCAAAAAATGATGACCAAAACATCAATATCCATTGATTATATTAAAATTTGAAACAAAAAGCTGCAATTTAATTAATTTAGGGTTAAAAATTGTCATGCAATTGTGTTTACAAGAATCCATCGCCCATGCAATTCCTAAAATGCACCGCCTCGATACTTCTCAAAAACCAATACAAGATGCACGTCGTGCTTTTTGCGCCCATTCTAATTACAATATTTTCTCGAACAATTTAAACCCTTTTATCATAAGTATGTTATTACCATGAACTGCAAAAATTACACGCGACCGCATCCTAAAGCAAAATGGCGAGTACAAACTGCTGCTTTGTAAGATGGTCGAATTAAAATACATGTTTGTCTTTTGTTTGATTCCTCTTTTTAGGAAAAACATTCGGAAGAAGCAATTTAGCGTTTTAAAAAGAGTAATTATATTCTACGTTTATATTTGTGCTGAAATATGTGTGCAAGCTGTTGTTGGAATTGTATTTTTACTTTGTGGTTTTTAATATAAACTTCGATAAATTACAAGATTACATTCTTAAAGAAATTATTATACTTCAACAGGAAACGTATGTATAGAAAATATACTTGTAATGGCAAATGTGACTTTTAAAAATTTACCTCAAGTGAATTAACAACATAATTATTATTAGTTTAAATTACCACGATTTGGATTTCTGAAAAAATTTAATTAACCTTACTATTTATATTTTTGAATTGGGTAATACTGCTGATCTGGATTAATGTTAAATAGTTGAGTAAAACTCTTGGGTAAACTTCTTATATCCAATTTTATTATATAAAATAATAAGTTATAAATTAGGTATAAATATTCACTATCGATTTCGAGATTATTCAAATCTCATCATCAGGTGTATATGTATAACAAATGTACAAGAATCTAAATTAGCACATATGAAGCGAAAAATATATTTTATATTTTTGTTGACGTGAAATTCAAGACAGACATTGATACACTTACAAGTAATTTACGTCTATAAAAACTTGTACTTTGATAGCGTTCAGTCAGTAATGTCTTTTAAGACGTGTACCTTGGGATGTAATTATGAAGGAAGACGGGCTACGAATAAATACTTTCACCGATTCTTTGAGAAGAGTCTAATACAGACATATAAAGTCAAGAAGATAAAAAAAAAATTAAGAAATCTAGAAATTTAAATCAGAAATTTTATTTACTAAACTTGCAAACTTTTAGTGGATTTTTTTGTTCAGAAATAGACAATTTAGGTATAGAAGAGATTGAAATAGTAGAAACAAATAATTAAATATTTTTTATATTAATTCATATATCCTGTTTGGCTGGCTTTATTCAAGACTAAGATTAACAATAAAAAACACGAGGAATATTTTGTTATAATTATTCGTGCCTTGCATGCGTTTTTAATTTCAGTAATTTAAAAGTTTTAGTAATAGCATAGTGCTTTATATACATTCATTTTTTTCTAATGAAGTTACATTATGTGATTTCATTAAAAAAATGAAACAATCTTCTAGCTATGAATACATTTCTTACAAAATGCTTTGTAGAACTGGTGCGTGTCATTCAATTATTTCTAATAAATATGTTTATTCTAATTAACAATAAACGGTTACTCGAATGATAATTGCCAGCCATGTTAGAAATTACAACCTGAAAGTAGCTTCAAACAAAATTTTGGTGATTTATTTTTTAATGGCTGAATTATTCTTGTTCACTGGTTTGTAAATGGTTCATTATTTTTAATAATAATAATAAAATAATTATTTATTTAGTTATCAATCCTTAATAAAAAATAGTGCATCGTGAGTAAATCCTTTATGGTGGTTTTGTTTTGTGATATTTAATGCATTGGAGAAACGATTTAAGGAAGTAGATCCGATTATATTCATTTGTACGTATTTTAATTAAATGCACTTTATGTTAAATAATAAAAATAAAGTAATTATAATATAATTTAATTAGTAAGTGGGAATAATAATTATATTGAAAATATAAAGAATGCTAATGAATAAAATCCGCTATTATTAGATTATATAATTGATTTGCATTTTAGTTCTCTTTACTTTGCATAATTAGATCTTAAAATTTCTATGCACTCACTGCACGCAATTCTATAGATTTATATCATTTTAAACTTAAGTGTTACTTTTGAACATGCAATCTCTAATCGTTATATTAAAATAAACAGTTATTTTATTGCTGAGATTATTTCCAATATAAAATAAATTATTTCAAGCAATAATATAGTAGATAACATATTTATCACAAAAGTAGAAATGGGTGCATAAGTAAAATAAAAGTTGATTATTAAATAATTTTCAATAAACTTTTATAATAATTTGTAAATACAATTTTTGAATTTACTTAAAATATAAATTCAAATTTTCATCCAAAGAATATTGATGTAATTTTCTAAAATCTAAAAACAATTAATCAGAAATCTTCAGTTTCTTGATTATTTCTTAAAAAATAATTTAACAAAGTTTGGTTTGGTTTTAGATAAGTCTTTTTTAATATGAATAATCACATCTATCAAAGGACATTTTGGATAATACTATGACCAAATATTTAAGAAAATCTTCAAGGAAATAATTCAAAAGTAATAGTACACTGTTAAGATTATATTATCATAAATGTAGGTTTTCACACGAATGTTGTTTTTCCCGAGAAGCATCGGACCTCCCTTAAATATCCTTTAATGAAAATCCTTTTAGTGTGAAATAATTTCATGGCCTCTATTTTTCTCCGATTAAAATTTCGAGAATTTTCTCTTATTCTAATTTTATAAACAACTTCGTTGGACACAAGGTTTTAAGAGGATGCTAGCTAAAACATTGGGTAGAAGAATAATATTGAAATCCAATTTTATTTCGGATATTCTTGACTGAAATATCACAAATGTTGGTACAAATTTATAACTAAAAATTATTGTGCTCTTCTTCGGTTTCCCGTTGGTAATGTATTAAACTTCATCTATCTTTTTCAGTTTTGAAATTACAGCGTTTTCAATTTTTGGCCATCGACTTTTGCTACATCGCTACTAATAATTTCGCAGAGTTTTATAAAAATTATCACTGGAAGAATAAAATCTTTCAATATTAATTGAAAAAAATCGCTACTTGAATATAAATTGTAATTATTGAAGTTTAACAAAGATTAGTTTGGTATTATAAAAGATAGATATTAAATTTTCAAAGACGAACTACCACATCTACCAAACAACATTTTACATGATGATGAGACCGAATATTTTAAAAGATCTTCAAAGAAATATCTCAAAAGTAAAGAACCTGGTTTGGCATGAAATAATTCCAAGGCCTCGACGTTCGAGGGTTTGAAATTTTCAGAATTTCCTTTTACTCCAATTTTATGAAGAAGTTTGTTAGATACCTAATTACCTCGCTAATTACTATAAGCAATATCAATTTGTTTAAATTATTTTCGGCAAGGTTATAGGTACTCGCAAAAACTTTGGATGTAAGAATAATTGTGTTAAATCCCTTTTATTCATAACTAGGCGTTGTTATTTCTTATACCAAGATTGCTTGATTTGATGCACATCTGAGTTCACCATTGGGTTTACTCAAACCAAAAATACATAAAATACCAAAAAGTCAAAATATGTATTTAATACGTTTTGCATGTTTGCCCCTCAATTGTAGTGATGTTCTTCGGCTTAGGCAAGGATTTACTTCAAGGTTAGAAATTAGATCAAATTTCATTGTTAAAAACCAAAAACTTTTTAGATTTTTCAGTTGGTAATACTGGTGGTACAGAAATAATTAAGATACAATAATTCTTCCTGAATTTTTCAATAATTTCTCAGAAAACCCAATATTTTGTTGACTGGTATTATAGAATATTTATTTTTGCAACATGAACTATCATGTATCAGATCTTCCTAATGATGTTTGGCTTAGTAAAGTGACCGAGTCTCTCAAGGAAATTTCTCAAAAGTGAAGATCTTTAATTCGAAATTGGTTTGGGATGGAATAATTTCATGACCTCTACGTTTCTCGGATTGAAATTTTCAGAATTTCTTCCTGCTACAAACTTAGTTACTTACTGTGATATCTCTTTGTTCATGAGATTCAGATGTTAATACTAACTTGTAAAATGTTCTTGTTTTTATTGCATCATATAATTTGGTATATCCGAAGCTGCAGTTTGCATAACAATAGCTTTAATTGATGAATAATCATAATAGTGACAATTAAAGTGATTAAAATGTTTGAAATGTTTGCAAAACTAATAACATTCAACATTCACTTGTTAATTAATGTATTCACAGAGTAAAGTTGAATAAACGAGTGAGACGAGCGTGTTTTGTTTGCAGTTCGAGTTCGATCCATGGCGTTGCATGACGCCAACAAAGGAAGTGCACCTGTGATTCGTTAATTTTATTATTATTCCATTGAGGTAATTAAAACGGACACATTTTTGCTGGACTCTACACATCCAAATGTCATGCATACTTATTATCATGCGGATGTGAATATTTTATAAGAATTGAAAATGTGATTCACTTGGTTATGTTAACCCCTTCTTACCACGCACCAAATTAAGAATAACGCAAGACATAAAAATCCTTGTTTTACGCTTTCCTGAGCCCGCACAAATTTACATTTAATTAATTACCTCCAGCGTCGAATTTAATTCACGACCAACTGTTTTTAGGAGTTTAACACTCTTCAAAAGATGTAATTGCTCCTAATTTTAATACGGTACCTACTAAAAACATTCCTTGAATAATTTCATCAAAAATGATTACTAAATTCTCAGAAAACTCATAGGAGTAGTTTCTTCCTCTATTATCATTTTTGGCATCTACAAATCATTTATTGTATAACAATTGAAGGTTGCAATGATAATGATGTGTATTCAAATGAAAAGAAAATTCTTTGTTGAATTTGTGAATGAAAGTAAGTAAGGAAGAGAAATAATAAAAAAAGCCCCTATAGAAAATTGGGCCAATTAAAATAGTTTGTGGAAGGTCAGTAGTAAAAAATGTTTACCATAAATTTATGCAGGTAGAGATTTCTGAAAAAGAGCATTTCTCACGATGCATGAATTTTTAACCTTTTTAAAATAATAGTGTGTCGTTCTGGTAATAATTCGTGAGGAAAGCGTGACGTTTAGCAGTCTTATTTGGTGACACACACACACACATTAAATTGATCAATTTAGGAATGAATCGCCCCCGAAAATAATTAATCGTAATAATTTTTATTGTAAGAATTTAATCATTTAAATTGCTAGGGAACAGTTATCTGATTTTAGTTAATCCGCCCTCTTAAGCACCGTTATGCTCTTGAGAAGGAACAGGTATATGTGAGACGAGATCAATACCTTTTTTACCACGGACAATATTCAACTTCTAACAATTTGCCAGGAATTGAATAAATCAACTCGTGTATTTCAGTTGAAAAGTGAAACGTGTAATTATCTTCATGAAACTCGCTTACCTATAAAAACGGTTCCAATTTTAATTGGCCACAAATTAAAGTCGGAAATATAAAAAGGTGGCTGCTTAATCATTAACTACTTAATTGGCTGCCCCTTTTCTAGTTTTAGGGGTTCCTTTTTGCGGTAGCAGAAATATAATAAATTTTAGTAAGAAAATTAATCAAAATATGTGGTTATGTTTTTTTACTGATTATTTTCAGGTATTTTACCTGCGAATAAATATTCAAAAATGTGTTATTTACCCAACAAGAAGAAAACAATTTTTCAAAATTTTATGATATCCTTAATGGTACAATAAAATGTTTCAAATAAAACAGATTAAATTATACAGTGCCAATTTCAAAAAAAAAAAAACGTTTGCCTTTTAATTTCGCTTTTAATATTAGTCCAAAGTACCATCATTCAAGAAAACTCATCAAAACAGTACGCGGTATAATTATTTAATACGCCACAAAAACAAAATTATACCCCTGAATTTTTTTATATACCAAAAAAGATAAAAATTTATTTGGTAATAAAATTTTTATGATCAAAAACCTACAAATTAAATAAATTTTAAATTAAAACAAAAATATTTTTCAAATTCTTGAGAGAAGTTTAAAACATTGAATGTGCTTTTGAGTTACTTTTTCATTATACCAAATATTTAATTTAGATTTTGCAAAAATGAAATTGGTTGAAAAAGAAGCGAAATAAATAATTATTTTAAAAAATCAATTGAATATTGATTTAAAGTAATTCCTATATTTAATTTGTCCAAATTTTGATATAAAAATGATTTATTTTAAAGTAAAAACATCAATTTTTTGATATATTTTTTTGCACCCTTAATGTGAGATCTTTGGATAATTTTTGGTACAATTGCAAACTTCCTCTTTTGGTCATTTAATACCAATAATTAGTACATTTTCTATCAATGAAGCGAATATTAGACTATTTCTTGGAAGTTTTCTTAATTATATTAACCATTCTTGACATTACAACGGCAAAAAATGATTGAACCAAATGAAAAATATATTAGGTCTTGTTTTAACAAACTGATTAGCTAATACTAGAAACATAATTATCTATAGATATAGGATTTCCCATTCATTATTCATTTAACAAACGTTAGAAATATACAAGAAAGGACTAATATATTTAAAACAAAGTGCAAAAAATATTTTCGAAAAAAAAAATGTTTTCGGATTTTAATTAATTTTATTTTGAAATGTAGAGTAGGTACTGTTTTTTCTTAAATTTTATCATATTTTCTGTATTACATGAACAGTTTTGTTATTTCCAAAGAAATTTGGGTTCACTTGGTATTGCATTCTAAAACTATATTTAAGGCCTGTCTTTTGCTTACATCTATGAACGAACCCTATACCTACAATGTGTAAGAGTGCACTAGAAAATCCTGGTTTTCTATTGGACATGCAATACTAGAGGTAAGCAGAATTTGTTAAATTTAGGATATGAACGCCTAGAATAATCAAGTAAATTATTAGTTATTATTAAAATGAAACCAATTCATTTAGAAGCAATTTATTAATTTCAAGCAAAAATTTAATAAATGCTAAATGATATACTACTCTTAGGTCATTTAGGTATAAACTTTACAAGTTTTTGGTGTTTAACTTTATCCTAAATCTGTACCTTAAGAGGATAGTCGGCAAAATGTTTATAATAATAATAAATTCAATTTCAAGGCAAAACAAGAGCGTTTTAGTTAAATTTTTTATTACAAACACCAAAAAATCAATTTTTACTAGCGAGGAGTACGCATTTCAAACATTTTGCCGACTATCCTCTTAACCTAATAAAAAAGATTACTATTAAAGGAAAAATGGGTTCTAAATTGTCTATAGCATATAAACATGATAAATTTTTAGAAAATAATGAAAAATATACCATCAACTGGATTACTTTTAAATAATATTATTTAAAAACAATAATATTTTAAAGTATTTTTTGAATACGATGGTTAAAGCTTTTAACGTGTGAGCTTTTGATGTCTCAGATAAAAAATTTCCAGCTTTTTATCAAAAATAACCAAACTATAAAATGATAAGACACTTAGATTGCTTTGAGAGAAACGGATACCTACTCCATTTCGATATTTTGCTATTTTAGTAGGGTATTTGTTTGCGTTTCATCAGGTGTCTTGCTACGAAAACTCGAGAATTACAATTTTGATGCTAATTTTATTTCAATCATAGATTCTTACTTGAGTAACAGGTATCAAACATTAAGTTATTTGGTGTGAATCTACCAAAACCACTGCCAATAAGTGTTGTTCCAGTTTTATCCATGGCAGGAAAAAGAAGTAAAATTATATACCGGTGCTACCGCCTGAAGATTGTAATATTTCCGATGTTGGCGAGGAAGACGAGGAGGAAGACTACTCATGATTTGGATGATTTTGTGCCACTATCTATGATAGTTTCAAAAATAAAAATAACAAAAAAGTAAAGTAAAAGAAAGACCTAATTACAAAACAAGTTGCCCAAAACATACGCAGCTTCCAATAGAGAACAAATACTAAACTTCTCCTAAAATCCTTACAGCATTTAAATATGTTCAAAAATTCTTCGATGATTCAGTTATTCAATCAATACTTCTAGATCTGAAATAAAATCTTTTATTGGAATGCTGCTTCTCATGGGAATAGTATCGAAACCATCAGTTGAAGATTAGTGGTCTTCGACTACATGATACAGTCTTATATCTGATGTGATGGTTGTGAGAAGATTTGAGAAGCTGCGTAGACTATTTCCCGTATAACTGTGCCGATGGAGCTGGTGATTGTTTATTTAAATAAGACCTAAGACCTCTTCTTGAGAAGATCAGATATCAGATTAAACTGCACTAGAATTGAAAATGAACAAATGTGCTTTATAGATGGAATAATGATTGTGTATAAAGGAACCAAAGCAGGTAATCTCCTGCAGTACATTTCAAAAAATGAGGTTTGCAGATGATTTTCGACAAAATCACTTTTTCTGGAAAAGAATCGGATCTTGGTTCTTCTAGAGTGGATTTCATCTGAAGTGAACCTTTCCTGCGCCGTGAGCGCTTTTACCCGAGCGATTATTATTAAAACTAAATAATGTCGATTCATACATTACAGGAATTCAGATCAATTCTAGATGACCAATACATCATCACGTACATCAATCATAAATCATAAACTAAGTTAATCTAAATATTCTTAAACATTGATTTCTGAGCAGGGTTCTCTTCAGATGAAAACCACTCTAGTAAAGTTGTAATTTGGTTTTACAAAACAATACCATACCCTCCACAATCTACAGAACCCTTTGATAATATTTCTTTTTTTTTGAAATTAATATCCAATGGGAACTATTAAAAACAACCACTTACGAATCTGTAATTTGGAGCAAGAAAAGTTCGTGGAGGTTTTGCTTACAAGATTGATGATAACAACATTTTGGTATTCTTCTGTATATCTTATAACCCAGTGGTTCCGTTAAAACATTGTAGAAAAGAAGATAAGAAGAAAATCGGACTTGATTTAGTCGAATTGTAAAAACACCTCACAAATTAAAAAGATGGAATTTTGGGATATTTAGCCAGATTATTGACATTTCTATAAACAATGCTTTGACTGTTTTACCGAAAACCGGTGGAAGCTTTAGAAAATAAAAAAACATGAAATTTTGAAAAAATTTAAGTTACATTTAGGATTATCACTTATAAAAGTTGAAAGTGTTACAAAGATTAGAAATCGGATTTTGAAAACAAACAACCCTCTAAGAAAGTACGAGTTCCTATCAGTACTAGAATTGATCAATTCGGTCACTTTCCAAAATTTGTTGAAAGAAAAGGATGTAAATTTGGAATGAATGTTGAACAAGTGTATTTTGTCAAAAATGCAATCTACGTTTGTGCATTGTAGTAGTGACCAACGCCCGAACTTATACAGGGTTTCTCGTTCGTAGTTCACCAAAAGTCAAGGTTAGAAAGTAGAACAAATTTTATCACGAAAAAACCAAAAAAGTAGGGGTCTATCTTTTATGGTTTGAAAGTTACAGGGGTTTGAATTTGGCATTTTTGGAATTTTTGGAATTTTTGCAGAAATCAGTAAATGATCAATAGCTGCTTAAAAACTTAGTAAAAAGATTTTTTAAAAATATAATTTTAAAACTGAAAGTATCTTCTTTCCATTGGTAAAAATGATAAAATATAAATCGTTTATCAAGTATTAAAAAAAATCCAATCCAAAAGAAAAAAAAATCCAGAAAAACTTGTTTTTTTAGCAGTTTTTGAAGATTTTCTCCAAGATATGACCTATTAAGGGTCTTCACCAATCTAATTAGATTGGTTGTGAAGACTATTATTTCAAAACCAGTATTCAGTTATGGATCACCAATCGTTAAGGAACTACCGTTTGGAAATATTAAGGGCGTGTTTTTTTTTAATATTCTAAAAATTCGTTAAATTCTCTAGAAATTATGAAAAATTATGAAACCCTAACTCTTTTTATGCACTCAATAGAGCCTTCTAAACTTACTCTTATGAGAATTGATTCTAAGCATAGTTAGTTACAATTGACATTTTTGTTATTATTTAATAATACAACTGTTTCAAAAGCCATCAAAATTTAACTTTTGCTTATAAAAATTGATTATTAAGCAACTATTGATCATTTACTGATTTCTGGCAAAAATGGGCGATGCAAAATTCAAACCCCTGTAACTTTCAAACCATAAAAGATAGACTCCTACTTTTTTGGTTTGTTCTTGATAAAATTTGTTCAACTTTCTAACCTTGACGTTTAGTGAACCACGAACAGGACAATATATTTATATAAATTTTATTTTTAATAAACTTGTTGATCAAGCCAAAAAAAGTTAACTAAATTGACAATTCAAGAATATATCAAAAGTTTTTCTAAAAAAATGAAATTATTGAAATCGTGGTTGCGGAATTTGATAAAAATTAATTAGTGTTTGGGGTTTAAAGATAAAAAGTTTTAGAGTTAAGATGAAGATTTCAAAAATTTTTAACGCAGGTCATAAAACAATAAAAAGTTGTAAAATATTTATTTAGGTTTTTTAGAGGGCAACTTTTTTCCGAGTTAATAACGTGTTTTAGGCAAATGGTTTGTAGGTGTTCGGAGTCTTAGCCACCGTTGATGATTTCGTAGGAATCTTTGGCGCCAATATGCTCCTTTTGCACAGGTATACGGAGTTTTTTTCTCATTAGAACAGCAGGTAGAAAATAAGAAAAAAAACTCATCCGAGTGTAATTTGTCGTGGTGCATTTTTTGTATCCGGGGATGCTTTGTGTGCGTGCATATGTGTGTTTGCTTGAATTCATTTTTACGACTGTAAAATTAATTTAGAAAAAAAAAGGAGAGCACACAATGTTTTTAATTCTTTAATCCGCGCCGCGCCGACCGGCGACCTCATCAGTTGATTATTTTAAATCGCCCGTAAAACCACAATGTTTCAAATTTGCAAATAATAAAAAATTAGGCTCTCTTCACAAGAGGACCATAAATTCAACAAATTAGGCACATTGTCTTGCTGAGATTGTCGAGTTAGCGTAACGCGAACACGTAAAAACAGCTCAAATTATTAAATTAAAATGTTATGCTGTTAGGTGTTACGGCACCATTGTCACAAGGAGATATTAAAAACAAATTAGTTTAATTCCTCGCAGAGATGAGGAGCGGAAGGCGAGTGTATACGCAAATTAAGCCCGATAAAAAAACAAAAGTAGAGGACTGTAATTTTACACAATCACTGCTCTCGGTATGTTTCTTAATGTTTCATTATTTCGTCTGACAAATTATGAAATACATTCGTCTGCGTACATTATATCTATGTATATTCGCTTTTTTATGCAAAACAAATTTATTCCGGCGAATCATTCTAATGTATTAATAAATATTACCTTTGAGAACAACACGAATTAACGTATAACTGTTTTCAATTCACAAATGAGCTCAAATTATTCTTTAAACAACATAAAATTAGAATATCCAATTTTTTTTATTGTAAATCGTCACATGAGAACAAATGTAAAAATGGAATATTAATGTGCAATTTAACTATAGACATAAAGACTGCGAGAAAGAATTATTTTGTAATAAAACGCGTTTTTTCCTCAGAAAATACCTAAGTGGGAGGATATTTTAAAAAGCATTAAGTTGAGCAACGCGCAATTAGCATTTCAAAAATACGCTCACTTTACATAATTACCAACATTTTTTGCCAAACAATTTTTTCCTGTATCCTAGAAGGCAAGTTAAGCACTAATTAATCCCTTTTTAAAATTCTAATTAAGCTCCTTGTCTATAAAAGTTCTTGTAGTTGTGCTTAATATGGCGAAAATTGGTTTCTTTGGTTTTACATGGAAAATTAGCTTAGATTTTGTGCCGCAATAAATCCCCTGGATTCTTAAAGCCCCAAGGGTGTGCGCGTGTTATAAAAAACACATTTTAACCTGTTGTGCCACCCTCTAGACTCTAGACAAGATCTCACCCTTAACACGAGGGGCAATTGTGTCGACTGAATATAAAAATTTTATCAAACAAGAAATAAAACGATTTGGACGTTTTTTAGCAATGCTTTTTATGAGGATGTTTCAGGGACAGATTGTGAAAGTTGATTTTTTTCTAATAGCCTTTGGGTTTTTTAAGAAATGCCTCAATTATAGTAGGGTTGTAAAATTAGAAATTTCGCTTACCGTACGGTTTTTCTACGGTGAGTGGCGATGGAACGGTCTCTGAAAAGAAACACATTTTTTAAATACAAACATAAAATGCAAATTCATTTTTTTATTAACATTTTCAATTAAAATAAACCAAATAAATTAAACATGTTTTCTTTTAAATTAAAAATTTAAATCATTTATACATAAGTTAAATTTTTGGTATAGAACTTCTTTTTACAGGAACATATTTTTTGGAAAATAGGTTGAAAGAAAAAATCCCGATGGAAAAAGTCCGAAGAATAAAAGTTGGTGTGCACAAACTTAAAAAAAAATTTTTAAATAAAATGTTAGTAGGGATATGATGACTTGGTGATATAGGTTAACGATACATTTTTTGGCAAAAATGTTATATTCCAAGAAACGCAAACTTCCAAATTTACATATTTAAAAAATGTATCATTAAATTAAATTAGTTAATTCTATTTCTCCTTTGAGAAGAAACACTTTTTATTTTATTTCGGAAATATGTATGTTTATTTTTCACATTGAGACAGGTCAGGTTAGGTTAGTTTATATTCAACAGTATTCCCTTAATTTGACTAATTTTAAGTAGTGGTATGAGAACAAAATTAAAAACCCTCAAAAATTTCTAATTTTTTAATTTTTTATTTATACTATGTATTTTTTTTTAAGAAGTAAAACCGAGATATTTTTATTTTTTAATTCCTTCTAGTTTCGTGTGAAATTTTACCCCTTTTCAAACTACAACATAAACACAAACTATGTAGTCGCAAATTTTTTCTTCATCGCCCTTTTATCGTTCGCCCAGTTTTCGTTAATTAATTTTTCCTTCGGTTTTTTATCTATAGGGATTTGGTCTTTTAGGTTAGACTCTATTTACATACTGGGTGTCCACGAAATTAGGGCCGCCCCAGCAGAGCTGGGCAAAATACTCAAGAAAAGTACTTAAGTATTCAGTACTAGGGCAAAATACTTAAAGTATTAAGTATCGGTAATTAAATTTGAAAATACTTAAATACTTCAGTACTTAAATTTTAAGTATTCAGTACCAGTACTTTTGAAGTAAAAACGTATTAAATTACTTATACATAAAGTATATAAATTGTACAGGGGACCTCACTTTTTTTCCAGTAAAACATTTATTTAGATAGTAAATATTCTAAACAAAAAAAAAATTCTTATGAACTAATATTTTTTTGGACTAATTAAAAAGTTGCAGCAATTTTAAAATTGGTATTTTTTTTATGATTTTTGTAAAACACCCTGTATAACTTTCTTTCTTAAAATCAATTTTTATTTAAATCAATTATGGTTTTGATTTTGTCTTTGCCAACTTGATTCTTTGAACTAAGTGGACCATTTAAAATTTTTCTTGATGAAATTAGTATATCTAATTGGCTTAAAGATAATAACGACAAAATTCAATTTAAATAAATAAAATCAAAACAAAATGAAATGACAAGGTGTCTCAAAAAAATCATAAAAATTTTGAAATTTTAAAACATTTTAAGGAGCCGACAAAAAAATTTAATTCAAAGTAAAAAGTACTTAAAATACTGAAAAGTACTTAAAAATACTTAAAAAATATTAAAGTACAAGTACTTTTACAAAAATATTTTAAGTATAAGTACTCAGTACCTGGGCTTAAAAGTACTTAAGTAAAGTACTGAAAGTAGAATTACAAATACTTTAAGTATCAGTACGCCCAGCTCTGCGCCCCAGTAATTTCTATATTTATGAAAAAAAAATTGAACTTTCAGTATGTTATATGGCATAGGAAAACGCATGTGTTGAACTAAACAAAATTTCAATTTCACTTCCGGTTTCATTAGAAATGACATCAACTTTATTATTTTAAATGAACATCTTAATTTTTGTATTTATTTTAAACATTGGTAAGTTCCAAGTAAATTTGTAACAAAAAACGTTTCTTCTAAATTTTTAAAAAAAATTGGGATGACCCTAGTTTTGTGGACATTCAGTATATAAAAATATATTGGCTAAATTCAAAATAGGTGTTATTTCTTGAAGAGTTTTGTTTTTCATTTTTTCACAACTTTTAGAATCGGTTATTGCACCGAGGTCTTCAAATAACTTTCGGGTCTCAAACATTTGATGGCAGGGCATTCCTAATGTCGACAAACATGTAGTAGATCTGAAATTTAGTTTTTAAAATAATAAAACAAACAGGATTTTATTTTAATTGTAGAATTCGACAAAGTGAAGAAATTTAAAGAAGTCAAGAATCTATGTAATCTCTTCCAACTTTAACATTATTAATGGCATTCTTGATTTTAGATATAATTTTTGGAAAACGAATACAAATTCGAGAACAAATTTCAAACTTTAAAAATTAGTATCGATCTTTGATATTAAATGAGAATTACTAGAGTTTATTTTTAACATCTTTAACACACAAAAAAATTCAATTTTCCGAAAGTAGAGTTTGTGATTTATTTTCATTCGAAAAAAGTGTTTGGTGTAAAGTTATTGGATATTCCATAGTTATGCATTAAAATTAGTTTTTAAGATATTGAAAGGGTACGTGTATTGTTTTTTCATTGTCGGATATTTCTTTTAAAAAGTCAATTTTCTAAAATGCCGTTTTTATGTTTCTTACAAACTTGATCCTTAGGTCTCATTTGGAAATTCTTTAATTTTAAGGCAGTTTCGTTTTGAAGTTATATTTTCATTTCGGATTTAAGGCCCAAAAGTGCAAAAAATTGTTGATAAAAACGTTTGATGATATCAATACAAGATGTAGACCAACTTTAATTTTTGAAATATTTAATAAAAAATATCTGAATTTTATTTTATTTATAAAATTCTACAAAATAAAGAAGAATGGTCAAAGATATGAAATTGAGATAGTTTTAACAATTCTTTTCCAATTAAAATTATTTTAGTATTTTTAGAGATTTTAAAAATTGTATCAATGCATGAAAATCGTGGCAAGCTTGTTTTTTAATGTAAAGAAGTAATGTTTGACTAATTTCTGATTAAAATCTAAGACAGGTAGTAAATAGCGAAAAATAGCTTATGTATCATAAAAAATTCAAACAAGGTACTAGTTAAAAGGAGCACATTTTTAATTTCGTTTTAAAGTCCAGTGCTTAATCTTGAAATCACAAACATATCCGGTTGTAAATATTCATAACCTTCTCATTAAAACCGATCATTAACTAAATTAATAATTAAAGTAATATGCAAAGAAGAAGCAGGCTCGGCATGTAAATCGAGCAAATTAACAATTAAAGAATAATTTTTAGAATTTGAGAATAAAAGGTTCGCGGTAAAAACGTGAAGGTATTCGGAATTGAGTGGTTGAAAATGAAATGCAAATGATGAGGCTAATTGCTAATTGGTGTGTTTAGGCGATATTATAATGTGAGCCTGTCAAATTAAGCGCTAATGTGCACACTTTTTTGAATATATTTTGCACGGGATGAAAGAAAAATTGGTTTTACATAAATGTTATAAAAGACAATGGTTTTTTATTGCGGTACGTCAAGGAAATTATTTATTGTTCCTTTTCGTTTTAAATCATAATACACAATTAGATTTACGAACATTAATTATTTATTCGCATTATAATTAATATTTTAGATGTTAATTTATAACTCCAACACGAACATTTCGCAAAGATGGGATTTTTATGGCTCCACTTTTATTATTACTATTATTAACATTTATGGTTTACGTTTCTATTAATTACTTTGCTAAAAATTACGATGAGATGATTATTATAGGAAAGAACAATTTTACAAAAAGAATGATATTGGTTGCTATAGTAACAGTATTTTCGGAATTTTACTATTCGGTAGAAAATGACAAATTCAGTAAAATTTTATTACAAATTAATCGCTATTTAAGCTAAGCGCTCTTCTTCAGAATTTAGACTTGCTCACTCGTGACGTCATAAACGGGAGTCAGTGTTTGCTTCAGTAAGTAAGCATCAGCGGTTTTATACGCAGAACTAATTTATTTTGTCCTATTATTGACTTTTTTACACACCAGTTTAATTGTTTCTGTTAGAAATATACTTTTTTAAATGCTTTACTAGTAGATAGCAAGAGTATTATAATCTCAGAAAAGTATTTCAAGTGAACCTCGAAATTTGAATTTAATATTAAATACTCATTTTGTAATGTAATTGCTACAATTTCTTCAATTTTTTATCCAAACTACTCAACATTTTTGAATTAGTATAAGAGATGACAAATATTTTTTCTATAATCCCAAACTTTATATGGAGGTTATGTAAAGATTGTTTTAACAATAACACGGTATAAATCATATTATAATATTTAGCCATGATTAAGACAACAATGATATGTCGAAACGTCGGTGAAATGTATTAAATAAATTTTTACCTAAATAAGGAGTTTATTAATTGCCGTTACTATTTTTAATATTAAATACTGTAAGAATTTTAATGAAAAGAACAAAAAAATGTTTTTTTACTTGCATTTGTAATGCCAAAAAGAATTAGTACCGTGAACTTATTTGAGTTTGGCCCAAATTTTGGGAAAAGATAGTTTAATCTAATGTTAGTTACCAACTCTCATTTAAAACATATGTTTCAGTTCAGAATACCTACTGATCTTTTTCCAAAATTTGGGCCAAAATTATCTTACTTACTGTACTAACCCAAGTAAGTAAGTTAACAAGTAATGTTGCCTTTGTGGATATTTTTACTAATAGGACGAATAAAAGGTAAAATTTACCATTATTTGCCCTAATTTGTTACTAATTGGTCATATTTCTTCAAAGTTAAAAATAGGGAAATTCTAAAGTAAAATTTACCTAACGTCACCTTTAAAGTAAAAATATCCTGTTAGTCAAACTTATAGTAAAACTTACTGTAATTTGACTTTTCAATGACTATTAGGGAAAAATACTTGATAGTAAAATTGTAGTAAATTTGGTTACGTTATTATAATCAATAAATTTAGATTAATAACTTTGTGGTTAAACTTACTAGATTAGAGGACTTAATATGCATATTTTTTTGTAAGTATTTTATGTAGTGGCGGATGAAGGAAAATATAAGTGATTTTTTAATTCAAAGTTATCAAAATCAGAAAAACTTTTATATAATCATATCCACTACAACATTATAAAAAATACAAATAGGCGATACCAAAAGAAAACAAAGTAATTCCACCTCCAAATTTATAATCGTAAAATTCTTCATAGAATATAAATAAAATTGGATTTAAATGAGACCATTTTTAATAATTCAAAAGACACTAATAAGAGATCATTAAAAATTGCTACAAAATTTTAGGTTATGTTGTTATAATTTGCCCATATGACATTCGCGTGGATGACTCGAACGTTCTTGCCCAATTCGTGCCTTTAAAGTCAAATTAACTTTTTTAGGACAAACATACTTCAAAGTATTATTGACTTTCAGGTAAAATGTTTCAATTTAGGACCAAATTACTATAAAGTCAAATTTATAGGAAATTTTTACTAAGCATCAAGGAAAAGTTACCTAATAGCCTAGAAATTAATAAAATTTCCCATCAGGTAAATTTTAGCAGTGAAGCCATATAAGAGTCTAGAGAAATAAAGTAGTTTATATCAACTTTTGATATAACCTAACTAAAATTTCTAAAAATGAATGATGGTGGTTTAGAGCCATTTTGATGTTTTCAATTTGTGCATAATATAAAAAATTAAAAAGTAATTACAAGTCTAGGCGTTTGATTTATAATCCATTACAACCTTTTATGTTTTATTTATTCTTTACGGTATCCACCCAGAAATTCGCATTAACCCCAAGCCCATCGGAGCAAGGTCGAAAGACGTAAGCGTGATATTCGGCTTCTTTTGTTTCCCACTGCGGACATTTCCCATACTAATGATTTTTTTAGGACCAGGTAACTTTTCGGCCTCCTCTACTATTCATCACATTTAAATATCGAAAGGCACTACCTTTTTTCAGTGCCGCGTCGGTATGCAAATGTGCACGCTTTAGTCCATGCTTCGAGAGAATAACAAAAAGAATACGTCGAGGGGGTTTCGCTGACTCATCCTCATCCTCCAACTATAATGATTTGTAATAATCGAATAAATTGGGTACATTATTAAGCAAAATATATTTTCAACTACTCAAGCAAATTTCCTATTTAAATTAAAACAACTTTTTACATATTTTTTTTATTTCGCGTGCTTCCATTTTAGGTGTTAAAATGGTAGTTTTGCTGATTTGAATATTGATTACATGGTCGGTCGGCTTTTCATTTACATAATATGCTTAAATGGCTTGTTAACCAAATTTAGAACCTGAAATTACTCTATTCATGGATCCATGAATGAACGGCCTTAAATAATTTAAATGTGAAGCCTTAGATGGTTTTAACGCATATTTACTAATAATAACTTGAAATTATCATCATTACATGTTTAATTTATATATGAATTTTTATGCATTAATTCAGAAAAATTAGAAATTGAATATAAGAATATTTTAATTATATTAAAAATATTTACTTATTATATTTAATATCAGAAAATTAATACTTGGAATTTATTTGTTGTTTAAGTATTTTCTAAAAATTTATTTGTTAAATTTATGTTGATTGTTAGTTAAATTTCTATGAAGCATTAAAATTTATTACAAATAAAGTATGTAATTATGATTGGTAAAGTTATGTCAAATTAGACCGGGCGCCTTTCTTTATTCTTAGAGGACGAAATAGTTAGGCAAAACCGCAAATAATCGTAGGGTGGTTTGAATTTTTTAGAAAAGCACCTGCGGATACCGTTTGTTCGTTAGTAATTAGTAAAAAAGCGGTCGTTTCGTTTCGGGTGCGTTTCCACTAATGTCCAGACGACCTTTATTACTTTTTGCCAGCGACAGGTTGCCATGATAGCATATTATTTCGTGTCAATTTTTATGCTTATTATATTCTTCTTTAAACATGTCCAAGAATTGGAAAACCCTTTATAGTATATCTTCAAATTATCCACTTAATCTTTAATATCTAACAAAAGAATATTTTGAATTCTCAGTTTCATTATCATAAAGGATTTTAATAAAATATTAGAAATGTCATGATTTAAATTAAAGACCATTATGATGTTTTTTTCTAAAATTATTATAAATTATTTTGCAGACAATTTCAACAAAACTCAAAGTTGTACTTGAAAAAATTAAATTTATCTAGCCTTTAACAAAGTTTAAGTAGAATAAACCGTATTGCTATGAAACATCATGAATGCCGATAAACTAATTAATAATAGCTCAAAATGATGTAGCCGGGTAAGCATGGAGCAATGTGCCTATGCACCGATTTTGCTAATTTTTTTTCAGAGATGCCTTATTAACTAACATTAAGTTTCCTCAAATTTTGGTAATTCAGTAAAGTTCAAAAAGCATGTTATAGTAATGCGTTAAATCAAAAAAGGAAGTACCGAATACAAAAGTGAAAAGTTCAAATTTTTGACATTAGAGGGCGAGAAGAATCTAAAAATTCCCAATAGCAAAATTAAACAGGCAAGTCACTATAAAAGGAATTTTTATAGATTTTATAAAAATAGTGTAAAAAGAGATTTCTATAGCTCAGTGGTTAATTATCAGGAAGGCTTTGTTTTTTAGCGTGGTATTGTCAGTATGGTATTGTCAAGAATTGTATTAAAGATGAGAACTTGACGATGATTTGGGAGAGTAATTACTAAAGGTAAAGGCGAATGATTCAATTCCCAACTTCTCAAATGATAGAAAACAGTGCCTGATGATGTCTTTATGAAGGCGAAACTAGTTGCACTCTAATAAATATTTTCTATCGTTTGAAAAGTTGGGACTTGAAGCATTCATCTTTATGATGAGAGATAAGATTCCACAGAATCCACTGAGTATAGCCATCGTATAAATCGTGGGCTTACAAGTAAAACTCACCAAGTCAAAAATTGACATAAATGATTTAAAATGTCCAAGTATCATAAAATTTCTATATGTTTATCAGGAAAAAAATGCCTATACTATTGTAGACCTCTAAAAGTACCTATTGAAACTCTGTTTTTTGATCAAGTCCAAAAAGAGAATCACATTTTACTACCTAAATGTCATACTACTACAGACTTGGTCAAAGCAAATTTTAAATAATAGTCATTCAGTTTGTTTTCGAGTTTTACAAGTTAGTGGACGTGGCTGCCCAACTGCTATGTTTATCTCATTGGGCAACTTATAAAAAAGTCAACTTCCCATTTCAGAAGCAAAAACAAAAGATCTGATGAAGCTCTGCATTACCAAACTGATTCCTCTTCAATTTCATGCATGGTATAATTCAATCTCTGTGAACAAAAATGTAAAAAACCTTGCCCCTGAACCAGTATTTGGCTCTGACTCGGAAGAAGAAAGTTAATAGTGTCTTGGATAACAAAGATTATAATTTAGTTTTTTGAGAATGTTCATTTTTTGTTTTTGTATTTTTATACTTAAAACTTATATTATATGTTAGTTTTCGATGGTTTATAACAAATTAAAGTAAAATATTGAAAATTTTATTTTTTACAGAATGTTAAACTTTCTAATGTATTTATTATAAAAGTATGTTTTTTGACTTGTTCAGTTTTACTTGTAAGCCCACGAAATTTGGTATTACAAAGAATAGCCATTTAATTTAAAAGAAAAGAATTGAAAACAATAAAATATTTAATTTAATCCAAGTATGAAAGAATTGAAAAAATACTATGTTTCGAAATTGTTGGATATGGTGCCATGAAGCATATTAAACCCTTTCTTGTTAGAATTTCAGCGAAAATCTTAACGAAAACCCAGAATATAGTTGGATGTATAAATGCAAGTTACAGGATTAACTCTGGACTGAGTTTTAGTCTAAGCAAACATATTGTGCTTGTAAAATTCGACCGAAAAGAAGAAATCGCAGCATCTACTAAGCGAATGCAAAGTCTAGTATTTTAAAGAACATTCAACAGAACTGAGGAAGAAAATCTTGAAGTTAATTCAAGTACAAAAGATTTTTTGAAATGAATCTTTGGAGGTCTTTTATGAAGAAGAATAATAACACTTTATCTGCTATTTTTCTGATGTACATATTATAATTTTTTTTTGATATATTGTTTTGTAAAACTTTTAATTACTCATTTGGACTATTAATTTTTGTGAATGTAAGTTTTTATTTTACTTTAACATGTGTTGATTTTGTAGTTTTAATAAATTTTAAATATATTTGGGATTCCAGAAAAATTCAACGATACTTTCCCAACTTTCAAAGTAACATTTGACTTTAACTAGTTTTCAGGTTATAAATGAATTTATCAATGAAATTTTTTTTAGGGTGGTATTGTCAGGAATTTTTTTTTCAATAAAAACACAAAATATAATTCCAACATTATTTAATTAAAAAACTGTTAAAAACTCTAAAAATTACATAAGTAACAAGAAAAAAAAGACATTTGTATTTTCTAAAAAATGTAAATTTTTAATTTAACTGTAAACTAAGCTTCTCAGAGTGTTATCTGAAAATCAAGTGATATAAACGCTAATAATATTTTGGTTTATCGACCTTATTATTATATAAAGAATCAAACTATTGAGGATCTTCCTTTTTACTCTTCAAATCATAACTTGTGCATAGTTTTTCATATTTTGTACAAGATTACAAAATATTACAAGCTTCGAATAACTTATATTTTTGTGAATTATTTACTATTTTTATAAATTTAGGTATCATGGAGGAAACAAACAATAAAGACAAATGTACATGGTTTAATATTTGAAATAACCATTAAATTTGAATTGTTCCACATTTTTAAAGATTTCATTGAAAGAAATCAATTTTTCAAGTTAATAATGAAAATTTCTCTATTGTTGCTATGGACTTGATAAATAATTGTTTTGAAAATATTTATTTATAGATTTTTTTAATATGAATTTATTTTGAACTTGGATTTTTTTCCAATTTTTTTCGATCGATTCTTCTAGTGTTTTGTTCTTTATTTTTATGGTATAGTCATTTGCAGGAATTTATCTATTATGGCAATTGTACTGTAGTGAAATCATAAAGTTTTGATATTTATTTTCATATGTAATATCACAAGTGGTCAAATTTGAAAATTATAATTTGAACAAGAGTGCACATTTAAGGAACTATTTAATGAACATTTTCCACTTTTTTGTGCAAAATTTGACATCCAACTTCAAACTTTTGACATTAACGTCATAAAATAATCGCTGATATTTTTGACGTTTTACTTGTCACAAAAAAAAATCACTTGTGAGTTGAATAGTCATCATAATTTGTTAATTTGAAAATTAAATTAATTTCTTCATGTTATTTCAACTTTTAGAAACTAAAAATTACTTGTAATAGACAAAAGTTTTGTTTGATTATATTTAATGAATTATAAAGTTTTTAATATTTTTGACATTCATGGATTAACTAGAAACCTTGGTTTTTATGATATCTCGTCCATAATAGATTTAGTAAGCTTATTGTTACAATTGGAACGTTATATAGAAATAAATTATCGGTAGAATGGTTTTCTGGTCGATTCCGTAGTCATATATTAAAAGGAACAAAAGCATTCGTGCGAGGTTTAAAAAAGTTGGGAAATAATTCCAAGAGATTGCTAGGGAAAATTATTAGAAACTTTGAATGTACGTCTAGTATTTCCAAGTTAGTGCACGACGATATGTTAGGGAACTTTACCACTTTGAATTAATAGCCAGTATTCTCCATTTGCCACTAACTTTAAACTGCTTTTAACTTTCAATTCAAGAAAGGTGTCTTAAATATTATTTGTATTTTAGATATTCTTTTCAAGACAATAGTAAACAGGTGATTCAATTTCCTTCCTTTATTTTTCTATAGTACAGTTTGAAATATTAGGTAGTAAAGTCTCTATCATGATATTTCTCTAAATTAGAGACCTTTCAATATTTTCAATTCCATTTTAATGATGATAAGTATCTTATATCTGATATTTTCATTAGTTTTTCCAATGGGTACTGTTGTGAAAATGGTTTTTTGGAATTTCAGTAATGAATGTAGTTCAAGTTGCAAAAGTTTGGTTGGCTACCTGTGCAGATGCACAGTGCACATACACACGTACAAGGAAACGCAGGTGTTGAGATTTAGAAGAATGTTTGGAGCGTTACAATGAGTTTGCAGGTATAAAGTGGTGGTTGATGTGGGTGCAAAAAATCAGAGGGTGGTTTTAATTTTTATAGAGGTCGTCTTGGATTAATTGGGTATGTAAAAAATTGCATCTTACCGTCGCGCAAAGGTGCAGGACTAGGCGGGTCGGACCTCGGTGGAGAGTTGGGTGGTCCGACACCTTCCTCTTCGGAACTACTCGAAGGGCTGTTGGCGCGGGCCAAGTTGTTGCTGTTGCCACTGTTAAAGTACATGCCGTTGTTTTGGAGGAGCATCATTTGTTGGTGGGTAAAACTGGAGAAATGTTTGAGTTGCGAGGCGACGGTGGCGCCCGATTTCGTCTTGAACTTGGACATGGTGAAGTCGAGGGGTTGATCTGCCTCGTGAGGTGATAAAAGGACGTGGTTGTGGTTGGGCTGTTGCAAGAGCATCGGCATTTCCTCCTTGCTCCTCCAGAAGCTCTGCGACAGCAAGTCGATAGTGTTATTATTCAAAGTATTCTTTATCGATTTTGGCGTGTCTATGTTATTGTTTTGAGGGGTGGGTGACGCTTCTACCCACCTCCTCACCGTTTCACTTTTGTAATCCGCCAGATTCGCTACTTTACACCCACTCATATAAAAAAGTTGTACTAGTCACTCACTCACTATTTAAAACTGACAAGTTTGAGATTGCACTGCACTCTAATTTAAAGGGTTAATTAGTTGTTAACGATATGTGTTGGTCATTTGTTGTTACAAGAGCGGAAGACTCTTCGGATGCATGCGGCGCTACAACCCGGAGTCGTATAAAGCATGTATATGTATTTTGCATTGTAGGATAGCGGGCGCCGACTGGAGGGGGATCTTAACTCCGGACTCTTTTGTGGAGGGGGTTCCTCTCCGACCAATCGCGACCTCGCATACACCCGATATACAATAGTACATAAATTGTATGGATTATTTATTTATTCTATACGTTATGTATTTATGAATATATATGTAGCCTCTTAAAATACACCAGGTTTTTCCAAGTATTTTCCATTAATTTTCCCCACTTTCAATAATCCCCAACTAATATTTATTCTCTGACGTTTTAAACAAAACAGTTTCCAAAGCGCACTTTTAAATTATTGCCAAACTTTTGCCTTTTTCTTCTTCTGACGTTTTACTCAAAAATAACTTTCAAGTGGAAAACAACAAATGGCCTCCTCACAAAATTTCAATAACACAAATGCTTCCACTTTAAATTTACAACTTCCAAATTGTATTTATCCCATTACATACTATTACTATACATATTTACCAAGTACATGCTATAAACTTTACTTTTAATATTATGTCTTTAAATTTCACGTAATTTCAAATTACACAAATTAAATTAGTCATAAAAATAAATACAACCCACTTTACTTTTACTTTATTACAAAATTTTCAATCCTTTTTATTTTATTTAATACTCAAATTTCTATTATCCATAATATCCATAAAATGCCAAGGAATGATTCCTATTTGTTATTTGTATTATCAAAATTTGATTTAGTATAATGTAGTGTAATCACGTCATTTTTTCAAGAATGAGCTTTTCTTATTAATAATATACCGAGGGGTGCACAAAAAACGGCCTACAATGTAGCTTCGTTATTTCTTATCCAATTTAAATAAGTGATATGTCAAATTAAATCGTTTGAAGAATACCACTATCAGATAATAATAGATTAATTTTATTTTTGAAAACATTAGAGGAGGAGGCAACTTTTCTTTTTCAAATGGCAACATATTTTTTTCGATTGAGAAAAATCATTAACAAAAATAATCTAAACCAAATATACCAATAATTTTTTTTTTCTATTTTTTTTATTTTTTTTATTATTTTTTTTTAATTTAATTCAATTGTTTTTTTTTTGTTTTTAAGTTTTGAATTTTTTATTTTATTAAATTTTCTTTTTTAATTTATTATTAATAAATTTCAAAATTATTAATATTGAATTAAAAAACAATATTAAAGAAAAACAATTAAATTAAATTAAAAACAATTAATAATAATAAAAAAATTTAAAAAAATAAGAAAAAAAAAAATTACAAAAATTAATTTAAAAAAAAATTATAGATATAATTGGTTTAGATTATTTTTGTTAATGATTTTTCTCAATCGAAAAAAATATGTTGCCATTTGAAAAAGAAAAGTTGCCTCCTCCTCCTCTGTTGTTTTGAAAAATAAAATTAATCTTTTATTATCTCATAGTAGTATTTTTCAAATCATTTAATTTGATGTATTACTTATTAATATCAGATAAGAAATAACGAAGCTACATTGTAGGCCGTTTTTTGTGCACCTCATATTACATATTAATTTGGGGTCTACAGTCTAAAAATTCAAATTTTCCACCCTTTCCAAAATTAATATGTTTACGCTCTTTTAGAGAATTAAAATCTATAAGTTAGTAACAACAGAATCTATTTTGACCAGTTAGATTAGTAAATGCTAAAAATGCAGTGGCGTAGCTAGACATTTTGGTCAGGAGGGTAGAGATTCTAAAAAGGCCCCCTTTCGTCGTTATTTAAACATTTGAAATTCAAGAATTTTTGAAATTTAAAATGTACCTACAATACTAAATATACAGGGTGGACCATTTAACTTGAGACAAATAGATACCTAACAAACAAACAAACTAAAAAGCTTAAAAAATATGGTTTTGAAAAAATGTGTCAAATATAAATTGTTAAATTTAAATGGAAGAAAATAAAGAACATAATTAATTATTTATATAAAAACTATTAGCTTTTTAAAGTAAATTTTAAAATTGCTAAAAAAATTATAGGTTTTCATTAAAAAAAAACTTGGCTTACATAAAAATTAACACAAAAATAATTCTTAACAAAAAAATAAGTAGCACCATCGTTTTCCCCCCTTTAAACCAAACAACTTTGAAAGTTTTTTGTCCAAACCTTTTACTTTTCCAAATATTTATATGTCTCAAATTAAATGGTACACCCTATATAAAATATGCAAATTTACTACAGAAATAAAGTTTTTTTTAAATACCAACATTTTTTAGAATTTTAAATGTTAATACATTATTTCTTAAAATTTTACTTAATTTTTGGGATGCTGTAAATAGTTTAAAAATATACTTGAAACAAAAAACGCTACATCAAAGTCTTCGTTTATATCTTAACTTATTTCTAGCGTTGGAAAAAATTATTTTAATTAGTTTTTTTAGAATATTTCAAAGAGCCGCTAAGCGAACGTTTTTTTGAAAAGACCCCGTTTTAGTGCTGCCGTATGAGTAGCTGGTTTGACTTACAAAAACAAAACAGGAAGAAATTGGTAGCCATAAGACTCTTCTGTATACCAAAAAAAGAAATTTTAAAAAAGCTTCAATGGAAAAAAATATGACGAAAACTACAAATATCAAGAGAATTTCAAAATCAAACGCTCAAATTTGCCGACTATCCTCTTAACAAAGATGTGGCTTTGATAAATAATTATTTTTTTAATTTTTTTCAAAAGGAATAACAATGTATACAGGGTGAATAGATTGTCTCAAAATTCGACCGACAGCTATTAACTAGAGATAGTAGACCTAATAATATACGTGAGTAAGATCCAAAATATTCCAGTTTTCCAGCATTCTGAACTAAAAATTTCCTATAAACTAATATTTTTCTGGCGCTTTATGAATTTATTTTTAAAACTTCCAAATATTCATGATTATTGTAGTACCTGTATAATTTTCTTTTTTATAATTTTTAATTTAAATCCATTCTCTGAAGTTTGGGACTTAAGTCAGAATTATTCAGTTTTATTAAAATTTTTATTTCATTACAAATTTTTGTTTTTTTTTATTATACCATTCCAATCACAAAAGACCAAAATACATTATTTATTTTTTTGTTAGAGGATTTATAAAACCATTTCTAATTTCAATTTCTATAAAAATTCTTGTTTTAATTTAAAAGGATATGGAGTCTACAAAATTATATGAGATTTTCCCTGTTTTTATGTATCAAACTACGCGAATCTCAAATATGTATTGAGCTGAATACAAAATAAGAATATCATATGAAAGAGGAACCTCTGCTTAAAACTTGTATGTAACAGCTTTTAATATATTATACTCAAAATGACCCAAAAAATCATTAAAAATACGTAAAATTTGGGCCATTTTAAACTTATTATTAGGGCTTAATTATTTGATTTTTGAAAAAGGCATCCTATAGAAGTCTAGCTTTCAATGTTCTTTAAAGTATGCAATTATAAAACTGAATGTTATTTATAAAATATGGTTATAGTTTAAAATAATTGCAAAACAGAAATGAAAATTTTTATTGGTACTTTCAACCCAATTTTGTGGGATGTACTTTAGATCAAGATTTCTTCTCCGATTTCAAGAAGAAGCTCAAAATGTAGGTTTACTATCGGAGCGCGGTTCTACTTAGACTTTTTAACAAACTTCAAACAATTATACTTTAGATTTTTTCTATACCCAGTTGCATTTTTTGAACACAAAAAAACCTATTAAACTAATAAGAACATTTTTAAATTCCATCAATAAAATTAATGTATCTAGTGGGTTTGATGGAGGTAAAGAAAAAATGTAAAACTTACCTGATTTAAATAAAAAAATGATAATAAAATAGAATTTATACAGGGTGTTCTACTAAAATTTTAAAATAGCTCTAACTTTAAGGAGGCGAAAAAACATTAATTCATATGATATTTTTGTTCATAACCACATTTACCATCAAATTCTGCTGGAAAAAAGTCAATTAAAAAATTTAAACATTAGGATTTTTAAATTCTGAAAGTATGAATTTTCTCATATTTATTAAAAGTTTCTTAATAAAATACCTACATTTCTTTGGAGGAAGGCCGAAGCCACTTCATATACCCCCTCTGATGGTATGTTATTTAAATGAAACATTTTTGAATAAAATTTAATCATTCCGTCTTCTTTATACAGATTTTTAATAACTCAATTGAGATCTGATTTTTATTTTTTAAAAATAATATGAAAATATCATTAACATCTGAAAATAACTTATAATAATCATTAAAAATTAAATACAGTCAAACTTCCCTCAAATCTTCAAGGTACTTTAAAAAGAATTCGAGATATAGAAAATTCGACATATAGAAATTATTTCGCAAAGTTAAAAACGAATATTTTTACAAACACATTACAAACAAAATTCGAGTTATGGAAGTTCGACTGTACTTTAGTTCAAATAAAAAATTATCGAAAACAAAAAACATAATCTTTAAATCTTAAAATATTTTTTTCTAACTAAAAACGCCTCTCTCGCTTTAATATTAGTTTTTATCAAATATAAATATTATTAAAATTTTGAAATTTTAATAAAAAATTCTAAAAAGTCGCATAAAACGAGGTCGATTGGTTCTACCATTGCCTCTCAAGGTTTTCAAAATCTTAGGATATATTTTATTTTTATAAAAAAATTTAAAATAAAATGATAAAACTTTTCTTCCAATTTTTTCAAAATCCACCATTTAAAATATAGTGATCCAAAATCATTTACATCCTAAACCTTCAATATTATAGTTTACATTTGAAAGCTAAATTTAGAAATACAAATTAGAAGTACACAAATTTTAATAGCAATTAATAAATAAATTATAGATAAAATTAATTTGTGTAAAACTACAATTATATTATTAAAGTCGTAAGTGTTTATTTTTTTGACAAGTCATCCCCTTAGAACCGAAAATAATGCAGATTTCTGAAAGACTACTTCAAGTGGGGATTACTGGCCAAGAAAGCATTTCTTTGTAAGATGTTTGATTGAAGTGTTAAATGTAATCCACTACGTTTGTCCACAAAATTACAGAACGCCTTGTATATTTACAATTTATATGACACTCTCGATAATGGATGTAATATAAATTTTTGCTCAAATTAACATCATTTAAAATGCCAATTAATAAGAAAAGTGACATATATTGTACATAACTAGTTTTTTGACTACATTGCTAAAAGTGGTCTATAAATAATTAAAGAACTTTCTTAAATTACCTAATATTAAAATCTAATACCAATCTTTTAAAAATTAGGTAAGTCATAAATGTATTAATTAAAAGTTAAACACTTTTGACTCTTGTAGTTTTAAATATGATTCTTCTGTTAAAAAATTTTTTTAGTGTATTCTTGTAAATAGGCAAACATAATAAACAGGTCAAAAATTAAGTATTTTAGATCACAGCTTACCCATTGTAGAAAATTTATCGATGGAAAAACTCTTGATGATGATTATATTTTAACCAATGAACTATACAGAGTGTTTTTTAAATCGATACTTGGTACACCCATCATAATGTGAAAAAATACAACTACACATTTAATAATTTATAAATATCCAATAATTTTTATGTATAAAAAAATATTTTACCCATCGACTTATTTTATTAAATTTTCCGTTTTGTTAAAAAAAGTATCAACTTAAAAATCACCCTGTAGATTTAATATTTTTTTAAAATTTATTACATTTTTATTAATATAATTTATATACCACGTAAAACGAAACATTCTTTATTTATGAAAAAAATAATTTAAATTTTACTCTTTTATATGATTTAATTAAGGTAACACATTTTATACACTATTTTTTTAATATTAATTCCGGTTTTATCAGAAAGAACATCAACTTTAGTTACAAGTTTAAAACAAATTTTAGAAAATATATCTAACAAAAACTAACAAAAACTACTACAACCCATTCTAAATATAAATGTATTCAAGTGATTTTTGAAATAGAAATTTATTTCTTCTTGTCATATATTTTTGCGATGTATTTTCTCACGATTTTTTTCATAATAAATTTTAATTTGGCCAATTTTATGGAATGTATTTTGTAAGACGAATCTCATGCAGAATTTTAAGATTTGGGCAACAATCTAAAATAACAAAAGTGTACTTGTTTTTATGAAGATGTGACCTATTTGGAATCCTAGATAATAACAATAATTGAAAAAACACTAAAATTTTAAGTGACCAAGAAACTTATTTTAATAAAATTGTTCACCAAAATCTTTCATACCCTCGTACAAATCAAAAATTGTTACCTACATCTAAAAAAACATATCTGATTTTTATTAAAATAAGCAGATAAAAGTTAAATAATGTGGCCTGGTTAAAATTTCATATATATATTTTTTTAAATATTGTTATGATTGTAATTTAAATTTATACTGCTTTATATTCTTTTGATGTGAATAAAAAATTAATGAGGTTTATTAAAAATTGCGCCGACAAAAAGTAATTCGTCGAATTTAATAATTAACTTGACTAGCAATAAAAATTAGCGGCATTTGCGAAACCAAATTATTACTAGCCATATTTTAGTGATTAATTAAAAAACGTTTGGTTTAAATTTAATTAAGAGGAGAAGGACGCAGTTGTAGGTTGTGGCATGATTGTGGCACACGCGGCGTAGCTTTTAAACAGGTTGCGTGGGCGTTTTTATGTAATAGGTATGTATACATATAAAATGATGTGAGTATTCAAAGTTTGGAGCGTATTCAGATTAGGAAGGACGCGCAGTCGCGATTTCCATTAGATATGCACCAATGCCCGCTTTTCACCCTCAACATTGCGAGGGTGCGAGAAAGCGATATTTTACTTTAAAACGTCTTGTGATTGGTGGCACATTTTCATATCAAGCTGTTTCGAGATTTGATATAAATCGAGGGCGCCTATGCGATAACACCTCAATTTAAAATGGCTTTTTTATATCTCATACCTCAAACATTAGCATCCAGTATTATTATTTTATCTTCTTACCGCTCTATTTTAATTAATTTATGCCAATTTATAGAAAAAGTAATAACCAATTAACCCAAAAAAGAAAATATTAAAAAAAGTACAAAAATAAACATGTGAAAAACTCAAGCAAAATAATTAAAAATTATAATAATTAATATTGTGTATTACCACCTCGAGCTCGAATAATGGCTATGAGGGTTGATACTGTAGCTTCAGGTATGCGGATCCATTCCTCCAAAAGTGCTCTGGCAAGGTATTTCGAGGAGATTAAGATCAGGGTTACGTACTGGCCACTCCATAACATGCATGTTGGATGTTGGCTTCCTGCAAATATCAACTGCAACTATAGCGATATGAAGGCAGGTGTTGTCTTGCATAAGAACAACATTTTCACCAGCTATATTTCTGAAGGATGCAACATGGAATTGTAGGCACTCTCTTACATATCTGACAGTAGTCATAAAACATCATCCAAAATCAACATGTTCAACCCTCATGCAATGAAAATATTACTCTCCAGAGGCCGGATTTTGTTTGTTGGCGAGTTTTATGAACTCGCCAAAACGTCATCATTTTCCGACAATTCGTCATTATTTACATTGTTCTCTTCGCCTGAATGATGACGTTTTGGCGAGTTTTAGAATACGCTGTGGAAACAAAATCCCACGGATTTTGTTTGTTGGCGAGTTTTATGAACTCGCCAAAACGTCATCATTTTCTGACAATTCGTCATTATTTACATTGTTCTCTTCGCCTGAATGATGACGTTTTGGCGAGTTTTAGAATACGCTGTGGAAACAAAATCCCACGGATTTTGTTTGTTGGCGAGTTTTATGAACTCGCCAAAACGTCATCATTTTCCGACAATTCGTCATTATTTACATTGTTCTCTTCGCCTGAATGATGACGTTTTGGCGAGTTTTAGAATACGCTGTGGAAACAAAATCCCACGGATTTTGTTTGTTGGCGAGTTTTATGAACTCGCCAAAACGTCATCATTTTCCGACAATTCGTCATTATTTACATTGTTCTCTTCGCCTGAATGATGACGTTTTGGCGAGTTTTAGAATACACTGTGGAAACAAAATCCCACGGATTTTGTTTGTTGGCGAGTTTTATGAACTCGCCAAAACGTCATCATTTTCCGACAATTCGTCATTATTTACATTGTTCTCTTCGCCTGAATGATGACGTTTTGGCGAGTTTTAGAATACGCTGTGGAAACAAAATCCCACGGATTTTGTTTGTTGGCGAGTTTTATGAACTCGCCAAAACGTCATCATTTTCCGACAATTCGTCATTATTTACATTGTTCTCTTCGCCTGAATGATGACGTTTTGGCGAGTTTTAGAATACGCTGTGGAAACAAAATCCCACGGATTTTGTTTGTTGGCGAGTTTTATGAACTCGCCAAAACGTCATCATTTTCCGACAATTCGTCATTATTTACATTGTTCTCTTCGCCTGAATGATGACGTTTTGGCGAGTTTTAGAATACGCTGTGGAAACAAAATCCCACCTCAGGTCTTCTATATACTCTGCCACGGCTCCCAGCACCATGTAAGTATGTAAACTATACACCATGTTAACTAACCTAACCTAACCACATTCTGGACTCATCTATGAATAACACAAAACTGCATTGCTCTATAGTCCAATTGAGATGGTCACGTGCAAACTAGAGTCGTCTAAATCTAGATCCCGTTGCCAGTCTGTAAGTCATTTCTAGTTGTTCTTGGTCCCCTTTTCCTGCTAAAGTCACCTCTCTTCTTCAAGTTAGACTGGTACACTTGTTGCATGTACTGCTACTACTCTAGCCGCCTCCGCAATCCATCTTGAACGATTACAACTTTAACGTCCAGCTTCTTCACCATGTCTTGAGATCTAACTAATACTTAAACTATGTCCCAAGACGCAAATTCAGGTTAGTCGGTTGCACCACGCCGAAATCTCGATTTGTTCGCAATAAGCAGACCTTATAGGTACACAAGTCATCGATTTTGACCGCTTAAACATCAAAACATAAACTAAACTCGTTAAAGCAAAACTATCTATCCAGCAAACATGAATTTATAAAATATTGATATTGTAAATGAAGTAGAATTAAATTATATGAATATTGGGTGTCCCAATTTGAGTTGGATTGCATGGGACTCTTTATTATTAATAAAGTTATAGATTCGGTTAAACGGGCATGTTTTGCAGTTTTTAATACTTATTCAGATGCCGTTTAAAAAAAATAAAAAACTCGGTTTTCAAGATACCAATAGCAACTTTCTTAATGCTTTCTTATTTTTAATGGACGCCATATTAAATTTTCAAAAGTTAAATTGTATTTTTTTTTCTCATTACAACGATGTATTTTAGTGGAAAGGCTACCATTTATAAATGATTAATCTATCATTAAAACTTAATTATTTTAACTTGATATACAATAAACCAATATAACTATCTAAATAAGTGACAGCTTGAATCGTCATTTGTTTAAAGAAGACCTGTCCTAAAGTCATGGCGTACTTACTTTAATTCAAATAATATCAAATATTTCATAGCCCGTTACTACAAACATGGACTGTAATACATTATTGAAACCAGAAAAAAAAAATGCAATTTACTTGTGGAAAAATCCAATATAATCCCCATTTAAAATAAGAAAATTGCTATTGATATCTTGAAAACCGAGTTTGTTATATGTTTGTAAAAAATATGTTTACATCAGTCTTTACGTAACAAATAACTTTTATCCGAAACATTTTTTGTAACTTTTCTAGTTAATGAAATAATCGATTTTTCCAAAATTGTGTTTTTCATTTTTTTCCGATTGTCTTCGGAATGGTTCGGATTTTTTTAAACGGCATCCCAATAAGTATAAAAAAACTGCAAAACATTTCCCAGTGAACCGAATCTGTAACTTTATTAATAACAAAGATACCCATGTAATGCAACTCAGCAAAAATCCCGGACAGCACTGTATTTTTTGATTGCGTGAATTTTTTTAATTGCAACCCTTATCGTGTCTTAACTCATTTTAAAGGGAATGAAAAATGAAACACATTCCTGCAAACCAGGTGCCATTAAGTTATTAAGGGTTAAAGTTATGAAAACAGTGTAGAATAAAATGATTTTCATCTAGTTAGCATTGAAATTTTGCAAAGGTAACTAGATAAAAATCATTATGTTCCACACTTTAAACAAAACAGTATAAATTCTATTGGCAAATAATTTTTTTTGCTAAATATCAATGGTAACTAGATTTTCTTTCACAATGTTTTAATAACTTTAATCCTAATAATTTTTTAAGAAATCAACTTAATGGCATCTGGTTTGCAGGAATGTGTTTCTTTTTTCATTCTCTTTAAAATAAGTTAAAACTCTATAGGGGTTGCAATTAAAAAAAAACGGGGTAGTTCTCCCCCCCCCCAAGATGGGGAAATTCTAAACCATCTCAGAATTTAGTTTTTATAATACTGTATAAATTTTTGAAAAAATATATTCACGCAATCAAAAACTACAGAGCTGTCCCGAGACTTTTGGCGGACCCTGTATGCATATGCAGGGTGTAGCAAAAGTAACACATATTAGCTATAACTTCTTCACTTAAAGACATAAGTACACAAAAAAGTTAAATACAATAGTTTTTCAGTAATTGCATACCTTCCTCTATTTTTTTGCTATAGTAACCAACTCTTGTTTTTAAATAACAATAATATGTTTTCTTTGCAAATTATAAAAGAGATCATTTTTTTGTATTCAGTAATGCTATTTTATGTTAAATAAAAAATTATTTAAAAATAAAAACTTTAGAAAAAAATTAAGGGTTACCTATCTTTAACTCCCAAAAAGTGTATTTGTATTGTAAATATTATTCTGAACAAATTATTCCTTATCGACTAGTATTTGTTTTTCGACTCCTTAAGAAATTATGGCAATATGACGTCAATATTATTAAAATTTTTAGACTGTTTTAACTTTTTAAGAAATAAAAAAAAATACATGGTTCATAGGAAACTTCAAAATAATATTTACTATCCAATATTTTGAAGGTTAATAAAAAGAACACCCTTAATTTTTTTATTTGATTTTTTTTATTATAAAATAGCATTGCCAAATACAGAAAAATATTTATTTTAAAAATTGTAAAAAAAACATACTAAAGCTAATTAAAAAACAATCGTTGGTTTCTCTAGCAACAAAATAGAGAAAGATATACAAAAACTAAAAATATACACTGAAATTAATTGAAAAAAACTTTTGTGTGTAACTGTTTTATGCAACTCTTCAAATTAAAAAGTTACAGCTATTATGCGTTACTTTTGTTACACCCTGTATAAAAATTATTAAATAATATGAATAATGTAGATTGTTATAATTGTGTTTTTATAATATGCGGGAATAAAGCCATGATTCAACGCAAGCTCAACATAAGCTGAGCTTGGCGAAGCTGCGTTTAAAGATATTTTGGAAAAACCAGGATTAAAAGCGTATACCAATAACGTTTAAAGATTCAACACTTTCAATTCACTGTTGTAAAATCTTTATGGTGTTTTTTTAACATTTTCATTTTTTACCTATAACAACTAAACAACTTTTTCAAGAAAAGATTTCCAATTTCCTTATTTAATTTCTTTCCACTTAAGCCTAGTTTTCATTAGTTGAGTTAGTACTATCTTTACAACTTGTTCAATGAAAATGCGATTTTATTGGTCGAGTAGCAAGGATAATATTAACTCGTCCTTCTAACTCGATCGTTTACTAATTAAAACTAGGTTTAACAGTAAAATTTAGAATAATTTAATTTAATTTTAATAACAAAAAAAATCATATTTACGAAAACACAAATCATCACCTTTAAAAAATAATAAAAGTGAAGGTATTTCATTTTTTTTTTTTTAATAAGAATACTACAATTTTACACTCTATAAATATAGTATTAACACCAAATTAAAAATATTATCCATTTTTTTAATTGTATACAGTCAAGTAATAATTGGGAGGTACAAATAAAAAAAATAATTAAATTAGTAGTCTTTTGCATGCCACGTTATTAAAAATTGATTTCTATGAATGAATAAAATTCAGTAAATTGATGTTTATACGTAGAATTACAAGGAAATCAGTGGATTGTGACATAATATTATCAAAACATAAACACTGTTTTTAATATAAAGGCTAAAACCAAGCAATATAAATAATTACTTAAAAAAAAATTAATGAAATCATAATTAATTTTTTTTTAAGTAATTATTTATATTAAATTTGATTATATCAAGAATTCCTTTTTTCATTGATAAAAATTTATTTATTTGGTTTTGATTTTTCCAGAAAATTCTAGACAATATTAGCGTTTTGTGATTTTAATTTATAAAATACAATTGATTTATTTGATTTAAAAAATAAATTTTATTTCTACAAGGTGTAAGGTGTCCCATAAATAGGGTAAGAGTTGTTCAGTAGTTTGTTGGTGACCCTCTTGAGATATTGACTAAAAACTAAATTTAGCAAAATTGATACAAGTTTCAAATTAAAGGTATTGTTGATCGTTGAGAATAGAAAATGAGATCAACTAAACTAATAGTACTTAAAAATTGTATTTTTTGCATACACTACCGTCCATAAGTATTTTCCTACCTCAAAATGTACCAATTTTAAAAATACAAAGTGCACCTAAGTAAAATTACAGTTACCAGATACCATCAGATCGATTCTATCACAAACAAATTCATTTTAATATTAACATTATTTCTTTAGTACAAATCTTACTTCCAATTTGTCTCTTATTGAATATTGCATTGTTTGATATTTTTTATTTCTCCAATTACAAATTTCCATAAAGAAAATGATTAAACAGAATTGCGCTGATGGAATAAACAAGAGAATGTTTCGCCCCATTTGTTAAATTTTCACAAATAAATATATTCGTGGTGGAGTTTATCTTTATTTTTCATAGGAGTAGTTTTAAAATTTTAATATGGTAGTGTATACAAGGTGGTGATAAAGTTTGGAACAAAAATTTTTTTACAAATATAATAATTTTTTTGTATCTTCGTTTAAGTGACATGAATGTCTACCAAAAACGAATAATAAAAGTAGGGTTTTTCATTTAAAAAAATCGATGATGACGTCGTTGCTAAATTACCAGTGACGTCATTAATAATTTTTTTATACCAAGAGATGGGAAATTATAAACAAAAATTGACATGTCCAAGCGATTTTCTCAAAAAAATTAAATACGGCAGTTACGAATTTTGTTCCAAACTTTATCACCACCCTGTATGTAGAACTTTCACCATAAAGGTGGTATGAAAAAAAATGAAATACCTAATTAAATGTTTGTTTCAACTGAGCTACAAAAAAATTGTTCAAAATTTTGTCCTATAAACAAATTTGTACATCATGTGTGTTACTATAACAAGTTAGTCTAATATTAATCAAATATTTATTTAGCAGGACATTAATTATAATATACAACTTTACATGATGTAGTTACTTTTATGACTGCTTATTGCTAAAACTAAAACAAAATATAAATACAAAAATGTATATTTTCTTACACATCTTTACTTCTTCTTCTGCTCACGAATCAAAAATGATAATATAATCTTTAAATAGAATAAAAGTTTTCACTGTCGAAATAATCTAAGAAATATTCTTGTTTCTTGAAGATCATTTTCAGTATTATTGATAATGGTTTCTATATTCTAACATTATCGTCAATATTTATTTTCTTTATATTATATTATGCTTCGTCATCCAACATAATATCTTTCAAATCAGAAATATTATTTTAGTCCTTTGGAAATATTCGATTTCTTTTTAAAATATTTCCAATTTCTTTCTTAACTAAATAAGAACGTGGAGATCGTGTGTATTTCAATAATTTTTTTTTAGTCCAAATTTTGTCTTCTTGTAACCAAACAGTTGACAGTATCTCCATTATTCAATTCCTACAGTGGTCTCAAACCTTTATCGTAATAATATTTTTGATTCTGCATTACATTGTACTGGACTAGTCCCGTACTGAAGAAGTCCTTAACTAATATCAGTTTTCTGACGTTTCGAATTTCTACTTTGGACATAATGGACTTGAACTAATTACTTTAATATCCAATCCTCTTGTAAATTGTCTAAATTTATAACTATAATTTTGATTTGATGTATGATACCTATTATACAACTCACATAAGTAACTTTTCAATACCCCGTGCCATACCAGGCCAATACAATGATTTTCTAGCTCTAGCTTTACATTGTTTAATCCCCGAAAGTCCTTTATGTATTAAATTTAAATTTTGCTCCGTTACATTTTTTGAATAATCAATTTATTTCCTGTAATCCATCTTTAATTTTTAGTTTATATCGTATTGCTTAATACATTCTTAATTCTTTAGATAATTTTTTCTATGATTTTGGAAATCCATTTTTACACATTTTCATTAAACATTTAATAGATTCATCATCTTTTGGCATTTTGTAACTCAATTATGTAGTCTTCTTCTTTATATTCTTCATTTATAAAACAATGTATTTGCTATCGACAATCTGTCTCATTCTTTGTAACCGACTAGAAATTTTAGTAAAATTTTTTTGAAGATTGTTTTCAATAGTTCATGATCAATATGAAACTTCTAGAAGTTAATATGTAGTAGGTTTACCTAATTAATACCATATTGGAAGCATACGTTTGAATCGATAGCAATATTTTTGTTAAAAAATGCCAAAACTGGTGGATTTATAATTATAGTCACTAAATTTGCAATGTCTTTAGAGAGCTACAGTTAATTCAGAAGCTCTTGGTATAAATTTACTTAGAAATTTGATAATACCAAGAAATCTAAGTTCTTGTTAAAAAACAGGAATAGGTAGCATAATAATTTATTTTTTAAGCTATATATAATATTTAGAATGCAATTCAATCCTATTCTTAAATATGAACATTTCAATGTACTATGTACTGCACCTGTTCACATTTATTTAGAAATTTGTCATTCATTGTTGCTACTAACAAAATAATATAATGTAACAACTCTTATGATCTTACATCTACTATTTTTTTGGATAACTTTCACTAAAGACTCTTGCAGTTTCCTCTGCATAATCATGACATTTACCCAATATTTTTAACTTATCTCCTCCATCTTCCAGATTACTGTACATATTTTTATCGATATGATACCAACTAATTAAATATTAATAAGGTAGGTAAATGGACCTCAATACAACAAAAACTAATTAAAATCAATAAAACTGTAACTCAGAAAAGTAAAAAATTGAAAAAAACTACTTTTATAGATAAGAGAATTATGGGGTAATCCTGAACAAAAAATGTTAGCCGTAACAGCGATGTTAAATTTGACAGTCACCCCGATGTCAAAAAACGCTATTTTGTAAACTTTAGTATAACTTAACGATAATATAAAATAACATTTTCGGTATTAAAATGCATTGTAAATTTATATAATGTATTTTGATCAATTATACATTAATGTATTATTATTACTTTGCTATATATTATTTTAACACCGAAAATTTTATTTTAAATAACCGTTAAGTTGCAGTAAAGTTTACAAAATAGCGTTTTTTTTTCGACATCAGGGTGACTGTCAAATTTAACATCGCTGTTACGGCTAACATTTTTGTTCAGAATCACCCCATAAGTTGTCCTATTGGGTTGTTTAATTAATTAGTTTTTAAACACTGTTTATATTCATTTTCTTTTAGATTTTTTAAAACTAAAATGTGAAGCTAACTAAGCAGGATTTAAGTCAATAATATTGCAAAAAGAGAGAGTCGAGAATCTTTATGGGAAATATTACGATTTTCGAAAATTTGTAATAATAAACAAGTTAAATTTCCAACTTTAACTCTTCTTATCTCGAAAAATAATCAAGATATTTTTATAATTTTTTTGAGTAACCCAAGAGGGTCCATATATGGGACAATTAATTTTATACAAGACAATTGAAAGTGAATTTTTATGTAAATTTTTCGTTATCTTGCAAATTTTGGAGTAGATATATTACGATATTAACAAAGTTTGCATATTTAAATCATGTGTTTTTGTATCACCTCAATTTTTTTTAAAAGTTTACCTGGATGAGCTTAGATGTTGGAATATTTTATCTGAGCTGAAAGTCTCCCTTGCCATTAATATGACGGAGGCAAAAAAGATACCTGTACATTTAAACACCCCCGTTCCCTATTCGGGCAAAATATTTCGACCATCGATTCTTTATGCCGGCACGCGAAAACGACCCCTTGGAACAGAAATCGTTTGGGCCACTTTATAGAAGGCATATGGTGCAAAAAAACACATTAACATCACAAAAGGTAGATGGTTGCTTTTTAGGCACACCAAGGAAGGGCCAATCTTCAAAAAATGAGATAATTTCATGCGATTTTAGATTACAACACGAATGATAATTTTCATATTACAATGATTTGTATTGACGTGATTGATTATTAAAATAATAATTAATTTAATTATTAATAAACATATTTTTTAATTAAATAAATTTTATTTTATTTTTATTGGGTTGTAAACGTTCCAAATGTAAACAATAACGCTTAAGTAAAAGATAAATTATAAAATTTTATTATAAAAGTTCTTTATTGTGGTAAGTTGCAACCGATGACAAAATTTTATATCGCCTTGATATTCCATCTCTGAGACATATTAATTTTTTCGCCTAACATTTCCGACTATAAAATTTTAACGAGGAAATAAATTCGCTTCGAAATTACCATCAGCTTAAAATTTCTTATTCTTACTAAAAATTCACACGTATATCTCGCAAAATTATCTCGATCCCCTTTTAAAAAACGGGCCTTTTCACCTAAACCCTAAAAACCTATGCGACTCGATAATAAGGGATGCAAAATTGCGAAGGGATGAATAGGTTTTATTAAAAAAATCCGATCGTCAACGGAGGTATTATTTTCCCAGGAAACGGGATTTTTTAAAGAAACGTTTTTTGCGGCCCCACCTTGCGACCTACTTCATGCTTTTTTGTGTAAAAGTAAATTTTATTCGAGCCCTTGAATTATTTGGTTGGGTTCTAAGTAGGTGTGCATACGGTCTTTTTTCGTATTTGCGATTTTTTGTATAAATTTCTCACACTTTTAGGATTTTTAGGTCAAAGGGATGATGTTTCATATGTATAGAAGAGGGCTTTTTTATTTAAAAAGATTTGATATTAATCGAATGGTGAATGAGTAAATAGATTTTCAAGAAAGGAACCGTTATTTCCGTTATTAAATTTTTTAACAAATTTATGAGAAAATTTAAATTTCGCATAACTATTACACCTATTATTTTAATTAACATGGTTATTTTTAATGACTAATAATTAGTTAATATTAGTTAATTGTATAATAAGAAAATACATTGACTTAACTTAGTTGTTAGCACTAAATTAATTGATTAAAATGGGCAATAATAATAATTACCAACAACCTAGAAATTTCCCCACAAAAATATATGACATCAATTAATTTAAATTAAAAATTAATAAAATAGGGTTTGGATTTTTTTTTAAACGTCATACAACTTTCTTAATAATTATTAATTTTCCACCATTTATATCTAATGTAACATCTATTTTCATCTACAGGGTGATGATAAAGTTTGGAACAAAATTCGTAATTACGGTATTTATTTATTTTAATCGCTCGGATAGGTCAATTTTAGTTTTTAAAAATATTAATGACGTCACTAATGATTTAGCAATGACGTCATCATCCATTTTTTTAAATGAAAATCGCTACTTTTTTACTCGATTATGATAGGCATTCATGTAACTTAAACGATGATATAAAAAAATATTACATTTGTAAACAATTTTTTTAATAAAAAATTGTTAATGTCAACTTAAAATTAGTTTGTACATACTATTACATTTGAAAGAGTTGAATGTTGTGTAAGATTTATTTTGATTGATTTCAACAAATGATAAGTTTAAAGCTTTATTCTTTGTCAATTTTCTTACATTTAAATAGAATCATTTTTAAAGTTTATTGAAGTAATAAGATTTTTTATTATTTTTTTATCATCATTTAAGTGACATGAATACCTATCAAAAATTATGAAAAAAGTGGGTGTTCCCATTTAAAAAAATCGATGATGACGTCATTACTAAATCGCCAGGGAGGTCATTAATATTTTCTTATATCAAGAGATGACATTAAAATAACTAAAATTTACCTATAGGAGCTATTTTCTCAAAAAAAATACGGCAGTTATGAATTTTGTTCCAAACTTTGACACTACCTTATCTATAAACTATGATTACAATGTTATACTACAAAATATTAAATATTATTTATTATTAGATTTTTTAATTATACCTTTCTTTTTGTAATATTTTATTATTACTAAATCTTTATGTCCAAGATATTCAATTCAATATAAAAAGTTAATTATTTTTCTAAATAATATTTTTAAATTAAAAAAATCGGTAAGAATAAAGGGTTTTGAAAAGAAGTACCTATTTTTTATACAATCTCACTTTTTTAAATCCCATTTTAATTTCAGGCTAAAGCGTTTTTTAAAAACATCTACATTCAGTGGCTTATAACTAGGTCAAATAATAATTTGGGGCCCTTTTACATTATTAGGGTGAGTGGTGCGTTTAAAGTAAAGTATTTTACAACTGCTTTATTAATATTTGGAATTTTCAAAAGCGGTAAAAAACTTATCGAATTGTTTTCGAAAAACATTATTTTGAAGTTAATATGGGGCCCCTGATGCACACTGCCACTTTGCCCTACAATAGCTACACCACTGTCTTTTTTGTACCTGTTTTTAAAAAGAATAAAATCTTCACTGTTTATTATAACTATTCTATATTCGAACATACATATTATAAAATGTTAAAAGTATTAATGACCAAATAGAAACAAATAATACAGGGTGATTTTTATGTATGGAACCAAAGCGGTAATACCCAAATGGCTGACAGTCAAGTAATGCACTTATTATTGTGGTATATGCGATTGGATTTTAAAATGTTGCAGAAATAGCTTGATTTGCGAGTAAGCTTATTTCCATCCCATTTTTTTTATTTAATTGCATTTTTTAACTTTATTTGTGGAAAACCTTGTTTTTTTAACTTGATTTATGACATGCCATGAATAAAAATTATATTACATTAAAAAAAAATATTTTTTTGATTCATTTTTTTTTTAATTTATTATTTTTCTTTCATAATAAAAATATTTTGCGTTCAAAATAGGGCTACAACATTATTAACAATTAACAAACGAATATAATGGGTTCTGATTTGCAGAAATGTTTATCGTTTTAATTTCCTATAAAATGAGATAAAACGCGATAGAGGTTGCAATTTAAAAAAATTCACATCATGTGGAGTGACCCCCAAAAAATAAGGAAGTTCCAAATCATTTTAGAATGTTTGTATGATACTATACACCTATACAGGGTGAAAAAAATATTGACACAAAGAATTCCAGGACTTTTACCGTACCATGTATACTATAGGAAGCATTTATTTTTAGACTTCATAAGACCAGTCTGTTTGAATATTATAAGTTTAAAATATAAGAAATTTATAAATTGCAACATCCCAAAAATGAGGAGGACATTGAAAATAAACAAGTTAAATAAAAGTAATTAAATTAATCAACGAAAGAGTATTTAAATGAGTTAAAAAACCACACGAAAACTTTAATGAAAACATGGATTATTTTTAACTTCAAAAATGTAACAATTTTTTCAGACGAACTTCTAAAAATATTTCTCCAAGTAGGTGTTGGGCTGTTATTCCTCGATTCCAAATGATTTGAAAAAAAAATAAAAATCTGTTGCGAAATACCGCTTTATCGCAGTTCTTTGTTAAGTCCTAAAATATAAAAAAATAATAATGAACATAAGCACTTTTGAAAAATTCACAATCGTGGAATTGTGTCCATATTTCTTATTACATCAAAATAACAAATACACTTACCAGACAAATAGATTTTCTTTCTTAACTCCTTGGCATGAATAATATTTGGAATTAATAAAAAATTTCTTATTTTTTTATGATTGTACCCTGGAAAAGTTGTAGAAGGCATACAATTCTCATGTCCCTAACTTTACAACTTTCTACAAAACAAAAACTATTGAAAATAAATCAAAATAATTTCTTGTGATGATTTGGATAATTAATAATTTGAAGAAATAAAAATAATTCCTTTTATCCAACTTTATTAAATAAATAAAGTCGGATAAAAGGATTTATTTTTATTACTATTGATAATAAAAAAACAGGGTATTTCATTATTTTCTTTAAAAGCTATTGACTATAAATATTTAAAAATTAAACCAAATTTTAAAAGCTAGTTTAATAAAAAAAAATAGATGCTGAATATACCTACTCTAAGAGATTTATAAGATAAAGAAAGTTTCCTTCTAACCAAGAAAGTAAAAAAAATCTTAAGATGTTCATCGCTGTAAAAAATCGAGTCTTTCGAGGATACAAAAATTAACATACACCATAAATCACAATTTTTAAAAATTTTCAAGTTCTAATTCAAGAAATACATATAGAAGTAAATTGTGCACAGTTCTAAAAATTGTAAGCGTTCTGTGGGTTCTATCTCTGTGTCAGATTTTTGAATATATCAGTTTAATTTAAAGATTTGTCCTATAGGCTTTAGATTTTTTTACAAAGGGGAGTTAGGATTAAAGTTCGAATATAACAGTTTTTAATTAATTAAAAAAAGATCCAAAAAGGAAGTAGTGAAATTTTCTCGACAACCATAATCATTTAATTTCTTTAAAAATAAAATGATTACCAGGCTTCAATCATAAATTGGAATCCAACAAGTCTTTCAAAATTCATTTTCTATACCAACATATAAGCAGTTCCTAACTTATATTGATATTCTGGTCAATTAATTTAAGTTTGAAGGTCTTTAAATTTAAATTTGTTATATGGGTTGTAATGGACAATTTTAATGGTTAGCTTAACTGTTTCTAATTACAGCCCTTTAATTTTGACCAAATCCTCCCTAATAATCTGACAAATTTAAATTAAAGTAAAAAATTACTCTTTTAATTGGTATGTAAACCATCAACCAGTACTGCAAGTAATTATTTATAAATAAGTAATATACAAGGTGGTTCTAAAATAGTTGTCACGGTTTCGTGTGTTTATACTGTAACTGTTACCGAGATACAGGGTGTTGAAATTTCGTTTTATTTTTACTTCTTATTTATTTTTTCTGGATCTAAACGAAAATTTTGTAAAATTTTTAAGGTGACTACATTTTATGGGTAGCCACCTTTAGCAATTACTTTTGTCTTAATTTAACAATCCAGTGGCGTAGAAACTGGTTAAGGTTAAGGTTTTTAAATTTATTCGATAAGTCACTGCAAAATTTTGTAGCTTTGTTTGAAACCTTAAAATCTCCATAGAATTTTCCACAAAAAAGTATACATGCTAAATTTTGATAGGACTAGTGATATATCTATGATTTTTATGATCAAGTCAACTTGCTAAAATCAAATTAATTTTCAAAATTTTAAACAAATTTAAATTAAATTAACAAGAATAACATTGATAACTCTTAGAAAGACTTTTAGTTGGTGTTTTAAATAAATCAACTAGTCAGAAATAGTTTATTTTAAATTTTATAAAAAATTAATTGAAGCGGCCTTTTTGAACATTTTTCTAAAATTTAAAATGAGGCGTTTGTGACATGTTTTTTTAAATTTAAAACACCAACAAAATGTCATACTAAGAGTTAATTTTCCTAATTTTATATAGATTATAAAACGCAAAATTACTGAAATACCATAAATCCCATCAAAATTTAATAGGTGTACTTTTTTGTGGTAAATTGAATAAAAATCTAAAGAAAATTGTAAAATTTAGCAGTGGCTTATCAAATATATTCTTTACTTGTTTCTACGCTACTGGATTGTAAAATTCATAAAAACGTAATAGCGAAAGATAACCAATGAGAAGTACCCCTCCCCCTAAGAATTTTATTAATTTTCATTTAACCGGACCAGAGAAAATAAATAAAAATAAAATTCAACACCCTGTATCTCGGTAACAGTTGAGTATTGGAAAAAATTTTATTAAAACTTTTTCTCTTATTTTTACGTGTAGTATAAGCACACGAAGCCGTGACCACCATTTTAGAAACACCCTGTATAAACACAAAATATTCAAAATGAGCCACATTCAATTTTAATAAAATTTAAAATAGTGTTTCTAACTTATTTATTTATTGACACCAACTATTAGATTTAAATTTGTTTAAACTTTTGATAATTAGTTTGATTTTAGCAAGATCACTGGACTCTAATTGTAAAATTTCTACGCTACTGGAATATTCATTTAAGATAAAAGATTGCTACTTATGAGAAGTATTCACACTAAAAATGTTAAATAATTTTAATTCTGTATTTCGGTACTTATAGTTGAATTTTGGAAATATGTTTATTTGTCGTGAACACCATTTTAGTAAAAGTTGACTTCTAGGCCCATATTATTAAATACCAAAATATTAACCAAATTAAAAGAAAAATTATTATTTCATATTTTTTAAAAAAAATTAACATAATGTGTTTTTTTTTACAAAATGCAGTAACCTCCAATTTTTCTGCAATGTAAATCTATAGGTGCTTATTAAAACCCAAGAATAGAAAATGTTCCAGGAATAAAATTACGAAAAAATTAATGTAATAATTAAAAGCAAGCCGCTATGGACATTAATCAAATCCATCTGTCGAGCGTTCTGTAATTTTCTAAAAAATAAATTTTTAAGTAGCTCTACCTCTCGGCACGGTAATTATTGCCGAATTTCTGATCCAAATTTTAATATATTTGGGTGAAACATAATGCCACACTTTCCTACCTGCACATTTCATTTCACATAATTAAATTTCACCCTGCGCCCTTCGGCCGACACGGGGTGTGTTTTTGGGGTTTGAGGTAAACAAATTTTGCAATTCGCCCATCCGCAAGCGCATCAATCAAATCATAAGCTATATTTTAAATGACAGCTTTAAATAATTCCGAATTAAAATTGGGTTCGTCCTTATTATAATTATTATCGCGAGGGAAAAGGGAAAAAAAGGTTATTGATACCGGCGCCTATCAAAGCGCGTTTCATTCAAATAAATTAAGTCGGTGCTGAACAAAAGCAACGATATTAATTATGTAGATGGTTCTTTAATTAGTCCAAATTATAATTTGAGGAATATAAAATATTGCAGCTTTCCAAAGAGTAATTTAAATTGTAGGAATAATAATTAATCTAATTATTTTTTATTTATAGATTTAAGATAATTTATTTCCCAGAAGAAAACGTTAAATGCTTCTATTTGTACACGTTTTGTTTTTTAAATTACTAGTTATGATTTTCTGTTTAAAAATTTCTTGGAATAATTTGTATTTCGGATGTAATTACAATAAAGAATTTTTTATTGTATTTATATTGCATGATATCAATTTATACTGATTATAAATAATACGTACTTTATGTGTACGTAATGTTTAATAGATACGAGATAGAAATTCCTTTTTTTATAAAAATATGTTTAGGAAAATGCAATTATCTTTAATTTCGAAATATTAGGCGTAAAACAAATTATTAAGTTATTACATCTTCCGGGAATTTGAATTTAAAATTAATTCTCTAAATTAAGAAATTTTGGATTGCATGTTAGCCAACTATTTTGTGGTGTTAAGCACACCAAGTGCTCACATAAAACTGTAATATACGCACTTATCATTTTTTATTGCATCACTTATCTAAATTCTGAATTTAAGTTTTTAACTATTTAACATGTTTAAGATTATTTTAGATATGTGTACCTTTAATAAATGTATGTATTTACATAATTCATTATTTATAAGCTATTAAAATTATCTTAATTTTATCATTACATTCGTATTTTAGTTTTGTTTGTACTTTGCATAGAAATTTTCCAGAATCGTTGATCTTTAATCTTCAACTCTTGCAAAATGTATTTTGGATATATATCTTTTATTATGGCATTTTTCATAGTGATTTTAAAGAAGATCTATTCTTAATCTATAAATAGAATTTTTATTGTTGAAATTATTTGGTTAAGTTTGGGATAAGATTTCTGTGTTTTACAATAATCTGTACATTAAAGGTTAATTTAATTAACACTCATTTAAGCTAACTAAATTTATAAATTTTTAGAAGATAAATGCATAAATCTTAAAATTAATTGTTAAATTCACTTTATTAATCTTATAGAATTAAACAAAATAAAACATTTCGCTCAATTTTATTATTTTTGTAAAGTAATAATTTGGCAAAATAATGCTTAGATTTTATCCAAAATTTCTGGTGAGATAAAAATCTTTAGTATCCTAACATGATTTATTAAAAATGAGGAATGAGACATGTTACAAACATAAACTTGAAAGCTTTTGATCATTTTAAAAAATATAATAGTGGAAAGTGATAGTAGTAGTCTTTTTCAAACATGTTGTTTATTTAAGAATAAATTTATACAATTCTGGATTGATTGATCCCTTTATGAAGGCTAAAATATAAATCACAAATCCACGTCTTGTAAATTTTTTGAGGCCTGTATAAACAGTTTGTATTTGTTACCTATAATTTTTATATTTCTATTTTATCTCCCTAATTTCTTATAGATTCAGTTAACCATGAATAGTTTAAAGGGTATAATAAAACATAAACAGATAAAACAAGAAATTTTAATTTTGTTATTTAGTTTCAATTAAATACTTAAATTTTACTGAGAATATCTAATACAATATTTATAAACCAATATTAATTGTGAAAATAGATTTTTTAGAAGAATACAAAACTTTATACTAAATTGTAAATATTAGAAATCGCTAAACAGGCAAGAATAAATAAAAATAAAAACTATAAATGTTTCAGATGTTTCAGTTTCATTTAGGCAACCCCGAAGTATGATAAGTGGTAAAGATATTTTCTTTATTTACAAAAGCTATTTGAATGATGATTTTGAATTCGAAATGTCGAATTTCAGAAAAATATCCACTATTGTCGTAAAAACAAGCTGACTTCTTTAAAGTATAGTAGTTATAGACCCAGATGGTAAAACTTTTGAACTTGAGTGGAGGTGGGAATTGCAGTTTCTGTAATTTATCCTAATATCTACTGTATATTTTTTTTACTTCTTAGAAGAAATCATGTTCGCATAGCCTAGGTTTATACAAAGTATGGACTGAACTTGTACTTCCAAATTGTGATATAGAGAGAAATGTATACTGCTGAAAAAACTATTCACTACGTTTGAATTTGCCAAAAATACGAAAATTAACTTCAACAACTCGGCATAAAAGCGGAATAAAATAAAAAAAAATCGTAGAAAATAGTATATTATTCAACGAGCGAGAAACGATAACCATTATTCACGAAGACCGAAATTGCGACAGGAGCCGGGAGGCAAGTGTCGTAAGAGGTCTGAGTGAATAATGCCTATTTTCTCGCGAGTAGAATACCATACTCTTTTCACGACTTTTTTAATTTTACGGTGCTTTTAAGCAATTTTTTTAGGTTATTTTTCATATTTTTGACATTTATTGATTTCTTCTACATAAATTTTAATCTGTGATTGAAATTACCCATAATCCACTGCTCATTACTCAATGGGTTGGCAATACTGCCCAGTGATTAATGAAATTACCCATATTCCATTGCTCATTACTCAATGGCTTGGCAATACTGCAGCTTTGTGATTGGTCCGCACAGATCGAGCATGTTGAATAATGTCAAAAATTTAGTAATGAATTTCATTACATATCAAAAAGTACAAACGTAACGAATCGATTATTCAATAGTCGTGGAAAAAGTCGGTATATAATTTTAGGAATAATCATTTCTCGCTCGTTAAATAATATACTATTTTTTGCAAAGTAACCCTTAACAAAACTAAATAAAATTTACATGTCCTTACTTTACTCGTCCTTATAATTTACTCTTTCCTCTTTCAGCATATATTTTAAAATGTCAATATGTGCCCGTGAAAGACAGTAGAAATAGAAGCAGCACGTTTTTTACATATTTCATCGTATTTCCTCTTCTACGTTCTTTCAGAAATTAATAAGAAAAAAAATTAGGTAAAAGTTTTTATTTATTATTTTTTTAGCATTTATCTAAAACTGTTAAAGTAATTAAAGGTAGCTGTGTTTCCTTCTCTTTTTGAGAATTCCCCAGTCTTAAAGCCCTTCAACAGTGTTCGTTATATCAATTCTTCTCGTGGATAATTAGGGTCTAAGAATTTATAGATCTATTCCTCTTAAGGGTCATTTATGTTACTCGCGCCGCGCACCGATATAAACTTTAAATACCCAGTTTAAATAAATACTAGCAACAATATACACAGTTTTGCATGATAATTGAAAACTTTTGTACATATTATTTATGTTTATGAGTTTCTTTTTGTTATTGCGTTTAAAAAATTGTGGAAAATCATGAAATCGAACATTACTAGAAACAGCATATCTCTAGTTTCTGTTGACAGATTTTCAAATTTTTTTCTGATTTGTAAACTAGATTAATTATACGAAAACTGGACAACTGCTGTTGTGTTGCAATTTTATCCAAAATTAATTATAAAAGAGCAAAGTTAAGGTAATTTTGGGTAATTATATTTCTTTTAGTAAATTCTCCAATTTTTTTTCCTTCTGTCCATATTTAGTTGAATGACTCTAGAATCTAAAATAAAAAAAAGTATACAAAAATATTGTTTACACTAGCATATATAGTGTTGCCCGTAAACTGCTATTTTTGCCTATTAGAAAATGACTCTTAATGCTAAAGCAAAAGTGAACCTTATCAACTTATCCAATTTCAAACTTCACTATTTGTATCTATACACCCTGTCCAGAAATTAAGCGGCAAAATTTTAGGAGGCGATTGTACAACTACTTTCAAGAAAAAAACTTCCTATAAACATATGTCCGATTTTTTGGTAAATAAAATAAATATTATAAGATATTAATTTTAAATTTTGGCCACAGGTTTCTCACATAAGTATACACATTTTCGGCAAATAAAAGTTTAAAAAATATTTTCAGGGAAGATACATGTGGGGGGTCATCAACGTTTTTTGATCATATCTTTTGTTTCTTTACGTTTTTGACAATTTTAAAAGGACTAAAATAATCCTTAATCAATGTTCTACAGAAAAGGTATTATTGTATGTCGGTCCGGTGCTTCATTTCGGAGTAAAAGTAGATTTTATAATTTTTAGCTAAAAATATAAATTCAAAAACGAATCCTGGATCAGATACAATTGCAATCTAAAATTGCAATTAATATGCAATAAGGTCTATGTTTAATTTATACCAACTAAAACCTTGAGAGAAAAAAACCAAGAGATTAAGTAAATTTTAATATATTTACAACTGGGGTTGTAAAATGAACAGAATCGAAACACAGCCGTCTTCAACACTACATTGACGTTATTCTGTAATCTATGACTACATTTATCTCGAGCAAATCCTGAAATTTATTTTGAATATTAGAATTTTATTAATGACGAATAACTATAGTAATATTTTGTAAAAATATAGATTTTAGGATAAAAAAATTGAAAAAAAAACTATTCAACTTCAACAACCTGAAATTCAAAGATGGAACATTTGAAGAAAAAATGTATAAGTACCTACTTACTTTGCTTTGTCCAAAATATTAATTCCCTAAGTTAGGGACACATGTAAACGAAACACGATCAAAATAATTTTTGTTATGACTTCGACTATTTGCTAAAATGAATAATGATAATTTGCGCAGGATGCTGGATTAAAGTGTAGATAAGCCTTTTTTTTCTACATTTTTTAGTTTTTTTATTACCTGTAAATAGCACCTACTGACTGTAACTTTCAGTAGAGTATGTAATCAATCGTAATGCTTCAGGAATATTAATTCAATAATAATACTAATTTTAAATAATAATTTATATCTGATATTAGGATACGAAACGTGTTATTTTTTTTAAATTACAATAAATTCATCTAGGCTCCAAAAACCAAAAACACCTTTTCCAAATATTGAAAATTTCATAGGATACGTTTTTGTTCAACTTAAATTTTGAAAAACTTAAACCTTTTAATTTACTTGGCAGAATATCAAATAATTTAACATTTAAAATTTGATAGCTTCATTGTGTACTTTTTCCGGAATGGTGAATTTTTCTTTTATTTAACGTTTGTTTAGTCTTATAGGCATATATGATATATGTATATGTTACAGTGAAAGTGGATAATCAGTGATTGTTAACAATCACTAGTGAATGTAAACATTTTTAAGTCACTTACACTAGTGAATGTAAACAATCACTGAATGTGGTTAGAGAAAGTAAAGCTGGGAACTACTTACAATTTAGACATTCCTAACCTCAAAAAACTCATTTTAAGTTTAGATTCATAATGGAAGATTTATTTAGTAAAAACACAATAGTGTGTGGTTGTCTGAAAACGAGTATAATGATGTAATTAATAAAGTGTTATTAAAATTGAGGAAAGGATCTGACGATTTCAATATTTTAAAAAGGTTTGATGTATTGGAAGTAGATGGAAAAGAAAACTTATTGTGCCTTTAAAAGAAATATCTGAAATAATATATTTTGTACATGATTGTGAACTTTATGATACATTTAAAGAAGTACATCTGTATTTCTATTGGGCATGGAGGCCGTTATCGCATGATTCGAGAAGTTAAAAGAAAGTACAAAAATATCACTTATAAAAATGTATTTGTTAAACTATTATTATTCAACGAATTAAATTCGAGGTGTCAAGTGGACTTAATTGACTTTCAATCGCATCCAAATGGTGACTTCAATTTTATCATGGTGTATCAGGACCATTTAACAAAATTTTGTCTGATTAAACCACTTAAATCAAATTAAATCAAAGAAAACAAAAGATGTAACCAATAAACTTACTGATATTTTTACTGTAATTGATGTACCGTCGCGTCAGTCTTTGTCAATTAAATTATTAACAATTTAACAGTTTTATGGGCAGAATTAAAAATAGTGCATGGTAAACTAGGACACAGCCAAATTCAGGGCAGCTAAACTTTATTTAGTACTATAATTTTTTATGTCCAGATTCACTATTGCCTTAAAGTGAATGTTCACAATTCCTAATGAAAGTTCACATTCCCTAGTAATAGTAGAATCTAAATACTTTAAATGGATTGATTTTATACTTTCACTGATTTCATCAGTGAATGTTTACACTCACTAGTGATTGTAGACAATCACTGCATTTTCTACTTTTACTTTAACATATACAAAGGTTTAATATAAATAGGCAAGGTCATGTGAGAAGAATAAGTATTTTAAAGTGATCCCTACACGATTCTCATTGAGGAATTCAAAGTATGTATGTTACTTTCTTTTGGATTAAAAAGATTTTTTCTACTCCCTACCAAATATAGGTCACTTAATGATATGACAAGCTGAAGCATTATGTGCCACTTAACGCACACCCGTGCGTTATGAAAATCAGTTTGGCCAACTGAAAAAATGTCCCCAAGTTCATGATGTCATTATTCATTAAATATCAAAATATCACAATAATTTAAAATATTAATGTAAAAAATTTTAATTTACCTAATTTTTGAAAACTATAAATTCAAGTGATTGAAATTAAATTCGTATTTAAAACAGCTTTATGATCATAGACTATCTAAACGTCAATGGATTTCGTAGTAAAACGAACGCAGCTTTTAACATAGCCATCGTCATATTATTTAAATTCAAATGCTACTTTGTTTTTAAGCAAACCAATTTCATGAATAATTGTTATAACTATAATCTTTATTATTTGTTGATTACATATAAATACATAGGTAAGTCAGCATTAAAACTTATCATATAAATAAATACATACAAATTTGTAAAAATTTAGAAGAAATTACGATTAAAATGGATAGTTCGGATTCTGAAGAAGATACATGTTGATAATTAATGTGAAAGCGTAATTAATATTTAAAAAATGTATTACATACTACATATCTGCATATTTATTTGTAAAAACATATTTCAATAAAAACATCGATGAAATTAACAAAATCATTCAACGTTAGACGTCATTTTATCTGTCAAAGTCAAAAATAACAACTACCAACCTAACGACCCGCGTTATCCCTAATCTTTTACTTACGTTTTCTGTTCATGTAATTACAATCTAAAATAATTATTATTTTGGTCGTAGAAAAAGCATACTGTAAAACGTGTGTGGATATGGATCCAATATCGCCCTCGGACGCTTGGAGCACTCGCCCTACGGCTCGTGCTCCAAACCGCGCCCTGCGTGCGATATTTGGATCATATCCACACGTGTATTACAATATACTATTCTTAACCTAGGAAAAAGTATTGCATGAGTAAAGGCGGCTGCACAATTGACGGTACGAGTACGGTACGAGTACGGTACGAGTACGGTACGAGTACGGTACGAAATGAAAATAGTTCACCAACTCTAACCGTACTAGTCGAGTGTCTCCGTAGTTGTCCGTAGTACAAAATCGTGTTGTGCATGATCACATGGAACTCCTATGCTTCAATTTTCAACACGTACTCGTAACGTACCCGATCCGTCAATTGTGTAGCGGTATACATTTTTTCAGTGAATTCATGCATAAATAATATCGATGGGCATGGATTTTATAACAGGTTGAATTTAACTTAGAGCAGTGATAAGTCCAATCCAAATCATCTGTTATTTTAACACCCAGAAAGATCACTTTATTAAAAATATTTATAATATTACTATAAGACACAATAGCAGGATTTAGAGAAATTACTGTATGCTTGAGATATATTGGAAGAAAAACATTCATTTAGTTTAAGAAAATAGATCTGGTCCTAATATAGACCCATGAGGGACACCGATCTAGATACCGCATTCCCAATTGTGAAATCTTTTAAATAAATAAGATCCAAATAAATCCGCCGATTCTTGTCATTTGCCATCATAATCTTTTCACAAAAAGATATAAGAGCTGTTTGGTTTGATTTACCAGTACGAAAACCATGTTGAGAATCGAAGAGTATATTACATTTATTAAGGAAATACTCCAAGCGGAATATTAAAAAATCTTAGATAAATAGCAGAACACAGATATTTGAGCTTTATCTGAATTGTAAATTATATTATTACAGAATTCCTTTCTTTGTTTTACGCCAAAGCTCTCTATGCGATTTCTTTCTAATATCATATGTATATTTGATTTAGTGCTAGTTGATCTTTCTTTATATGGAAGAGATCTTTCAGAGCATTACTAGATGATTTTACATTATTTGAGACCCATGTTGTTGTTTTGCCGGTGCGTCTTAGGTCTTAGGCACTTCTCTAAATGTGCTGTAGAATCTGAGTCGATCTTGTACAAGATTTTGAAACCAAAATGCGCTAGTCTAAAATGGCCTTAACGGATAATATACGTAATAATAATTTACCAGGTGTAATTAAAGTTATCATCCACATTCCATCCACACCTCAAAGTATTTCTAATATACCTTTATCAAATTGTATAGTATTTTTGAAATAATACCATACTAATATCTCACTTTCGTATGCGTTATTGAATAATGTTTTGGTAACTAAAATAAAACTTACAGTTTCCTTCAAACTAGCTCATGCTGGTTTTTTATTTGTTCTGAGGAGTAAGTATTGTGTTTTTAATTTTATAGGAGTATTTCTTATTTCTTACATCAGTGGAAACTCTGCTTCCCCAAATTATAATTATGTATTTTCTTGTGTTTTGCAGTAAGTACCACAATTCCGGATAAAAATTTTTATCTACTCATTGCTTTACGTCTTACGTTTTACATTAGTAGTTCCACTCTATTTATTCATCAGAAAACGTGTGATTATGGAATCTTTGAGATGTTTTTATAAAAACTACAATTTTCTGCTTGGTATTTACAAGATATTACATACTAAGCAAATACTCAAGTATTTAAAGAGTGTCTAATAATATTTTCTCAAAGTTTAAATACTATCAGGTAAGGATTTTAATTGGTGATTATTTCAATAATATGTAAATGATAACTTTCTAAAACAATAATTTTTAATCACGATTTATAAACAAAACAGGAAAATAAATACAACCATATATTACGGAATAAAAAGTATACGTTTCGGTTTTGCTTGTTTTATATTTTATTTTTTGAACACTTTAAGCTGGTAATTGGCACGATTCGTGGACTGCACGCAAACACAACTCCTTCGGTTATTTTTTCTCTGATGAAGTATCTTAACAATGCAAGCATATTTTATATTAAATAAATATGCTTTATAATTAAACTAACCCATTATAATTCGGTTACTTAATAGAAAGGAAAAACTCATTAATTACATGACACTAAAAATTGATTTTTGATTCGAATTATTTTTCCAACCAAATTGTTTCGAATGATTAATTTCAGTTGGTATTTTTAATTAATATTTGTGTCATATACATTTATTGATTTATGTGCTGGAAATTGTATCTGATAAGAAAGGTCCTTTGTATTTAGCGTTCTTGTATCGCACGAATGCAGATTACGTGTAAGTTATGGCCTGGTACGCATCCGTATTCAAATTAGGTGTGACCTTTCGAAATTTAAGCCCTTTTATCCTTATCTGGAAATAGCAACATTCCTCTTATATTTATTTTTATTCGACGCAAAATAAAAGTTAACAATTGACATTTTTAAGATTCGACACGCAAATGTCCTTATCCAATTTTCCTGAAACTAAGGCACTTTTATAAATGAGTCAGAGAGCATAATTGCGGCAAAATAAATAATAGCCCACAAATGAATGTAAATTAGCTCGATGGAAATTAGCATGTGGCGTTGTGTGAGTATAAATTAACCCGGGCCTCCTTAGATCACTTTTGATATGCGCCGACGAGGACGAGTCACACCATCTCCTTCATTATTCAAAGATCCGCTCTCGTTGAGCGCGTAAATTACGACGCGCTGGATTATTGCGAATGTAAGTCCAATTAAAATTTACAGCAGATGTTAGAATATACGCATCACTTAAATAATCTTACTATATTAATAAATTCCTTCCTGCGAATTCAAAATTGCTATGATTATGCAAAATTCCACAACAACTCTTATATTCCTACAAACCTATGAGTACTTACTACTGTCAAAAAGCCATAACATACAAAAATTTTATTCGTTAGACCAATAAAGCACCTGCATGGTTTAAGAAGAATTTATAAAAAGAAAATTATAATGTAGAAATCATTTTTGATTTTCCAGTAAAAGAAAAGTACCAACATCAAGGGTCTACTAGAAATTAATGAGAGGTGGATAAGCTACGAATTGTTATGTCTATCGAAAGACTAAATGAATATAATTAAAAATAAGAAACTAAGAAATAAACAATGTAACTATTAGGTTGATGCATAATTATTCTCCGTTTTTCCGCATCGTTCTGTTATTTCAATTTGTCGTTCCAGAAAGGGTGTAAGACTGCTGAGTAATTTCGCAATCTTGACGATCTTTTTGGCGAAGGAAGGATTAGCGAAACTACATGCAAAGATTGATTGATTTTTTATTTGCTTCAAACCAGGTGATATTATCTTAAACGACAAGACAGAAGGAGGTCGATCTTTGGATTTTGGTGGCCAGGCCCTTTTTGGCAGCTGTGGTAGAGGAAGAAAATTGCACTTGTAGGAAGAACACTGGTTGAGAATCTAATCGTTGATCAAATTATCTCAGAAAAGTCGGCAAATTGACTGGATTAGTCCCACATGAGCTCTCTCATACAACAAGTTCAAACATACTCAAATTTCACCGATTTGCTCCATAGAAAAAAACCTAATATTAGACAACTTCCAGATATCCATAAATTCCACAACCCTATAAATCCTACTATTTTCCTCCTAAACCATTGCTAATCTTAAATTGCATCTGAGATCCAACATCCAATACCATACTTTATATGGAGGGAAGTAAAATTATCTTTTGGATAGAACTTTAATTAAATCGGTGAGTCCAAAAACAATCCGAGTCTAAAAATTACGATTTTAAATTAAGATAGCCAAAGTAGATAAAAGACATTCCTCCATAAAATGACCTTAAGAACAATACGCTAGGAACTATCATAAAGGCAATTGCTCACTCAAATTTCTTAGACGAGTAGTAGAACAGTACTAGTCCTGGATTTATACTGTTACTACTTAATCAAAATAAAATAAATTACATCTGGAAAGTCATGCAATATTACAGGAGATATTTTACATAACATCCTAAATGATTAGTATAGACCTTGAAGAAGACTAGAAAAAATGAAAAACTAACATAATGTTTATTGTTGTATATTGTACAACATTGTATTGTACCTGAATAAAAATTTGTATTAGTTTTTTGTGTTAATTCCATGTGCACCACTCTCAACCTGGGAAATAATGGAAATAAAAGCTAAAATTTCATTAAATCCAGTAAAATATTATTTTTGTTAAAATGGAATTAGAAATACATTTTTTCTTGCCCAAAGTGCATCCCCCTTTAAAAAGTAATTACCACAATTTAAAATATTAAGGGGTTAGGCCACTCTAGGATTTAAAAAAAATGAAATTTTAAAACAGTCACGGATCAACTTAAAATCGATTAGAAAAGAAGCACAGAAACAGGATATTAATGTGGAAGGCCAATTGTATGGTACAGGCATCGGAGATTGAAGGTAAGTACATAAAAAAAACTTTGAAAGCGTTTTTTCGAAACCACATTTCTCAAAATGGCCGGACTCCTAACTCATACAATTCTTGACCTATTGACTTCAAAATTTAACTGTATATTCAAAATTACATTCTCTATAGAAGTACGTAGGATTTTTCTGATATATTGAGTTTTGCAAAAATGGCGCCCTCCTGAAGTAAAAAAGTAAAAAATGCCATGAAAAATCGCTATAAAATTACCTATAACAAACGATATATTCAATATAATACAAAAATCCTACGTACTTCTATAAAGAATGTAATTTTGAATATACAGTTAAATTTTGAAGTCGATAGGTCAAAAATTGTATGAGTTAGGAATCCGGCCGATTTGAGAAATGTGGTTTCGAAAAAAACGCTTTTAAAGTTTTTTTTATATACCAACCATCAATCTGCGATGCCTGCACCATACAATTGGGCTTCCACATTAATATCCTGCTCTTGTACTTCTTTTCTAACCGATTTTAAGTTGATCCGTACCTGTTTTAAAATTTCAATATTTTTAAAATCCTGGAGTGGCCTAACCCCTTAAATCCAGAACCTGAAAATATATTTAGTTTAATAACAGCACAATTACATAATATTTTTTTTTCAATTTACTCAGTGCAATATGTTTTTATGGTATAACAAAAATCGTTTCAAAAAGTACTATAAGTCCTCTCCAATTTACACCTGTGGTTTCTCCACCATGTCTTGAGACCAAACTAAATCTTAAGCAGCGTATTAAATAAAGACCCAAGTTCAACTTCGGTTGCCCCACAGCGGAATGTCGTCTTATTCGCATCAAGCAGAGCTTATACATAAGTCGTCGATTTTGAGAGCACAAGCATCAAATCGTAACTTAAATTCGAAATATTATATGTCCTGCAAACACGAATTTTAAAAATGTTGATATCTTGGACGAGGAATATTTAAATTATCTGAATAATGTAGATATCAATGGACAATATACTAAATATGGTATCAGGACAAAAACCCCTTGGACATTAACCCCCCCCCCCCCCGTTCAAAAAAACCTCTGACAAAAGCCCAGGACAAATACCCCCTGGACATAAACCCCCCGTGCAATAAACCTCCCCAACAAAGAACCCCAAACAAAGATCTCTGGACATTTACAACATGCAAAAAAACATAACACTTCTAAACATTTACTCCCATGTAAAAAATCAACAACTGACAAATAACCTTCATAAAAAAACCTATATGTAACCTTCAACGTCTTTCGTTTTTCTTTCTCTGTCGGAAATTCTTTTGAATAACTGTTTTTAATTTAAACTCTGAGGAATAGAATTAATTTTTTTAGGTAGTCTCACTATACAGCTAAGTCAGGTGGGTTAGGTTAGGTACGGTTAGGTTTAAATGTCCAGTGGAGTTTTTTTGAGGAGATTTTTTGCACGAGGGGTTTATGTCCAGGGGGTTGTTGTCGGGGTGGTTTTGTCGGGGGGTTCTTTGACGGGGGGTTATGTCCAGGGGCGTTTTTGTCGGAGGGTGTTTGTTGGGGGTAATTTGCCGGGGTTTTTTTGCACGAGGGGTAAATGTTGGGAGGTTTGTGGGAGGGTAAATGTCCGGGGAGTTTTTTCCAGGAGGTTTTTGTCCTAGAACCACCAAATATAGCAGTATTCTAAATGATTTGGATTAACTAAATTGCCTCTCTTGGGAATAATGTATTATTTTTGACTCATTTTAAATTAGACGATAAACGGTACTTTTAAAACAATTAACTTGTTTACTGTTTACAATACGATTGTGTGGTTATGTTAGACCTGAGGTGGAAGTCTGTACCCTAACGAGTTGATCTCGGGTGAGAGTTGTCTCGTTAGATATTTTATGTCTTTCTCTTACACATAAAAACGTGCATAATGTGGAAACGAGACAAAAATTGTAACTATAGTAATGTAGTAAACAGTCCACCGTTCTCGGTACGTTAGGGGTTACAGACTTCCACCTCCGGTTAGACCTAGAAACTAGTTCAATATTAAATAGCTGATTTTTGAAACAACCAATTAGAAGAAGGCTGGAAGCGTAGCATCCGCTACGCGGCGGTATTCCTAAGTCTACCCAGACCCTAGCCAATACGTCTTAAATAAAGCCAATGCGCAACGTAAGCACGACTTAAGCTGACCTTGAATCTGAGCTAAGCTTGGTGAAGCTGCACCCAAAGAGACGTTGGAGAAACCGGACGTTAGCCTTTTATCGTTCTTATATCCTTTGGCGTTTTATCAAAATCTGTCTTTTATCCATGTCAGCCTTTTGTCGATAGTATATTGGCCTTTTGTTCTTTCTGCCTTTACCTACTGCTTGGGCAAAAAAAATTTTGGAACTACGAGAACATTTTGACCAATATATTTTGATCAGGTAAACTTTTTTAAACATCAATATACTAAATCTGCCTTAGGAAGTTCACCTGAAAATAAAGTTTTGTAAATCACCTTTCTTTTTATACATATAGACGTTTTATAGATACATCCAATCAACGAAACAGTTGATTTATTATTCCCAATCCCAAGTGTTTAGACTATTCGAAACATTTGTACAGTTTCGACTTTTTAGTAATGCAAAATAATCGACTAATCTACAAGTCGACTAGTGCATTAATACTCACATAAGTAGTGAACTTCTCAATTGGTTTCTATTGGAAAGGATAAAACTGCTCCGCGGTTAAAATTATGTTGTCCAGGATATGCTATTGCAAGGAATTTGGTCAATAATAAGGTAGTATCGATGGAACTAAAGTGGGTAAAAAACGCCAATGATTGTAGTATTGATTATCAAATTATTATCAACAGGACCTAAAGTAGTTATCAAATATTATTGCTCAAATTCACCGAATTTAAAAGGTTGTGATTACATCTTAAACGATGTCCCATACAATCGATAAACGATCTATTAATTATTGATACACACCGCCTATTAACTCGGGGCTAATATGAGCATATGAAAATGCTCTTTCGATGATAGGTCCTTCTCGAGGCGAAACGGTGTTGTCGAATTTACAAACTCTTGATGATATGGTATTTCATGTCGAAGTGCACTGTCGAAGATATGGCATTCCATGAAACGGCATACAACCTGTAAAGCGCTAAGAATTTTTTTCATTGATAATTCCTAAATGACTTGTCCTAATTTTAGTTGTTTTGAGTTTAAAGCTGCATAATTCATTTTTCAGGTTCAATGCAAGATGCAAACCAAAAATTAACGATCAAACTACGACCTGTGTAGGTAAGTGTCTAACAAATATCCGCATTACCAAATCGCGATTTAAATTAAGTTAGTATTGAAACGTGTAATTGTTTTTGTAATCTTTACCAAAACCTTTTCATAGTGGGATTTAAATTTAAAATGTTGATACATCCTTAATGGAATAAATTGACATTTGATTATCCAAATATAGAATAAAAAACAAGTGGCATTTATTTGGTCAACTGTAAGGTTATTAAACGGTCGCCCATAATTACCTAGCCGTTTCTGATCACGGCAACGGGTGGAGACTACGGCAACTCCCGTGAACTTTATTGGGATCAAGTCAATTATGATTCACCGGCTCTCTCTAATGGACACGATTCTTTTACTAGCCGCAAAAAACTTTGATAATTTATTCCTCCTCATTTTTAGGAAATAAATTAATAAAATGTAAAATTGCATCCCATTATCTCCTTCACGCATGATCGCACTTGGCAATTAAGTAGTGATTTGCTGCGAAGCACAATTTTGTAAAGTGGGAGGCAGCGCACTCTGCGAATTATCCTTTTTAAAAAGATAATGAGCTATTCGCATATTCTCCGCTCTTCTGCATAAACTCTACCCCATTATGCTATATACTCTCGCTAACTCTTTAAGTCGATACAGAACGTGATAATGCTATTTAGATCGCATCACAGCCATTATTCATAACGATCCTACTAACGTTTTGGTCCTCGCTCCTCGCTTTGCTTTAATCTCTTAAGAAGAGCACGTTTAATATAAACAGGAAGGTTGCTGGTTATTGGAAGTTGGAAATACGAAAGAAGTGTGGCTTCCGATATTTCCATTCTCCAATAAATTACAACGTTTAGCATTGCTCATTTTGTAATCAAGCACCTTGTTAATCTACAAAGAAATCGCTAATTAAAGATCACAATACTTTATTTATTAGTTGCAACAGATTCGTTCTTAATGTTATTTATTGCTGGCTAAAAGATCCTGAATTATTGATCGTCTATGGAATAATTACGATTTTTATCACAAATTACCGGTTTTAATTCTAATTTTGAATTATTTATTATTTCCGAAGAGCTCTCATTATCTGCCTTATAATTTATTAAAAGTTTGATTTTCCCAATCAAATATTAGTTTAAAGGATTAGACGTAAAGTAAAAGGTACCGTCATCTGAGTATATATGAAATCATTTTTCTCAATTCTCAATGAATAAAAAACATTCAATTTTCTGTACTATTTAGAAGATATACAGGGTGAGTTTAAAGTAAAGCATAAAATTTAAACTACCTTATTATTCGGAATTTTCAAAAACGGTTAAAAAATGTCGCATTGTTTTCGAAAATTTTATTTCTAACGCAAAAGAAAAATTTTCTTGGTTGATATGACTTCGGTGTGGCGTCATCATAGTATATTAAGCAACGAGCTAGAAAGTGACAAATTTTGTGCGAGTGTGAAAATAGCCGATCGAGGCACCAGCCGAGTGAGGATATCACAAGAGCACAAAATTCACTTTCTTGCGAGTTGCGTACGTTATTTTTCCGACGATCACGAAGATTTTGCGACCATTGTTAATATTTTGTAGTAACAACTAAATTAAGTCATAACATAACCTTTGTTCACATCAGCTGACATTGAAGTTATCGATCATTTTTAGTAAAATGTACCTAATTGTAGGTGGCGCTGTTTCGACGGAAGCAACTGATCGAAACGAATAAAAAATGTCCCAATTTTATTTAAAATTTACACAAAAGTTAATTATATGTAAGTAATAATGATTTTAATAATAAAATAAGTAATATTAGCGGGATTAAATATAAATGAAACGTTATTATGAAACTATTTTAAAAAATTAAAAACATCATCTGTTAGTCTCTTTAATATACTTTCAGGATTAATTTACAAAATTCAAATCGATTAACTCTTAATGAAGTTATGTTTATTTAAAAAACCTCCGCATGATTGCCTAAAATTCTAGTGGCATCTCTTTCGCACAGTTATATATGTTTCATTCGCCCATCGCATTTCCAAGGGACAGAGAAATCGGAGCTACACATTTTGCCCACTATCCTCTTAAAGGCCATATAAACAGTTTTTTTTGTTTAAAGTTATTATTATTAGACCAATTATGTATAATTTTTAAATTTTCATTAACTTTTCAATGTCGACTATATTATTGGAATAAAATATTCATACAATATAATCGGCATATGAATAATATGAACAATTTAAATCAAGATTCTTAATATCTTGAACATATAATTTATATAAAATAGGTCTAAGTACTGACCCCTGAGGTACACATTTTTTTATTTTTCATTTTTCTTGGGGGGTTTTCACAATTTCTAAGAAGAATATATTGAAATTGATTTGTGAGGTAACTTAAGCGTTTTAGCGCAAATCCTCGTACACCAAGTTTTCAAGATTATACGATAAAAAATCATGGTTAACTCTATCACACTACTAAAATCAATAACAATCGACGTTGCATACTTCCCATTATCAACATTTAGCAGTTGAATCGGTCACTGCTGATTGAGTATCACTATTATTTGCTATCCATATTGATGAAAATCAAATCAAATTGCATTTCAATAAAGTTTACAAGTTTTCTATTAATCACTTTTTCAAGAATTTGTTAAATGTTGGAAGAACTAAAATTGGTCTATATAATAACTATAGGCCAATCTCTTATTTCCATTCTAATACATATATTGGAATTACTTTGGCATTATTAAGAATATCTGGATACTTTCCATTAAAAAATATATTATTTATTATTCTCGCTATAATTGAACTTAATTCGGTCTTTAAGCTTTTGATATCCAATGTTGTTAAGTTATCATAACCAGAGGTGGGATTTTGTTTCTATATTGATATTTATCAAGCTTGATAAAACTCAATAGGGAGTTATTCTAGAATCATACGACAGGATGTCGTATACGACTTTTATCATTCCATCCTTGTCATTCAAATGCAAAAATTAAAGTATGACCTTGCATACGATGTTTTGTCGTATGATTAGAGAATAACCCCCTATTGAGTTTTATCAAGCTTCATAAATATCAAGAGAGAAACAAAATCCCACCTCAGGTGAACATTTATATGATAAACCACATATAATATTTTTCATTTCTTCAGAATCAATTGGTAACATAAACATAGTTTCATTATTATTTTCTAATTTTAAATCAATTATATTACTTAATCTACAATTAATCTTATTAATGTAGAAATCATTAAGTTTTGTAGCTACTTCTTCTTGATTTTCATTTTCATTAATAATTAATATTATTTGTCTTTTTTATTTTGAGATTTTTTCTTTAACTTGATTATAAATACTGTAGCTTTAAATTTTTTACAATTATTTTGAAGTTTTTCATGATAATAGTATTTTTCTATGACCATTGAATAAAGGATTCATTACATTTCAGTTTTTTGATAAGTAATAAAATTCATTACTAAATTTTTGACATTATTCAACATGCTGGTGTGCGGACCAATGGACCAATCACAATCACAAAGCTGCTGTAGTGCCAATCCATTGGATAATGAGCAATGGATTATGGGTAATTTTAACCACAGAACAAAATTTACATAGAAGAAATCACGAAATGTCAAAAACTACGAAAAATAACCTCAAAAAATTTGTATTAAAAAACCGTAAAATATAATAAAGTTGTGGAAAAAGTATAGTATTCTACTCGCGAGAAAAGAGCCATTATTAACTCGGACCTCTTACGACAATTTCGGTCTTCGTGAATAATGCCTATCTTTTCTCGCTCGTTGAATAATAAACTATTTTTAGTATGTTTAGTTACGTTATTTACAAGATTTTTATCTTTCTTTGCAACTTAATCATGAACCTTTCTTTTCGTAGATACAATATACTTCTTCTATTTTTCTTTTATCATTTGAAGAACTTCATTATTTATCCATTCTTTATTATTTTATTTGATTTTTTATGTAGGTGCTTTTTGATTTTGGATTTTGCATAATATTTATTAGTTTATTAAATGAATATGTATTTCACGATTTTTTATAACAAATTTTATCATATAGTTTTAGTATATTTTACTTTATTCATTTTTTTCTTGTTTTCCTTGTACAATTTCAAAATATTTATAAACCATTATTTTTATTAATTTAAGATTTGAAAGGGAAGTATCTTCTGGAATAAACTTTAATTTTTAATATTATAATTATTAAGTATGGCAATAACATGATCAATTGAAGAACTTCAATTTTAAAAGTTTTGGGAAAACTATAAGAACTTTCCAGATAACAACACATATTTAGGATTAAGCCAATAGTTTTTTAAACATATACATTTGTGGCAAAGATATGTGAGTAAAACTGAAAAGCAAAAGAAAAATTGCGGTTTATAAATTACTAAAAATTTGGACTTATTAGATTTTTGTTCCAAAATATTATCATTTAAAAAAAATACCAATACAAAAATAGTAGTAAGTAATAATAAATGCATTTCATTAAATATCTGTATAAAGGAGGAAATAGATTCGTATACTTCATCTTGAACATCAATTTCTTCTTCATTCTGTTCTTCTTCAGTTTTTGATTCTAAAAAAATGCTTGTAATACCATTAATCTGTTGATGTTACTTGCTTCTCTACTAAGGTCTTTACATCTTACGCATAGCTTTTTACATTACTTTCTCCCTTTCTTAATTTTTTTAAAGAAGCATTTTTCACCATGCTTCATCAAATTTATGTTTTTGGATGCTGTTTTTATTTCCTATGACTTGGAAATTGCTTTTTTAAACATTAACTCTTTATCGCTCGACGGGACTTAAAAGTCCCATGCTTTTTAATTGGTATAATAATGTTTGATTATAGAGTATATGATAAAATTGAGGGTAAAATGCATGGACTTAGAAATTAGTATACAGGGAGCGGGAAAAGTCCCGCAAAATGGCTATAACTTTGTTATTTATGGTTTTATAAAAAATATTTGCATTTAAGATTTCAAAGTTGATAGTCTAATCTCAGTCACCTGATGTGGAAGCACAAAATCAAGGCCCATTTTTTAAACCTTACAACTTTCAGGTTAAACTTTTTTTGATAAAACCATAAATAAAAAAGTTATAGCCATTTTGCAGGACTTTTCCGACACTCTGTAAACAGTGTAAGTTACCCCCAGTATTATCAACAGACATTTATTTTTAAATAAAATAATAAAATTATTCTTTTGTTATTTTATGCCAACTTGATTTTGTAAATAAAACTTTAATATTTTTTTCATTTTTTTTAAATTAAAGTGTTACATCATTTAAATTGTATTTTTTTTCTATATCCAATGGTATAAAAATCAAATATCGAGCCCATAAGTAAATCAAGAGTTGGTTTAAAATAAATGAAAGCTAGTTATCCTAAAATTTTCTTCTCAAGGCCAATCGATAGAGAATGTCAAATTATGTAAAACTGCCAAATTGCAATCGAAAAAGTTAAGCGATTACAATAATATAGAAGCAAAACGAATATGCGAAATTTCAGATTTTTCATGATATTTCAGGACTAGAGCAAGATATCTCGGATTTCTAAATAGATTCTAAAGGAGTTTGAAAAGGGGCAAGTTTTTTGTAATTTAAGCAACTGTGTAACTCTTTAGGTTCACAAGATCCCAATGGTGTGCACTGTAAGAGTGACCACTCTCTATATGTCAAATTAAACCTCATTTAAATTTAAATGTCTGTTGATAATACGGGGGGTTAATATTTTTATCTATTATACATAAAATAAAGAAGTACTGTGTATTTGTTTTTTCGGGATTTTAGACCGGTTGGGCATTAAAGGGTTAAACTAAATGAACCACGAGGTGAGCCATTTTAAATTTCCCTCGATAAAATAAATCAGATTGGCTTAAAGATAAAGCCAAATCCAAAGCACACTTGATTTAATAAAAAAAAGTCAAAATTATATGAAATTTATACAGGATGTTCCACAAAAATCATACAAATTTTTACAACTTGTTAAGGAGTCTAAAAAACGTATTAATTCAAAAGAAAATTATAAGTCAGAATGATGTTAAGACTTGACATCCTGTATTTACTTCCAGATCTTTAGAAGTTTAGAAGTTATGTTAAAACTTTAACACTTGTTATTTCGAAAAATGGTGCGTTTTTGTGAAAAAATTATTCTTCCTTTAGATCTTGAAATAGGTCAAAGAATGTATTCCTGAAGTTAGGGACACATGTTTAGAACACCCTGTATATCCAGATGACGGCACCTTAATCTTGTTGTTTTCGAAGTGACCAAACAGTGTATTCCTATATACTCCATTAATGACATAAAAAATAAGTATTTTATTGCTGTAAGATTTAAGATGTTGATGGTTCATTCAAAATTAAAGTTCCTTGAAGTTTGGCTGTTGTGTATAATTTTATTGTTAGGCAAAGAAGCAGAAAAGGATGAAATTTGGCGAGAACAAGCTACAGGGACAACCACAAACGTTTTTGGTCAATCACACGGTCTGTTAGCTTCGCCTGCGTCCATTTGATAGTAAAATTCCTGCGAATGACGTGTGACGACTCGCAAGGAATACAAAAACATTCGATTTCGCCATTTTTATTAAACAAATCAATAAAGTCTCATACTACTCGTTTCCTTTTTGTTCGGTCGAACAAATCAACAAATTAAACATTCAGACACGAGACGCGACGCCGGCGAAATATAAAATGTTTGTAGAAGGTGTCGCGATTTTTTTTATTAAAGCCCATATAATAACAAGCGTTCTTAGAATGACCGTTTTACGAGTATGACTTGTGAGAAATGAAATAAATAGCGAATAAAACTTATTCCACTTGGGAATCGCTAATTTGCATCACGTATTCTCCCGCACAAAACAATTTACTGGCATTAATTGCTAAATAATAAGTGTACAATGGGAAATGACCTTCCATGCTCTTACCTTACAATAATTATCTATTCAGAAATCACCAATGTATATAAAATTATTTCTGCTGAAATTCATTCTCTTATATTAATCATTAATATTCAATTTCGTTTATTAAAAAGTATTTATATTTGTTCGTCCGCTGAACACAGATAATTAATCATAATTAGGAAAAACAATGAATGATGTTTTTTATAGAGTAGTTATTTTAATTAAAATATTTTGCTTGAATAATAGAAATGCGGGAAGTTTATTACAAACACAATGAAAATGCAAATGATTTGCACCTGCAAAGAAAGCTGGGATTAAAATAATTGCACTAATTGATACGCAATTTGTTTTGAATTACTAATTAAAGCGCGGAGGAATGAGAGAAAAGGGATGGCGAATGGAATAATTAAGTTGGGCCAAATCTAACCTCTTTATCTATGAGCCATCTGCTATGAAAGGTCCGGTTAAATTAACTGTAGCTAAAACGGAGGTTGAAAACTTCATTTTTTAACGGCAGCTGCTGTTGGAAAAGTTGAAGCAATGACATCCTACGAGGGTGGTTACACAATCACAATGTAAGAATGCGGACAGATTTCGCCAAGAAAGGCATTAGAATACATTTAAGGAACGCATTGTGTCTTCCTTGGGACCGTACGTCTTGGCATCGAACGAAGAAACCGTCCTCTGCAATTTCGTCTTTGAAGGTGTTAACCAATAGTCCAATATATTCAATTGTTTGCCTCAAATTCAGCTCCTATTGCTTTATGTTAAATTGATTTATTTTAGCAGGCCGGCCGTTAAATAACGTGTGGGCAGTTTATTTTTATTGCACGCCACTTCAGAGTCTCAAATTGAATCGTCACAATTCCCACTCAAAATTATTCTGCAGAAAATCATTGAAACCTAACATTTTAATAAATTTACATTAATACTTGATATAATTATAATATATTATAATATATTATTACAAATTTTCAGGAAATAAAAAACCTGATAGAAATTCACTATAAAAAATTCCAAAGCAATAAACGTGATCAGTGAGTTTAATACCTCTATAAAATAATTACTACAATTAATTCTGAGCAATGTTTCTACTTTTCTAAAATTAGCTTAGATAAATTTTTTATTGAACCCTTCAAGACCTGACATTTTTTCTTATAAAAAATAACAATGTTAATATTAATCCGGATATTTTTTTAATTAGGAATTTGGAAATTCTTTAAATATTAGCATAAATTTATAATTAAATTTCTTATAATACTATAAGAAAATTTTCCCTATTTAATTCAATATTTTGATACGTGCATATCTTGTTATCTTTTACACCAACTCAAGTAATAACTCAACCAACGAAAAAAGCTTGATTACCTAAGATAATTTTGTTTTTTGTCCTCGTATCCCGTATTATGATTGCGAATATTATGGTAAGTTTTAATATGTAGTAATGGTAGTAGTAACTCCTTAACTTATTCGTACATTCAAAATAATGAATTCAAAGATATTGGAAGAGTTTAATGAAAATTGAATTTCAAATAGTGTTGCCAGGACTTCTACAGGGTGTTTGTGTAAATACCAATGATAAAACAAAAATTTGTTTAAAAAATGTCTTGCATTAATCTGAAGAATAAGAAAATACATTTATTGACATCGTTTTTTGTTACACTGTGTATAAAAATTGAGAATAGAAACTTAAAAAACCTTATCAAATGTACTAGAGTGGATTTCATTTGAAGTGAACCGCTTTTACCCGAGCGATGAGCGATTATTATTAAAACTAAATAATGTCGATTCATACATTACAGGAATTCAGAATAATTGAGAAACCTTAATTCTAGATGACCAGTACATCATCACGTACATCAATCATAAACTAACTAAATCTAAATATTCTTAAACATTGATTTCTGGGCAGGGTTCTCTTCAGATGAAAACCACTCTAGTACCTACTTTTCAGTGTAATACTCCCAAAATTTTCTATAAAATTGAATTCAGATCCTTAAATCTAATATTATATTTGTATTTGTGGTACACACCTGTATCCAACGGAAATATTCTTTGGTATAGTTGAAGTGTATTCATAAAAAGGTTGGGACGCTTGAATTAGTTTATTAGATTAATAATAAGCACAAAAATAAGTAACTTTTCAAGTAAGGAAAATCCCGGTGTCAAGAAACTTATAACTCTATGAAGTTCTCTATAACACATAAGTCTATGAAGTTCAAAAGTGGCGAAGTTCGTACTTGAGGAATGTCGAATCCAGTGTAGTATCAAAACATTTGGAGGACCTGGTCACAAATGATAATAACCCCCAATATTTTACTATTGATTAAAAACTTCATAAAAATAAAATAAAATGTAAAGACATATTAATAATTTTCTACTTAAGCTTGAAAAAATTTTAAGACAATAGGGTTTCAAACAATAGGGTTTCAAACAATGGGGGTTTTCGGCCCTAAGTTACCATATACTTAATCTGCCACTGCTCCCTTATTCTTGGGCTGCGCGAGATCGTGTCGTCGACGAGACTGTAAGGACATTATTTTTTCATGTAAATGATGAATGTCGTCGATCACACGATCTCCCGTGGCCCAAGAATAAGCCTCCTGGTCGAACCTAGGAAGTTCCAATTTTAGGAAGTAATGGTAGTAAATGGCTATTTCAAGGTTTGTTTATGATGTTTTCGTATGATCATATAAAGTGAATATGTCACTGCAAAAGCTCGAAAACCAGTATATCCTAGAATTCACCCGTCAAACCTAGGATTTACCAATTTGAAGTGGTAAATGTGTCAAAGGTTCAATTTATTAAAAAATATTTTCTTAGTACATGTTAAACTTCTATGATATTTTGAATTGCATAGTTTGTCGGATCATTTGCATAAATTAATCATAAGATTTACCAACAACAACTTGTAAATCCGAAGATTTAACTTTATGCCGTGGCAAATATCCGAAATTCTATCGAAATCACAATTTTTCGTACAATTACCACATCAAATTGATAAATCCTAAGATGGACGCATCAAACCTGATATTTTCAGGCTTTTACAGTAACATACAGGGTGTCCCAGACCCAGACCAGTTTAATCCAGTTTAGCCTTTAACCAATTAAGTCTACATGTGACTGCATGTTTCAGTATCCTCAATATCTGTAGAAATACCTAAAAACGTATGTCTTTGCAGTATCGTCATTTGAGTTGTTGACATGGTGCGTTTCGGAAATAAGAGAAACTTTATTACATACTTAAATGCAATGTGAGTCGGGAGGGGTGCATCAAACTCGGGGAGTGCAATCTACACATTAATACAAGGTAAAAAAAATACTTGCATAACTGTTTTCTTGGACCATGGATTGGTCGCGGTGGTTTTAACTTGCCCTGAAGGTCCTCAGATCTTCAATCATTAAACTGTTTAAAAATTAACATTTATAAAGAAAATGTTGGAGTTTAGAATGTACTAATACCATGTATTTTGAATGCTGCAGCTCTAATAAAAAAAACTATAAGAACTTAGAAGAGCAATGGCCAGTGTTCACAGAAGAGCGTAAAAATATTTGCAGGTACGTAGAGATATTTTTCAAAATATTCTCTGAATTAAAAAAATGGCAAATGTGCTGCTATTCCTAAGCTTCAAAATTAATAAAAATTGGATAACAAAATTTTGGTTTTTTTACCTTGTATTGACGTGTAAAATACACTCTTGAAGTTTGTCGCACTCCTCCCGACTCACCCTTATAGATTTTAGAATAGAATAAATTTATGGTTTTAACCCCAAATATGCGATTTAGAGGTCCCAGGTTCAAATTTTTCGCAAGGCAAATTTCGCAATAATTTTTCTTAAAACTTACATTCCAATATTAGATTTTATAAGCTACCTACGTTAAATATTATTTTGACAACATTTTTTATATAAACATTGAAAGCGTTTATCTTGTGTAACTGGATCCGGATTAGATTTATCAATCCAATTCAATCCAATCCAACATGTTTATTCCGGAAAATAATGCGGATTGAGTCAATCGCTATTCATTCCAATCCGGATCGAGTGACGTGAGATAAACGTAGTCATTCACCAAGTTAATAAAGGTATACCTACCTAATAAAGTGTATAAGGTATAAGCCAGCCAGAAATTGAAGGGGAAATGACCAACAATGATAAAAACAACAGTGTTGGCTGCAGGTTGGTGACAACCCTAAAATATGTTGTCGGTAACCCGCAAACATTTTGAAGTTTTCTATAACATGAATACGATGAAATCTCTATTTTTGTGTTTTCCATTCAAATAGACAACTTCGCTGGGTTTTGTCAACAATTTGAATTAATACCTTCTGGAACTCCTTTAAAATCAGTTTTATTCAAGATGGAAATCCAATATTTCCTTTTTCTGATACCAACAATTGCCAACAAATGTTATCGGGTTTATACTTAGTTTCTATTATTGACTATACATGTTAGTCAAATCTAGAATCGAGTTAAACCGCGTATTTAGTCGAAGGTCGAAAAAACTAATTCAGAGATAGGAATGACCTTGCTTCGCCTTATGGTTATAACATAATACATCGACTAATTTATACTTTACCATATTATTAGGTACATATTAACTTTTTATTTAAATTAAATTCCAAGTGTATCTATCTATTGACTTATTTGTCTAATTAATCGATTCCATATTTTATGATATTGTAAATTTATCCATTTAATATACCTCACAATTTTGTTTCGACTTTTTAAATCTTTTTGTTAATCTACGTGGGTCGATTATCCTGGGAAATAATGAAAAAGTCCGCTCATGACGTTTAGTGAATTCAGCTAGCGTCTTATGATGTATTTGCTAAATATATATATATGAATCCGAGGCAAAGTTAATGAAAAGATATGTAGTGTATACGTTATGCAGCACCAAGCTGCCTCAAAAAGTGTATTAATATAAAAGAAATGTGTATTATATTGTAGATATATATATGGGGGCTATAATGTGTTGTTAGGGGGCGGTCTCCATCTGATTATAATACATACCTCGAATAATTATCATGCCGGCAATTTGTAATCTCACTAAATTAGTTTTTGTATATATAAGCATATACGAGAGATGTAAGCCAAAGATATTATAAATAATGACGTAGTATATGACTTTAACTTCGTAATCCTGCCTTAATTCTATTTTAATTTGCGTACGGGAAAGTTGTAATTAAAATAAGAAGCTATAAATTTTAAGATGTTACAATCGTCTAAACAAGTTTCATTCTTTTATTTCTTCAGTTTTTATTGTAATTATAAAATATATCATTTTAAAAACTTCTTCTGGCATTTTGCATATATTTATTATTATATATAATATAACGTATTTTACATGGTCCCCTTCATTTTTATGTAAGTTTTAAGCTTATTTAATTAATCGTAAAAATGGATTTCCTGTACTTTAATCTAAATCTGCACCTTATACCTAAGGTCAAGAACCCAAAGCTTAACCCGAATCTTTTATAATTAATCGGTAAATCGGTAACCACGTGTATTTTATTAAATATGAGGAAGTTATTTTTTATTTTACATACGTTCGTGACCGTTAAAATATTATCGCTCAATGGGTTAAAATTTTGATTTTAAAAAAGTTCTTCATATTTTTCTAGAAGAAATCAAGCAAGCTGTTTGTCATACAAATTTTATATTATGAATATTAATTTAATTTGTTCTATGTGTACCTAAATAAGTAAATAGTATACGACAATAAATTTAATAAGTACACTACCTGACTATTTAATATTCCTCTAGTACTAGTAAAAAGTCAAAATATACTAAATATATTTTTGAGTTTGATTTAGCCAATGAAATCAGCGTGCAAGCACTTTATCGACTCAGAGCTTTTAATGGACAACAACTGTTTTATCGACACTTTCAAGTACCATTCAATCGAAAGATCAGACAAGGAAATTATGAAATTAATAGAAAATGCTATTTTTTTCGATATCTTGTTTCATCGACCATACAATTTCATCGACAGAGACGAGGCACTTTTATTTAACTAATATTTCATCGACACGATTATTCATCTACACAGAGGTTTAAACTTTAGAATATCTGTAACTCACAACAAAATGTTATTAACGACAAGAGATGTTTTTATTATATTAACGAAATTATGGCGATGAATCGTATTGTCCATGAAATACACCAATGTCGAGGATTTAATCGTATCGATGAAAAATGAAAAGGTTGTATCGATGAAACTGTTTATTGAAGAAAATGTACTATCGGTGAAACGTTTATGTCGATGAAGAAGTCCATCATCAAATATTCTCGGTGAAATCAAAATGTCGATGAAATGTCCTTTTCAAAGAAAAGATCTGCCGAAGAAGCACTTTTTGATGAAAAATCTGTGTCGATGGAAAGGTGTGTTAATGAGAAGGATTGTATCCATAAAAGATTATTATCGATAAAACGCCCTTATCGATGGAAAGACCTGTCAATAATGGGCTTTGTTTAAAAAGTCAATGTACAGGGTGTCCAAAAATTTAGGAACCTATTGTACAACTAATTTCAAGAAAAAAACTTCCTATAAATATATGAGCTACAGGGCGTTTAACCTTAAATTTTAAAGTAACAATTCAAACTAATAAAATAGCTACAATTCATTAAGTAACTACTAATAAAAGTCGAATATTGTAGATCAAAAGTAGCGAAATTATTGTATGGTATGATTGGAACTCTGAATGTGAATGGTTAAGTGTATTTTTCTCGAAAAAGGTGCATTCTAACAAGTTGTCCAAAATTAAATAAAGAATGATATTATGAAAAAAACTATTGTTTTATGTTAACCATAAAAAAATTAAAATTATTTTTAAACTTAAACCTCCTTAAAACTACCCTTTTGGAGAGTTCTAAAAATCTGAAAAAACTCTTAATATTATATCTTCAATGTATTATGATTCACACCAAATTTCAAATCTCTACTATTATCCAAATAAATGACGAAAAACCTACTTTTTGACACAATATTTTAAGGGCTGTAACTCCCTTCGGAAGTGAAATCGGACATTTGTTTATAGGAAGTTTTTTCTTAAAATTAGTTGTTCCGCTTCATTTCTGGACACCCTGCATACAAAATGTCTATGTCAATAGAATGTTCTTCTCAAAGAGAGGTCTGTAGACGAGCAGTAGTGTCGAGGAAATGTCGATGAACATAAAGTATCGATCAAATGTCCTTGTCGAAGAAAAGGCAAGTTGACGAAAAGGTAGTGTCGATAAACGTCGTTGTCAAAATCATGATCTGCGATGAAAAGGAATAGTACAGAGGGAATGTTAGTTGATGAAACATCTGTGTCTTTGAAAATGTAGTATCGAAGGAACGCCTGTGTTGATAACATGGTTTTGTAGATGAAATTGACAGTATATTAACAGTCCAGTCTTAGTTCGGATTCTAGTAGGATTTTTCTGTGAGTGATACTACTGAACAAATCATTATATCATATTATGTCGGGCAAAAATTGTGCGTTGGTATTTTACTTTTACATTAATGATTTACTAAATTTTATTACAAGAATTATAGTTAAAGCACCCCGTTTATCTCCAATGGAAGAAAGTAAATCTACTCAAAGTGTTGCAAAGAATCCAATGATCAGAAAATTAGCTGAATTTCTGGAATACGTTCCAACAATTCGAGATACTCTGAAGTTTATATAAATTTTTTGGTCAAATTGGGGAAATGTGGTCATAAAATATTCAGCGGTTCTATCATCGGATCTAGAAACATTCTTCCCTAACAATTCTTCGCCAACAATTCTCCGCCAACAAATCTCTGCTGACAAATTTTCGCCAACAATTCATATCCTAGTAAATTTTTCGCAGCGACAATTCTTCGCCAATAATTCTTCGCTCACAATTAATTCCGTAATTGATAACCAACAATTACCTATCGTTATTATTAAAAAATGTAAACCAAACCGAACTTAATTCGGACATTAAAAAGTGTGATAAGTTCCAACTTATTGAGGAAGATTGGTAATAAAAAAGTTTTCCTAATATACTTGGTTATGTTTTATTATTTTCTAAACCAATTTATTTTACTGTTTCTGATTTGATAAAAATATTATTTAACATTCAAAAAGGGCACCTTGTTTAAATATGCATTTTCCCAACTCCAACTTCTTTCAAACTTTCGCTTACAGTTAGAATTGTTCGAACTATTCTGAAGTTGGAACTTTTGAATGAAACTCTTGATAATAGTTAGTAAGACATAAACGAAAGACATGATTCAATTACATTGAAGGTGATCAGCTGCCTACGATTGTCAACGACGTCGTCATTCAACCAGATGAAGAAGGTAATTACTTTCTTTATGTTGAAGTTTAAAATATAATAGATGCCTGAAAAACTATGGTTTAAATAAGAAACAGGTGGTGACTATGGTAATAACGAAGATGATAACATTTGTGAGGTACAAGAAAACGTAGACGAGAATTTCGAACAAAATGACATTGAAAACGAGGAAGCAGAAGAAGAGTAAGTTACAATAAACTTTTTCTTCCAACGTCATTAAAGTACAGTCTTCTGTGACGTTTGACGGGCTTTAAAATGCCACTTTTTATGTTCGTTGATTCTACAGTCACTTTGTGCTCCCTAGGAGTAGAAATTACTACTTTGCACTGACAAGGAATAAAAGGGCAGAGTAGAAATTAATTTTAGGCAACCCAATATACACTAACATTGCATTGTGTCTTGTATGTAAATTAAATGTCAAATTTAAAATTTAAAATTAATTATTATAATATTTTAAAAATTTCGACGTTTGAAGAAAAACTAGCATGTTTAATTCGGAGTAAAAGAACTTTTTGTGGATCGCATGTATATTTGCGGGACTCGCAATTAGTCCTTTAATTTTAGAATACGAAATAGTAGAATCATTTTCATTGGTGGAAAAAAGTGGAATGTATTTTTATTTTCCATTTTCTAAAGCATTTTGTGATTCGATCTATCGGAAAACCCCAATACACAATAAAAGATTTTTTATTTATATAAACACTAACTGAATAACTTCATAGATATTCGCTGACTGGAAAAATTAGTATAAAAAAACATAAGCTCCTGGACTATTAGCTATTTTATGTCTATTTTGCTAATCTAAGTAATATTTTAAAACGGTTTCTTACTTCATTAATACAATCTCTAAAATTGGTGATATAGACAAATCTGGATGTTTAAATATTTACTTTAAAACTTTGTCCTTTTCTTAAATTTCTGAAAACCAAATAACATATTTTTGTTTGATGCCTCTATTTCATGAAAAGATTTCACTGAAAATTTTGAATTTTTTGTTCAATTAAATAAAGGTATACGCGTAACGAAACTAATTGATTAAATTTAATTAAACGACTTTTTAAACTTGTCACTTGAACGTGCAAGTATTAAATCTTTTTTATGTATTATTTATAAAACGAGTTTGGTTTAAGTTTCCAGTTTCAAGTATTTAAAATTGTAAGTAGGTACGTAATTTAGTGAAGGAGTCGCCATTTGCAAAAAGCTGTAACGGTAGAAGGATAATCGATGCCACGTGTCGGTTGGCTCATTGGAATTGTAAATGACATAACACAACCCTTTTAACAATCGGATTTAATATAAAGGGCGCGTGGCGGGTTCCTAAACACATACGTTTATTATAAAGGAAACGAAAAGCACCTTCTGCGTTGCCCTGATAAATGGGCCCCATACATATCGCATATACCTTGCCTTCTCCAACCCTCACCACGACCATTTCCTTGTTTTTTATTTATTCTTTTCACTTCCTTATACAAAAACTTACCGTCGATAAATTAAACTCGATACTTTACAAACCTTATAATTTGTTAATCTCAATGTAAATTAATAAACGCTTCCATATCAAATTATTATTTTATTTAAAACTAATTTATTATAAAAGTCCTTTTCTAGTTGATATTTTATTGGGAATAAGCTGTTTTTTTTGTATTTTTATTTACCAGCGATAGTTCAATATTTTTACACTGCATTAATCCTTATTTGGCCACACACAACACCCGCACATCTGTTAAAAAGAAATAATCCCGGCTTTAAGAAAATTTGATGTGTGATTTATAAAAGGAACAGGTAGTTTTACATGCGTGGGAAGAAAAAAATATATTGCACAACAATTTTTTAATCTTCTATTATAATAGTTTGATACAACATGGAATTATAAAGAACAAAATTTATTTTAAAATACACTATTTTGAGCAGAAATAAAAAGTTACTAATCTTTTATTGAATAAAAATTAAAACAAATTTAAATTTTTTATACATTTTACTTATTGTTTTCTTTTACCGTAAACTATACCATTTTTGAAGACCGTAGAAAATAAATAAATAAATTGACTTTATTATCCAACAGATAGCAATCCAATTTCAGAGTAACATTAATGAATAAAAAAATATAAAACATACTTACTACAAAATAAGATACTTAAATTATCATAACATAATATGTTCGAATGAAAAATATGATAGGTATAATATGAACAATAAATAAAAAAGAGAGATTAACACAAACAAGAGTTCTCATCGACAATATTTTTGAATTTCTGAAAGTTCCAGCATAAGATATCGGCGGTAATTCGGAAATGATGGTAATCATCTTATAATGTGGAGAATTTAGATGGCGAAAAGTTTTGGAGGTATCTAAGCCAAAAAATTCCTTAGTTGTTTTGGCGGTACATGTATATTAATTGATTCCAAAACACGTTGATCATCAACCATGTTGTGTATTAATTTATACAATACCTTGGATACCCCGTAAGATAGAATGTAGGTTGATGATCTAGCACCATTGTATTCTACCCTGTGTTTTATTCTTTATGCGGCTAAAACACTGATTATATTTTCACTGATCTGAAACATTCGCAATTTCGTGGAAACTGATACTATCCCGAAAATTCCTTGTAAATGTGAAACTCATTAGGTGTAATTTAAATTGGAGAACAACTTGGCGAACACATGTCTTTGAAATAAACAATTAAAAAGATAATATAATGTTTATTTTAAACGCATTTTAATAATTTTCAATACTTTTTCTTCTTCTTATGAGCTGTTATCTTGATCCTGTTGACCAAGTCATAAACAAAATTGACATTAATTAGAAATATAAAAACTACAATAACTTTATTGAGGTGATTTTTCGTAAAAGCAAGAAAAAATAACAAATTCAAAAAAGCGACCATCGTAAGGGAATAACACAGAAAAACCAATCGTAATAGTATATTATTCAACGAGTGGGTAAAGTTGTTATTACACACGAGTATTAAAGTTTGCGACACGGAAATAGGGTTAATATGAGAAGCATGTCCAAGAGATAAAAGATCAAAATAGAGCTTATCACATTGAACTATAAAATTACCACAATCAATTAAATGTGATTAAAGTTACCAACCTTATCAGAAGGAAAGACGTCAGAATCAAAAACACCAATATTATTCAGATGAGAAATGATAGAACAGTGACGACAGAAAAATTGCTGAACCCCACATATCTTGTCTCTGAACCTTATAATCGATTTGAATTTCTAAAACAAAATTAGTCCATAACATAGAAACGTTTGATCATTCTTAGTCTATATACCTATCTTCCTATCATTACCTAAAATGCCAAAACGATTTGGAACTGTGGCATAGGAGAAAATTTAAAACCCTTTTCAGCTCAGAAATTTGATTTTCTATTTTAAGAACTATATAATTAACTGAAGGAACAATACATTTGAACTCAACAACTGTTATAGTCCCAAAGAATGAACTAGTAACCAAGATATTGCCTAACACTTTACTTAATTTTGGGTCCTGTTAGCCAATATCCTGGTTACTAATACATTTGAACTTTCCAAAGAAGCTTAGAATCAGTAAAAATAATAATTTATTTTAAACCATTAGTACTAGAATCATTTAAAGCTTCTAAAATCCCAAAATACTTAGCGGAAAATATAGAGTTAAAATCTTTTGGAAATATAAATAGATTTGTAAACAATCATAAGCCCAAAACCAACCGTGCATTAAAAAGTTAACTTACCAATCTGTAAAAATTTGCAAAAAGTGAGACCAGGCCAATTTTCAGACACTTGAACTGACAACAAATTTAACTGGTCTATAAATTTTTTTCTGTCACACAAAATTTAATCACATATTTTGATAATATTATTAAAAAACAACAACTGAAGAATAAAAAAATATATTGTTTTTACAAAAAATAGCCAGAACCACACTTATATGTAATTTTTTTCGGTAATTCTATAGAGATATTTGTGATTTTCGCGAGTACTTAGCTTCCGGTAGGTCCCTCTTAAAATCCCAGGAATAATCAGGTAAAACGCTGCTAGGATCCACTTTTCTTGATATCGTTTTTCCATTTGGCAAATATCCTGGTTAAAGCTTTCCCCGTGTTCGTCACTGACCGCACCCAGATGATGTAAGTCCAGGAAATGTATCTTCAAGGACATGTTGCACATCTAAGCTTTATATGTTGTCAATAATTAATTTATTAAATCTTTGTAATCTGCAATGTGGTTACCCAAAAAAATTTTGATGACATTCACATAACTATTAAAGGCAGGTTTATCAATTGCATTCAATATTTATTCAAAACTACCATCCTTGATTAATTCCCATATTTATGGACCTATAAATATCCCTTCTTTAAGTTTTGCTTCGCTGATTTTGGGAAATTTTTCTTTCATATAGAAATCCGTTACAATTTTTGTCCAGGGCTTTTACAAAAATTTTTATAATAATTTGGATTCACTAGTAGTTCATATTTAACATCCTTCTGTCCTGTGAAGTAATCGATGTACACTTGGGCCACTTTTTCTTAATGAAATGATTTTTTCCATCTCTGCTGACCCACTAGCAAATAAAACAGCAATACTTCGTATAGCCAAGCTGCAGTTCAAGCAAGAGGGAAGAGGGTAACGACTTTTAAGTCTCCACAAATTTTCCAATTGTATTTACTGTACTCATTTTATCCATCAGTATTTTCTTGTTTTCATAGGACTCTTTACTCTTTCAAATTGCAAGTATGAGCTACCAGGTACCGACGGAAGTTTGTTTCCATTGTGCAATAACACTCCTTTCAAAGTGGCTTTATAGAGGTCATTAAATAATCACCACTCACTTGAATCATATTCAAAATTTAATAAATCATCACTGCATAAATATTATTAAGTATAATAAACCAAGTCAACCTGTTGAGGTACAAATGGTTTAAATTCATCATTTCGATTTCGAAAATAGCAAATTTTTGAATCTTGGGATAGTAAATTCCAGACGGTTTAATCTGGACCTCTATAGGTCTACCTATTTTTAAGATAGACTCAAACCACATGCACGGTCTTCAAAAATGATTGATATTGTTGACATTGCATGGTAGGAAACCTATGAATTTTATTTGAATTCACTGTACTAAATTATTAAGTTCAAATTGAATTAATTAGTGCGGTTCTTTCGAAGTACTGTGTTGATAAGTCACACTCTATTTCATCACTTTCTTGACTTGAGCGAAGTTCCTCACTTTCTGATGTATTTGAAGATATTGGAACAGCTAATTCAGCACTATGGGGGACTGGTCTCTGTGCTGATGGTAGATTTGGGTACCAGATGGTGAGTTTAGACTTAGATACCTATAAAATTGGTCAGACAAAAATAATAATCACTTACGTGATAGATTTGTTTCCTCCAAATTATTGGCACAGAAAAGGATATCTCGAAATCCCTTACCCCAATACGACAGAAGTGTTACTCATGTTAGACAGTAGATATGTGGAACCCAGGACTTGTCTTGATGGGTTACCGGTAGACCAAAGTAATGCAACATTGTTCAATTAATGGTGTAAAATTTCCTTGCTGGCTGCGAAAAGTTAGTTCTCCACACACATATAGCACATAGCAAAAACTTTTTATAAGTTTATAATAAGGATACCTCAACGGGGTCAAATTACATAACAGACTTCTTGTGATAAAAATAGTGTTGACCAGTACAGTACCTTACAGGAACAGCATAATCAGATTTACTTATACCAATATCAAAACAAATATTGCTAGAAAAATGGAAACTAAGAGGAATCAAACCAGAATCCCTGAAAATCATACACTTTTCGATAAATTTCCTTGCCAAAAACAATCTTCTAGTGGGGTTTACGATACTTCAAAAATAATTCTTTGGCAGTTCCTGGTTTGTTTATGGTTTTATTTATTTATTTTCAACCCCGATTACTATTTTGTTTTCAAATCTACCTTTATTTAAATAGCTACTCCTAATTTTCATTTATTTACAAATAGTTTTTTTATTGCCATATAATTTTTATGCTTTATAATTAGAAAAATTAAGTCCTTAACTTTAATTATTAAAAAGATTACGTATAATATTATACATGGTGTAGAAAATTACATTCTCCTGTTCTGAATAATTAATAATTACTAATATTATCAAGAAGAAAAATATATTATTTTACACCAAGTAGTACACAGTACAATATTTAATTCCTTAGTAACTCAATTCGAATAATAACTACATTAGTAACTTTATCACGTAATCAATAAATGCAAATGGTATTAATTAAAATGAGATACTGAATTTAAGTTATGGTAATGTTATTTTAGCTTTTTAATGAAAATGCAGAAATATAAATGCTATTTACGAACCGCATTTTAATTTCTTTGAATGTAAATTTAAGAGAACGCATAATTATTTATACGTGCACATACACGTATTAATTGTGTTGTAGCGTTGGTAATGAGGTAATATGCAAAACACTCGAATGGATGCATTCGTTGGATTAGACTGACAGTTCAAGAGAACCGCCATAAAAAATAGCATGGTTTTATTTAAATTTTCCGATACTTAATGCATTACAAAATGTTAATAACATAACCATTTATTACTGCGCTCATCATTTTGTTCTAATTAGCGCCTCATTTCTATTTATTTGCATCTCATTTCTTTGTTCAATAATTCTTTAATGTATGTTATTTAGCTACCCTGAATATATTTTTATATCTAATTGTTATAGCTCTTAATTATTCAATGATGTTATTATGATATTAATTCCTCCTAATTAACTATAATGGATGTGACTGTAAATTTGCATTAAATTGTTTTGTATCCTGAATAATATAACGAATATTAATTAAAAAGTTATTGATAATAAGTCATAACAATCTAAAATTTCGCGTTTATTAATATTGATGATCACCTGTACGCACACCTGTGTACTCATCAAATTTTCAACTCACGATTCTCATTAGGACATCCGAATTATGCACTCAGAGTAGTATTAAAATGGCATATGCATTCAATTATTAATTAGACAATACCTTGAAGCTTATTTAATTTTAACTTTGGCCGAATTATAACGAGATACCAAATAATTTAATTAATTACTTGATAATCCATCTTGAATTGGAACTAATTAGTAAATACATTACTACTCAATTTATATTCAATATTGAAAGTTTTAAGTGGGTAATAAATTATTTTTTTGTGATTTTTTATAGAAGGATTTTTGGATCTTAAAATATACCACTTGTAAATAAGACCTGGGTCATCTCTATAATTTGTTTATTTATGAAATAGAAATTTGAACATTTAGTATATTGTAAGGTTCAAGAAAACACATTTTATACAGTAACGGCCAATCTTATCAAAATTTCCGTTCATGGTTCACCAAACGTTGGGGTTAGAAACTACACCGTTTCCAATTATATTTCAGAAAAGATCAATTCGATTTCAGAATAATCAATGTAATTTCAGAAAGCATCAATTGTATTTCAGAATAATCAATTCAATTTCAGAAAGTATGTATCAAATTTATTTCAGAAAAGATTAATTGTATTTCAGAAAGCATGAATTGTATTTCAGAAAAATAAATTTACTTTCAGAAAGCACCAATTATAAAAAAAATTAGGAAGTCAAGAGTTTTTGGCGGTGATTGTGCACGTGAACATCACACACATTAAATCAAAGATGTGTTTCGAAATTTTACATTACACCAGTAATAGGTCCTTATTCACCAATGTTAAACCCAATTGAAATAATACAAAAGGTCTTTTTTAAAATTAAATTAATTTTTCAGAAATACATTTGATGCTTTTTGAAATACAATTAACTATTCTGAAATACAATTGATACTTTCTGAAATTGAATTGATTATTCTGAAATACAATTGATGCTTTCTGAAATACAAGTGACTATTCTGAAATACAATTGATGCTTTCTGAAATACAATTGGCAATTCTGAAGTACCATTAATGATTTCCAAAATCCAAAATTGAATTGATATTTTCTGAAATTCAAATAGAAAAAGTGTAGACCAAATTTAATCGACAAAAAACCAAAAAAGTGGGGTCTAGCCTTTTTAATTTTAGAGCTATAGACATTTGAATTTTAGGTCACCGATTTTTATCACAAATCACAAAATCGCAAATTACATCTTAACTAATGTGTGTGCGAATAAAAAAAATTATCATTAAAAAGCTAGTACCCTCCTCTATTAATAGGTAATAACAGTAATATTAATAATTTTTAAAATAACTTTTTGAAATAACTCTTAAATTGTAAAAAAATAAGAAAATCAAAAATATTAAGAAAAGCGTAAAGAATTTAATTGTTTCATTTGTGTAGCATAAAAAAGTTATAATGTAAAAAATAGTGTCAGAGAAGTAAACTCGACACCGGCCTCATATACTCCAAATATTAGCCTCTTGAGTAGGGAATGTACCTCTTAATTTTTTCAAAAGTGTTTTGTTTGCTCCACTTCTTCTTAATTCTTAATTAAGTATTACTTAATTCTTTGAAGTGATAGATGTTCTATTGTATTTTTGTAAATTATTGAATTTAAGTTTCACGAATTAACCTTGTGTTGTGTCATGTTCTATGACTTCAGTTTATTTGTCAAAAATTAGCTGTGTATAAAACGGGCGACCCAATAGCCAATCAGACGCTTTCAGATGTTACAGTAAAAGCCCGAAATCCGGTAAATCCTAAGGTTGACGCGTCAATCCTAGGATTTACCAATTTCTGTTGGTAAATGTACGCAATATTGTACCTTCGGTAAAATTTCGGACTTTTACCAGGTCATAACGGTAAATTTTAGGATTTACCACTTCGTGTTGGTAAATGTTAGGATTTTCCAGTCCGTGGTGATAATTCTTCCGTTTATTTATTTGCGCATGTTCTTGAACACATAACAGCTGATCCGCTAGTATACAGGTAGTTTGTACGTAGTACGTAGCACATTATGACATTATAACGACATAATGGCTAATGAAAAGCGTTTTTATGACAAAATGAATGATCTTCTTACTAACAGAACCGATAATAATTTTTACATTACGCGTAATAAGTATAGTAAATAATAATCCTTTTAAGACAAACAGTACAGCGGCGAATACAGACCATATTCTTTAATAAATTGTAATAAGAACTTGCTTTTCCCAATACGAACTGGAAAATCCTCAGATTTACCAACACCAGCTGGTAAATCCTATGATTAACCAACATGAAGTGGCAAATCCTAAGATTTGCCGTTATGACCTGGTAAAAGTCCGAAATTTTATCAACGGTACAATATTTCGTACATTTACCAACACAAATTGGCAAATCCTAGGATTAACGCGTCAATCTTAGGATATACCGGATTTCGGGCTTTTACAGTAACATACATATTTTGGCGCGTTAAATTTCTATACCACCTAGTTTTTAAATAAAGTATAATCAAAAATATAATATTTTAAATGTATTTTTCTATAAAGTAATGCTGTTTCTTACTACTTTTTAAGAAGATCGGTGGTAAGCAGTGGCGGATCTAGAGTAAAATTCTAGGGGGGGGGGGCGATTATACAGGGTGTCCCACTTTTTTCAGCACTTGTTTAAAATGTCAAACAAAAAAAATCTTCTTTTATTTTAATTTAATCAATCATGGGTGATAAATTAAGTTAAATTATTTAAAATGATTTTTTTTTGATAAAAACACTATAGCACTTTGAACGACCAAAAATGACATTTCCACTGAGGTAATCTGTGTGTTAGACTTACAAAATTAGTTTCATTAACAAATTTAGAAAATTTCTATGAAATAGACTTATTTAAATAATATTTTTCTTGTAGGAACTTTTTTGAAAATTGATTATAAAAATACTAATTTTCGTGTATAAAAAAAATCCAAAAACTTGATTAAAAACTTAAAAACTGCTGGTTTCGATAAAATTATAACAAAATTTCTGAGTTTAATACCCAGATTCTGGTCAAATCATTTAAGTTTAAATTACAACCCATATAACAAATATAAATTTAAAGGTCTTTAAACTTAAATGAATTGACCAGAATCTGGGTATATTAAATTTAAATTTGTTATATGTGTTGTAATGGACAATTTCCATAGCTACCTTATTTGTTTCGATTTAAAGGCCTTTAATTTTGACCAGAATCTGCCTATAAATTAAAGATTAGGATATAATCTATAATAAGAAAGTCTAAAATCAATCATGGGTTAAAAAATAAATTTAATATAACCAAATGAAGTTAAAGTTCTTTTTGGAGAAATTTTTAATCGTACTTTAATGACCTAAAAAGGGTATTTATATAGGCAGATTCTGGTCAAAATTAAAGGTCTTTAAATAGAAACAAATAAGATAACCATGGAAATTGTCCATTACAACCCATATAACAAATTTAAATTTAATATACCCAGATTCTGGTCAATTCATTTAAGTTTAAAGACCTTTAAATTTATATTTGTTATATGGGTTGTAATGGACAATTTCCATGGTTACATTATTTGCAGCTAATGAAAGGGCTTAATACCCAGATTCTGGTCAACTCATTTAAGTTTAAAGGCCTTTAAATTTAAATTTGTTATATGGGTTGTAATGGACAATTTACATGGTTACATTATTTGCTTACAATTAAAGGCCTTTAATTTTGACCAGAATCTGCCTATTAATTTTGTGGTAAACGAATGAAGATTTATTTATTTAAGAAGAATAAGATATGTTCACTGTTTCAGAATGACATTTAAGTAATTTAACACAATAATGTTAAAAAAATAGAAATTTAGTTAAGTCATATTCAAAGCAGACTGACTAATTTTAACAAGATAAATTGATAATTATTAGGAATTTATACTGGGTGTCCCACACGGGATAAAAACTTCACATACTTTTTTGGAATAGAGTTCTGGTGGGGGTATGTACCTAGTTCTGACTTCAAAACAGAAACACCTATTTTTTTAATCTAATTGAATTAAAAAAAAAGAATAAGTAAATTAATTTTAAATTTATGTTACTAGAAATTTATCAATAGGATTGGCTTCTGTTAGAGCTCTTTAATATTCATAAAAAGGTAATAATACTTTATCCATATGCCTGAACTTAACATTAAAGAATTGCTTGTAACTCAAGAACAACGACTAAAAAAACGATTTCTAGAAAAGTTTACTCAATTTAATCGGAGAATTCAAAATATACGGGGTGTTGCATTTAAAAAATTAAAGATAGGTTCATAATAACTAATAAAACGAACACCCTGTATATTCAAACTATGTTTAAATGGTATAAATTGAATTCCGTTTTTTTGGCGGACCTTCTATAAAAGTATACAGGGTAATTATTAAGTTGATAATTTCCTTTTGACAGGATGTAAAACTCAATAAAATAAGTCGTTTGGCACATAATTTTGTACAAAAGTCCTCATATCAAAAAGTACACTGTATTAGGTGCTAGGTGCACGTCTTAACTAAAATATTCACAATTGGCAAAATTTGGTTTTTTATTTTAATTTATTTTTGTTATTTTCCTTAATTTTTTGTGGTATTTTTTTAATTTTTTTCTTTTATATTACTTTCTTGGTAATAAAAATATCTTTAAAATACAACTATTATAATAATTACAAATATCTATCCGCCATCAGCTGTTTTTGGATTCGAACGAATATAGAATGTAAAATATTTTTATTTAAAACTAGATGTAAATTGCAAAAGTAATAAATTATATCCAACTACACGAAACGTGAATTAAATAATTCTACTAATTAGTCAGGACTGTTCCAAGTTCCAACGACATGTAACGCTACAACAGTAGCAGTTACGTTATCTTCATGATCAAACACCTACGTCCACGACACAACACCACAATTCATCTATTTAAAAACAACTTAAACCATCATTAGATTATACATCCTAGTACCGGTACTCGTGTTAATTGACCATTTAGATTAGAAAATTAGCATTGAGTTTATAGAGGTGTTCATCAAATTAAAATCGTCGCGCTTCTTTAATTACTCCTTCATTTTGCCGAAATAATTTCACTTTTACTGATTTATGTTTCTAATAGAAAAAACGTGTTACACTTTTAATTTTTGGTATTAATTGTATTGTTCAACAGCATTAAAGTAATTGTAAAACATGATTACCATTATTTTTAGTTTCGGGCCTTCGAGTTTTAAGCCCAATTTAATACTTGCACATAAATATTTATTACTTTATTAGTTGAGTCAAAATGATGTTCTTAACAATTAATTTAAAAATATAACTTAATTTACTACCATTAATTAGCATCTTTTATTTATTATACTTAAGAAAACCACTAAATAAATTTAATTAAGAGAATTATATGAGGAATTTTTTAATTATGACTTGTAAAGCTGATGTTTCAAAAACAATTATTATAATATTATTTGTAATATAAATAAATCAACTATATCAAAATCCACCTAGGATTTTCAATATTAAATAATTTGTTATAGAAATTACTTTACTTAAAAGTGCAAATTGGTTGTTGCAGGTATTAAAATTTAGATTTAACACGTAAAATGGAAAATCTGTAGTATGGGATGTTTCTAGTAGTCTTGCTGATAAAAATATTGTTTCTTTCATTAAATCAGCTGGTACTAGAGCCGATGTTTCTCCAAAATTGATAAAAAATGAAGTGATCCAGATAATACATGGCAAAGATATTTGAATATGGAAAATTCAAAAGTAACTGATATTTTTGTGGGACAATTAAAGTCAGTTTGAAGTGCACACAATGTAGTTATTGCTATTGCTCAGTAACTGATGATCTTTTCTGGGACTTGTCGCTTTCAATACCTAAAAAAACAGAACCTATGAAACTTTCTGAGTACCTCAACAGTTTTACTAGAGAGGCAACCTTGAATGGTAATGAGAAGCCTATTTGTTCAAAGTGCAAAGAAAGAAGAAAATCTCTAAAATCACTTAAGATTTAAAAAATTCCTAAAATTTTAGTAATTCATTTGAAAAGTTTTTCTTGTACAAAAATAATTGGAGGGAAATTACATTTGATAGTTGATTTTTCCTTGGAGGAACTGGACATGACAAGTTATGCTGTTGAATCAAATACTAAATATCAATACAATCTCTAGCTTATCATCGACATTACTATCCATAAAACTGGCTCGAATATAATGATTCACGAGGAACTACAATTTCTACAAAGAACATAGTTAGTGCTGACGTATACATACAGCGATGTAGCATCAATGTGATGGAAACTTACCTACTTCTGACGTCATAGGCCCGCATTTGGTCGCTTAGATTGAAATGCTAATATAAAAACGAAGCCACTTTGGATATTTCTCAAAATTATAAGATTTAGAATATTGTTATGAATTTTTTACATCGTAAAAAGATAATTCACAAAATCTAATTAAAATTACGTTTATAAATTATGATAATAAATATAATAATTGTAAGCATTAATTTGAGAAATATATTAAATATCATGCGATGTGAAATGTGAAATGAGATAAAATGAGATGAAAGAAAAGAAGTGTTGTGGATGTAAATTATGATGAAGTTGGCATGTAGTTTAATGAAACGGGCTGATAGTAAGATGGTGAGCGGAGAGTGGTCTTGCAAATCCCTCTTTAGATTAATCAGTATTCTGTGAACGCGAGGCGAGACTTATATCTGCCGTAGAGATGAAATGAAATGAGGAAAACTTAGTAATTCCTCACCCCACGCTTTTCTCAAGCAGAAATTTCCAACCAACATCTTAGCTTTAATAATTTACAACGAGTCTAAAATAAATTAATTAAATGTTTAATTTCTAAATTATAAATTGCAATATGTAATCAAGAAATATTTATTAATTATACTAACTATTAATACACGTTAGTACTCATATATGTTAATTATTATATTATTGTAAATAACGATGATGTAAAACTTTTCGAAAAAGTAATATTGTATACTTGATTACTCCTAATAAATATAGTTACAAAGATCATCGCTTTTGACTAAATCGTAAATCTAAATTTTAATCAAGTTTTTGAGTCCAAGCCACCGTTTTTTTTTCAGGAATTTTGAGGCTTTACCAAGTTGGCTCGAAAGTTTCAACGTGCAGGAAAGTGGCAGGGTAAACGACACTACTACTACTAAAGGCTAAACCTTAAAGGAAAGGTGTGTTTTGCTAGCGACTATTTGGACGACGAAATCGCCGAGCGGAATACTTTGCTTAAGATGGGGAAATTGTGAGAAAGAGAGAGAAGTATAGCAACCATGGGTTATTTTATTTTTTTTTGCATAGTAACCATAAACAAACTAAATAAAATTTACATGATTCCCTTCCTTATAAATAACTCTTTGGGTTCCAGCATATTTTTTTAAATATGTGCCCCTGGAAGAGAGTAGTAGTGGAACTAGCACATTTTTTTCCACATTTCATCGTGTTTATTTAGAAGAAAAATTAGGTAAAACTTAAAGTACTACTTATAATTATAAGGGTCAGATAGTTTTTAGTTATTATTTTTTATGATTACTATGTAAAAGTATTAAAATAACAAAAGTCTTAAGGTGTGTTTTGCTAGCGACGGAAATTATGTTTTACGCGACTGAAAACGCCGAGCGGAATACTTTGTTTAGCAACGTGCAGCAAAATAGCAGCGTAAAGGACGCGTTGCTAAGCAATGTATTCCGCTCGGCGATTTCGTCGTCCGCGACGGAAAATTTCCTTTTGCTAAAGGTGTGTTTTGCTAGCGACTGAGAATCTTATCTACCATGTTGCTAAGCAAACTATTCCGCTTTGCGTTTGCATCGTCCGCGATGGAAAATTTGACTACTTCCTTTTAGTCATACCTAGGATTGATTAGGCTAAGTCCGTAGCATGTTTTTTTAGTTTATGTATTTGACCAGACATGCTAGTCAATCCGAAACTTTAGCTTCCGGTGGACTTTTCCCAATGAAATTGGTCAATTCTTAAGATTGACTAGGTAAACCTAGGATTAACCGTGATTTAGATTTTTCTGGTAACTATATAGTAAAACTGATTGTCTTGGTTTAAAAATGAAGTATAAATTATTAAAATTTGCAATCAATGAAAAATTACAGGGTGAGCTACAATGATTGTGGTCAATTCAAATTTCCTGCATAAAAATCTGTGTCTAGCTCATAGTAACACAACCTCATGTCAAAATTATAACAAAGTAACAAGACTACACAAAAGCCAAGGGGTAGGTCGAATTTTTATCGTTGCGTGAAAACTTCGGATTTTTGTATTTAGTTATTGTGCCTTCTGCTTCATAAACAACAGTTTTTATCACGACTAATATTTTTTTTGTGTTAGCATCTGTCTCGAAAATGAAGGTCATAATTTTCAATTTTTGACATTTGTTGTAAACTTCTAGAGGGAATTCGACGTTTTTTATTTTCAAAAACACAAAACCTTATTCAATAACTTGCCCTTGGGTTACTATGGGGTTTTCTTTTTAAATTTGTAGTTGTACTAACCTGCATATTTGGTTGCCTACATATAAAACCACAATCATTTTTGCTCACCCTGTATATTTTATAATAAAAAGATTGCTATCTAACGACAGGTAAGTTTCTGTAAATTCTCTTGTATATTGTAATGCAGAGAAAATAAATATAAAACATAGGCTTTTTTGAAAAAAAAAACATATTTACGCTCGGTTTATCCAAGATGTCTTTAGACACAGTTTCAGTAAGCTTAGCTCAGATTCAAGCACAACTTAAGTTGAGCTTGAGTTGCAATATGGCTTTATTCACGTCTTGGCTAGGGTCTGGATAGATTTGGCATCACCGCCACATAGCGGATGATAAGCTCCCAGTCTTCTTCAAATTGGTTGATCAATTAGCTGGTGGGTCTAAACTAATCATAAACAAATTGTAGTTGTAGTGAAAGTAGAATTTAATCTCTAATGTTAATTTCAAATGAATGCTAAATCAAAGAGAATATATGTATAATATTTACTCCCAAAAAGAGGCAATTTAGTTAATCTAAATATTTTGGAAATCTGCTCCTTATCCAAAATTTCAACATTTTATAAATTAGTGTTTGTTGGATAGATAGGATTGGTTTAACGAGTTTAGTTTATGTTTTCATGCCTAATCGCTCAAAATCAACGACTATAAGTTCTGTTTGAAGCGAGTCAGACGAGATTTCGCCGTGGTGCAAGCGAGTAAGCTGAATTTGGGTCCTGAGACGCAGCTTAAGATTTAGTTTGGTCTCAAGACTTGGTTTAAAAACATGATTTAATTTTTAGAATATTATTAACAAAATGTAATCCAATTGATTGCATACCGTCTGTTATAGACCGGGAGCTCATGACAGTTTTTGATCTCCGATTTCATACAGCATGCCTTTTGGAGGAGAGAATATACCCTATAATAACAAGTAAAAGCGGATATTAAACCCCTGCGCGGTTTCTGATCATATGGAAAATTGCATTTCTATTAGACACAAAAGTTTGTGTTTTCTCTGATTTAATATTGCATGCTCTTTTAGCAATAGATAGTTAAAATAAATTTAAGTCTTGAAAATTATAGGCATGTGATTTGCAGTGTCCCAAAGGGCTCAAACGGTCATGTGATCTTGTAATAAAAAAATATGATATCCGCGTTTTCATACTGGATGTCAATGAAAAGTATTAAAGTTTGTATCATAAAACCATCATAAAAAAAATTGGCATGCGCACCTCGTTGGCACAAGGGTGGAAAATCTACCTAGCATTTCCGGAAAATGTGCAAATATACCTAATGATGCTGGTAATTAATGTGTATAGGTTTATATTTACATGCGGAATCCTCAACTGAACGACAATGATTTAAGAAATGCAACTGATAAACAAAATGCTAGACCACAAAATGTAACTACAGAGTAGCCAATTAGTAGTTAGGCAATTCGAAGTGCCATTATATCACATCTTAGGACCGTTTGTTCAATAGAGGTCTAAAATCAAATTGGTTTTAATTGAACGACAGTATTTTTTAACTTAAATATTTCAGTTTTCGTTTATATTTTATCTTCTATTTGGTTTAATAATAGTTGGACACATTTTTTTGTTAATCTAAATTCTGAATTTAACTAACAATTTATTATCGTATTTTTCTTATTTTTTTATATGAGGTTTATTCATAATTTCGACTTTCTGTAGGGGGAGCTGTTTTGACAGAAACAGCTGATCCAATTGAGGAAAAAATTTACCTATTCTGTTTATAGTTTACTTTCGTACCAATTTTATTCCAAAAATACAATCTACAACACCGTCAATGTTTCGGAGATAGATTTTTTCTTCTTCAGGACTAAAAATTACAATTTAAACGTCACTAATTTATATGTCAATTGATAAAAGAATTTTGAAAAAAAATTTAAATTTTCTTTTTAAAACATAGCCCAATTTAACTTATACTACTGTGAAGTGTTGATTACTTGTTATATAGTATTATTCCTTATTTTAACTAATTATACATTTTTTTGATTTTAGAAATATTTAAAATTGTAATTTTTAGATCTGAAGAAGGAGAAAATTTATCTCCGAAACGTTGACGATGTTGTGCATTGTATTTTTGGAATAAAATTGGTTCGAAAGCCTATTGTTTTATTTATTCACACATATACGAACTCGAAATCATCCATTATTTTATAGTTTACATAAAAATCAATTATTTAATTAAATTTTAGCTCACAACACTATTAAAACCGCTAATATTCGCTTGATTTAGTGCGAATGTATAATTTGAAAACGATTTTTCTTTTTGACGTTTTACTCGGCGGGTTCAAAAAATTCCACCAGAGGGACTTTGGAATTCCGAGATCACGAATAGCATAATATAAAATTATTTTATATTTTAGGTTAGGAGGGCGTTGATGACCGCTTAGCTAATCTTGCAACTGAACCGAGTCTTAAATGTTCATGTAGAAATACAAAGCTGGTCTGAGATGTTATCTCCCATTTACCTATCAAATTGGTATACCGGTAAATGTGTACATTTACCGATTTTGTTCTACCGTAACAAACAGGTGCTAAATTTGAAAACTTATTCCGAAATCAGTGAAGTGAAATACAAACAATAATAAAAATTCATTAAGTATGAAACTTTATAATTGTAAATTATACAATATGAATTTTCTTCACACCTTGAAGTTTGATGAAACCCCATTTCAACAATTTCCATTTTCATTCCACTTTATATAAAAAAAAAAAAAATTGGATGTTTGTATTTTCATCCAAAAAAAGGTCGTATAACCATTATGGCCGAAATAAGAAAAAAATAAGTTTGGTTCATTTTAGGCCAATCCATTGGCTAAAAAAATATTCATTTGTCTTACTGCATTGTAGACTAAAAAGTGCGAGTATAATGTCAAAAAACCTTTTTGGTATCACTGAAAATAAAGAAGTTATAGCAATATTTTGAAAATCGCATTTTCTTGTTTTATCTACGAATTATTAAAATAAGAACAAATCTCTACAACTTTGTCCATTTAACCGACTTTCTATCTCCAATAATAACAAAGATGTATACAGGATGTTATGAAATTAAGAAAAAAAACTTTTTATCAATATATTATATCCAAATTTCTGGCTTTACCAAATTGATGTAGAAGTAATGACTTTTTAGTCCGAAATGAATTATGGAACAAAATTACGAAAAAAGAACCTTTTACTTTAATCATAAAAAAGTTTACGCTATTTTTAACTTCAAAGCTCACTGATATTAACCTTTCCAAGTTTACAAAAAAAATTGAAAAAATAAGGAAATTAATCTGAATTGCATTGTGATTCACACCAAATTTCAATCCCTTTTCAAGAAAATGACGAAACACCTAATGGTGTCCCTTTCACGATTAGTTATTAATCAAACATAAGGATTGAAGTATAGAATTTAGATAATATTTTATTTTCAAAAAAGGTTGTGTTTAATTTTGGAGGTTTAAATCTTAAGTTATATAGTTAATTATGTTACCTAAGTTCTCTGCTCCAGAATATCCGAGAAACTGAATTCATGTTTGATTCTTTTTATTTATGAATTTTTTTTTACATTTTGTAAATGATTACTGTTCCAATTCCAATTATATTTTCTTAAATCTCGATGTACTGATGTGTGGCAAAAATATGTGACATAAAATTAAAAACACTGTAACTCCAAAATTAAAAAAAGATAGAACACTACTTTTTTGGTTTTGTCACAAAGAAATTTAATAAAGAACAGGACATTTTGTACTGTCAAAAACATATTTATTATTTTACATGTCCAAGATCAATAAACAAATGTGGACTTTCTTTCATGTCAAAAATATGTGTTTTACTTATTAATAGTGAAATCTGAGTCAAAACCTTTGATTAAAATTATGTTAAACATTAATTATTCGTAATAAGAAATAAATTAATTTACAATATTCGAATAGTTGGCATGAAATTAAAGTGCATCGCACTTGTTAGGCACCTGTGCGTAAAGCATAAATGTAATAATAATTGCCACCAACTTCGAAGGAAGTCAACTTTACAAAAAAATTATTCCGATTGTTTTTATTATAATTTGCCTTTATTATAATTTTTATTTCTCCGTTAATTAAATCTGACTTTTATTACCTGCACAAATTAACACAGAGACTACAAAGACTCATCAAATTACTTAATTAAAATATCTTATGAAATTGGAAAAGGATTTAAAACACATATTTCTAAAACATTTTCTAATTATCCAAGAAATTGTATTTTTTTAATAAAGATGAAAGTGAATTTTTAGATAATTAATAAACAAAATTAGGAGGAAAATTTAAGTACATGATCTTTGATTCATAATAGTTTCGTAAAATATTCTATCTCTAGAGGAAATACAAAGCAATTAAATAATTTCAATGAAGGTCTCTTACTATAAAATTGTAAATTTGTATTGTACAACATAAAAAAACTCGAATTTTCATAAATGTTATCGTTAGGTTAGTTTGTGATTTCGAGTTGGCAGTATGCAATTTTCCAAAGTACTGATACTACTTGAAAGTACTATCAATCTTTTTTATAGAGCAACTTTTCTTTCTTGAATTTTTATAATTTGAGTTGTCCCTACATTAAGCTAACGAATTTAATCATAATTAACTTGGAATATTTATGGTGCAAAATAATTTGGAAGTAAATCTTTATTATTTCCTATGGATTCTTTTTTAGTTACTTCTTTAAAAAGCTAGCTTTGGTTTATATTTATATAAAAATGTAAAAAAATCAAAATTTAAAGTAACTAAGTATGAATATTATTCAGCTGGCATTTAAATACGAACGGAAAAAATTAATATTTTATTTTATTCCTTGGCTTACTTATATCCTTTTTCATTTTTTTAAACAGTTTTAAAAACCCTGTTATAGACTTAAATCAAATTTGACTTTTTTTTTTTGGACATTTACTACCCATGTGCCAATTATCTAACAAGATTATTTTGCAACAAATAGAATGAAATAAATCTTTGATTATAACATGGAACACCCTGTATTAAATCTAATTCTACTAGATGATACTACAATGATACTACAATGATAAATTATGTTACTTATTGTTACTTGTGCCGGAGTTCAAATATTTTTTTTATTATGTAATCTAAGATTCATTTTCATTCTTAATTAAATTAACGGTGCTAATTTATAATTTGAAATATTTTTCCTGTTCTTGTTTGTTTCCCTGATGTGTGAATAAATCGATTTGCAAAGTTGTATTAATCTTCATTACCGAGGCGTTATGAATAATTTTTCCATCTTGCAATCCTAATGATCCGTAATTAAACAGTAATTCCCTTAAAATTATTAGAAATTTAATTATCTTATTTAACAATTCTATTCATTTGCTCTAATTATACTCCGTCTCTAATTAAAATCCAGTGATAGTCTTGGCGTTATTAAAATCTTTTTTGTAATAAAAAGTTAAAAAATAAAATTTATTTTATACTCATCAAAATTTTATGTAATCACATTTAATTATTTTTTATTGTATTTCTTAATTACGGTTATATATTTAAATGTTTTACAAAATTATAATTTTTTTGATTTTATGAAACTAGGGTGTGCCGTAAACTTGAAATAAGTAGCTAAGAAGAGGCGCACTATGTAATTATCAATGTAACACTAACGACTCTTTGAGTGGCGTGTGAGTTCATTTTCTTAACAATTACGCCGACAATTAACGCTAATGAAAAATGTATTATTGATGCTCTCACTAAATTTTGTTGATTTAATTAAGCATATGTGTTTTAACATGTAAATACAGTTTTTTTAATTTGACGCCATTATTTATAATTTTATCAATTTTTTATTTAAATTTGGCCAAAATTATCACAAAGTTTAAAATTGTACTAAAAAAAATAACCGGACAAATTAGCAATAATTTATCAGTAATTAGCAATATTCAATATTATCATTAACTGATGCAGCAGTTCGTGGTCGATCAAACTTCTTAGAATATATTTATATCAAATTTCATACAACCTATATTTTTACATGAAAAGATGGTATTTTAAAAATTAAAATTGCACCTTTTCCTGGCTATTTTTCTAAAAAATTAAATACCTACGCCAATTATGATTTTCCCCGAAATTGAACATCAATTTGTACAGGCAATATTACCATGAAATCCGTTAGGCCCTGGCCTAGGCCCCAATGATAAGGGATAAGGGGTGTAGTAGTACATAAAAAAAGTAAAAAAATATGTGATACATGGTGATCAGTTTTAGTTTTAATGTAGTTTTATGAGAGTTAAATGAAGATTCCATTCAATAACCACCAGAATAGATGTAACAGATTTAATTCAAAAAAGGGATATATTGGAATTTGCAGTCATGACAATAATTTGCAACAGAATTTTTGAAAGAATAAACTCCACCAATAAATCTTTGCCAAAAGAATAAGAAAAGTTCATATAAACTAATGTCCAATTTCTGTTGTCAAAAAGTAGGTTTTAGCTCGATTATTTCAAAACACTCAAGTTTGTTGATATCAAAATGGGCGTTGCCAAGCGGTTTATAGGTTATTTAATGATTTTACTAACCTGACATTAGAGCTGCCAACTACCAGAAAAGTTACTAAAATTGAAAACTACAATATTTTATTTTAAATAGGTAAAAAGGCGTAAAAAAGAAAAAAAATCTACAAAAATCCCGTTCATAAGTCGATAGCTACGCGGGTCGTATTTTAAAATTGAGTGCATGCTACAATATGCGACTTATGAAGCTCGTTTTTTAGAATACTATTTTAGTCTTAGAAATTAATTGCTTTTTGTGAAGGTCCAGGACAAGACATAACAACTTTAAATGGAACCGAGGCCTTCAAGATATGTGATATAGTATATTAAGAGAGTGTGAAAATAGCCGAACGAGGCGCTAACCGAGTGAGGATACTACACGAGCACGAAATTCACTTTCTTGCGAGTTGCGAACGCTATTTTTGCGACGACCACGGAGATTTTGCGACCATTTTATTTTGCTTCCTAAGGGAGCTATAGCCCTTCAAAGGTGTTTGAGGAAAAGAAAGGTTATACAAATTAAAAATACCCTTAATTTAATTAAAATATCCAAAAAAATCAAATAAAGACATAGATTTTATAAGACGTGTATTGTAGAAAAAAGTAGATACCTAACGTGCCGTAAAATATCGTTAAAACGACCAGCGCGTGATTATGTGCATTTTTCTCTAAAATGGTGCATTCTACAGAGTTCGTACAAGAATACCTTTTTTATCTGAAATTGTTTGGCCAACATTATTTAAAAAAAAATCTTAAAAAATGAATCCCTAAAAAGTTATCCCAGATTTTATTACCATCCCTCTCCAAAAATACCCTTTAGAAGCATGCAAAAAATTCAAAATAATCAGGGAAACATATCCAAAGCGTATTATGATTCACACCAAATTTGAAGTTTCTACTATAAAGCGTTTTCAAAAAACCTACAAAAACCTTCTTTTTTACACCATCTTTGAAGGTTTGTAGCTCCTTTAAGAAGCGAAATCGGACATATGTTAATTTGAAGTTTTTATCTTAAGATTAGTTGTAGAATCTGCTTAAAAATTTTAGTGGTTTAATTTCGACTCACCCTGTATAATGATTTTAATAATAAAATAAGTAATATTAGCGGGGTTAAATATAAATTTTTATTTGAACATTCCTTTTTTGCAAGTTCAAAAAAATCCAAGAGAGGGCTTTCGGAATTCCTTCGCAGCGCCTCTATCAAAAATTACAAGAAGTATTTCAGAGTTTCAAAACAGAAAACCAAAGTCACTAGTGTAGCAATGATAGATTTTCTAAACCACTAATATGAATGACAAATACGATTTTCTCATATTTCATTACATTTTTTATTCCTGTTTTATTTATTTTTTAATTTTCATTTGAATATCTTCATTTTTCATTTGTATTATTTCATCTATACTTAGGACTAATATTTTTATTTTTATTGGTGAGAATTCAGAATTCTTAATTTATATTAAATACGAGTAGGTATATTTGTTTTTTATCTAACTGTTGCTGTTTTAAGTAAATTTAATTTTTTATTATAATAAAAGAAAATAAGTACCAAGAAGGGATACCGTTGATAAACTTAAATAAAATTATTACATTCAAATTAAGTATTGGGCTCCGAAATTTGCTAAGGCCAGTTAATGGCTAATTCAATGGAAAATAGGCTCTGTGTGCAGGCTGTCCCAACTAAACCTTTCTATAATTTATAGAACATGATGAAACAGGTCAATTTGAAACTGGAAACTTATAATTGTGCGGGAGATCTACATCGCAAAAATTGATTCGCCAGACAATTTCGCTGGCTAGTAGTTTTAAAATTTCACGAAGAAAATGCTTGGAAAATGTACAATATTAAATCATCTAGCACCATATGGCATTTAGTTTATATTACTTAAACAGAAACCATACATTTTGGGCGGATACAGTCTTTACAGGTTAGTCTATAAAGTTCGTTTTTTGACGTTGTGTGAATTTGCCGTTTCTTGACCATTTTTAATTTAACCCATTTGATAATTTTATAGATTTTCGTCTAAAATATGAGGTAATGTGATCACCGTATAATTTAATTGGCTAATAAAATGTTTGTTTTAGTCCGAAATAACGATGCTTTTGTATAATATGTCACTTCCAAATTCGAACAGCTCTAGACTTATTTGTACCCAGCCAACATTTATGGCGACTATTTTCCGTTAGGTTTTTTTTCGTTTAAAATTAAATTAAACCAAATGCCAGTTAGTACAAGATGATCCAAAACTGTAGAGTTTCCAAACAATACTAATGCTATTTAAAAAGCAATAGTTGGTTGCTCTAGCAACAAAGTAAGAAACGATATACAAAAACTAAAAATGGTAAAATATGCACTGAATTTAATCAAAAAAGTTCTGTTATTAACTTTTTTATGTAACTCTTTAAATTAAAAAATTACAGATATCATGCGTTACTTTTGTTATACCCCGTCTGTATGTATACATATATGTATTCCTTTTAAAAATCTATTTCTAATAAAACATTTTTTGTAAAAAAAATTCTTTTAAAAATAATTTGCTAACATAAAAATTGAAAGGTCCAGGAAAAAAAACTATAAGTTGTTTCATGAAATTTCTGCCCAGTCCCGTTTTTCACAGACAAAATTTGTCCCGAATTTTATAAATTTGGGGGGTCAATTTTGTAAACTTTTGCTTGACGCCCAAAAATTACTAGTTACATCTGTGTTTCAATCCAAAAGAAATTGGAAATTAAAAAAAGGGGGCCAATATACCAACTTCTGCTATTTGTGAAGAACATTGTGTGCATAATAAGCGTGTTATCTAGTACCAAGATAATCCAGAACAAAGAAAACCTGGAAAGGTTCTCAATGCAATCCCATATAGGCTTCGTCCGTCAAAGATACAAACCCATCAACGAAAATATGAAAATTTTGATAAAGTTTTTCTGTTGGTGTTTGGTATTTGAGTGAAAGATTGAAGAAATTTTTTTGAAATGGTAATTTGTATTTTACATTTAAAATCCCATGCAAGCAAAAATTCAATGCAAACATCAGATCTCCTATAAATGGTCTATTTTAAGAATTTGTGACAAGTGTTAAAAAGGATTTAGAGAAGAAGAATTTCCTTTAAAAGCTCTCCTTCTTCTGAATAATGCCACTTGTCAATGCAATGAAAACATGTTAAGAACACCTGATGCATATTATCAGTGTATGTTTCTCCATGTAACACTAGAAAAAACCAATATAAAATCATTGAAAACATTTTATACATATACAGGGTGAGTCGGGAGGAGTGCGTCAAACTTCTGGAGTGTATTCTACATATCAATACACGGTAAAAAATCAAAATGTTGTTATTTTTAATTCATAGAACGTTTTAAAAGATATCCCCACTTGCCTAGAAACATTTTTAAGTTCTTCTATGAACACTAGCCATTTCTCATTTAAGTTCTTAGTTTTTTGATTAAAGCTGCAACTTTAAAAATACGTCGAATTAGTACATCCCCAAATCTAGCGTTTTCTTTATAAACCTTAATTTTTAACCAGTTCTTCAAGCAAAAATCTAATGATTAAAAGTCTGAGGACCTTTAGAACAAGTTAAAACCACCGCGACCCGCGACTAATCTAATTCCAAGAAAACTTTATATTTTTTAAAACTCACCCTGTATATTATATGAGTTGTTAAATTCCCTGGTCGGTAAGAATGTTGAGGAATTGAAAAAGATAAATTTACGATATCTAAAGTTTATGATTTCTATGGCCTGCTATTTATGTGCTGCTCAAAAAAAACTTGAAAATCAAAAATTACCATCAATTCTTAATTCCATATTATTAATTTATCCAGAGTCTTTAAGGGTAGGTTGCAAGAAACATTTTAAAGTCGGTTTTAGTTAAAAACCAAAAGCTTAAATTGACAAGAATCGCAGTTTATCTCTTTGGCGATTACAAATTTAAAATGATTTGTTCTCCCAAAATAGATAGATCTGCCTTATTTTCTTCATAAAGTAGTGAATTTTGCTTATCTATAGCTGAAGCTTTGATACCTATGTCAAAGCGAGACCAAAAGCATTTGAAGATAAATGAATGATATCAAAATATATTTGAATTCAATTCATATTTATATTTGATCTCAATGATTTACAACTAAAATGTTTTTGGTATTTTTGGTCCCATTTCCTTTAGATATCCAAAACTTCTTTAGCTTTAAAAACAAAAACTTTCGGTTTTTCTGTTTTTACAAAATGCGGTGTATTCAAATTCAATATTTCACTTTTCAGTAAATTTTTCATCGTAACATTTAGATTTGTTTTTCAATCCATAAATAGAAATTATAAGAAGCCTTCTTCTTCTTTCTTCTTGAAGAAGATAAGAAGAAAATAGTATTGATGAAATAAAAGTGATTGTGATTTTATGAAAATCAAAGAGATGGAATCGTCCCCACGCTTTTTATAGCAGGAGAACGAAGTTAAAAGTGCTTTCCTAACGTCTTACTGCATGGCATATTAAATTGAAATTTTTATATGACTTAACCAATCGGCTGTGCAATGTTGAAAGCCATCTGAAGCAGGAGTGGGCACCAATGGGAGTCTGGAAGGAGGTAGGAGTGGTTATGTTGATTTGTTTCTGCATATTCGATACACGTAGCTGCTTAGCATTGCATTTGTTGGGAACGCATAACCGGATAATTCCTGTTCGACCTTGTTTTCAGTTGACCATCACCATTTAAGTCAAATGTACTCGCTTTATTTCCGTTGTGTACGTTACCATTTTTATACATTTTAATATTGATTGCTTTCGATTAATAAGTAATTCAATGCGTCCTTTAAGCAAAATGATTTTAAACGAGCCATTCTCTAAAACATACCACGGATTTATTTCAATTAATGGAAATATTCATCGAAAGCAAGTTTTTGCCTTGCAATCCCACGAAGGCATTAAACCAGAAAAATAAGGCATTTTTTATTTTGATAGATAGGCTCGCGGTTCAACAACTGCATAAATAATTTTAAACGATAATATACATTCATTTCGTATTTATTTATTAATGTATTGAAGTTTTTTTCGCAAGCAGCCATTGACAGGAATCATTTAAATGGAAAAATTTATTATAAATACATCACATTATACATATTAACTAAAAGAAACCGACTCGAGTAACTTTTACAAATGTAAATTGTATAATTTTATGGAGATATTATTAAATGCTCATGAGTAACGTCTATAAAAATGATGGCCGCAATGCGCCCAATTTCCTTAAAAGGTACCACTTTGCGTTTTAAAGCTTATAGTAGAAAAAAATGTTCAGCGAGTCGGAGCGAAATTAATTTAGCGTGAAAAGCTGATACTTACAATCGTTTTTTAAATTATAAGAAAGACATGCGTGTGCTGAGGACTTTTGCAGGAGTCTGGAAGATTCGTGCGTCCAGCGACATTAAACGATTAGCAACGGTATTTATTTGTTAAATTAATAAGAATAAATACCCTTTTTATTTTCTTAGACTTTAACTTGAAAATTACAAAATTAATTAAAGTTTATTATGGGTCAATAATTAAAAAGTTTGATTTTTTAAATTGATAATGCTTACAAGACAAAAGACTGAAACAATCAAATCATAAAAAGTCTACTTGGAAGAACACCAAAAGAGGAAACCAGAAAACTTAAATAAATATAAATAAAAAAGATCATTTTTCACGTGACTTCTACCTATAAGGTGTCCTGAAATTAATGAAACGATTATTTGAAGCTTGGAGCTAATTGCTACATGAGTAAATGTATACTATGTTGGTTATAAAACTCCCTTTCGCTTCAGCTATCAAATTTATTTAAAAAATCTTAACAGTTTCTATCTAATTCAACTCATCAATGCATTTTAATCAATTTCAAATTAAACAATATCTCAATTGTTTACATGGACAAAACAAAATTCAACTTTAATACCATTTATCAAGTTGTCAACTTATCAATTGGCTTTTGACTATACAGATGCCACATATTCTGTTAACGAGAATTGGGTACATATTACAGAAACTGAAATTACAGGGTGTCCCATAAATGGTGAAAGAGTTCTTCACTACGTTTTGTTGGGTACCCTTTTGAGTGGAGGAAGTTGTAAGAGTAAAGACTATCTAACAAAATATACGACTATACACAGGGATGCACAAAAAACGACCAACGATGTAGCTTCGTTATTTCTTATCCGATTTTAATAAGTGATATGTCAAATTAAATGGTTTGAAGAATACTACTATCAGATATCATATAATAAAAGATGAATTTTGTTTTTCAAAACATCAGAGGTGGGGATGGCCACTTTTCTTTTTCAAATGGCAACATATTTTTTCGATTGCAAAAAATCATTAACAAAAATAATCTAAACCAATTATACCAATAATTTTTTTCTAAATTAATTTTTATAATTTTTTTTCTTATATTTTTTAATTTTTTTTATTATTATTAATTTTTTCTAATATAATTCAATTGTTTTTTTTTTGTCTTTGTTTTTGTTTTTGAGTTTTCAGTTCATTAATAATAAACTAAAAAACAAAACTTAAAAAAAATAAAAAACTCAAAACTCAAAAACAAAAAAAACAATTGAATTAAATTAAAAAAATATTGGTATAATTGGTTTAGATTATTTTTGTTAATGATTTTTTTCAATCGAAAAATATATGTTGCCATTAGAAAAAGAAAAGTTGCCTCCTCCTCCTCTGATGTTTTCAAAAATAAAATAAATCTATTATTATCTGATTGTAGTATTCTTCAAACCATTTAATTTGACATATCACTTATTAAAATCGGATAAGAAATAACGGAGCTACATCGTTGGCCGTTTTTTTTGCACCCCTCTGTATATACAGGGTGCTTAAGAAGTCGCGGGCACGCTCCACGGTATGTTGTTTGGAAGCAATCGCAAAACAAGGGTAAAATTATTAAAAAAATATTTGGATAGAAATTCCGAAGTTATTGACATATTTTAAAGAAGTAAACTTGACAACATTGTTTTCAAAGTTGACATTGAAGATACCATTCTTAATATTTTATTCAAATTTTTGGTAAGTTATGATTACAATCTAATAAAGATAATAAAGTTGAAATTAACATGACATTTTTTAAAAGTGTAAGAATTAATTAGTCAAAATGTAGATTATTTTATTATTGGTAATTTTTATTTAAAACAAATAAAAAAAATTAAATTTTAAGTAGATGTTCGAAGTCATTTTTATCAGATTAAAGTTCCAGGAAACGAAGAAATAATTTTAATATTTTTGCATTGTTGCCATATGTCATTTTTTTTAATTTTTGTCAATTTTATTATAAATTATAAATTTTAAAATGCTAATACATCATCAACATAAACTAATATTTTTTGTTTAGAAATGCAATAACAATACAATCATCTTTATGTTCTGTACTATAAAGAGCAAAAATAACTAAAAATGTACAAATAAAATTTTTAAGTTTGAACACTCATATCTTGAAGAATCTGCCAGAGGGATGTTTTTGAAGATTGTTCCCTTATCTCACGAGTGCTTCTTAACAACGTAGCGTAGAGCGTGTTCGCGACTTTTTAAGCACCCTGTATATTCACTAATCGCTATGTATTGAACTATATGACTCAATTACTCTAGCAATATTATGGCTAGTCCCACATTTAGTGAGTTCTACTGTCGAGCATTTCCGAAATAGTTTGTGTAATATTGCTGTGATTTGAACCTTTTGACCTTTGTTTTTTAAATCCATGCTGATGAATTGAAGACTCCAATATTTTAGAAAAATTACTTAAAATCTCCTTTAACACCATATTTAAAAACCGAGCAGATTTTAACAGTTTTCCAATTTGCAAGGAAAGTATCAGATCAAAAATGCAAGAGGCTGGATTAAAATAGGTGCACAATCTTTTATATGAATTCAGATATATTAGTCTCATCTTGATGTGAAAAGGTAAAAACTTTGAGTATTGTACTGATACATGAAATCATATGTATACTTTCTGAATATGTATGAAAGCAAAGCTATCTCACTAATATCAAAAACAAGAACAAAGGCCGAAAATTTTTGCAATCTCTTATTTTTCTTATATTTTGTACATTGGCTTTTTCTGAAATTTGCTTGAATTCTTTCAATCCCAATTTGTTTCTTACGACTTTTTTATAAAGGAGGTTTCAACCTTCAAGTTTTTAACTGTCAAAATTTTTACGATTTTACCAATATTTATAGTCTTTATTATTTATTTAAAAAATGCTCCCATAGCCTGATTAAAAAGTTTATCCAGCTTCCAGTAAAATTTTCTAGTACCCAAAGACATTTTGGATCAGCGCTTAATTTCAATTATTCATTAGGAGTTAGGAGCCATGCAATTTTAAGCAACCAGCAGAGTAGGTTTTTCAAAATTATTAAGAAGTTTACTGGAAGCTTGATGAACTTTTTAATCAGGCTATGGGAGCATTTTTTAAATGAACTATAGAAACTAGAAATATTAGCAAAAACGTAACAACTTTGATATTTAAAAACTGTGAGGGTTGAATCCTCCTTAAATCTTTATGACTACATTTAGAAACAGTCACAAAGATGCAAAAATTAATATGTTCAGAAAAAATTTAAAATGTATTTATTTAACACTCGGTGTCTTTAAAACTTTTTTGGGGCGTATATCACCCATTGGGACAGAAAACCGAAAGGGTCAAGTCAGCTAATAGCAAAATTTTGATTTCTTCTGCTGTATAATACAAGTAGCACTTTTTTTTGGCCAAGTTCATATTTTTATGTGGATCTTTTTTCATATTCCATTTATCTACCGTTATTTTGGAATATTCTTACTTTGGGTACTAATTGGTTAACAAAAGTTCTTAAATTTTTGTTTCTGTTAGATTCTTTTGATCGTACACATTTGGGATACCTTAAACAAATCTATTAATTGTAAAATTTAATTAAAATTTGTAGTAGATCATAAAGTATACAATTTTATTATAAAAATACAAATTAAGATGAGTTCAAGAAAATAGCTTTGTAATAAAGATTTGGTGAGTAGATATCGCCCGTATAAATTTCAGGAATATTCAAAACTCTCAAGTGATTGCTGTAAATGCAGTAATATTAATTAATTCATTAAAATGGAAAGCTATATGGAGGCGACCGTTTAACGAAGGTACCCTTATGTGACATATGCTGAAACAGGCGCTCCACGAGGGGTTCATTACAAAACAGCAGCAGATAATTATCTACTTGACATGACAATTGCCCAATTAAGTAGCATTCGATTTATTAAATTAATACCAATTTCCACACGCCTAATGTAATTAACTTACAAAGGTAAATTATCAATAAATTAAATAAGTTATTTTCAATTTAGATTTTACGAGATGCTTTTATGTTAATTTTGTAATTGATGATAAGATATCAAGTGTAAAAGGTTATAATTTATATGTTGAAAGTATGTTCATGAGGATTTATACCTTTCTTTTAAATCTTTATGCGATTCCCTTTTACACCAAAAAATAATTTTTCTCAAACTGTTTCAATTTTAAAAGTGCAATATATTTGAAAGTTAAAATAACAGTAGTGGAAGGCACGTCCAGAAAGAACAAAGTGTAAAACTTTCCGAGAATTTTCTTTGGGATATAAAAATTCTTTCCCAAAGTAAATCGCTTATATTAAATGGATTTCATCTGGGAATTGATGAGCACCTTAATTTCAACAAATGCGCCCATAAAGCAGCGCCTCTACCATCAAGATGGTGCACTTCACCTCATCAACATAGGTTGCATTCAAAAAGATAAAACATCATGTTTACACTTCCTTTCCTCGTTTGAATAATGAAAATTAAAAAGTAAGCTGAGAAATAAATTTATAACCCGACATGCATTTTTTACATTCATTTGTGTATCGCTGTGTCCATCTCCCATTATTTCTCAACACTTGGAAATAATTAAAATGTTAATGTAATAAATTTATTAAGTTTAAATAATGATTTATATGATTTGTTATTAGTAGTCAGAGCGTAAAGGTTTGCGATATTAAGGGTGCAACTTGAAATAAGGCGGAAAATAATGAGTTCTGGACGTGACGTCATTATAAGTAGCACCCGTTATTTATACCTTCTTATTTCGTTCCCGCGAGGGCGGAAAATTAACACGCCACTCTAGTTTTTACTGATTAACTGCACTTGACAAGAATAACTATCGCCCAATGTCTGCCGTTTTAAATTGTTAACGTATACTTTATTTTTCCATGACATCCTATTTGTAACAATATTTATAATTACTAAAATTAAATTCCTAATGGTTTAGAAAAAAACCACACATTTAAAAGTGTACAAAAAGGTATTTTCTACTTAGATATTTTTTATTTCTGGGTGATGACAACGGTTTAAGGAGAATTTACATTTGATTCATCCACAGTAAAAGAAAATCAATGTACACCTAGCTTAGTTTTTGATTCATTTTAGAACTTTAAGGGTGGATTGTACAAAAAATGTTAAGTTAATGGTGCAATTCAGGGCAAATCTGTAAATCCTTAGTTCTTACAGGAAACACCTGTAAGCTTAGTTGTATGGGTTGTAATGTAATGTAATGTAATGTAAAGTTGCTCCCAGCTGGAAGTAGGACAAAGAATACGCGATCGTGATTATTTTTGTCCTACTTCCAGCTGGGACCAACTGTACGGGTTGTATGTAATTGTAATTTCCATGATAACCTTACAATGATGGATATTTCCTGTAAGGACTTATTGTTTTGCACAGAATTGCACCATAAAACTGGTTTTAGATTGACAAGTATGACAGAAAATATATGCAGAAACTGTCACTCTTGTCAGTTTAAGCTTGGTTTTAGTTAAAACCGAGGTCAACTTAAACTGTTTCATGCAACCCACCCAAAGTTACACTTTTATTACTATAAAAATAAATTGACTGTTCACTTTAAGTACAAACAAACGCTCACAAACACGAGATTACATGAAATGTGAAAGTAATGAATACGCCTTAAGATGCGGACGGGGTTCTTTCAAATTTCTTGTTTGGGAACGCTAGCTATTGGGTCAGAATATTTCTTTTGTGTCCTCGATATATTTGCCCATGATTGTACATAAAAACCACTTTCATCAAGGGAGATCATTCATTCGTTTCATCTTTCTTTCACTTTGAATGAAATAAAAATGAAATTTTGACACCTTTTACGTTGTGGATGAATCATCCTGAAGGATTATCTAGAGTGTAAGGTGTAAATTCATCTTTAGCTTGAAGGGATGTTTTTTTAAATTTTTAAAGGAAACTTAGAAATTTGCTAACATCCACAAATAATTTCATTCGCAATATCACTTTTTCGAGAATTTAATTTTTTCGCTATCACCTTTCTACGAGAAAGCTCTTTCATTTGTGCAGACATTATTAAGTGTGATTTTATCTATGATTAACTGTGATTTAAGAAGTTTCCAAGAATCAAAATAAAACAACTCGAACAAATTGTAACGTCGATGAAACATTTTTGTGACAATAAATAAACTTTTTCTATCAAGATTCTATTAGTTTTATTTTTGACTGGGATACGTCGAATGCTATGAGGAAAATAGCGAATGAGTGGATCATAATCATACAAAGGAGTACTTTTCATTCGGTTTGAAAATCTGAAACTGATTTCACAATTACTTCCATTTATAAATGGTTCTATGGGTTATGGGGTAGTTTATCACATTCTTAGAGAAAACAGATCATAATATGAATTTACCTTGAAACAACTAATAATCTCCGATGTGTGTTGAATGTGTTGAATTACGTGCGATGAATTGATATACGTAAATTTGGCTTAGCTTTCAAAAAAATTCAAAAAATTTAAAAGCTTTCAAAAAATCTGAAAAAAATTGAGAAATTATATCTTAAACGTATTAGTCTTCACACCAAATTTCAAATCTTTATTACAAACCGTTTTCAAATAAATGACAAAAAACCTAGTTTTAGTCAATATTTAAAGGGCTGTAGCTCCCTTAGGAAGCGAAATCGGACACATGTTTATAGAAAGTTTTTTTCTTAAAATTATTTGTAGAATCGCCTCCTAAAGTTTGCCCGCTAAATTTCTGGACACCCTGTATAGGATTTGAAATAAATTTGGGTTCAAATCTTTGGCAATTCTTGTGATAAAACCAAGAAGCTTAAACGCCGAGTTAACACTATTTAAAATGTGAGATCGAAATGTAAGAGAGGAATCAAAGAGGATACCCAAGTCTTTGACTTCATAGACTTTATGTAAAGTAGAAAGTAGTAATTTTATAATAACGATTAGATTGTGTCTTTTTCCTCGAGAAGGTAATAGATTGACATTTACCAATATTAAGATAAAGTATATTACTATTACACCAATTTACTAAATTGTTAATATCTTCCTGTACCTTCTCGTAGTCTTCAGGTGATTTAATAATTTTGAACATTTTAAGGTCATCGGCAAACAAATAACAACTGTATCGGTTCGCAATGGGAACCCTGCGGGACCCCTGATGTAACATTTACATTGCTAGACATTTTTTGGAAATGTGTACCCGCTGATATCTGTTAGATAAAAAAAACTGTTTATCCAATTTATAATTTTCCCAGAGAACCCTATTTTCTTCAATTTTAATATTAGCAACCCATGATCTACTCTATCGAACGATTTTGAAAAGTAAGTATATATTGAGTCTATCTCTAACTGACCCTCTAGAGCGTCCGGCAGAAAGGTGCTGTAAAGTATCAGATTTGATACCGTTGACTTTCCATTAGTGAATCCATGCTGTTGATCGATAATCAACGACTTAGAGAACCATGCTAATTGAATGAAAATGAGCTTATCAAATAGTTTTGGAATAACTGAGGGTAGATTGACTCGTCTATAATTTTAGATTTGCTGACGATCTCCAGATTTATATATTGGAGTTATGAAACTTGATTTCCAAACTATCGGAAAAGTTTCATCCTTTATTGGCCTAGAAAACAGCAAAAATATGAGTCTAGCTAAAGTGAAATTGCACCTTTTTAGAAAAAAAGTTGAAATTCCATCTGGACCAATGGACATGGAATCCTTAGCAGACGTTATAGTTTAGAAACTAAAACTATGCTTTCATGAACACATACATAGATCGGAGAATCGGTGACTCTTTGCATACAATTTTCTACGTTACTTTGGAAAATGAGTGCAATTCTGTGAAAATCTATAAGTTGTTATAGGAAAAATCTGTAATGTTTGTTATATGGTTCCATGGTTGCTTTAAAGATGTTTCCTTTAAGAGCTTACAGATTTGTACAGAAATGACCTATTAACCAACTGTTGGCCATTTAGTTAAAACCGTTCGTGCAACCCACCCAAGTACCTAATTAAATAAAATTATCAAAAAAAGTTATTCTATTTTTTCCAAAATATAAGTAATTAGTACAACCCTTTTCTTTATTAAACCTTGATGCACGGTACAATGCTTAAATAAATTGGTGATAGTAGTAAATACTTTTTAAATTACTTTAATTCAAGCAATTGGATTTGGTTCTTGGTTTACTTATGTATTTATTTAAATTTCAATAAAATTAAAAGTTGTTCTACTTTTTTCCATTACTGTACTTAAACAATCAGGTGGGTCATGGTTTAAAGTTAAAAGAAAAATCATATTAATCTTGTGTTGTTAAAAATACTTTTTTAAAAATGTGGAATTGTAAATTTAGAGTTAGCTGGAAGTAATTAATTCTAAAAAGAAATATCCAAACGGTTTGTTCAATAAAAGTATCCAATTATTTTAAATGTGATTTGATTCAAATGGTGATTTTATTCTCTAGTGTAATGATAAAAAGTCGCGTTTGCTGCTGTTGCATAAATCCTTCTCCTCTCCTTTCCTGCGTCAACGGTCACTTAATCGAGCAATATGCATGCAACCTACTTACTCCCATTATTCAGACCGCTTTTTTGTCTAAAAGCTCAAAATTCATATTTAATAAACAATGCTTGATAATTACGAAGAAGATATAATGTGGCGCGAGGAAAATTGATGAAGGTAATTATTAAGCGTGCAATTAGCCTTTGGCGGGAGTCTGAATCTCTAAATTGCATATGAGAATGAAAGAAGCAGAACAGGTAGTAAGTGCTTGTGTGTTTTTACTTCATGTCTAGTGGATGTGTCACCTATCAATCAGGAGTAGCGCGACCGCTTTTTGTCATACTGGACTCTAGTTTTGTCTGCTGTCCTTTCGGCATTGAAATATTTAAAATAGCGGTGCAAAGCATGCATATAAATAAGCTAGCTACTTGCTACCGTTTTCAATTTTTTTACACACATTCTTTCGAATTTACTCACCCCATGAATATTTTCAAATTAAAAAAAAAACTAACCCTGACATTTCTAGTCACATCTGCATATGGTCTTCTTAAACCTAATTTTGGTGAATTATAATAAAATATGATAATTGAAAAGAATATAAATAATAGTCGCAAAGAATATAATTATTAATAAAATTCGAAAACTAATGGTGCAATTCTGTATAAAACTATAAGGCCCGGTTGCACAGTTCAAGCTTAAGCTTCAAGTTACACTTACACTAAAAATATGACAGAAATATTTCTGTCAATTTTTTAGTTTAAGTGTCGCTTCAAGCTTAAGCTACAACTGTGCAACCGGCCCTTACAGATATTTGTAAGATTTATCTACAAAAGAGAGATTTTAAAAAACAAATTTAAATTTATTCAAGGAATTGTTTAATATTTTGTAACATCTGGAACAAAACAATGCAAAACATAAAACGATTTATAACCACATTGAGATTCTTTTTATCAGTTGTATTTTGTATTAGTGGTGATTTTCATCGTGTTAAAACTGTTTATGACTAATTATTAGAAATCAACATTTAAAATTTTGTGAACTTCTGTAAAAGCTTCTGCTAGCAATGGTTTATACAATTCCAGAAAGGGTTGAATCACTTTTTATTTTAAAAACGATGAGAATGCTCATCGTGCAGCTAATTTATTTAATGAACAACATCCAAACAAACATTGTAACCGAAAATACGTTCTGGAGTTGGTTGCAAAATTTAAAAATACTGGTTCTGTTGGTAATAAGAAACGCGATCCTGGTAATGTTCGTCCAATAAGAAATGAGGTCGTTGAAATAGGTGTTTTGGGACAAGTTGCTGCAGATCCAACTTTAAGCACAAGAAAACTGGAGACTGTGACTAACATCAGCAGAACAACCATTCGCCGAATATTGAAAGGTTACAAATATCATCCCTATAAAACTCATTTAATTCATGAGTTAAATGAAGATGATTTTGATAGGCGAGTGCAATTTTGTGAGGTGATGACGGAACGGATAATTGCTGATGAAAATTATCTTTATAATATCTGTTTTTCTGATGAGTGCACTTTTTTCTTAAACTCAACCTTTAATCGTCACAATTGTCGATATTGGTCAGATGAGAATCCTAGGGTATTTCATGAAGTTCACACTCAAACTCCTCAAAAATTGAATGTGTGGGTTGGAATTTTTGGAGACCGTCTTATTGGTCCTTATTTTCTAGATGGCAATCTAACAGGGGATATGTACTTGGATCTACTTCAAAACTTTGTTCATCCATTTCTTGACGATATTATCGAAAATGACGATCGTTATTTAGAAGACCATCTGATTTTCCAACAAGACGGAGCCCTTCCTCATTACACACGGCCTGTTAGGGAATTCTTGGATACGACGTTTCCTGGGCAATGGATTGGGCGTAGAGGACCTTTGGAGTGGCCGCCGCGATCTCCCGATCTTACTCCCCTTGATTTTTTCCTTTGGGGCATTTAAAAAGTAAGATTTACGCAACGGAACCAGGATCTCTAGCAGAGTTTCGACAGAGAATTATTAATGAATGCCGAGAAATTACTGCTGATATGTTACAAAATGTAAGAATTCGATTTGAGCAAAATTTGTACGTTTGCATGGAGGTTGGTGGAACTCAATTCGAACATTTAATAAAATAATAAAAACATCCTTGAAAGTGTCGGGATCAATGGGATTCTTTAAAGTGTTAAGTTTTCTTCAAAAAGATTAGTTAAGTTTAGTTTGGTTAAATAAAAAATAATGTGCAATACTGTTTTATTTTGAATTCTTTAAAACAAACCAATCGATTTCACATTTGTTTTTTTGTATGTTACTTGTGGTAAAAAGAACTTTCCAAGGGGGTATTACTTACCCTATCAAAAGACTTAAAATTGAAGGCGTGGTGTTGATAGCACAATTTTAAAAGGTATGAAAACTCTACTTGCTAAATTTTGAATATCTTTAAAACGAATCGATCGATTTAACTTTTTTTTTTTGTATTTTACTCTGGATAAAAAGATCTTTCCAACGAGGTATTACTTACCCCACCATCCCTATTAAAATTTAAGGGGTTGTGTCCATAGGGCTCAGGGATGACTTGATTTTTGAATCAGCTCTATTGCAAAATATGTCCCCCTCGAAACTAAAGTTGACCTGTCCGAGCATTTTTTCAAATTTTTTTATTAACTATTTAAAAAATCGTCTGTTTCGTTTTCGTTGGCCCACCCTGTATAGTAGTATGTTGTATTGGATGGTTTCCATGGTTGCCGTACAGATATTTCGTATTTCCTGTTAGGGATTACAGGTTTGCACATAATCGATCTATAAGCACTTAAGGTTTTTATTAATGCAAGTTACACGAAATGTCAGAATAATGTTTTTAATGAATTTTTACATTTAATAATAAAAATATATTTCGTACATATTATACTAACAATAAGAAAAAATTATAAAAAGTAATTTCTACTAAATTTTGTTTGTATTTTTAAATTACAAACCAAATAATAATTTATTTTTATATTTTCTTAAATATTAATTAATTTATGTTTTTTAAATAATTCGTATTAAAAATTCAAAAGTCTTGTACCTGTGAATATCTTGGAAGTAGTTAATTTACTTTTAATGTTAATTTATAATTATGAAACAACTGATGGAATAAAAATTTAGAAGGAAAAATAATTATTTAGGTTAATTCGAGTTGTTTTATTCAAATCAATTTGCACATTAAAACAAAAACGCTCGTTACAAATGTAATAAATTCACTGCCGGCCTATTTAGCATTTTAATTGTTTTATAATTAATTTACAAGATGTAATTACACAGCTTTTAGATTAAATATATTAAATTATGGATATTTAATTAATAATTTGCCAAGCACGTATCAAATTTATATACTTATTGATATATTGTAAATTTATTAATTGTATAATAAATACATACTACAAAATATTTTTAAGGAAAGTTTATATCATTTAATTTTATTTATTATGAAATAAATTCCTACTGGATTTTTTATTTTATAGAATTTGTTTTTAAGTTTTGGTATACTATAAAAGGTTCTAAACACGATACGATTTGGTCGGGTGGTTGGTTGAGTTTTTGGACTAAATCAGATGCTCACCTTATGTATTATGTACAAAGTTATTTAATCCGTTCGTTTTTGCTACTTGCCCTGTGATTAGAGTGTAAGGTCAAAAATTTAATATTATGGCTCCCATTTTGTTAAAACAGCAGAAGATTAGAGCAACCATTGCATTATCGATAGTTACGGAAGAAAAGAAGAATAAAAATGGGAAAAAGTAGTTAATTGTAAGGTAACAATTTCGATATTCAATTTGGTTGGAAAAACGTCCACACGAGCCAACTTTGTCTTTCGATCATATAGTACCTGCCACCCGACCAGCTAACTCGGTTGGCAACTAGATTTCAAGCAATCCGACTTAACACTAGACCCAACCAAATTATATCTATGTATACTAGTACTTACAGGCTATTGTCAACATTTTATAGTTTTCATTTTGTCAAAACAAGATTTTAGTATCAATTGATTTTTCGATGGCTACGGAAAATAGAGAAAAAAAGTGACAAAAATGGTCAATTGAAAGGAAACAATAGCCATATATGATTCACCCACTTCATCATTTATTTAGATTTATAAATATAAGGAATTTTATGTACTTCTTTTTTATCAATATCTGAAATTGATGTATACATCCCATAACACCAATAATCAGTGGAATAAAGGTAATCGCATATTCTGGGTAAGTTTTTAGGAATTCGTAAAGTAACTACCTATATGTTTCGACTTTTTCCTGGTGTTATTTCTGATATTATTTTCAGCAGGGGAGCTCATCTCAAGCGATGTCGAATGCAGCCATTCCGGGCTTGTTTGGTGACATCTGAGAGGTTGTACTGAATGGAAACTTCCACAAGATCTTGTATTTTTCATTAGCAATAACCGCTTCTACCTCACTTTCGACATAAGCTGGGTTTTAAAATTTAATTGAAATTATAAATTTTTCTTAGGTGGTGGTAGACTACTCGCAAGACTGTATCATGTTTGCTGATATAAGGTTTTGACGTATTTACAGCAAGCTGTAAGAAGATGCATTGTGGTTTTTTCGGATTTCCTACACGCGCGGTATTTTGTATCTGGAATTGCTCCTAAAACTCTACTTCTATAGGATAAGCAATTAAATACCCCGTCCTGCATTGCAGTGACACGTCCTCCAGCTTCTGATATTAACTCATTGCTTTGCAGGAAAGAATTGGAAAGTTGTTTGGTACTGCCCGTGCATTTGCTTGGGTTGTAGTCATCCTTGAGCTTTTGCAGGTAAGCATCTTTGATTTTAACCTTTAGAACTTTTGTATCCAGGTTTTCTCTAGGTGTTGAGTTCCTCAGCCGCCTTTATTGCTATTTTAAATAGGAACACGATAAGTTTATCTTCGCTATTTAGGATTTTGCATGCCGAAGTGATACAGATTCTATGAAGTAGGTTCTCCATTGAGACAAGGCTTCGCCACCCATCTTTCCGAGGAAGGTATATCCTCTGTACAGAGGCGTTGGGGCAAAGGCTCTTGTTTCCCTCATAATACTTCGGGTTTTTCGATCCAGAGGTGGAAGTTTGTAACTCTAACGAGTTGATCTCGGTGGAGAGTTGACTTGTTGGATGTTTTATATCTCTTACTCACAAAAACGTCCATAATGTGGAAACGAGACAAAAATCGTAACCATAGTAATGCAGTAAGCAATCCAGTGTTCTCGGTACGTTAGGAGTAAAAAACTTTCACCTCAGATCTTTCAATTCCTTAACTAACCACTTTAAGGCACCGAATGTATGAGATATAACTGGTACAGAAAGAGAATTTGTCGCTGTAATTTTATTTTTCACCCTTGATTGTTTCCAGATTCTTCTTCGTGACATCACTTTGGTGCATTGCCCTTTCTTTGACGCCTAGGTAAGCATAACTTTCATGGCTATGTATGTATCTCTTCTCCTTCACCCTTCTCTCCTCTTCTTTCTTAACATGACAAATCAAACTGCATACTTATATCTTCTGAATATGCTTTTATTAGTTTTATTGACGGAGTGAGATCATTTTTACTTCTTGTATACACCTTATGGTCGTCCATGTACATCAGTTGAGTAATTTTACTATTAGGTTGCCCAGATAGGTAACCTTGTAATTCTCTGAAGGTAACCGGGAGTGGAAGGAGTGTTAGGCAAATAAGAATTTTGTCTTCCACATAGACATTAATTCCGCTATCGAAGCTGGTGTGTTAGTATCAACCTTTAGAATATGCAGAATATGAAGTAGATATTAAATGATGTGGAGTACTATTGAACACTTTCTTATAATTGATTCACCCCATAGAGAGGTTTCTCTTGTATAAGGGACCGTCTTTGCAATTAGCGGAGTCTATATTAGCAAATTATCTATCACTCCAGAGATTCCCTTTTTTGATACCTTTTGCTCTGGATAATGGTCCTAAATTGGCGAAATTTGTGTCTTTGAGAATACTGGTATAAATATCATATATACATGACATTTAAACATGTAATCGGCCTGTAATTTTCTGGCTTTTTCTTATTAATTATTATTAGGTATACGGTCTAGGTGATTTTTAGACAAATAATAAAATAACTTGTGATTTTCAGTCGGCTTTTAGGCGTTTAAGCGTTTACTGGACTCCGTGAGGTTTCCTCCGAGTAATTAACTAAAAATTAATGCTTTAAATCTATTCCTCCTCGGGATAATTAGGGTCCAGAAATTAATAGATGTGTTTCTCCAAACGCTAAAGCAACCGTTTACTTTTATGTGATGTACAGGTATAATCCTGGTGCTTATATAATGGATACTGAATTTCCAACTTATTCCAACAGGAATATTAAAATTTTGGGTGAAATTTTTTTAAGATTGTAAAGATGTGTAATAAAATATTAAAAAAAAAACTATTAAACCTCCAACCCCCAAATTAAAGCTTCCGTCACAAATAGCGGTATTCCTTTTAAAAATTCACGTATTTATTGATATGTAGTCCTACTTATCATGAATATTCTGGAATTTTAAAGTTTGATAATATTATAAGAATTTCCATTGAAAAAATTACATGCAAGTTTACCTATACTGCATATACCTTGTGCCTTGGCATTTGTTTGGCTTCTTCTTTATCTTTGCCTGCTTTTCTCTCTGCCCATTATGGTATTTTAAATAATATTTGATCATTTGCTAATAACTTCGTAAGTCTTTTGTTTCCTTGTCTACGAAACATCACTACACAATAGCAATTGGCCTTGGTCTTGGTACTTCCTTGTGTATTCGAGACATTTCCTCCTGTGGCTCTATTATCAATGAAGATGGACTTTCTGGATTAAATTGCAGATTTAGTACTGTAAGATATTCTCAACACCGCAAGGTAAACGATATTATTAAATATTGCTTCCATTTTGGTGCCTTTAGGAACAAGCAGAGACGATGGAAAAATGTATGATGGAAGATGGAATCAGTATGATTCCTTGGAGTTGCGGTTACCAGCTTAGCCTGTAGTTTGGGATTTTTCTTGTGTTGATACCAAGATTCCTTCTCATTTAATATGTACTTCAATTTTTTCTGGATCACCAACATTAACTGGGAAAAAGTGAAAAGATTAAAATTTCTAAATATAATCTTGTAAAACATAATTTTTTTACCACTTTTGGAGTTCGGCATCCTCTTGCTTTGCGTTTTATTGGTGAAATAGAAAAACGATTAGCTAATGTAACCAAGGAACCAAAATCTACATCTTTTCTAATACAATGCATTATTATTGGTGTTTAAAGGGGGTAATGGTGCGTCTGCTTTAGGTACCCTTCCTAAAGGAAAACTTTTTTCGATTCCGTTTTCTCTGATGATCAGATTATTTTTTTTCCTATGATTTATCCTCTAGGCAGAAAGAAGATGTTTCTAATTTGTTATTTGATAATTCCTTTGTTCCTTCAATAGATCCGATTATGGGTACATCGGAAATATCAAAACATATATTACTCTATGAATTAATATCTGCCAATTTTGAGCAAATAGAAAATGTTTCTTTTGTTTTAAATCTACATTAAAAGAACATCCCAACAAATTTTTTCATTGAATTTTATCAGGTCTATTATTTTTATAGTTTGATGATAATTGTGGTTTTGATATGAAGACCTAATCAGACCAAGAAAAGAAGAAGGTCCCTTAGTACCTTAAAATTACTAATAATAATAGTATATCACACAAATAAATTATTCAGAGGAAGCTGTAGCTGCAACATCGACACAATCAATGTCTTCCGATAGTTCGAGTAATGAAGTGAAAATGATGATTACAATAAGTACTTCAAAGGCAGATTAACTTATTATAACTGATCCTTTAGACTTTACATATTTTTTTATAGGTAATAGTTGTACCAACTTTGTCGAGCGGTTGGGTTGTCGCGTCGGATGGTGCCTGCCAACCGACTTCAATACTTGGGAGGTAGCAAAAGTCTCCACAAGGTCCGACTTAGCACCCAATATGACCAAATTTGTATCCAACCACACGACGAAATCCGATCGTGTGTATGCTCTTTAACAACTAAGTATTGGTTGTGGCTTTAATTAATTCTATTAAATTTTAAATGCATTTTATTTTATGGTAGTTAATAGTTTATGTGTGGCTATGTATGTATAACTTCATTATTATTAATTGCCAATATCGTTATTAATTATAATAAATGGTCTCATGCCACTTCTATAATGATAATAAGTTTATTAATGTTTCGATACCTATTTATGATATTTACCAGATAAGTAACACTCGTTTAATTTAACGTACACTAAATTTTAGAATATAACCCAATCTGCTATTTCTTAAAATTTCTAAAAAAAGTAAAAAATAAATAAAGAGAGCTACTCGTAAGATTTAAATATTAAGATTGTGTAGAAGATGTCACGTATTTGGTGTTAGATACTTCTGTTCCGGAACAATCAAAAGGTGAAATCTACATTGAAGAGATGCCGCCTTTGTATCACATAATTCGACATACAGGCGTGCATATTAATATCAAATAACGTTTTTATGAATGTAAGTGCGTGTGAAAATCATCTCCGAGATGATGAAGATACCTGTAATATTCAAATGGGATGGACCTTTACGAGCTTTAAAATGAAAAATATAAACTGAAGTTGTCAGAGTATTAAATCTCCTCTCGCCTATGCGTCGTGATGACTTTATTTGTTGTGAGGTCGTAAATTTTCGACTTTATTGCAAAAATCTCATATTGAATTTTCATTTTAACACCCTGCTAACTATGGTAATTTATTAGTCGTATATCAACTTATTTAGTTGAGGTACACTTACTATTAAATATATTGTAATAAAATGTAAACTAAATTACATTTGTGCTGTAAATTATCATATTCGTACTGAAATTCATTAAACATTGAAGCGTTTATAGACTTCAACTACTCAAAAAAGCTTCTTGTTGTTTTATTTCATTACTATCAAGTCTTTATTGTAAGATAACAATGTAGTTTTCAATTACAATAAATCATTAAATTATTAAAATATACCGGCTTACAGTTTTTATTAATTATATTTAATGTATTACTCCTATAAAAGTTAATATGATTTACTTACAATTATTACAGACATTGTTAAAATATAATTAAATACCTTATTTAGAGTAATAATATATTTATTTTTAGTCCTAAGAAAGAAATAAATCATGTTTAATAATGAGGCATTACAAAAGATGTAAATTTTCCGAACGAAGCTAATTATAAATGGTACCCGCATAAAGATAGAATTTATATAATTTGCAATTGTTAGTTTTTTCGGTGAATTTAGTTGCAATTAAATGAAATAGATTTGAAAATAAATTTAATATAGCAATTCTTATAATAATCTTCTGCTTATCTTCGAAGAGGCAACGTTTGTAGGTGGTAATGTCGAGAAGATGCTGCCAGAGATAGGCGAGGAGTCCTGCTCGTGATCAGCAGGATAATTAATGTTGTGGTTGCGCCATTCGTTCCGTCCTGCAACCTGCAACGAACAATACACCACCTCTTCGTTATCTCGCAAACATCGCTAAATATATTAAACTGTATCACAGCATACAGCATTACTAAATTAACTAATATTGAACGTTATGTTAACAGTCATATTATCTTAACAAAAATAAGATAAATTATATAGCTTTTAGTTTTTATATACAGGGTGATGATAAAGTTTGGAACAAAATTCGTAACTATCGTATTTAATTTTTTTGAGAGAAAGTTTTTAAAATCATCACCGAAATTTCTTCGTTTGGATAGTTAACTTCCGAATACCGAGACCTTGTGGTACTGGATTTTGTCTGATTATTAAAAAATGTATATCATCTAGCACAAGAATAATCTCTTTTTGTGTAATAAAAAAGGTGGTAATAATTTCTGTGATAAAACATTGAGGTATGTTTGAAAAAACAAATTTTTGCTATGTGTATAATTTTTACAACCATTTGTCTGTGTGCTGCTTATCTGTATTTTGATTTGTATTTTTTCACGTGTGTTTTTATAGCCATGAGTAAGACCGCAATGGATGGTCGACACGTCGGCATTTCAAATGTTGAATAAAGACATTTCAATATTAAGTTGGTAAGCTGTTATTCCTACACCTATTCCAATTTATTTAAATAGATAAAACTACTCATGGTGTCAGGTTAAAACCCTGTCAGAAACAGAAAATTTAAGAGAGGAATTGGAGGATCTCAGGAAATTATTCGAGTCATTGCGAGAAACTAATGTTCAAAATACTCAACATTCCAGTAGTATCAAATATACTTCAAACACTAATTTAAAGATAGTACACCCAACAGACTAATTAAGGGGTGACTTTAGAGCAATACAGAATTAAATAACTAATACTAAATACAAATACAATAATAGTGGAATACAAAATACAATCATGTAAAAAAATATTACGTAACAAATTTCTGGAGTTATAAGTGAAAAATCACATGATATTAAATTAATTACATTAGTTTAATACAGAATTTCCTTCAGATCACTGATAAATGCATTATAGGACGGATTGAAAATATCGACGTTGTATGAGATTGAATTATAATTTCTAAGCATAGTTATTAATGAAGAGTTATTATGCTGGACAGTATTTGCAATCGTAAAATTAAACGTTTTAGGGTACCTAGACAAAAGACGAGGAAAATTGAAGTCTATCTTTGACATAGTTGCAACATCATATACAGAGTTGTTACTCAATGTATACAAATGACACATTGACATGTAAATGTGCCTATTACTAATAGACATATCATTAAACTCTTTTAGCAAATTGTCGTATGAAACATCAAAACTATTGGGAATTTCGGCTTGGGATACGCCCTCTGGGAGTTATTTTCTGAAGCTAGAAAAGGTCTACGTTGACATAACCTGTTTTTGTAAAATTTATTTCCGTGCAGTTATAAATCAGTTTCCTTGGGTTTATTATTACTATATTAAAATAATAATATTTGGTATAAATTCACTATAGGGTGTGGGCGTATTTTATTCAAAAAAGTTTGTCGTTACCATAGTTTAGCATATCGTCAAATGTCAAAACAGTGAAGGAGAAAGGATTAATAACCCTGTTGAAGTTATAATTATTATTTATTATAAAAACTAGACTAAAACTAACCATTGCCTGCTATTCGCCATCAAAAGAAACACTAACACTCCTCTAGCCCATACTAAGATTTTGCTATTATTTCAATATTTTCCATTATTATTTTACAAATTTAATTTAATGTGACTATTTGAATCTGAATGAATGGTGATAATTGGTGACAGCAGCTGACACTAAATATTTTTAAATATTTGTCGCCAAGATACCTTACGCGTGTGTGGACACGCCCACACCCTATAGTGAATTTCAACCTAATATTTTTTTTGCACTTTCTATATATAATGAGCTAGTTTAGTCCTTATTGATAGAGAATAAAACGTCACATTTCCTGTCTCTTGTCAAATTTTACTTTACTCCCTGTCTTGTCATTACTTTACTCCCGCCCACGTCATTTGTCATCACTTTACTCCCGCTCACGTAACTTGTCATTAAAAATTAAAATTAGTCATAATCTTGTAATTTGTCTGAATTTGCAGCGAAATCATAATCGTCTATCTTCAGTCTAGTCTAAACACCACCAATATATTGAGTGAATTCTAACCTCTAATAAATTTATTTGGTTTGGTTTGGAACGGAACTTGATTTTTATTCTGGGGTCGGGAATTGTATTATGTACGGTTTATTATTTTATAGATTGATACTAAATTTTAAATTTAAAGGTGTTTTAAGTGTACACAGAATCGATTCAATCAATTAGTTAGATCTGTAAATGTGGCAAAATCTTTTAAACTTGGTAAACTTTATTCCTGCATCAAAACTTACCTACTTTATTTATTGTGAAGTTAATTATTATTTTTTTAAATTTATAAAATCAATTACAATAATTATAATATTAATCTACAATTATCTATATTTTATGAAAGTTGCTGTATAAATCATTATGACGGGCGAATAAAAATACCCCTCGCCGTCCGATGACAACCGATATTAGTCACAGCGATAGCCATATAATTAAATTATTGTGGAAACTTTTACCTATTAAAAAAGTGCAAAAAATTCTATATGCACCGAGGTAGTAAAGTGAATTTAATCCCTCCTCTGATTGTTTCCCTCGGCTTTGCCTCGGGAAACAAAACATCGTCGGGATTAAAATCAGTCACTTTACTACCTAGGTGCATAAATAACTATTTTGCACTTTCTATATATAATGAGCTAGTTTAGTCCTTATTGATAGAGACTAAAACGTCACATTTCCTGTCTCTTGTCAAATTTTACTTTACTCCCTATCTTGTCATTACTTTACTCCCGCCCACGTCATTTGTCATCACTTTACTCCCGCTCACGTAACTTGTCATTAAAAATTAAAATTAGTCATAATCTTGTAATTTGTCTGAATTTGCCGCGAAATCACAATCGTTGCAAACTTCAGTCTAGTCTAAACACCACCAATATATTGAGTGAATTCTAACCTCTAATAAATTTATTTGGTTTGCTTTGGAACGGAACTTGATTTTTATTCTGGGGTCGGGGATTGTCTTATGTACGGTTTATTATTTTATAGATTGATACTAAATTTTAAATTTAAAGGTGTTTTAAGTGTACACAGAATTGATTCAATCAATTAGTTAGATCTGTAAATGTGGCAAAATTTTTTCAACTTGGTAAACTTTATTCCTGCATCAAAACTTACCTACTTTATTTATTGTGAAGTTAATTATTATTTTTTTAAATTTATAAAATCAATTACAATAATTATAATATTAATCTACAATTATCTATATTTTATGAAAGTTGCTGTATAAATCATTATGACGGGCGAATAAAAATACCCCTCGCCGTCCGATGACAACCGATATTAGTCACAGCGATAGCCATATAATTAAATTATTGTAGAAACTTTTACCTATTAAAAAAGTGCAAAAAATTCTATATGCACCGAGGTAGTAAAGTGAATTTAATCCCTCCTCTGATTGTTTTCCTTGGCTTTGCCTCGGGAAACAAAACATCGTCGGGATTAAAATCAGTCACTTTACTACCTAGGTGCATAAATAACTATTACAGGCTGTAATTTATTACTTACCCCAAAACAATGTACTTAAGGGGTTAGGTCACTCTAGGATTTTAAAAATATTGAAATTTTAAAACAGACACAGATCAACTTAAAATCGGTTAGAAAAGAAGTACAGGAGCAGGATATTAATGTGGAAGGCCAATTGTATGGTACAGGCATCGCAGATTGAAGGTAGGTACATAAAAAAACTTTGAAAGCGTTTTTTTCGAAACAACATTTCTCAAATCGGCCGGACTCCTAACTCATACAATTCTTTACCTATTGACTTCAAAATTTAACTGTATATTCAAAATTATATTCTCTATAGAAGCACGTAGGATTTTTTTATTATATTGAATAGATGTTTTGTTATAGGTAATTTTATAGCGATTTTTCATGGCATTTTCTTCTTTTTTACTTCAGAAGGGCGCCGTTTTTGCAAAAAATCAATATATTAAAAAAAATCCTACGTACTTCTATAGAGAATGTAATTTTGAATAAACAGTTAAATTTTAAAGTCAATAGGTCAAGAATTGTATGAGTTAGGAGTCCGGCCAATTCGAGAAATATGGTTTCGAAAAAAATTCTTTCAAAGTTTTTTTATATACCTACCTTCAATTTCTGATGCCTCTACCATACACTTGGCCTTCCACATTAATATCCTGCTCCTGTGCTTCTTTTCCAACCGATTTTAAGTTGATCCGTGCCTGTTTTAAAATTTCTTTTTTTTTAATATTAGAGTGCCCTAACCCCTTAAGCAATTATGCAAGTAAGAAATAACACATACTGGTCAATAAAAGATAAACACAATTTTTAAACACAAAAAACTTGATCCAAACAGAGCCGCAGTTACTAAAAGCAATAAAAATTAAATCGGCGCAAAAATCTTTTATTACTTTTTCCTCCATGTTTTTTTCAAATTTACGTCAAAATAGCGCCATCTATCCGTAGTCGAAATTCCCAATAGAAAATATATAGAAAAATATAGAAATCGTAAAAATCTACGTTGAATTTTTTCAAGTGTTTCAACATACAATAGAACAATACGTTAGCTTGCTTAAAACATATGAATCAAAAAGCTTCTTTATAGTACAAATATCTGTAAATTCCTTCAAATTAGGAATTATAAATCCCAACATTTTGTAACACTCCATAGATACTATGCCGATATGGTTATTTGAAAGTTAAACCTTCATAAAAAAGAACTCCCAAATCTGTAAATTCATTAACCCTAAGAAGTACACTGTTATTCATTGAATATTTAAAAATATGACGTTTCCTTGAAAAGGTAAGCACAAAGCACTTTTGAGAATTAAATTGCAGACTGTTCATATTTCATATTACACTAAACTTCAAGTCTTTGTAGACAATCTTGTAGTATTAGGCAGTCGTTTAGATTATTTATAATTCGATATAACTTGAAGTAAAAGAAAATCACAGTCTACAATATTACAAACGTTATCAACAAATATGATAAATAACAGCGGTCCTAGGTTGGAGCCCTGAGGAACACCACTAGAAGGAGGATAATATTTGCAACGATAACCTTTATATTCAACACATTGTTGGCGATCACTAAGATATGAGCACAAGACACTTAACACATTTTGATTAATCCCAAGATGCTGCAGACGCTTTATTAATCCATCTATAAAAGAATTTTCTTCAAAAAAAAGAAGATTGGGAAGTAATGGTATCAACACTATAGATTGAACAGATCATTTCAAATTTAGAAACAGAAAAAAAGAAACACAAATTGTGAATTTGTTAACTCATATGGGACAAGGTGTCAGTAAAATATTTAATCGGCTTAAAAAAAAAGAGAAGAATATATGTCATATAAAGTTTTAATTGAAGATATTGATCAATTTTATAACAAACCTCTTAATTTAATTTATGTGAGAGCATGTTTAAATAGAAGGAATCAAGAAGAAGGAGAACCAATATCAGTATTATCAATTATACAGGGTGTCCCATAATATGCGGGACCCACTTCTAGGGTGGTTAGTAGATGTCAAGAGAATAAGAAAAGTTCATATAAACTTATCCAATTTTGCCTCATGAGGGAGCTAGAGAGCTCTTTAAAGGTATTGTTAAAAAGTAGGTTTTTTTTTCTGTTTATTTCAAAACAAATTGAAGTACAAATTAACAGATTTCATATTTGGTATGAATCATCATACAGTTAGTTTACGTTTTCGTGATTTTTTCTCTTAAAGAGTTTTGGGTAATACAATAATATAAAATAATCCATGGCTAACATGATTTTTATAAATTTAAATTGTGTTAACCATCAGTAAAATAATAAAATGCATTTTCTACGAAAACGGCGCATTCCACCGACTTTAAATAAGAGTACCTTTTTTGTTAAGAATTAAATGGAGAATATTAATTTCAAGAAAAAATGTTGTAAAAGTTAACTACAAAAAAGTTAAGACAAAAAAAAATTTCTGAACTTTCTAAAAAAATTTTGGATTTTTTTTTGTAATTTGTTTAATTAAGATATTATTAGGTTCGGACATTATCGAGTTCGAACTTTATAGAGTTTGAACTTTATCGAGTTCGAACTTTATAGATTTTGAACTTTATCGAGTTCGAACTTTATAGAGTTTGAACTTTATCGCGTTCGAACATTATCGAGTTCGAACTTTGAGTTTGAACCTCCAAAAGTTCGGGTTCGTTGAACAGCACTACTACAGACTTCCACCTCGGTACCTAACCAAAAACCCTAAACCGCAAATAACCACAATTATCAACAGAACCGAAACCGTAAACTCGGCGCGATTATCTAAGTTTGCCGAGCTCGCCTCGGTTGCCGAAAGGTTTACCAACAGAAAATAGCTAACAAGTCAACTCTAAACCGACATCAACTGGATAAAGTTACAAACTTCCGCCTCAGAATACCACCTCGTATACTAAAAAAAAATTATAAAACCAAAAGTGAAACCGGAACTAATTATTATTAATTGTTAATTTAGGTTTGAACCAAAGTAATGGTTTACGAATAATTACGGTTTAAAATTTTAATTATAATTTTTTATAAATTTCGTTGAGAATCATATTTTCTTTGAAAGAATATTTAGTTTTAGTGGAGGATACTGAAAGACCCCCACAGGTACCCAATAAATAATTTAAAAAATTCAATTTTTGGCAGCATTGCATTGTCAATTAATAGTTTATTATTTATTTGTGGTGGTTTCGGAAACCCCGATGACCAGCCCATTCCATAGAGATATCTGATAATAGAAGACGAAAGAAGATGTTCACCATGAGGATAAAAGACGGTGTTATGAGTAATCTAACGCAACAACGCTCCGGAAATGGTTTTACGAATTAACCATGTATGAAACGATTGGACTATATTTGTTTGATTTAAAAAGAAAATTGTGCTTTGAACGATGAGACCAAGAAAACAAAAAAAAATCTTTTTAACCTTAGAGTACCTTTGTAGTCATTCTGACCTGATTTACTATTGCAAAGTATACTTTAAAGCTCCTTAGTATACTTACCTTTATTCTGGGATATTTCGCCAATGTTTTCCACTATTGCAAATTTAGGTATTTAAGTAGAACTGCATTAAACTTTTTGATATACTCAGTACGAGCCCTTGGCCGATGAAGGTTTTTCCTTTTTTGATAACTTACCTATCTGTCTATCTATATCTATCTATCCATACTTATATATATTTTCAGCTTCTCAACCATATTACTAGTAGTATTGGGGGAGCTGAGGAGTACAAATTCTACTCCATAGAAAGTTAATTTTTTCTGCACCTACAAAGAAATTTTTAATCTGAAGTATTTTTCTAACAAACCTTTATACCTGTTTGTTTCATTTAACATAAAGTTGATAAATCTTTATCATAAACTTTAGGAGCTGCTAAAAATAAAAACACTAATTTAAGCTATGATATTTTTTATTTATGGACTACATTTACGTGCAGTATTAAGACTGTAATAATAACCTCATGCTCGATTCTGATTTATTTTCCAAAATTTTCTCCCCATCAGTAGAACGCTTAGGGTTTTTAATTTTAAAAAAATCACGTAACCTAATAATTGTAAAACAAGCATAATTCAGTGGCTGGTTAGTTGTTAGCAATGCGAGTTCCGCCTAAGTTTGCTGTCAAATGTAAGGTCGATAAATTTAACAGACCATGCTAAAGTTTAATTCATCAGAATGTACTCATGATTTATTTCTTTAATGTTTTGTCTTGGTGTCGTGGAGTGCCAAACTATTTAATGATGACCAGTTTCATCAACCGTAGATATCACCAATTGATTTAATCCAATTACATCGGAGTTTCTTCAAAATACAAAATGTACCATCGGCTTACTTCATGAGTTTTAAAAATTTAATCTGATTTGAAAGATTATGAATAATGTAGGACTCAGAATGCTTCCCGGGGGAACCCCTTGCTAAATACTTAGCGACGTAGAACAGATTTGTTTCATTTCACACTTTGTTGACGGTATTTTAAATAATTTTGTATACAAGCCAATGGTTTAACTAGGATACCGTATCTTTCCAGCTTTTCCAAAAGGATTGAGTGATTTACGGTATCGAAGACCATTGAGGAGTCAAAATAGATACCAACGGTATTATAATGACTTAATGGACCCAACTATCTCTCTATATGCCTGTACAATTATATCTTGAGTGGATAGGCCTTGCATAAATCCAAATTGGGCTCTATTAATGATGTTATGTTGGTCAAGAAACTTAAATCTGATGGAAAACTTCGTTCGGAAAAGCCTAAATTTACCAGATGGCATATAGAGTCAGTTTTATTAACTGCCAATGTTTTAAGAATGTTGGAAGGAAATCGTCTATACCATTAAACGGTTTTCCTGATATCCTATCGGTATTCCTATACCGATAATTTTATTTCGTATATTACATTTGCTTGATAGTTATTTATTGGTATAAGTACATTTGTTAATATTTTTTAAAGTTTAAGAAGGTATCACTTAACTATCTATCAAATTAACTGGACGGAAATAATTATTATTTTGTGTAAATAAAAAAGGTGTTAGATGATGAATAATTATACAATTATTAATTTTCAATGTATGAGTATCGAGTAGGGCAGAGAAACTTTGCACTTTTTGTGTAGTGCAGAGTGTAAAATTGAATAATTATGTTATATAAATATAAGTACAGGTGTTAATTAATTAGGTAATTATTCTAATGATGCAAAAATAAAATCATAGTTTTTTCTTAATTTTTGTAATTACTTATTTATTTCCGGAATTGAGGTTTACATTATTTATACATGGAGTATTATACAAATAAATAGTCTATTTTGCTCACAAATACCTAATTTGTAATATTAATTTTACATGGTAAGAATTTTAATTTCTGAAAGTTTCACCAAAGCTTTTCAAAAATGGGAAATTTTTATAATTATTTTGATAGGTAAATTAGAGTGTTACATAACAGGGTCTAATTATAAAACTCCTGACGACGCATTATTGGCATCGAAATTACTTAGGTAAGTCATGAAATATCGCTACATATTTTATGATAATCTCCATTCCGTACTCAGATCCAATTATAATTAGTGGTATAATAATAATAAGCCTAGCCGTACAATACCGCTGAAGCGTATAATTTAAATATTGGCTTAATAAATATGGTCCGTTCGTGGCCACGATTTACATACTGATTATATATGAGCCATCCGCTCTCTTTGTAAACACAGCTTCACGTTTTAATTATAGAGGGCGCTCGGGTGGTCCACTCCTCGCACGATCTTGAACTCCATTCACGAATAATGCGCAAGAGTAGCTGCATTATTTCAACTTTTAACAATAAGGGAGAATATTTTAGGTAGCAACGCCATCTTCACGAATTCGCATTAATTAGTTAAATCCAGGCGCCGGATTTTGTTTCTAGCACGATGTTTATCACTATTTAGTAACGACAAAACTTGCGAGCATAATTGAACCATGCTTATAAAAAAGGGACCAACCCACATTTTTTAGAAAAATGGGATTATGGCTCTGGAGTTCAAGTATATCGTTTGGTGCCATTTTTCTAAAAAAAAAATCGCTAGGTCCCATTTTGATATGCATGGTCCAATTATTTCATGAATATTATCGAAAATAAAAATACTAAAAATATCAAATTTACCCAAAAATCAATGTACTCTTCCCATATACTATACCCATCTTTAAGATTACGGGACACCCTATATAATCATTAGAAAATATAAACAAACACGAGATATCTATTTTACAATTTATTTAAATAATTTTAAATAAAATATATAAAAATCTGCCTATTTAGGTATTTTGTGTACTTTTGAGTTTCAGAACCGTTAACTTTATGCCATTTAAAGTCGCACAGGAAAAAGTAGTTTATTTAAATTATCCGATTCTATGAAATATCTATTGGAATTAAATATGCACGTTGGAAGCAGTTACTGCCTCTTTAAGTGCAGCGTTTCAAATAGATGACAGTATGAGATATTCTTAAATGTCTCCCGTTAATTACAATGCAATAGACTGGAAGAAGTTCTGCAGCGGCGAGGACGAATGGTCTTATACGGTAAACGTGCAATTACTAGTTTTTTTTATAGTTAATCAGTAATCACTATTTATAATCACTTTTTATTATTCATTATTGCTGATCCAACATTGAGCTCAAATAATTATTTCTGAACAATGATGAATTTATTACTCCTTAATTTAATTTTATTAGTTCTGAGTTATCATTGCTATGTTTACAATTCCAAAAAATCCTATAATTAAAAAACCGCGATGCCAATATTTAATTACAATAATAAGAATTCTTGATATTGAATCACTTTTGGCGCTCTGGCGCCCGATTCTCACCATTTCCGTTGCATCCTATTTCGAGCCGGTCCTGTCAGTTTTCTTACAATTGAATGGGTGAGCCCAAGAATTGGCTTTTCAAGCTAAGCGATCTCCTTCTTGTAGTCGAAAACGGAACTGATGTGATGACGTCAAAGGTAGGTTAGTTGCCATTACGTTGTGATGGTTACTACATAACTTTCAGTTGTCACCGAGGTTATGGGGTTTTGCACTTACCTACATCAGACACGTCAGTTTTTGCGGGAAAATTAATTTGTTCTTTTTTAACTTTCGTCAAGTCAAGGTAAGTATTAGTATTTCTATGAAGATGTGTGATAATAAAGCTCCAAAATCTATAAAAAAATATATTTTGATTAATTAGTAACAATATAAATCCAGTACTCAAATTCTTTCAAAACCGCACTTTTCTTGGACTCATCGATTCAATTGATCTCTTTGAGGAATTTTTCCTATATTGGGAATTTATTTATATTAAATAGCCTTAACAATTTATGATTAATTTAATATGTATTATAACCATGGTTAATAAATTTAATTACAAGTAAACATTTTCATAAATAATTTGAAATAAAAAGATAAATAAAATAAGTACAAAATCAGCAACATTAAGACCTCGTATTATCGTCGCAGAAATGGCACAATAACAATTAAAAACCGCCTTTTTTATGGGTTATACAAGTGACTATAAATATTTATTGCAGCCGCAAATGAGCTATTAAAAATTACAATTATTCTGATTGGCGACAACATCTGCCATTTATCATCTAACTATTAAACAATAAAATCGTATGAAACCTGCAAGTATTCTGAACGATCAGCATAATTAAAATTTTTAATTCTATCCGTTTGAATTTTATATAAAACTTAACGGTTATTTCTAAGCAGAATTGATAAAATATTACTATTAGTGCTTACTTCATTCAAAGAAACTATAACCATTATTTAAAGTATTTTTTTGCCAGAATCTTGTTTATTTTAATTGCAATTTCTCATCGAAGATGAAATAAATGAATAATTTGGTCGGACATTCCTGATTGTTTCGGAAGAGAAATGCTAAAAATTTCAAAAGGAAAAAAATAATATGACAAGTAGATGATACGAAGGCCAGGTAGATTTACAATCGCAAATGTTTTCTTTGAGTGTACACCAGTTTTTGTGACGATGCGGCCTTCTTTGAGCCACTTGCATACATATCTACTTACATTTAAATAATGTATATGTATGTACGGATTTTTTCATTTGTGCGCGAACCGAAAGAACAATGCCAACGACCAATTGTGAACGAATCATTTTCCGAATGGCAAACGAGCATAATTAATTCAAATTAAATGTTATCAAGAGAAAAAAATTTACGACCTAATTATACCAACTATAATACTAACTTGACCAAATAGTAGAGTGTGAAGATGCATATTAGAATTGTATAAACGTACACTTTACTTTATATTTAATCTAATCAATATATTGAGTGTAATAAATGTGTTGGGTAATTTTATATCCTCTTGATGAGATAATTGCTTTTAGGTTAGTTTAATCACATATTAAATAAGGGGATCGTTTACAGCTGCCACTTTTAATTTGTTTATTCACTTAACTGATCGAATTATTTTAAGAAAATGTAATATTTCTCATTAGGGCTTGTTAACTCGTTCTTTAAATGGCGCTTACTTTTATCAAAATTATATAGGAGATCGTCTAATAAAAACAAAGAAACATGATAATTCTTCTTAATTTAATGACGATTCACTACAACTCTTCTCACGTTAATTTAAACATTCTTTAAACTGTAAATTAACAAGAAGAGGGATAGGTAGCAAAAATTTACACATAAGAACTCATACAAATTAGGATAAATTCCCATTGTAAAGATATTTAAGCCTTATAAATGTAATGTGTCGAAATTATTCATTTCAGAATAAATCGATGACAAATGTGATAAGAGACATTTTTGGGAAAACAAGGGTCAATTAACTGTGTTGACGATAAACAATATTAAAAAATTTACTATAGCTTGAAATTTCGTATTTATAGCATTTTGAAAAATCGGTAAAAATTTTATTTCATGATAATTTAAATCAATTTAAATACTTAAAACCAAAATCGAAAAGTTGAACTATTATTTTAACTCATTTGGTTTATAAAAATAATGCATCTTTTATTGGTTTTTTGAAACAACTATAAATGTGAAAATGGCAGACCTTTTTCAAAAATAAAAAATCTGGTGTAACAGTTTAATTGTAGATGTCGATTTTGTGCAAATTTCGTAGCGAATTTTAGACATTGCAGAAAACATAAAATATCTGACATGGATGGTCTCCATTACATATCTTATACACCAAAAGTTACAAATATGTTTCTTAAAATTTCATACTTTTGCTGCGAATTAAGAATTAAGTCTTTAAGAGGATAGTCGGCAAATTTGAGCGCTTGATATTTGTGGTTTTGGTCATATTTTTTTTCCATTGAAGGTTTTTTAAAATTTCTTTTTTTGGTACACAGAAGAGTCTTGTGGCTACCAATTTCTTCTTTTTTTGTTTTGGTAAGTCAAACCAAATAATCATACAGCAGCAGTAAAACGGGCTCTTTACAAAAAATGTTCGCGTAGTTGCTCCTTGAAACATTCTAAAAAACTAATTGAAATAATATTTTTTTTCCAACGCTAGAAATAAGTTAAGATATAAACGAAGACTTTGATGTTGCGTTTTTTTGTTTTAAATATATTTTTAAACTATTTACAGCATCCCAAAAATTAAATAAGATTTTAAGAAAGTGACACTTAAATGAAAAAATAAGGAAATTAATGGAAAATCTGCCAATTAGTTCTAAATATAGAATTAATATTAATAGAGGATATACATATCAAAATAATTTATTAAACCATCCAACACGAGATCCGAAATTTATATGAGTTACCTTAAAATTGTTTAATTTACTCACATTTATTTGGTTTTAACTCTTTTTTGAACATTCCAGTAATAACTAAAACATAATTCTAATTAATGTGGCAATAACTAATTTTTGATTTGTTTTGATACACCTTTCTGGCATTCAAGCGATGATAAAAATATTGGTACCATGTATAATAAAATTTTTTTAAGTGACACATTTTGTGGCTTACAAAAAAAATTTGCTTTAAGACTACCTACTTTAGCTCTGAAGACGTTTCTACTGATAACACATATCAACGATGAAAAAATTGTCTTGAATGTAATGAGTGATTTTTATAGTTTTTTGGGCGATTATTACAGGAAAAATAATGAAAAACTTCTATCACGTACACTTTTCCTACAAAAACATATGTAGTTTATACAAATTTAATAAATAGGATAGTCTAATATAACTATTTGTATGGATTAAACATCAGTTTGTACATTTTGAAAAATAAATACTTTAGAAGGAAACACAAATCAAAAAACATTTGCCTTAAAATAAAATATCATCAGATTAGTTAAAACATAAAAATTAGTAAAAATCAGTTTAGACCATTTTCTTAGCTTTTTGACGATGATCTACTTTCCATAATCCCCTACCCACATTTTTTTCCTATTCTTACTTAGATTTGTATTATTTTCCCCTAAATTAGGTTATACATATAGTATTATAGTAAAATCGATTTTGATCAAAACTCAACGTTTTTGTAAAGTAACCTTACGTGATTTTAAAAAATGGTTACCATTTTGAAATCAGCACTAAAATTTATATCAAAATTGGGTGTCGAAATTAAAACATTCTGAACAAATCCTTTAAGTTTAAAGGCCTTTAAATTTTAATTTGTTGTATGGGGTGTAAAGGACAATTTCCATTAAATGTATCTATCTTTAATTTTGCCCAGAACCTCTCTAAAAATTATATGGTTTTTAGTCATTTAAATTAAAACATTTAAATTTCCACATATGTGGTCGAAATTCCTACTTATGTGGAAACAGTTTTATAAATATTTTTTTACTTCTAAATAAAATTCTCAATTTTTATAATTTTATATTGAAGAATCATAAAGAAAAGTTAAACTTTGTTAAATTGAAGTATTCTTTTTTTCCTCTGGAATTACGAACGCAAAAATATTTATACTTTGAAAAAATTAGAAAATATCTATATTAGAATAATAAATTACCTCAATATGCAATCTCAAATTAAAAAAGAACAAAAAGTCAGTTTGAGTGCTGTTTATTATTGCATATAAACCATAGGAGCATGTCTACATGTTTCGGCTGTAAGCCATCTTCAGGACAACTACAAAACACAACGCTAATGAGGGAAAATTAAAATTACCAAAACCATTCACTTACTTGTCAAATAACAAAGTACGAGTAAAATCTCATGGAAAATATCATCAACAAAATACAGTTTATTACAACAAATTTCTCAAAGAAAAGAAACTTGAATATTATAAAGGCGGTTTACTTAAAATTAGTGACCTTATAAAGGTGCTTAACCAGATAACCTTAATGACACAGCGTATATACTAAAAAGGAAATTATTTTACAATAATATATTGTAGACAAAGGATTTAGTTTACAAACCTGTTAGAAATTGGTAATTAATTAATTATTAAATTGAGAAGCTATCACATGTAATTTTTACAATGAAACGAAAATACGTCAACCGAATGGTGAATAAACAAGGAACATGTGACAGGTCGCACACGGCTGTGAGAAATTTATTAAAATTATAAAAAACAATTCAACTGAAACCAAACTTCGTGTAAAAAAAGTTGCGTTAAAATAAAGTTATAATAATTACAAAGTTAGCGCCCAGCAAACATTTTTAAAAAGAGGTGTAAAATCTTTCTTATTAATATCCATTTGTTGGTTGAGCAAAAATTTATTTTTATTATGCACCTGTCTCTGGAATTCCAGGTATTCCAGCATATCCATCCTGAAACCACTATATCCATAGTTGTGTAGCAATTTTGCGTTCTTTGGAGTAAAAGTGTGGCCACAATCTGCTAAATGCTCACCGAAGTGAGATAAACCATTGGTGTTTCTGATGTGTTCACCTATTCTAATGCGTAATTTTCTACATGTCTGTCCAATGTAAAAGAACTTACAATTATCACATTTCAGCATATAAACGCCACTTTTATCTTTTATCCAACAAATCTGTTTTGTTTTTGTTGTTCACAAGAAAGGAATGTGAATTGTAATTACTTCTAAATGCGATGTTAATTGATGGGTTATGTTTTTTAAAAATATTAGCTACTGTAGAGGATATAGGGCGCAGGTAAGGCATACTGAAATAGTGTTTGTCGACCAAGTCCTCGTTTGCGTGAAAAGCTTGATCTCTAAATATTTTGTAGGTGAATTTTCGGTGAAGTTTATCAACCAGTTTAATCGGAAAGCCATTAAGGGCTGCTAGGTATTTGATGGTGTTAATTTCTCTATCTCTACTAGTTTTACTTAGGGGTAATTTTAATGCTCTATAAACAAAACAATTTAAACTCGCTGTTTTTTGTGAGAAATGCTGGAACGAAGATGAGTGTAAGATATTCGAAGTTTGGGTTGGCTTTCTATAAACATCAAAACTGAAATTGTTAGAATTGTCTCTCGAAATTGTTACATCTAAGAAATTGATTTTATGATGATATTTTCCATGAGATTTTACTCGTACTTTTTGTTATTTGACAAGTAAGTGAATGGTTTTGGTAATTTTAATTGTCCCTCATTAGCGTTGTGTTTTGTAGTTGTACTGAAGATGGCTTACAGCCGAAACATGTAGACATGCTCCTATGGTTTATATGCAATAATAAACAGCACTCAAACTGACTTTTTGTTCTTTTTTAATAGAAAATATCTTTTTACCAAAACCATCACACCTGATACCTACATATAGGACAGTCCACAAAAGACATAACAAATTGAATAGTTACAAAGTGTAACTAGTGTAGGTACTATAACCTGATATTTCAAAATCTTGCCCGAACTTAACTTTTTGTTCAAATAGGGACATAATTTTGCGAATAAAAAAATGATAATTTATAAAATACAATAGGCACCTATTTATAGTTTTATTCATACCTAAGTACATAATATTTTCATACATGAAAATGATACAAAATAATTTTTTACAGGGTGAATCGGGAGGAGTGCGTCAAACTCGGGGAGTGTAATCTACACATTAATACAAGGTAAATGAACGAAAATGTTGTTATCCAATTTACAGTTGGCCATACTTACATAATTCTTTTCTTTGACGATAGATTGGTCACGGTGGTTTTAACTTGCCCTCAAGGTCCTCAGATCTTCAATTATTAGATTTTTGCTTGAAGAACTGGTTAAAAAGGTTTATAAAGAAAAGTAATTAAACAAAACTATAGAAGAACTTAGAATATCTATAGCTAGTGTTCATAGAAGAGCGTAAAAATTTTTATACGCACGTGGGGATATCCTTCAAAATATTCTATGAATTAAAAATAAGCTAAATGTGCTGCTATACTTAAGCCTACTTAAATTTTTAAAACGCTATAACTTGAAAACTAATAAAAATTTGATAATTGGTTTTTTTACATTGTATTGACGTGTAGAATACACTTCTGAAGTTTGACGCACTCCTCCCGACTCACTCTGTATTTAAAATATCAAATTTTGTTATTGCTTCGATTGAATTTTATTTGTTATTTGTGAATGAAATTATTTTTTTTTTCGCCGAAGAAGACGTCAGAAGTTCGTCAGTGCAAAGCGGGCAACCTAGGTGATATTTCAAAGTAATTTGGCAAGTTTTGATGGCAACTAATCTACTTTTGACGTCATCGGATTATTTCTCCACTGGGCCTACGATGGAGATTGTTTAGCTTAAAAGTCCAATTTTAGAGATTTTTTAGATTTTAATAAGTTATCTTGTTATTTTATTTTTAAAAATCTAAATTTAGAAATTACAAAATAAAATTTATTAAAAAATATTGGTAGGCAAACAAATAAATAATTCAAAAAGAAATAAGAAAAATATAAAATCGGTTAAAATTTTTTTATAAAATTCTTTTTTAGTTTGATAAAATATGTGCTAATTGAATAAAATAAAGTTAATTATAGTTTCATGCAAGATATCAAAATTAATAAAATAGTTTGGGTCATTTAATTTGGTCAGTGGCGTAACTGCGGTTTATAGGCTTCCCCGCAAAACCTATTGGTGGGTCCCTAAACTCAAATATATTGGATTTTAGAAGTTACTCAATTTTTTATACCTACAAAAATAATATAACTATTCAAAATTCAAAGTTCCGAGAAACTGTAGGTACAGAAGTCGTTAATAAGTGGAAATCCTATTTGCAAAACGGATAGACCTTAGTATCAAACAACTATAATACCATACTTTTTTGTTACTGATGTCAGTAAGTCACGCAATTTACTTATAACACTAGTCATTAGTGTTAGAAATTAATACTTTTACTAACGACAGGCATGTTAAAATAACATTTTACAAAAATAAACATTATATGCAAAAATAAAAAAACGTACTAAAAATTAAAATCACAGAAACTGATAAAATGTCACAAATGTGTTCTTTCTTGAGTTTTGATTGGCAAAATCTTTTTTACATTTAGTCTTTCAGATCGATTTTTAGCAACATTGCATTCAATTGCCATTGATAATAAATCATGTAATCTTGGTTTTTCGAATATATTCAGTGACCTCTGTCACTCGAAGTCTTAACAATAAATGCCGCTGTATTTAATAATTAGTAAATTAGCTAACTCTTCCATCAAAGTATCTTCATTCTTGTAAATTTAAAAAAAAGTATTTTACGTTTATATCATTTGAGGAGAAATAATTTTAATTGTTTGAGATAATTTTTTACCGTCTTTTGCACCACAATTACAATGTTTCCTCATCCTACTGTGGTAAAATATATGTATGTGTACAGGGTGTCCCCGAATAACTGTGACACATTTTTTGTGGTAAAGAGGATGTGAAACTAAACATTTTTGACTTATATAGTATTATCCGGAAATGCTTCCTTAAAAAGTTATAGCACTTCAAAAATATTAAAAAATATATCATTAGGTCTACTATCTCCAGTTAATCGTTATCGGTCGAATTTTGGAAAACAACACTGCTCCAGGAATAGATGGTATAACACTGTAAGATGTACTTATTACTCCACTTTGTTATATTTTTAATAACATACTAGAAAACGGTATATTTCCGGAAGTTTTCAAGAATAACTCCTGTTTATAAAAATGGTTCTAAATTATACAGTGAATAACTGTGACAATTTTTGTGGTGATAGAGGAAGTGAAACTAAGCATTTTTGACTTATGAAGTTTTGTTTGGAAATGGTTCCTTAAAAAGTTATACCACTTCAAAAACTTTCAAACAATTTTTTTTTTGTAAATAAAATAAATATTATAAGAGATATTAATTTGAAATTTTGGCCACTGTTTTTTTACACAAGGATACATATTTTCAGCCAAAAAAATTTAAAAAAAATTTTTCAGGGGTGTTACATGTGGGGAGTCATCAACTTTTCTTGATTAAATCTTTTGTTTCTTTACGTTTTTGATAATTTTAAAAGTAAGTTCTACAGAATAGATATTGTTTGTTGGTCCGGTGCTTCATTTTGGAGTATTTTTATACTAGTTATAATATTATATTAAGAATATTAAATATTTTGCTTTTAATAGCATCTTGAAAATTAATAAATTATACCAATATTTTTTTAAATCTGTATTTTGGTTGTAAATGAAACTAGGACCACCCTTGTCACTTCTTTATTTATAAAAATAAACAATTTAAATGTTGTATGGACTAAAATCTGATTTATTGAACTAAAACCTAAAACAGAGATAAGTAGTTGAGGATGATTTGGGATAGCAATTATGCGTTACAGGAACAGGAATGATTCAAAATCCCAACTGTGTACTGTGTATAATGTTTGATTTACTCAAGTGCTACTAGTTTCACCTTCACTAGGCACAAGTAATTAAGTTTAGAAAATTAAAATTTAGAAGATTCATTAAATATATAGAAGTTACGACGTGTGTAATAAAATTAGTAGACATTTATCATTTTAAATACGGATTGGCTAGATTTGACTAGAGTTTGTTACATTTTATCACAGATAAAATATAACAATCCGTTTATAAATCCGTGTATTTTAAATGTCTACTAATTTCATTATACACGTCGTAGCTTCGATATTTTTAATGAATCTTCTAAATTTTAAATGTTAATTTTCTACAATTTATTACTTGTGCCTGATGATGCTTTAGTAAAATTGAATTAAATTTTTATTTAAAAATCCTTATTTCTTAATAAAAGTGAAATATGAGCATCTTATTGACTATTTCAACTATTTGCAAAAAGTGCTTCTGTGAATTTTAAAGATTAAAATGTTAACTTCGAGTCTTATTTTCCCATGGATATATTTTCCTATACTCTATTGAAGGTACCAAACCAAGCTAGTTAAAGCTTATTTAGGCACCAATTTACAGACACCCTGTATAAAATTATTGCAATTCCCGAAAACACATTTTTAATTAGAAAAAAAAATAGGTCTTGCTACTTAAAACAATAAAATAAAATTGACTATCATTTCAGACGTTATTTTAAAATCAACAAAATCGTTTAATTTCTGTTTTTAGGATTGTTCGAGTCATTTAATTTGGTATACGTTTTATGATATTTATAATTTATAAATAAAACTACTTTTTTGAAATTATTAATTTTCAATCACTCTTAAGAAATTTTAATAGCAGAATTACCATATATGTATTATACTATTACATAGTACACAGGATAATTTTTTATCAAACAATTAGTGTGAAAGATACTGGGAGGTTATTTAAGTACCCACTTTTAAAACAATAATTTTAATAGAAAAACTTATTTTAGTAATAAGTAAATTTTATCCATGATTTGGCGAGTCATTAAAAATGTAGTGAAGCGAAGAGTAATTTAAATATCATTTAGACTTGTAATTTGAATTATTTTTCGCTTCACCACACACCACACTTTTATAACTTTTTTGTTTACATTTTATTTAATTTTCTAAATTCCTGCATGTTACAATTCAATTTATTCAAATTCAAATTAGTATATTCCAGTGGCGCAACCATGGGGCAGCAAGGTCGCATACGCACCCCCCTTGTAAAACCAGGTTAGGTTAGGTTAAAACAATACTCTTGAAAGATCAAACTTCTTAAAGTAAGAACGTTTTGAATTTTTGGTTACCAATTTTTACGAAATTTTATTACACTAGAAAGCCGAGCCCAGTGTATTTCAATAAGTAACAATACTAATACAGAAATCCTCACCAAAATCTTGAAAAAATATCGCAAGAAAAAGAATATTCTTTTCTCGATAATTTCTAAAAAAAATTCCAATTAAGGGTTTTTTTGTCATCTGAGACCAAAATATTATCAAGGGTAATATCATAAGTGGTAAGATTATCATTAAAAATCCACGAATCCCAACGACGAAAATCCGTAGCACGAGTGTAAGGATAAAAAAGTACTTTTAGAAGACAAAAGCATTATCAATTGGCTTTTTTTTAAATAATCGAAAAACTGAAGAACAAGAAACGTTATATTTTAATTATTTTTCTTTGATTTCTGTATTACTATTGTTACTACTATTGAAATAGATGGTTTTAGTTTATGGTTATAGTTTTTTTAACGCTAGGAAAAAATGGCTGGACCTAAAATTCAAAACGGATGTTGATGATGAAATTTGATGCATTTTCATACCCTGAAATTTGATTATTCATGGCGGTCACCCTGTATGGATATAAACAATATATAAAAATGAATGTTTTATTGTATCAAAATTGAAAGAAGAATTTTGCAGGCTCATGCACCCCCTTCAAATTTCCTGGTTGCGCCACTGGTATATTCCATTTTTTTGGAAAGGGTAATAATCACCACCCTGTTGATCAAGAAGGAGCTTTGTATTATCTTTTAGCTATTACTTTGAATCTCTTAAATTAATGGATATTATTAATAGGAACTTGTTTATTAGAAATTCAGTACTGTAAACTCCCACCAATTAGCTAATTATTTTTTTCTTAGACCTATAAATTAGGTAATAAATATATGATTGCGTAAATGCTAACGCAGTAGGATGTAAACTATCTAAACAATCGACGTTTTTTTAATTGCAATTAACATTAATGCGAATTTCGCTTTGGATAAATATATAATAAATAACTGCGATTACGTAGCAGGCTATTTAATTTCCTTCTAAGTCCACAGAATAAACATTACATCGACTCGATTCTGAAAACTCAAGGAAAATTAAACGGACTCAGTAATTGCTCATGTTTTCTAAAAAATATTACGCGTTTAATTTACAATGCTGTATACGCATCACGCGCTATGCCACATTCTTGAGGACATTTTTATAAACTCTTCTCACGGTTTAAGATAATCCTTATTATAGATTTTAAAGCGGTAATGTATATTTATACTCCTAAATATACCAATTAATTTTTTGTTTCAATAATTTTCTTTGCGTTTTTTGTTCATATTGATCTTATTTTTTAATTGCATCATAATTAATTAAATACTTTTTAACATAATAACTTTAATTGGAAGAATATAAAAAATGTTCTAAATTTTGTGAGATATATTAATGAGGTCAAACATTGTAAATACAGTGTTGGAAGTTATCTATAGGTATTTTATGGATTTTATGGGGCAATCATAATACACATAACAAACGATGAAAATAAAACAATAAAATATAAGAATAAGTTGTGGCCGTTGCCGTATATTAAGTGAGCGGAAAGGCGGTTTCCTCTTGGATATGGCAATCCCTCCAGTTCCGATCTATAAAGACAGTACATCAAACTATTCCTTGGCTTCCGACGTATTCGGGTTTGGCACTTTTTGCGCAAATTTCATGAAATACTGACCGAAGAAAAAATGCGTTTGCAACTTTATTGAGATTTCGCCAGGCGGTAGTTTTCATGTTATTTTTTCCAAGTTCTTTTTAGACTCGAGTATCATAAGAGATCGTAGATCATAAATTATTCGCACCCACCTCTTCTTTCTGAAAAACACCTAAATATAGTAATATTATAGAAAAAAAGTTGCAAAGTTTAAGTTGTTTTTTATTATTTTTTAAAGTACAATAATCAAATACTACTACAAAATAGTTAAATTTACTATTTTTCACACCCATCACACAAAGTATTGAAAATAAGTAGAGCAACATTTTTTTTAAATTACTGTCAATGTTACAACAATTATTGTAAGAATTATAAACTTAATATCGTAAGATAATTATCATTTCAATATGTATTATTTTTTAAATATTTTATTAAATTTAGAATTAATGTATGTATATTACGTAATAATTAAATATTTGGGCTGGAAAAAAATAAAGCAACATCTATAAATTTCTTATAATTCAATAAAAATGCAAAAGAATAAAAGTAAAAAGTGAAATAATGTTATGTCAAATAACCATTGTTTTTTAAAAACATCAGCACATGTTTTGGGCATGCATTGTTAACTAACACTAGACCTATTTTATTCCAAACATTCTATGTAGATTTTTGTACGTTTTATTGCTAATTGCGTTAACCAAAATATCTCAAAATTTTAATCGAATGTTACCCATCCTAAAACCAGAAAAGCATCCCCGCAACATGCAACATGCTTTATTACAGAAGGAACATATTTAGAATCTATACATCTTCAGAAAATCTTATATATTATAATATAGGTATTTTTTTAAAATATTTTTTTTTGATTTATTTTATTTTTTTTATTTAAATTTTTTTTGTCATATTTTTCGCAGTATTGTGAACTTCATTTGTGCTAATTTAGATTCTTGTATATTTGTTATACATTTACACCTGATGATGAGATTTTAATAATCTCGAAATCGATAGTGAATATTTATACCCAAGGTATAACTTATTATTTAATATAATAAAGTTGAATATAAGAAGTTTACCCAAGAATTTTACTCAACTATTTAACATTAATCCAGATCAGCAGTGTCACTTATTACCCAATTCAATAAAATATTAGATTTTTAATATGTTGGTTCTACAGTTAAACGTCATGGTGGATCCCAGATGCTGCAGGGAAACTTTTTTGGTTTCGGGATGAGTATAATTCATCGAAAAATCTCAAAATGGTTCACTTTATGTACCAAAATTGTTTGAATAAGTTTATGGTTTCATATGCAGACAGTTATCTCCTATTGGAATATTGCATTCATCACAACAATAATCCGAAGCATACTTTGAAGGTAGTAAAACCTTAAGAATAATATTCTTATAACAAAATTTATAATAAAACGATCAAAATTTTGATAAAATATTTACAGCGCATCCAAATTTTTGGAATAAAAATGTTCAAAAGATATCCTAGTGTACAATATAATGGTCATTTGACAAAATAAGTTGAAAGATTCCTTGTCCAAACTATCGAGTATTTATAAATCAGGGATTTTGGCTTTATTGGACAATAAAATTATAAATCACACTTACTCTATATTCAGCTGACCGGTTTCGGTTTTTTATTTCGAATTTTTCTAGACATCAAATTCTAACCATTTTACTAAAATTAGTTAAATTTTTTTTGAAGAAATTGCTTGCAGTAATCTCAATTATCATCCACAAGTGAATGCAATTAATGATTATGTGCGTTTGCAATAGATGAACCAAAAATTAATTCTAAGAATAGTGAAAATTGGGTACAAGAAATAAATTCTTTAGAATAGAACAATACTTGAACAGTTACTTCTTTATCTAATGGTCGAAAACCAATTGGATGTATACAGTGTTTATGATATGCACATTGGATAATTTGATGTTAAAACAGCCTTTTTATATAGATTTATAAATATTTGGATGAAGAGATATATTTCGTTTCTGAAGATATGGTTTGTAAAATTATCAAGAGTTTATATTAAATTAAACAATCCCCAAGATGCTGGAATAAGAAATATGTACATTTTATATTACAGTTTAAATTAAAAGAGAGTAATTATGATCCATGTATATTTTATGCCAATTTAAGAAATTAAGAAGTGTAGTTGGCTTTATACGTTTAGTGATGTGATGAAACAAATTATTTTGGTAGAATAGTAATTAAAAAAGATAGAATGAACAACAAAATTTATATAGAAAACAAAATTATTTATCCAATGTATTAAAAATATTTATGCTGCAATTATGTGCAATACTGTAAGTGCTTACAGGAAAAATCTGCTAGGTTTGTTATATGGGTTGTAATGGACCATTATACCAATGAAAAATTACAATGCAACAAGTTCGCTACTTTTGTGCATATTGTAGCTATTTTAATAGTTTGAATAGTTTCTTTAAAATATAGGGTTAATGGCTCTTTGTACTAACAATATTTCAAGGGCTGTAGCTCCATAAAGGCTAGTTTACATTGGTCGAGTAAACGGGCGAGTAAGTGAGCGAGTACGAGGGCGAGTTCAAAAACCGAGAAATACTCGACTAATACAAACAATAGCGTGAGTAAAAACACGCCCTTTTTACTCACCTTACTGTTTATATTAGTCGAATATATCTCGGTTTTCGAACTCGCCCTTCTACTCGTCCACTTACTCGCCCGTTTACACGACCAATGTAAATCAGGCTTTAGGAAGCTATATCAGACATGATTATAGTTTATAGGAAGTTTTGTCTTCAAATTTATTGTGGAATAACATTTTAGAATTTTGGCGCCTAATTACTTTTCTCCAATACTCTATGTATTCGCAAGGCAAAATAAAATACAAAGAAGAACATTTATTAACAAAAATAAAAATTTTATTTAAGATTTGTTTTATAGTTTTGAAAATATTTGCTCAATTTAAATGAAAATATGATTTTCAAAACTATTCAATGAATGCAATTAAGCTTACAACTTTTATATAGAACTTAAAACGATTAGATTAGATTTGGATAACTGGCGAAGAGATCTGATGATTGAAATATGTGCATTCTAAATTTAGAATTGATGCTGTAATTAAGTTAAATACAAGGAATTTTACTGATTTCTTTATAACTAAATTTTCACCATTGTCATCTAAGCATTTTTTCGAACACCCTATGTATCCCTACTAAAAATGCCAACCAAAATCAAACGTCATTTTTATATTTTTTTTGAATGATTTCATAAGATTTTTGATGGATTATTGGGATTTTGGTGTATGCGTTTTTTAGCAAGTAAAAACCTTGATGGTTTACGTGCTTTTACGCTTGAACATCAATTTTTCTTATGAGGATTTATAGGTAACAAAATACATCTGAATATATACGACAAGTTTATATAAATATTGATAGTTTTCGTATGGCAATGTTGTATTTGTATGTTTTTGTGTGAAATTGTTTGGTGAAAGTTCAATGGATTTCATGGGAAATTATAAGAGTAAGTGAACATTAATTTTACTTGGTTTTATATGAAACATGCAATTCAAAACATTTGATTTTGTATGAAAAGGAATCATACATTTTGTTGGTATTTGTGTGACAATGATGGTTTTATATGATCTTATATGAAACTGCCAAACAAGAGTATGGTGGTTTTTATATGGTTTTATAAGAACAAAATACCTAATTCAAAACATCTGATTTTGTATGAAAAGGAATCATACATTTTGTTGGTATTTGTGTGACAATGATGGTTTTATATGATCTTATATGAAACTGCCAAACAAGAGTATGGTGGTTTTTATATGGTTTTATAAGAACAAAATACCTAATTCAAAACATCTGATTTTGTATGAAAAGGAATCATACATTTTGTTGGTATTTGTGTGACAATGATGGTTTTATATGATCTTATATGAAACTGCCAAACAAGAGTATGGTTGTTTTTATATGGTTTTATAAGAACAAAATGCAGGATTTGAGTTTAGAACCATTAAAAACCAACAATTATTAGTGAGTTTATAAGCAGAACTTTCAACAAAAACCTATAAAATCTCACATAAGTATAACATGGAAAAGCCAACCAAAAACCCTATATAACCAGGCGGGCAGAAACCGACCATAATCTTGTAAAATAATACAAGCTTTTTTTTGTACGATTTTGGTTGGCTTTTTTAGTAGGGATATTGTAGAAACAACTTTTATTAGACAAAACATTAAAATTTGAATTGATTTCGTAAATAGAATAGAAAATACGAACTTCAATTATTTGTTCGTTCGAAGTTTGAGTTCGAAAATACACTGCGCTTCAAAATTAACGCATATTTGCTTTCTTGGACGTAACTTTCATTTCACCTTTCGTTTTTAAAGTTTACAAGCTGCATACCTCATTTTCAAACATTTTTGATAAACAAATGCAGTTTGATTAATAATTTTTATTTCCAAGCAAAAAATAATGACATTGAAAACAAAAAAATCAAAGATAAAAATTTAAATCTATGGAAAAAAGTAACTTAAAAACGAATAAAGTACTGGATTTTCGGTTTTCAGGTCAAATAAAAACAGCTTTTACATTGTTTTGGACGAAATCATTAAGTATTAAAAACGAATATTTCCCCCTCTAGCATCAATTACGACCTGACAACGATTTCTCATACACAAATTAGGCTTGTAATATGGTCTTGGTAGATTTCATTCCAAATTTCTAACAACCTTCGGGAAAGATTATTTAAAGTGTTTGTAGGGTTAGGAATCAGTCTTAATTGTGCTTCCATAATATCCCACAGATAATCAATGGGATTGAAATCTGGACTACTCGGTAGCCAAATCGTGGTAGGTGAATCCCGACCTTTTGTCGATGATGTTGCATAATTCTTGCTACACGAGATCAAGCATTATACTGACCTAGTACGAAATTCTGTCTAATAAATGGGGCAAATGGGACCACGTGCTCTTCAATAATATCTGTTATGTATCTATGTGCTATTAAAGGTCCTCCATGATTGATCACTAAGTCGGTACGAGCTTCCAATTTATTCCACCTCAAACCATAAGCTACAATTCCAAAGATATTACACTGCGCGAATCTCTCATCTGGTCTTCTGGACACTCTATTTCCGCCTATCAACATAGTAAAGACAAAACCTAGACTCATCTGAGAACAAAACTTTTGCCCAATCCTCATTTTCCCAACCAACATGTTTACGAGCGAACTGTAATCTTTCCTTTCTGGGTTGCCTGGTGAGCAATGCCAGGCCATGCAAGTCTTAGATTATATTCTGCAAGACTTCTCCTTTTGGTAATTCTAGTTATTCTGAAGTTGTAACGGTCCACAAATTCATTTTGCAAAAAATGACTTGTTATTACGAACCTTTTGCATAATGTGCGAATTCTCCAAAAGCGGTCTTGATTGGGGGTTGTAACTCTTCCACGACCCTGTTCTAGTCTGCTTGTGTATGTCTAGTTTCTACAAACCGCCTTAGTACTCTGGATATAATAGATTGGTTTACATTAAACATCCGTGCAAGCTGAAGCTGTGTGTATAGCCTTCTTCGTAAAAAGTTACTAAGGATTAATTTTGTTGAAACATACGTTATGATGCATTTTTAACAATAAGCAATCAAAAGAATCCAAAATAAAAAAAAAATATGTATATCATTTTCTTACTTTAAAACGATAATTTAGAATTATGCGTTAATTTGGAACGCTATTTAGTTCCGTTTCGGAAAAGTTCAATTTCGAAAAAAGATTGAAAGTAAGCCTATACTTTGATTTTTTGTAAAATTTCATTGACGTATCTCGAGTCATTCAGCAGATGTGGTCAATCGTTTTAAACTTTTTACAGTAACAGTTACAATAAAGTTACATTCTTAGCTTTGACCTACCTCGATCTCGAACTTTATTGGGTTTGAATTTTGAATTACATAAAGTTCGAATTTTATTAGGTTCGAAAATTATCTAGTTCAGCAAGATGGAGCCTATGTGCAGTTTCATTGGATTGTTAGACAATATTTGAATTGGCTACCTGGACACTTGATTGGCAGAATTGACCTGTAAATTGGCCGGCCAGATCTCCTGACATACCCCCGATAGATTTTTTTCTTTGGGATCATGTAAAATCGAATAAGACGAGCATTTCAATCCATCACACCGTATATTCTCAATAATGTCAGACGTTCATTTGCACGCAGACTTAATATTTATCGTGACAGGACAGGACTTTTGAACATCTACTATATTTTTTATCTTAAATGAATCTAATATTTTTGATCATTGAATCCTAACTTTAGTTTAGCAGCTTATCTTTTGTCACTTTTTGCTATTTTTCAAGCATACGGTTAATATTCCCCAATACTCTGATTGATTTATTATGGTAACAAGTAAAAGACGGCCCAGAAATTGACAGATTTTTAATTTCTCCATTTTGATTTCAACATCTCCTAAATCCTAAACCATTAACATGCGACCATACAAAACTGATATCAAAAGAAAGCTTATAAAAAAGGCATCGATTGATTTTAAAATATATAGGGTGTTCCATTTGAAAATTTAAATTTGACATGATAGCTGTAAACTAGACGGTATTGAATTTTTTTTTGTCAAAATTTCTACAATTGGGTATTGTCATTTGTTTTAGAGCAGTGATTTTTCTAAAATGAATCTTTTTTAGCTTAAATGGAAAATATTAGCAAAGCGAGTGAATATAGACTGGTATATTATTAAAATATTTTTAGAGTGTGCTCCTAAAAGTATTGTATATTCTGTCGAATATCATTTTAGAGTAATGTTAGTTCCTCGCAGCGCTGTGACACCCTGTATATTTTGAAATTTTTAAAGCTATTCAAATTTAAATCTGTTCCCTTTTTTAAAAACAAAGAAACTTATTATTCATGGTATGACAATTTTACTGTAACATATCGTTTTTGTTTTTTAATTCATTCAATTTTTTATAGTTGGCATTAAAAGTAAAGTGCTTTACGTGAGAAGAATTTGGTTGATTTGTATTTTATACGGTTTGTTATTCTCCAGTCAATCGGAACAGTTGCAAAAAACAATGAATGACGAAGATTCTAGAAACCATAACATTTCAATAATAAGTAAACCTGAGACAGGTAGTAAATAAAAGAAGGTCAATACAGTACAGGTAATAATAGCACAAGTTTCGATTTACATGATTTTCTAAATAACTGATTCAAACTTATATTAAGATTATTGCAATTTTGTATTCTTAAATCTAGTGCAGCATCGAAACAAACTTTATTTTATAAAACTTGTAAAGAAATGATTATGAAAGGTTATGAAAAATTTAGGTTCAATACTTAATTGATAGCAAATTATTTATTTATAAATAAATTTTACGGGAATTAATAGATCTTATAAGTTAATATTTGCGATAATAAAATGTTATGGCTTTCTAAAAATAATAGGTTTGGAAAGACAGCATTTAATGAAGCTTACTCTCCCATAAAATTAGTCATGCACGTACGATTTTAAACGAAGTCGAAACAAAATTATTTATACTTTTTTAATATATTTTTTTCTTTTCATAAATTAATTAAAAATTATTGGTAATTATTTGTTTAAAGTGTATGACCAATGCATTAAAATAATTTCTAAAAAAATTTAGATTATCGATAAACTTGCTTCCTATAAATGATAAAAATATTCAAATTTTTAATGAAAGTTTAATTAATTTACTTGCAATTTCATTAAACGCAATTAATTAACCTTAACTCTAGTATATTTTTTAATAAATAAAACAAGTTGAGAGAAATAAAAGAAGGGCGTTTACAGGATTTTTGTAATTAAATAGTTGTGTATAACGAAACACGGAAAGTAATTGTAAATTCCTGTCATTGTCGAGCAAGAAGAGAGCAAACTTCAAAGACAAACGAAGGACTATTTGAGAGAGCAACGCCAATCAGGAATAAGATTGGATTGTGTGTATCTTCCACTGTTGACATTCTTTCCGGAATAGATTTTCAATTCATTAGAAAAGTTCCCTCCTTGCTACATTCGAAACCTAAAAAAAGAATAGCAGTAGAGGACTACTTTACTTTATTATATTTGTTTGGTTTAGAATTACCATTATCATCAACATAATGTCTGCTAATCAATTGATTTTATGTAGAAGGTTGATGTTGTTCTTGTCGCAGCTCAGGATTTGATTTGGTTTTTGAATCCATTTTCGTAAATATTTATCTGAAACAAATAAGAAAATTGAGTACATAAATATTGATTTTTAAATATCTAGTCTAATGTATGTATTTAAAAAAAATAGATATTTTCTACTCATATTCAAATATGTACAACAAACAATATTTACGAATGCGCCGGTGATCATCATTTCATATTTAAGTTCAACAAATTTAATCAATAAAAAATAGTATTTGTAAATATTTCTGAAAAAATATTATGATTTTGTTTTTCGAAAATTCACATTTTTTTAACTGCTGTAAGTTTTGAACTCCAACTTTTTTAGTGATATAAAAACATTGAGATTATTAAGGTTTACGGTAAACCAAAGCGCTATTTTGAATTTAAAAAAATTAAAAATATAAAAAATAAATATTCCAAGTTTTAAAAGGTATAAATATAAAATATTAAAGAATGGAATATTCTTTATAATATAATAGATTATTCAAATATATGTAAGTTTTAAAAAATGATGAAAAATCGTTTAATATCAATTTTTGAACCATTAAAGGTATTGTCATCTCCACTCCAATCCAATCTAAACCTGCTTTGTTGCAGATCGTATTTTTATGCATTTTATACGCGGCCAGAGCTCCTCCATATGGATACGAAACAAACTGTGGCACACGAGAAAATTTCTCCCATGCGAATAAGAAAGCAGCTTACACGAAATGTAGGGGTGGAAACATTCTTTGTGAAACTGAAAATGCAGGCAACATTCACACACACACTCCTCCACTCACACATTTATGAAACACACTTACATATACACATGGTTCGAGCTTTTGCTCCAAAGTTGTGTGATGTGTGTACAATTCGTATTCAGAGCACGACTTAGCCAAGGGCGCCAAATTCGATACATGTATGAAAATACATCCCGGCAAAAAAGTCATTTATAAATATAAAAAAGCTTTCCGCAAAAATATCCAATACAAAAGAAGGGAGCTTTAGGAGAATTATTATAATAACAACATTTTGAGATATAAAAAAATTAATTTTTTAAAATTATATCGCTTAATGTTTCATTGGTGTATAATCAAAAACATATGATGAATTTCTCTTGAATTTATTGTAGTAAAGCTTGTTTTCGGTGCGTTGAAAAGTCAATATTGTCTCAAATAAATGTAAAATGTAGGAGTGCTCTTTTGCATTATTCAGACACCGAATTTACGCTTGGAAAATTCTAAGGTGAACTGTGACTTTTTTTGCTGTTGGAATATTAGAATCAAGGTGAATGAAGCAGAAACTGGAAAACAGGCAACCTTACCAATTCAATGAGTTATCTCATACCTTATAAGTTATGTGTAGTTTATAATTACATTTGTATTATTTATTTAATATCAAAAAATATTTATGTGAATTTTAAAAGAACTTTATACAGGGTGTTTCAGATCACCCGTGCAACCCATTTATCTCGAGAACGCGTTATCGTACATGTCTGAAATAAAAAATTGTTAAACTCTTTCTACAAATTCTAATATTTTACCAACTTTAAATATCATACTTGTCCATATTTCAACACAATCCTTCAAAATATGCAATATTTTTTATTTACTTTTTTAATTTTTTTTTTGTTTTTCGAATAAATTCTAAACTATGGAAAATATTAAAAAAATATTTTAGTAAAAGTTGTTTGTTTTTAAAGGACCTATCAAACCATACCAAACTCGATTGGTTGGCACGGATGGTCTGATACACCCTGTATATTGATCTGGATCATATTTTTTTTTGTAGCGCAGATTTTAATAATATTAAATAATTATAAATACAGGGTGTTTTTAATATGGTGGTCACGGTGTCATGTGCTTATAAGGTATGTCCGTTTTGCAAACAGGATTCTTCTGTCGTTTCCACTTATGAACGGTTTCTATAGCTACAGTATCTAAAAGTGCAATAACAAATCTTGTTTGTAAAACGGGTAGACCATACTAGTAGTAGTACAGGTAAAATACGTGAAACTATCAACAAAATTAGTACATTCATGAAACTTTGCTCATAACTTAATCTTTGCAGTAGAATTATAAAATTGGTGAGTTCCTCCAAATTTAAAAATGACCGAATGAGACCACTTCCAAGTTAATGTGATTATTATTTGCCGAATTATGGCAGGACTTTATAACTTTATAGTAAAATCAGGAAAAAATAAAAATGGGTAATTGTTAATAACATCATAATGTATCTTCAAAGCGCAAATCACGATCGTTCAGATTGTCTTTGGGGTCATCCAACTCATGGAATTGGTCAGCTTTGTCTTCCTGCGAAGTGATGTTTCTATCAAAATCAGAGTTGGTTAACATGAAATTTGTGTTCAAAGTACAATGACGATCTTCGATGCGGAGCGATGGTACTATGAAAAATAGAGTTGGAGTAGGAATGGCCCTCGCAAATCTTGCACAGTTCTGAGCAGAGTATTCCACTTTTTAAGCAAGAGCACTGACTTGTGGAGCATTTAATATGAGAGGGACAAAAATGATTCTGAAGCTGATGGTAGGGTCGTTCGAACCGGGTGCAGGTTACCATTTTGATGGCTCCAATCTCACTTCTTCGGATTAAGCTTATTCCCAACCCAATGTTAGACTTGGTAATAAGTCTTGAAAGAGACGTGGGGAGAAAAGTTTCCAATTTCGCTCTTTAAGGATTTCTTAAATAAATTGAACATTGTATCAGTGTAAGTGTGACCGTGACATTCTGAGCTATCCATCAAACACTAAAAAATCGTTATTCTCTTTGATTGGTAGTTGTTTTGGAGATGGTTTACGTATAATATGCCCAGATATGTTGGACAAGTGGTTTCATTCCATTTGATATATTTTAAGCCAGTCTGGTATTGGTACCCGTTTACCAGGTCTATCGTCTGTCATAATTTATATTTATACCCGTTCGGAAAGTACTTAAAATAATCAGAGCAAGGTACTAAAGTTTGTCCGCGAAATAAATGGATGTCATGTGGACTACCGGAAGAAAAGCAAACAGTTTGGTCACTTTTCACAGTTTTTGTGTACGGATTTTCAGCTAACAAAAACAATACGTGTTCGTTTCAGGTGGCAGAAATTAACAATCCAGAGAGACAACTGTTACGTGTCATGTTAGGTTGGAAAACGAATTTACTCGGCATATGTACTACAGTACCATTGTATTAAAGACTAGTCTTTATATATACAATGTCAGTACCCAAAGTTGAGACCGTTATACCACCCGCTTAAAATGTGTTAACACCATGCAGCAGGTAACTTCCATCGACGATGAAGATATCATTTTATTTTATTTCCTCATCACCAACGGACTTGAATTCTTTATACAAAGCCAACCTAATCTTTTTTTCTCATACTAGAACTTGTGAACACAGACAGTGGGTAATAAGGAGATATTTCGTACTTGAAATAAGTAGGCAAGTCGTCGACTGGTTTAGAACCGTCAAAATGGCGACCTGTATCCCGTTTGAAAGACCCTGTCACCAGCACCAGATTCAATTATGTCTTCATATTTTTTTCCACAACTGAGTGCTCTTTCTTCAAAAGTGGGATAAGCTGCTCAGTACAGGATCTGCGAAGAACATTCCTGCTCCAACTACTTTTTATAGAGACAGCGCTCCGCTGGAGGACTAAATAAATGATCAACTCGATAAATTTGAGGATCCTCATGACACGTTTTGATATTATCTGCGTATATGCTAGTGCGCTAGTCGAATACTTGTTGACTGTTGACTGATTATAGACAATACGAGATTTAGAAAGATTAATAATGTACTACAGATATATGTGTATCAAAGGATAACAAATAACTATGTATAACAAAAACGCTAAACACAGATCATTAGAAGTACTTTAAAATCTGGGTGTATAAAAAAATCATCTTAAATAAACAAAATAGCAATTGTTAAAACAAAAAAAGAACGACAACAGGACACATGGGAAGATAAAAATATAAGACTAACCCAATATGGTCCAATAAAGATGGTGACAAAAAATAAGTTTTAGCTTGTTTATTTAAAGACGCTTATTGTAGAGATTTTAAATTTGGTACGAATCTTAGTACATTTCAAATATCACTTCATGATTATTTTTCAGATTTTTTACAAGCTAAATAATTGTAATGTGAAATAGCATAAATAACAGCACGTGGAAGGTTAAATAAATTTAATTTTCTCGATAACGGCACCCTTTACCGAGTAGGCATAAGAGTACCTTTTTTTATTAAAAATTAAAAATGGAACGATATTATGAGAAAAAAAATCATTTTAAGTTAACCATAAAAGAATGAATAAAAATTTTAACCCCAACCTTATCTATAACTACCCTTTAGAAGCTTGCAAAAAGTCTGAAAAAAGTCATGAAGTCATATGACGTTCAATCGGGTTTTAGACCAGGATATAGTTGTTGTAGTGCTCTCGCCTGTATTTCAGATGATATAGTTAAAGCGAAGGATAACAATAACTTAACTGTTTTAATTCTTCTTGATTATTCGAAGGCTTTTGACACGATCAGTCACAAGCTTTTGGTGTCAATCCTAAAGTATCATGGCTTTCACAAATCTGCGTATGAACTAATCAACTCTTACCTTGCTAGTCGTTACCAAAAAGTATGCTACGAAAATAACTCTTCGAGTTCTAATCATACTCAGTCTGGGGTACCCCAAGGTTCAATTCTCGGACCTTTACTATTCTTAATTTATACCAGTAACTTATATAAGATAATTGACCATTGCTCATACCATCTTTATGCTGATGATGCTCAGTTATACTTTTCGTTTCCTATCGACAAAATAGAGGAGGCCGAAAACAAAATTAATTCTGATCTTCAGAAGTTAGCTGTCAATTCCAGAAAACACTGTCTGAAACTTAATAACAACAAAACTAAAATGCTCGTATTCGGCACCAAAAATAGAAGAAGTAAGGTTGAGCATCAGCTAAAAATTTATCTCGATGGAGAAGTTTTGAAGTTCACTAATTGTGAAAAGAACCTTGGAGTCTACTTTGACAATGAATTACGTTTTAGAGATAACAGCACCCATCTTATCAAAAAGCTTATATTAATTTAAAAAAACATCTATATAAATCGACATGTGCTCAATAAGGCTAACAAAGTGCTGCTTTGTGAAGCGCTGGTCCTCAGTAACCTCAACTATTGTGACTCCTTGTATCATTCATTTATTGATAAGTTCACAGCAAATAGATTGCAGCTTGTGCAAAACTCTTGTGCCAGGCTCATTTTTGGTATTAAAAAATTTCAACATATCTCACACAAAATCAAGGAGCTGAAATGGCTAAACATGCACAATCGAAGAGTATTGCATACAGGTTGTTTCTATTTCAAAATTATTAAGTCGAAATGCCCACCTTACTTATACAATAGATTGAGATTTCGTACGGATGTTCACAATATCAATATTCGTAGAAGGGACAAATTGAACATTCCCAAACATCAACAGGAAATTTTTAAACGGACATTCGCTTATACCATGGCCAAATTCTATAATTCGTACGACTTCTCGTTCCAAAGCTTACCAGCTTTTAAAAAATATTTTAAGTCTCTTCTCATAGCCGGTCAATAAATATCTACATGAGGATCTTCTCACACTTTGTTGGTTTTATCCACTTATGTTTAGCTCATGATTCCAAACTTATTCTAATGGCAAGAAATTTTGTAATTTTATTATGTGTATTTTTTCTACTTGATATGTTGTTAATATGATATAATTTGTATGTATTTTTTAATCTATTGTTTTCGCCTATTTTGTCAGTATATTTTAGTCATAGGTATTATTTTTTATCTTGCTTGGGTCTTGAGGAAGAACAGCACAACATTCCTATTTTATGAGCTGATCCTGTACCCTTTGGTAACGCTGTTATATTATTTTTGTATTGATTGATGTTATTTTTGAAAGTTGCCAATAAATGATTTATTATTATTATTATTATATATCAAGTGTACTAAGATTCGTACCAAATTTAAGATCTCTACAATAAACAGTATTAAAATAAACGAGCAAATACCTCTTTTTTGTCATCAATTTTGTTGACCTCTAGCTCCATTAGGAAGCGAAATTGGACATATGTTTATAGGAAGTTTTTTTCCTAAAATTAGTTGTAGAATCGCCTCCTAAAATTTTGTCGCCTAATTTCTGGACACCCTGTATAATAAACTTTTGTGTAAATTTTAAATAAAATAGGAACATTTTTTGTTCGATTCGATCAGTTGCTTCTGTTAAATCAGCGCCACCTACAATTAGGTACATTTTACTAAAAATAATCAATAACTTCAATGTCATCTGATGTGAATACAGGTTATGTTATGACAATTTAGTTGTTACTACAAAATATTAATAATGGTCGCTAAATCTCTAAATCTCCGTGGTTGTCGGAAAAATAGCGAACGCAACTCGCAAGAAAGTGAATTTCGTGCTCGTGTAATATAAAATCCACCTGAATAATTTTCTACGATATAGGAGGTATGTTTCGAATTTTACAGGATGTCTCGAAAACTTCTGTATAAAATTATACTACAAATTCTCAAAACCAAAATAATCCAAATGTCCTTGATTAAACTCTAAACGAGTACACCGGTCAACATGAATTCTGAATTCTGACTTCTGCATGTTTGATTTTTGTTTAAACCATATTACTAATTACAGATAAAAGAGTTTTATAAATAGGTAATATTTCAAGAAAATTTCTCTTCTTTATACAGAGTGATGATAAAGTTTGGAACCTTATTCATAACTGCCGTATTTAATTGTTTTGAGAAAATCGCTCGAACAGGTCAATTTTATTTTTTAAAATGCCATCTCTTGATATAAAAAATATTAATGACGTCGCCGGTGCTTTAACAATGACGTCATCCGCGATTTTTTTAAATGGAAGCCCCCACTTTTTTTACTCATTATCGATAGAAATTCATGTCACTTAAACAATTTAATTTTTAAACAAATTTTTGAATAAAAAATCTTTTTAATGCAAAAAAGGAAATTTTTATTTTAACGAAAAAGGTTTTATAAAAATAAATTAAAATGAATTTGAAGTTACCAATGATAACAAAAGAAAGTAAATGTTTAAATAATGCGCATTCTAATGCAAATGTTAAATGTTAAATGTATTTAACAAAATTTAATAAATAGTCTTGCAAAACTAATTTTTTGATTCCATTTAAATGTAAGAAAATTTACAAAAAATAAAATTTTAAATTTGCCATTTGCCATTTATTGAAATCGGCCAAAATAAATCTTATACAACATTCAAATTTAATAGTAGGTACGAATTAATTTTAAGTTTATATTAAAAAATTTTTAAACGAAAATTTGTTTGCAAATGCAACAATTTTTTTATATCATCGTTTAAGTGAAATAAATGTCTATCAAAAACGAGTGAAAAAAGTGGGGGTTTCCATTAAAAAAATCGATGATGAAGTCATTGCTATATCACCAGGACGTCATTAATATTTTTATTATACCATGAGATGGGAGTTTAAAAACTAAAATTGACCTGTCCGAGCGATTTTCTCAAAAAAATTAAATACGGCATTTATGAATTAGGTTCCAAACTTTATCATCACTCTGTATATTTATTGTAGGTAGAAATAAACTAAACTTTTATTATACAGGGTGGCTCACTTTTTTTCCCTCAAAATTTTTTATTAGATAGTAAACGTCATTTTGAACGAAAATTTTCCCATGGACTATTATATTATGTCGACTCCTTAAAAAGTTACACTCATTTTAAAATTTCAATAATTTAATGATTTTTGTGGGACACCCTGTATAAATTTCATTTTATTTTTTTGTTTAAATCAAGTATGGTTTGGATTTTGTAAATCTTTAAGCAGATGAGATGCTAAATTTTACCGAGGTAAATTTAACCTTGTCGTTCATATATTTTAAATACAGCCAATTATGTTCAAAAAAACCAATTTAGCCAAGAATAAATCCAAATAATACTTGATTTAAATAAAAAAAATATAATATGAAAGAATATTGTATAGGGTGTTCCACAAAATTCATGAAAATTTATCAATTTTAAAATTGCTGTAACTTTTTAAGGAATCGAAAAAACATAAAAAAATTTTGTTCAAAATGACATTTACTATCTAAAAAAAAAATTTGCTGAAAAAAAGTGAGACAGCTCGTATATTAAAAAAAACAAAAAAGTCAAATATTTATTGACCATGGTAAAAGGGACAAAAGCGAAGATTTTTAAAAATAAATAAAATTTGTAGTTATTTTTCAATATAGTGAATATAGTCATTTAAAAAGAGACTCAAAAAAAATTCTTTTTGTCGACCGGTGTTATCAATGTTTTTAAAAACATTTCGTTTTTTTTTTAAATCACTAAAAACAATGGGTTTGAGTGGTTACAATTTTTTTGAAGACTGAAAACATTTCTAAAGTTGTAGAAAAAAAATTCAATTTGAAAGTAGTCAGAGAATAGGCAAGGTTATTTTTGAATAATTATAATAATAAAGACAATATTTTATTGTTACTTCGCTAGATTCAGATTCTCTTTAAAAATATAGGTTTCTATTTGAAAACAAAACTGAGTTTGGTTTAGAATATCCACGAAACCATGACGAAATCTATCAAGTGAAAAACAAATATGCCTATTCTCGGACTCCTGGAAACATACACTTTTTCTAAAACTCTTACTTTTGGTGATATTTCCAGTATTCGGGTTAAACGGATCACCCTGTATAATGGATAAAGAGAATTCTAGACATGTTTTTCATTTTGGATGTTAGTTGTTATGCAAGTGATAAAAATGTAGTCGCCGAAATGCAAAAAACGAACATAGCAAAAAGATTTCTTTGGATGATGAAAAAACATTAAAATAAAATTCAGTAAAATTCAGTAAAATTAATAGTTATTATTGGGAAGAAAATAAATTACATATCACATAAGGTCTTTATAAAGGAAGAAGAAATAAAAAAACAATTGTTAATTAATTTAATTTTAATATTTCAATAAAATGGTAGGAAAAATTAGCTAAAAAATGATAGTTGAAAAAATATGGTTTTTTGCACTTTTATGTAAAGAAAAAAGTGAAATGAACATATAAAGTAGGTTTTGTTTCCAACATGGGTGAAATGATTGCAGTAGGCAATTATTCGCGAACATTATTCAGTGGCATTTCATTGAAAGCGTCCGCTCAGAAATTCAATATAAGAAGGGATATTTATTAGCGGGGGTAGGACAAGACAAGAAGATGCCGACAGCTGACGGATGGCTGACAGTTGACAGAAGCGCTTTCGTTTAGCGCAAGAGAGAGGCACGTCCGCTCCAAGCAAGACGCACAATTATTATTCGCGAACCTCTTTTGTTTCTCTGACTGTGATTGTTAGTATTTTTTGCTAAACATAGCGGGCGATAAAATTTAATGTGAAAATCACATTCTAAGGACGTAGTTTTTGCGCGACGCGCATAAATACGACGTGATCTTTTTATCGGCTTAAATAATTAAACATTTTTCCGCCAACTCGCTTATTTTTTATTCCTTCTTTCTCTTTTACTCCAACGCCGGGGCGTGTGAAGATCATTTGACAAATTGAAATATAATCCGATTTATCTATCACGGAAAATTTAAGGAAAATATTTTTATATTGGTATTAGTTGAAGAGATTCAAATGATTCATTATGAGCAGCCTTATTATGGCTGGGTTTTGATAGCGTCCGGCGATCTACAACGTAGTTTGGATGCAGGGATGGAAGGAGAACGCCCTTAGTCGTCTTATCGCATCCTACCAGTTCCAAGGGTCTAACTCTCATTCTAGATTCTACATTCTCCCTTATTACAATCAAAAAACATTATCCCAGCTTAGAGCCACTGATAAAACATCTACGGACCAAACAGTTTCCATCATGTCCACCAAATTATCCCATACAAATACTAAATTGCCCACTTTGCATGGACTCTTTAGGGAGGAAGATAAAAAATATTTATAGACCATAAAAAAAGGAAATATTTCATAAAATTTAGACCAAAACGAAAGATACTACTGGAAATTCACAAGCTCATATTTTTTTAAATATTTCAAGACATTATTTCAATAAATATTTTTATTTTTTATTATATAAAGACAAACAGATGAGAAAAATAGATAATAATTATATTAGTTTCAAAAATATAAAATGGTAAACCTTTATCTTGAAACCACAAAAAAGAAATTTAAAATGTTTAAAAAAGTATTTTATAGTATATTAAAAAGCGAGTTTTTTATATTATTTTTTATATTTTGCACCTTTTTTTAAAATATTGTAGTTTTCAATTTTAGTAAATTTTCTGGTAGTTGGCAACTCTAATGTAGGTTAATCAAATCACCAAATAATGTATAAATCACTTGGTAACTGTCATTTTGAAATCAACAAACTTCAGTGCTACCAACTTCGAAAAGGTACATTACACTGCTACAAATGCAAAATAGAAATACGCATTTTATACTTTTAATAACATATTCAATAAATTACGTAATTCATTTGAATAAAAATGTATAATTGTTTTCTACAAAAAACACCACTCCTAACGTTCTCATTCTTGCGCTACTTCCTCATTCTATCAAAAAGTCAATTGTAAGATTATTTGAAAAAAGGTTATGAGTATACCTATCTTATTTTCTTAATGTTGATTTTTTCTCAAAATTTTAGAAATAAAGGGTTTTCGTTCAATAGGCGAATTTTCAAAAATACAATTTACGTTTCTTCAATGTGTTTTAGTTTGATTATAGTATATCGGTATTCTCTCAGAAGCCATATGCTCAATGCAAATAACAGCGACAACGAAATTCTTAAAAACAACTTTAAAGTTTTCAGAGCGGATAATCAGCAATCATCAAGTGATAAAAATGTAGACAGTGGTGTTTTAATAGTAGTAAATAACTGTTGAAAGTTCCAAATAGTTCAAAATTCTAACGTTAATGTTGAACAATTGTTCGTTGGTATCAAGATTAACTATGTCAAGTATAATTCGGTGATTATTTCCACCCAAATACAATATGGAACTATCATCGTTTTGATGTCTGGCTAATTCTTCCGCTTTGATTGTTGCTGAATATTTTAGGTTCTTTAATTTTTATTAAGAAATTAACAGTTCATTGTATATTACTTTCTAATTACACAAGTCAATGATGAAAAAACTTTTTCAATAACTTTAGCTGTTTTCTGTGTAATTTGGTGTGCTGATTCCGAAAAAAATAACAAACAAGTCGTATCACCTACCAATTTCTCACATTTTAATATTAAATAAAAATAACCATGGATCTCTGTTACCAAATTCAAACAACTTATGAAATAAAGTTGTTAATGATCGGGGTTCGAACTCGTAACCTTTGAATCTACAGTCAACGTAATTCGGGGCTGTTACGACACTCGCCTACCGGTTCCTGTTGTAAATTAGGTCTGCGTGAGTAATGGCTATTATTACTCACTCGTTGAATAATTTACTGTTAACCGTTTAAATATTTTTAAGTTGGTAATACATTATAGTGTTATAAGGTTGGCAATAAAATCAAATGTGATCAGGTTGGTAGTTGTGATAAATTACACAGTTGTTTGTTTTCTTTAAATTAATATAACTTCACATTACAGTGTTTAATCTATGTGCGTTTTATTCACAGTTTAATATGGATAAACGTGGTTGTAAAAATTCTAACAACGCTTTTAGCGTAAATTTGTAATTAAAAAATACCAAAGGAACATTACTGACTTTGTAAAAAAATTATACTTTGCATATTTTGATGTAGAAATCGGTAATCAAGACAAATGTTGAGTTCCTTACAAAGTATGTTATGTTTGTGCGCGAGGATCTTGGAAAATACAAAAAAATAAGCATCTAATGTTTAGTAATTTTAGTAGTCTAATATTTTTGTAAGTAAAAATTGTAACCTAAAGAGCAACTAATTTTTTTAAATTTTTATTTATCAAATTTTTTCCTATTTTTTACTATACAGGGTGATTCAGACCACCCGTGCCATCCATCTCGAGAACGCGTTATCGTACATGGCCGAAATAAAAAAAAAATTACCAAAGTGAACCTAAAGAATCCGTTGGTGAACTTTTTTTTTTCTGGAACAACCTGGAACTATCCAGAACCGGAGGTGACTTTGATTTTTTAAATGGCAACATAAGTCGAGTTTGGTATGGTTTGATAGGTCTTTCAAAAACAAATAACTTTTATTAAAATATTTTTTTAATATTTTCCATAGTTTAGAATTTATTCGAAAGACAAAAAAAATGTTAAAAAAAATAAATAAAAATTATTGCATATTTTGAAGAATTTTATAAATTTTTAAACTCTTTCAAGAAATTCCAATGTTTTACCAACTTTAAATATCATACTTGTCCATATTTCAACAAAATTCTTCAAAATATGCAATAATTATTATTTACTTTTCCTTAATATATTTTTTTTGTTTTTCTAATAAATTCGAAAGTATGGAAAATATTAAAAAAATATTTTAATAAAAGTTGTTTAATTTGAAAAGTCTATCTTTAAAAAATAAGCCTAATATTGTTACTATTGGTACTAATATTATGTTAAATTGCCAAGTAAAAGCACATTTTTTATGAATTTTATATGTTGTTGTGGTTTACGTGCACAATCAACGCCAAAAATTTTTTATTTCCTCAATTTTTTGGAATTGACCATTCTGAATTCATTATACAATTGATTTACCTGAAATACAATTCACGATTTTATGAACACAATTGGAAAAGATGTATTCATATTATTATTAGGAAAAAGCTTCTAAACTTTTTAAAGTATATGCTATTCCTAACAGTTTTTAAGAAAATCTTAGTTGTTGTCAAGGATTTATTTTCTTAATTTAATCAATATTGCGTTGTAGTAATGTTATAGAATTACGACGTTTCTTTACAAAAAATCGTATTGTTTCTTTCTGGTTCCTGGAGTAGAAACTAGGTAACTTTATGGTACGGAGAACAGAAAATGAAAGAGATAAATCTGTTATTACATACACTCACATATTGCTAATAACAGTGAATTATGTCAACATTTAATTAAAAATATGTGATCCAAGTCAATTAAATGTTTTAAAACAATCAATTAATGTTGATTATTTAATTTTTTGTCTAAAATTGGGATATCAAAGAGATTGAAATGTTGAATGAGAAATGTCATTTGGTTTCCAAATACCTATGTTGAAATAATTATTATAATTATAGTAAAATATAATTTCTAATTAAGGTAATAAATATATTTAAGGAAATGTAAAATATGAAATGAGGTTGGATATTGTATTCCAAGGAAACATAAATTTATATTTTATATATAAAGCTGGAAATTTTGCTAGGAAAATATTTGCCGTGGAAAAACAAAACAGGAGATAAAAGAATGAGAAAGCCTTTTGTTCCACGTAAATTGAATTTGAAAATTGGCTGCTTGTACTTGGGTTTAGAATTCTCAATTTTACGTTTTCCTCTTTTATTATTTAATAAAGCATACTTGTTCTTTGGGAGAAGGATAATTTATTTTTACATTTTGTCAACACATAATTAAGAAATGGAGGTTGTTATGGAGTCAGACATCCATTACGTGGCGTATGTACCTATAAGCAACACAAGCAACACAACACAACCAACAAAGTGCCTTCGTAATTGCTTAAAGGTGGCGCGAGAAATAATTCAATTATCTGCTACCTAAAAGTTCCACGAGTAAAATATAATTATTGCTATGAAAATTATATAAAGTGATATATTTGAGTGGGCAAGTGCTTTTTTAACGAAAAGTGCTCCAAGGTAGAAATAACGCTTTCCTTTCAAATGATTATATTTGTGATAAATTCCTCCATTTTGTGAGATGGCAAAAGATAAAAAAATCCACCCACGAAATCTAATTTACAATTTAAAGAGGGTGCGCTTGCCTTCTTTGGATTGGCTGAGAAATTTAAAGCCCGCGGTGGTAAAGGGTCGAAGCAAGGGCTCTTTCTCTCTCCTCGCATACCCAATATACTCAACATGCAGATGTATGGGTTCTTTACATACCATTTTTTATTGGCCTCTTTTCTATCAAAAGCACCACCTTATTTACAACCATGTATCTACATTCAATCTTATTGGGTTTTTATGGAAATTTGTATTTTGTAGAGTTTTTTATAGAAAATTCTGTAACAATTGGTTGTTAAAATATTTGTTGAGATTAGTTTATTTGGGGAATGAGATTAAGGAAGTTTATTGCAGAATCAGCGCATCGTTCCAAGATTTAGTCAAAGTAGTAATTTGATTATTCGAGGAAGCTAATCAATCCCTCTCGTTTGCTCGAAATTCGCATTCAAAGAGCGTCCTAGCATCGTTGACAGAAAGAAGAAGACAATTGACTAACGAGGATTATTAACCCTCTGGCATGCAATTTAAAAATATTTCATATGTATAGGTAGCTATAGGGATTATTATAAATTGTGGAATGGAAATGGATTTTTGTGTTGCTTCTGTTGTAATTATTTCGGAATAGATGCCGTCTAGTGTTGCATGTATAAGTGCAGGGCCAGGGCAGGAGCAGGGGTTGACGAAATGGGGTGCATCTGTGTTTGGTGAGTGCGCCGGACAGGAGCGAAGAGTGTCGGTGGGAAAGAGGGGTGAAGTGAAGAAGGAAAATGTTGGAATGGAAAAGAGAGTGAGAGTTGTCACGCACAAGGTTTGATTGGGCTGCTGTTGGCCTGGCTGATCGATATTGAAAGATTCACCCCCGTCTGGACCTGCTGCAGCTACTATTCGAACTGAGTATGTACAACCTGCCTAAATAATTTCACCACTTTGCAAATTTAAATATCTATATTCCATAACCTACATAGTATACTCTCAAAATTCTCATTTCAACTCTTCCTATAGGAATTTCATCAAAAATTTCTATAATACTAAAAAATTTTTAGAACGTTCTATCGAAAAAATAAATATTTTTGCTAAAATAATAAGCCTTACAAGAACTATTTGTATGCTAACTAACAATGATAACTGTATATCATAAAAATCTCCATAAAAATGTATCGTTAACATTTATATACAATTTGGTTAATTAAAAAATATTGATATTAGTAAGATGTAAATACCAAACGGTGGTCAACTCTTGCTTTTCAAAAGAACACAAATATAGGAGAAAAATTAAGATAAAAGTGAAAAACCCATAAGTTTACTGGATAAATTCGAAAAGGGTAAGCGCTCCACTTAGAAGAAAAAAAGAGAGTCGTATAGCAAGTCATAAGTTTCATTATTAAATGCGCTTTTTATACTTTTTTAAAATAAAATATCCTAATATTCAATTTTACTCACCTTTTGGCTATTTATTCATAGAACTAAAAAAGATGGAAGATTTCGACAGATCTTAAGCCAAGATTTTGCCCACCCCTGACCTACTCATTTTAATGTAAATAATATTTATTCAATAGTAAACATAGATAATAATAAAGTCGGTACTTTGTTTTACATTTTATTTAGTGTTCTCATCTTATTAAAGTACATTATTTCATAAATAATGAATTTAATGCAAAATCAAACTTATATGTAGATTCTGAGCTTGTTACCACGGAAACGACCAAATTATTCAAAAAACGGCACAATCTATACAAAAAAACTTATACTTGAATTTCTCCACAAAAGCAAATAACTTTTTTCTTCAAACGTCAGTAAAACATGTCGTTATATGCTTCAATACAAAAGGTTAAACATCTATTTTAATGCCTAGGCTGTTAAAGTACATTTTCTGCCGCTCAAATGTGTCAAATATTTCTACCAAATGTCAAATCAATTGAATTTAAAATTTTCATTCTGTTGATTTTAAGCAAAATAATTTGAATTTGATTTGCAAAAAAACACCTTATTTTAATAAAAAAATAGAATTCTAAAATTATATTTCAAAATCGTGAATAAAAATAGAAATCATGTTTGCATAATGAATTGCTGAAAAAATGAGGTTATGTTGTTTCAACCATTATCATAGAAAATGTAAACATATTTAATGGAATTGTCAAGTACACACCAATAAATCGGAAATAATCGAACAAGATCGTCCTTTGACGTTTACGCCGCCTACCCTGATCTTTTAAATCAATAGAATCATGCAAGCATGTAAAGTAAACATATTAATTATTTTAATTTTAAATAGACGTTTGGAGAACTTTGCGACTCGCCACTGAAAAGTGTCACTTTAGCTCCGAATAAAACAATATACTATTAAATGAAATTTTTAAATACATAAAAAAATTTTTACTGTTTTGTGTCTTCTTCTTCTTTCACCCAACACCATTTACAAAAGTTAAGGATTAGTCAAATTTTTACCAATTGACCATCCACTATTCAAATGCAAATATACAAAATTCATTAAAAATCTTTACTGCTTTACTGCAATAAAATAAATTCTATTTTAAAAATTCAACTTTAGAGGCTTATAACTACTCACGGATGGATTTTTGGATATAAATAAATAGGGTCATATCAACTTATTTTCAGATCTATTATCTCCAGTTAATCGTTGTCGGTCGAATTTTACTTAGATTACATGGAGAGGAGGGGTTTGAATTTTTGACTTCGGAGATTGTTTTGAGGTCTTTACAAGCTAAAAGCAGAAAAGCTCCCAGAAAGTCTTAACTATTGACTTTTTTTACCTTTTCGCTTATAGCTCTAGAACTACAGAAAAAATACTCATGCCTCTTTGATAGCTGAGAAAACTTCCTACATTTCCTATTTTCACAAAAAGTTTATCTTCAATCTTCAACTGTTCGCGATTTATCTGTGCTCTTAACATGGCGGATTTCAAGATTTTTTTACTGTAATTGTTTGTTACTAGAAATTAGTACCTTTATTTTATTGCATTCATTTGGTATTTTTTATCTATTTTTTGCTGTGGTTGCATTTGGTATAATGAGTGCCTATAATCCAAACAGCGGAAAACGTTAGATACCTCTATAAAACTCACTACATGCAACTAGATGATTAAAATAAATCTTCCAAGGAAACTCCAACTTGATCGAGGTCTTCCTCCTCCTCCTCATCCTCGTTGATGGACATCCTGTTGTGGAAATTGCCCTGACAGTTGAGGTATGCTGCTGAGTAATTCAATGATGCCTTTCTGCAACCGTATCTTTCTGAATTTGTAGAATTTCTTCGGGATCAGCAATTCTATCTGACAATTTAAGAACCAAAGGTGGGATTTTGTTTATATCAAGCTTGATAAAACTCAATAGAAAGCTATTCTCGAATCACACGACACTGCATCGTATACGACATGACAAGGACATACTCTTATTTTTGCATTAGAATGATAAGAATCGTATACGATATCGTGTCGTGTGATTCGAGATTAACCTCCTATTGAATTTTATCAAGCTTGATAAATATCAAGAGAAAAACAAAATCCCACCTCAGCTTCCCATTTTTCTCTCCCAACCACTGCCGAATCTGGTAGTACAACTTGTAGGAGTGGTATTTCGTGACCCCTTAATTTATGAGAGCGTTAAAATGTCAGGCTTGATTGGGACAACTGATTTTATGAAGGATCAGGACCTGTACTCATCCAAGGACGACTCACAGATGAAGAACCATAGCATATGAGAATGCAGCTTTTTCAACCTCAGATGGTATTAATGAAAAGCTGATAAACACCTCAGCTGCTTTAAGAATCTGTCATTTTTGTAAAATCGGAAAAACTTGACTTTGCTTGTCCTCAAAGCAACGAAGGCGATATCGAAACCTGTGAAAGCATGAAGAAACAGAATCTGCTTCAGCCCCAACTACTGCAGCTCTTGAGAAGACTATGTTACTGACTTTTCCTCTGCCAGGTATCACGAAGAATATATCATGCTACGGAGAAATTTTCGCCAACAACAGCACTCCCAAGTCCACATATTCGCCTATCACAGCCACTGAAAAGGAAACTGATTTTTTAATTGCTGTATAAATATAATTTTGACGTGTGTATCATCTTCTGCTTGGAAGAGATTAATAATTTGTTCCTCCAGTTTTTTAATCAACAGCCTCTTATTGTTGACATTCAAGTGGAAGATCTCCTGGTTGACTATGACTTCAATTTTCATGGTGAGCTATAGATCCACGCACTTCTTTAGTCGATATCTACGACTTTAACCTGCAACTTTTGTACTTTTTAATGTGTTGGTGTAGCCATCAAAACTCTCAGTACAACTTCTTCCCTTATAGTGAATCTTTAGAAATTGTAAGTATCACAAATTGATGATATTTTGTTAACCTCTTTTTACCAAACGACCTTCAACAACTATGTCAAGGTTACATTGTACATTATTTTCGGTTGTTTTAAAGAGGTTGCTCATACCCCGTATAATTCTTGAGATCATCGCTTGATTTCTTGTTAAAATAAATTCGCAATAACATCATGTGTATTAAATTGTAGGAGAGAACTGAAGGGAATGGATGATTGTTCTTTTTGTCGTCTGACGCAGCTTGTTCCAGAACAACTTTTCCTAGTACATTTTACTAGCAAAAAGAAAGCACCTCAGCATCATATACTGCTTGATCCACTCCCTTCCGAAAAGATCGAACTGAATTATAGATTACAACGCCTTTAACTCTGGCTTATAATGCAAAATACGAATATTCTACTTAGTAAAAATCTAACATATCTAACGAAGATTTGTGTAGACCAATATCAACTCTATTACAACATATCGTGTAATCATTGCTTGATACACCTTCACCACTAAATTGAAGACAGAGCTAGGAAATTTTCTTCCGATTCATACATTTACTGTAAATATCGATCTGCATCTTCGATTTCATTTCCATCTAAGTTTCTTTTTATTGACCAGTCCGGTCATTTGCATTCAAATATAAATACCAAAACTGTTTAAAAATGATTTATATCGGTCTACATTAGTAAATGTCTCCACTCGTTTTTGGAAATTGGCAGAGCCATCTAGTGAAGGTATCGATATACACAAGCCTTCATTGGGGATGTTAGATGGCTTTCCTCTTTTCTATTAAATGGAAAAAACGTATTGTGCTTCATAAGCAACAATTCAGTTCAATCCTTTCAGAAAGAACCAAAGCAAGATGTATATGATGCTGATGAATGCTAATAACTAAGAAACGCAAAGTCAATCACTCTCCAACTTGTGTATTTTTTTGCTTGGTGTACCTTCACCACTAAATTGGAAGCAGATTTTTCTTCTCATTCATATATTTATTGTAAAAATCAAGTAATTAATGCCAATAAGTAACTAATATTGGTAAGTAAATAATACAATATAAACTGAAATATATTTATCTCTAACGAATATGTTAATATTACTACTCTAAAGTGAATTCACGATATCTGACAGAGAAGGAAAACGTTAAATTTAACAATTCTTTCTACAATTTTTACAAGTCATTACAATTAACTATAAGTAACATTTTCATAAAAGTGTTATTGTAAATTGATTAAAATTCCACATCGAACTCAAAAAATTAATTTAAAAAAAATTTGAAACTAGAATCGGGAGGTGACAAGAAAAAACAACTCCTCTACTTATGTATCCAGGATTGTCAAAGATTATTTGAATATAATTTTTCAAAAAAATACACTATTTGTCTAAAAGCCTTATTAAATAATAAAAAATACCTAGCAACTAGCACTAAAGCAATACCTAAATTTTAAGAATCGTTGGTGAAAACGGACATTAAATACATTTTCCATGTAATATCGTTTCTCCTAATATAGTGAGAATTACATGCACAAGAGAGATCGTACAATGTTTTCTAAATTGTGTTCTCGTAAATAAACAACAAATCTACTTTTTCAATTCTTTTAACTTTTTTTTTCTACAGAAAAAAATTTACCTAAAATTCCAAGTATAAGGTACCACTGCTTCTCAATATAATGGAAACATCATTTTTTTGTCTACCGTTTCATCGATAAATACGTTTCGTCCATTTTGAGAAAGACGTTTCATCTTTCAAACAATTTTTCATCGACAATGCCACTTCTTCGGCAATGTTCTTGCATCGACTAGTTTCACCGACTGAACCGTTTCATAGAAAAAGTCGCATTTCATCAATTTACATGTTTTATCAAGGTTATTTTTTTATCTACAAGGATCGTTTTAAGTTTTAACGACCGAGCCTTCTTACTTATTATTTATAAGTTGAAAAGTCAATAATTTACAGTCGCTGAATATAGGCTAATAACCGGTTGCCGATGAAACATCTATGTCGATGAAAAAGTGTGTCCATAAGAAAATACTATCAATAAAAGAACTTTGTCGATGTAAAAGTAATATGGACAAAATGTCCTTGTCTATGAAAAGGTCTGTCGATGAAAATATCATTTCGATGAAACTGTAATTTTTTCCTATTTTTTACTATTATCGTATCACTCAATAGCAATGAAGTGATACATTCTTCTTTAACAGCGATAGCATAAATAACTTTTACCAGTAGTATACTGTGTCACGTTTGAAATGATGTAATTGTTAAATAAATACGAGAAGATAGAATGGCACTACCCTGTATACTAACTTTTATTTAAATATTTATAAGGAATAAATTATGGGCATTAAAGATACTTTTCCTTGGGAATAATTCAATTGGTAATTAGAATGCTAATATTGCTTCCAGATATCAATCTTATTTATAAGACATGCACAGTTTATCAATATTTTTGTATTGGTGCGATGAAAAAGTGGTATTAATGATGGAGAGTTGGTGACGATGACGCGCAAGGATGAAATGATGATTTATAAGCTGTCCGACCTGACTCTGAGTGATACACTATGCTAACGCATCTAGTAAGCAAGTAGACTCTGAATAAAAAGTACATTTTGCGCCATAAATCACCGATAATTCAGTCAAAAACTACCTAAATCATATCAGGAGGCTTTCCAACTTTTTAATCTTTACGAGGGTAATGAGTCTGCACTTTTATTCCCCAAAATATTTTAACACATATTTAATTAGACAGAGATAAATAATATAATAATATAGAGAATCCACAAAACTCTAAGGACTTTAGCATTTTGGTCATTATTTTATTAAAATCTATGAGATTGTTGGATCTACTTTTTGTTAAACATGTGAGCTGAAACACTCCAAAAGTAGTAATAATTCAAGGTTATTATTTTATTTTTCGATAATTAAGATGATGATGAACCAAGAAAAAAATCAAAATAAGTTTCATTCGAAGTTTTGTGGCAATCTGGATGGAATGTTTTACATCGAAAAAGTAACCACCTTCTATAAATTGAAGACCTGTACAAGTCTAATTTGATTACTAAGAAATGAATAAAAGTTAGAACTGGGTTAGGCAAAAAAAGTTTAAAAATTATGTCATCAGAGCACGACATGCATGCCACGTTTTTCCAAAAATTATGGTTATAAGAGACATTTATCACGTTTATAAATTATTTCGTTGCAAATAAATTAGGTTTTTGTGGACGCCATTCTTTCCCAATTTAAAATAAGAGAGATAATAATATAGAGAGTGGTATATGCTATGGTATATAGGATGCAATAAAAAGCTTCCTGTGCGCTTCTCCACTACAAGTGATAAATGTTGGTGGCATCAAAACTACATTCAAGGCCAATACTCGCCCCCCTGCCGTTAAAAAACATTATGGCATGCGAGGGAGAATTGAAATTTGATTTTTCTCGCTTATTTATTATTACGTTTATTGTCTTCGCGGACCAATGTTGCTTGACACAAATTTTATTTCTTTCGATGGCTTCATATTCAATCCCCTTTTCAGTTGTTGTACAAGACCCCAAAAATTGAAATATCATAAAACCCATTATTTATTTATGTACTTTAAATAAACACGATTAATCATCTCACCAGTTGAAAATATATTTGAAAAGACATTTAAAATAATTAAAAATGTTATCAAGATAAAATAAATTTATAAAGTTATTGTAAGTTATTACAAGTACTTTAAAGTACCTAAACCGCATAAATATTCAAAAAGACATTTTGGGGTTCTTAATAATTTTATTATTTTTTAGTCCCAAAAACAAATATCCCTTTTTCTAATTTAAAACGTTGAGGCAAATGAATAAATATATCATTAATGTTTAGTACTTTTGTAAATTTTCTAAATAAATTGTGGTGTTTTCCAAGCGCTCCCTTTATTATGTTGGGGTGGTTAAATCGACTACATGCAACTCCGACTTACAATGGGGTGCAAATGAAGCAAAATATTAAATTATTGCGGAATTTCAACTTCCCTCTTCAAAACGCTTTAAAAATATTTACACATCCATAAATTCAATATTCTGCCTTTTTACTGATTCGTCCAAGTGAATTACCAATAGGTTGGTATTTTCGTTAAACAGAATCTAAGTAAATAAAATTTAATTTAGAATATTTTACAATGGTAAATAAATTATAAATTATACTATACAAAGGTAAATAATAAATAACGGAGGATACAAATGTAGAACAGACTCCAGTTAATATCATTAATTATATGTATTTGAATAAAAAATAGAGATGTTATTTCGAATGTGAAAAAAATGTAGAGTCTCATGTAGATACACAAAAACTTTGAAGGAAAATGAAACACTCAAAAAAGTAATCACTACAAAGGCATAACAACAAAAAGAAATGGATAATCCTTGTCAAAAGAGTATAACATGGCTGACATACTAAAAATTTTTCAACCAAAATTAGAAAATCTGCAAAAGCAGATAAATAATATCACGAATAAATCTGTGATCACTTCTTATTCTTATAGACAAGAATGGAACATTATGAATAAACTGATTCGGCTAGAAAATGACAATAATCAAGGTATGTACAGTTTCGTCCGCATCCAAAACTAATCTTCTATGGCGGATGTTGAGGCATGTAAAGCTAAGTTTTTAATGAGAGATGATGAGATAAAGCAGGACAAAACCAATGTTGGTTGCAACGGCATATAGGATATGGATACCTACATGTGCGTGGTTTCAAACCTGGAATACCAGAAACTTAATTACAAGATTACCTCGTAGAAAACAAAATTAGCAATATCCAAAGTGAAAGATTCTAGAAGCTCTTAAAACCCAACGAAAACCAAAGTAAACAGCTTCAACAAAAAGTCACCCAAAATATAAAGTATAAATACCTTACCTAATACCGAAACATCAAACAATTTACAATCACTTGGGAACTATAAAGAACAATTGGAACCTGTACTCGAAGACCTTCCGAATGGCAAAATTATCTGTGTAATTGGAAAAGTGAAAAAGGGGTAATTCACTTTCCTCTGTAAAACCTCACATGTAGATGACGCTGATAGTTTAGATCAATTAGTGAGTTATTTGCGTCTGATGAAGAGTTTAATAGAGCAAAACTTATATATTAAATAAAGTTGAATACAAGGAATCACCAGAATTTTACTACCAATATTGCTGAATTTAAATTTCTAATTTAATTACTGAGTTTTCGGATGATTATGGTCAATTTTCAATGTGCAAAAGCTAATATTTATAATCATGTCTGCAGAATTTTTAAATACGATTCTATACCAGAAATTAGTAAAAAAATGGACATTTATGCAAAAAATAAGTTATGAATTTCAGTATTTATCAAAAAATATAAACGTAATGAATATGAATTAAATAGTCGTGGAAAATTAGTATATTATTCAACGGCAGGGGCGGATTTAGGCCTTGGGTCTTGGGCTAAAATACCTGTAGAGGCCCACCGAGTACAACAAATCTGGTCGTATCCTGAAATATAAGCAATAATTTTTTAACACGTTTTAGTTTAGCTTTATGGAAGTGGGTTAGGACATCAGCAATCCCTGGGCTGCAACCCTATTAGACCGTATACTGGATGTCTCACTTTTTTTTCAGCAAATAGTTTTTTAGATAGTAAATATCATTCTGAATAAAAAAATCCCATGAATATGCTTAATGAGTTTTGTGAGACACCCGGTATAATTTTCTTTCTTAATAAAATTTTTAGGGTTAATTCAATTAGAAATTGGATTTTATCTTACAATTAACCAAATTGTTTCTTTGAACGCTCTGTTTAAATTCCCTGGTTACATCGCTTTAAATTTAAAAATTCTTGAAAGTACAGTAAAAAATGCTAACATAAAAATGTAAAAAAATATAAAATTCATTTTTTATCTAAAAAAAATTAGTAAAGAAATTCATATCTGGTATAAGTTGTTTGGCCGTTACAACGCTTCAAACTTAAAAATTCTTGAAAGTGTAGCAAAAATATGCTAAAATAACATAAAAATTAAAAAAAACTATTAAATTCATTTTTTATATAAAATCCTTGCAGTTATAATTTATAACTAATAAACAGAAAGAACAAACACTTCAAACTTAGAAACTCTTGCAAATGCAGTAATAAGTTAAAAAAAATTAAAAACCGACTGATCAAATTGAGAATTGTGCGCCGTTTGCTGTTTTCTCTGATTTGTATACTTGGTTTATATTTTCTCAATGTTTTTTTACCGCGAACGGGGCCCCTGATAAAGACCATGCCTAAATCCGCCCCTGTTCAACGAGCGAGTAATGATATTTACTCGCGAGAATACTATACTTTTTCTCAGACTAATTGGTAAACGCAATAATATTTTTCTAGAAAATTATTAAATGGTTATTGACGTTGAAGTGAAACCTATCACTCTTGGTCAAAGATTCCGGGATTTCTCCAAGGATGCCTTCCAATATTCTTCTACATGTACAAAAAAAAAAAAAGAAAAATCAATGACGTTTATCTCGGCCAAGTGGATTTGGATTGGATTGAATAGTGATTAACTTTGAATAGAAAAACAATTGCACGAGAACTTTCCACTTCAGGACTTCAATCTATCATTTGACTGAACTAAAGTCAAAATATGTTTGAAAAAGTTTTATATTTTCCTATTTACAACTAAATCCTAACTGTTATCATATAAAAACCTATCCTAACCTAACCTAAACTAGCCTAACCTAACCTACCTAAAAAATTTCGTAGTTATAATTGTTAAAAGTGTTTATTTCATTTAATTTTACAAAAAATCTTGGATTTATTTTGGTTTATGAATATTTTTATCTGTAAATAGACATGACTCTTAGGACCCACCCTGACCGTGGACATCATTCTGTTTCCCCAAAAGATGTAATTTTCGCATTTGTATGCAAGTGAAGAACTTGAAGATTCAAGAGAAATTCAAATCCGTGCAAGGATGACGTAAGTGTCGGAGGGAAGCGCTCTGAAACCGCTCTGCATTTCCCCAAGGTGCGATCTCACGGCAATCACATTGCCAGAAACGGCAGAAACAGCAGACGTCAGAAATGAATTATGCGTTGCATTCCCGCCATGTTATCTGGGCTAAAGGCTGCAGCCGAAACGTACAACTCTATAATCACAATGATATATTGTACAAAATGTTCCTGCGATATCGGAAGCATGTATTTAATTAATTTATTGCTTCTTGTTTATCCCTTGACGATATCTAAATTTTATTAAAAATATTATCGACCTCTAGGTATGCAATTTCTGCATGCTTATTTAAATGCCAATATTTTTTGCATGCTATACACATACTTGAAATGCAAAACAATAAATTATATTTAAACCAAGAAGTTGAGTATATTACTTATCTACTTTCTGATAAAATAAACTGTTTATGCTGGTTGTTTCTACAGTTACAAAAAAGTTTACTAATTTTTACCGTTATATGTATTTTGATGAAAGTAAAAGATTATCAATATACTAGTTATTATCCCAAAAATTATTGAATCCTATAAGCCAGAATCCACATCAGTTAAGTAAAAGATTATAGATTTGTTAAAAATCGTTATCAGTGCCCGTGATGAGATAAAATATTACTTAAACGAATTTATAAAATAGAGGTGCGTTAATAGCCAGTACCGCACCGCTATCAGTGCGTTACTGAGTTGTAAAATTTATTTTTCGAAGTTGGTAGCACTGAAATTTGTTGATATTAAAGTGGCAGTTGCCAAGCGATTTACAGGTTATTTCATGATTTGACAAATCTGACATTAGAGTTGCCAACTACCAGAAAATTTACTAAAATTGAAAACTATAATATTTTATTTTAAATAGATAAAAAGGCGCAAAATAGAAAAAAATTATATTAAAAACTTGTTTCATAAGTCGATAGTAGCACTTGTTCATTCAAATACTCACCGCTACGCGGCTAGTGTATTTTATGATTGAACGCGTGCTACAATATTCGACTTATGAAACTCGTTTTTTAATATAGTATTTTAAGTTAAAAGTAACGAAGTGAAAAGATTTAAAAGATTTTTTTAGGGTGTATGTTGACAAATTGTATTTTATTATTATTAAATGATACCAGCAAACAGAAGTCTACAATAAAAGGTTATATTTTACAAATAACAATAATTAATAATACAAAAAACAAGATAAGGGTGTTTAGTTCATGGTTCCAAGACTAAATTTAATCAAAAACTAACCAAAAAATTAAGGGTCTACCTTTTCTAGTTTTAGAGCTATAGTATTTTGAATTTTTGGTCACCGATTTTTATCACCAATCAGATAATCGCTAATTAAATCTTAACCAGTGTGTGTAGGGATCAAAAAAATATCATTATAAAGCTAAAACCATCCTCTTTGAATAGTATACAAAAATAGTAACAGTAATACAAAAACAATTTTTAAAATGTAAAAAAAATCAAAAAGAGTAAAGAATAAAAAGAAACCTTTTTTTTCAGTTTTTTTAATCATTTCTCCTAGATAAGACCCATTACGGTTGTGATTTTTTAATTTTCTGAAACTTTTGGACCCGTAGCTCTTTTCCTTCACTTAGTAAAGCTGTACGGTATATCATAAGGGGTGCATACTTTGTCAATTAGGCTATAAGGGATACCTAATGCACTGCCAAATATTTTATAACAGTCTTCAGTCCACTTGCCGATGGTAACAGACCGCTCAAAATTCTTCTTCTAGGAGTAACTTCAGAAGACCTATGTGGTTTGAAATTTTTCTCTGATTTGTTTAAAATATGGAGAACTTTTAAAAAATAAAAAAATACAACCTTAATGGTTCTTATCTTGGAAAAAAAATTCAAAAACTGGAAAAAATAGTATATTGTTTTATTAGGAGGTAAAGTGACACTTTTCAGTGGCGAGTTCGGAAAGTTTGGAGGACGAGACGCGTAGCGTCGAGTCCTCCAATTTTGCGAACGAGGTACTGAAAAGCACTTTAGCTCCGAATAAAACATGCTATTTTTTCTTCAAACGTCTATTTAAAATTAAAATAATTAATATTTTCACTTTACATGCTTGCTTGATTCAAATGATTTAAAAGATCAGGGTAGGCAGCGTAAACGTCAAAGGACGATCTTGTTCGATTATTTCCGATTTATTGGTGTGTACTTGACAATTCCATTAAATATGTTTACATTTTCTATGATAATGGTTGAAACAACATAACCTCATTTTGTCAGCAATTCATTTTGCAAACATGATTTCTATTTTTATTCACGATTTTGAAATATAAATTTAGAATTCTGTTTTTTTATTAAAATAAGGTGTTTTTTTGCAAATCAAATTCAAATTATTTTGCTTAAATTCAACAGAATGAAAATTTTGAATTCAATTGATTTGACATTTGGTATAAATATTTGACACATTTGAGCGGCAGAAAAAGTTACTTTTTCTGCCGCTCACGGCCGGCAGATAAAGTACTTTAACAGCCTAGGCATTAAAATACGTGTTTAACCTTTTGTATTGAAGCAAATAATGACATGTTTTACTGACGTTTGAAGAAAAAATATTTTTTTCATCCTTTTTATTTGCGATTTTTATTGCACATATATTATATCAAGAATTTCTGTATTACTGTAATACCAATTGAATACGAGAATAGTTTTAGCTTTCTAGTGAGAATTTTCTTTTAATTCTACCCCAAGCAGAAACCAAAGTTGTGAAAATATTGTTATAAATTATAATGCAATTTTACAATATTGTGATAAGGTTGTGTACAATATTGTGAAATCAGCAAATGTTGATCGGCGATAATATTGTGTTGATATTGTACTGGAACATTACCACAAATTGTGGTATGTGCCTGTGACAATATTCTTACACGTCAAAAAAAAGATAGGACGGAGATTTGATCCCTGGACCTTTATGCCCGTTTTTAAGCATTGCTTATAGGGTTAGTTGCTAGATATTTTTAATAAAAAATACCTAGCAACTGGCGCTATAAGCAATGCCTAAGTTTTAGGAATGGTTGGTGAAAACGGGCATTAGACTTCTGAGCATGTATACTATCACTACACCACCGTATCTACCTACTTGTGAAAGGTTGTATTAAATATTAGTATGATAGTTTTTCCAAAATAGTATTAAAAATAGGTCATTCCCCTTCTTGTGTATTTATTTTATTATAAACCCGTCATACTGTTACATTTAATAAATTGAGTCAACAGATCCATGCTTTTCATTTGGATTTGGTAGAATCCTTAAATCTACCTGGTGGCAACAAAAATATTACGCATTTAAAAAAGTAAAGCTTTTTATTCAAATTATCTACCTACTTTAAAAAGTCCATTTTTCATTTTAAATAAAGCAACTTGTGACTACCAATCAAATAGTTGACAATTTAATCGACTTAAATTGACCAGATGGCCGGGTGAATATACACATCAAATTATCTATGTATTTGACATTATAAGAAATTTCGATAGTGACTTTTTACATCAAAATTGTGCACACAACAAAACATAATATTGTAATATATTTTGTTTAGAATTTTAGCTCAACATTGTATACACATTAAAAGTATATTTCATACAATATTGTAATAAAATATGAACACAATATTTAAACTGCAATTATTTCAGAATCTTTAAGCCACAATACCAGAACAATATTTAAACTAGAACATTCTCAGAATTTTGCCACAATATTTCACTAACATATTGTTACACAAATATTTGTACAATATATTCATAACAATTCCATATACGATCTACAATATTTACATGTTCGTACAATTTTACCAAGTTCCACCTACTAGTTTCGTTTCTATTGGGGACGTATATTGGTTGAAAAGTAATTAGCGATTTTGTGATTTTTGGCAAAAAAAATCTTATTTTGTTATTACAGTATCTCTCATAATACCACCTTTTATTTGACTTGCGACCAATTTGGGCGTGTTTTTATACGATATCGACAATATCAGGAATTGAGGAAGTCCATTTCTTAGAATTTATGTTCGACCAGAAAAATTTAGAGTCTCGCTTTAATTTTGCTTCAACAAATTTTCAAATTTATTGTGGTTATCATAATCAATTTTGAAATTTGAGAGCCTTTGCGATTCCTTACAACGCAATCTATTAAGATTAGATTTATTACGAAAGAATGCTTTCCATCTATTTTGTTTATTTTTAATAGCGGCAACAGTTGCAAATGAAAAGTAAGATGGATAATTACGTTTGGAGTGTGCATTTGCTTGTTTGGGTACATATTTATCAAATAAAAATCTAAAAAGTTGAGAATATAATAATATTCTTATTATATTACTTAAGTAAATTTACATATCTTTCATAAGTATCACAAGCTGCATTTATTCATAAAGTGGATTCCAATCAATCTCGCTGACGTCCGAATATGGAATAAACAGTGGATTAAACTTCATTGAAGGTCCATTAAATGGTGTAATGTTAATGTGAGTGCTATTCACCGAACACGAACTTTTTGAGGTTCGAACTTGAAGTTTAACTAGAGGTAGGTCGAACGTAACAAAGTTACTTTATTGTAGCTAAAGCATTATAAATAGTCATTTTCTGCGATCATGGAAAAAGTAGCCCACTTATTATTAGTTGTTAGTTGTGAGTACATAAAGTCAAGCTTTCTTGCACGAGTGCACAAAATCGTTACTTGCAAAATGACATGACTTAAGTAATGCTTCTGTGCACTAGTGAAAAAAGCATGATTTTATGCACTGACAATTGATCATAATTGGATATTTGCACTTAAAGTATTGTCCAGCTCGACAATTAATACGTTGCGTGCAAATATTATCCACTTTTTGCACTTGTTGCACAAACAACTATTTTAAAATAATTAAATAAAATTATTAAGTTTGAAACGGCGATTCTTCGATTGGTCATATCTTCAGAATGACTGAAGATAAGTCAATAAATTTTTGGATAAGATTGCTTTCAATTAATTTACTTAAAATTTTGGTTTCTGGATTTTGATATTGGCCGAGGGTCTGTAAAGGTCATCCGGTTGTCTCGGTAAACCTGAGCAGTTCTCCAGATGGGGTTTCGCTGAAATCGGCCATGCTTGGCCAGAGCTTCCCAAGTATGGATCCTCTGATGATGCCATCGGGCAGTCGCACAGTACATGCTCCACAGTTTCATCTTCAATATTGAATCGCCGACATGCGGGGTCGTTGGTTACTTCCAGCTGATGTAGATGTTTGTTTAGCCAGCAAGGATCAGTTTATATGCTAACTAACTTTCTCAGTTTGTGACAAGGAAGATGTAGGTAGTACTTTGCTGTTTTCAAGGAAAGCGTTTGCATGGACATCTAACTATGTCGCTGTAGTGTGTGCTCTTTTATCAGGAGCTGGATTCCTGAATTTCACCCGAGTGAATGTTAATCTCACCTTCCTCGAGCGCATGCGCAAAATCTCACCCGTGAAATTCCCCTGGTTCAGACCAAGTGAATTTGGATTCGCCGGTGAGATTTTGGCACATGCGCTTCGAGGAAGGTGAGATTGAGATTCACCGTGTTAAGTTTCAGAAATCCACGTCCAGAGTATTGATGGCTGACTTTGCTAGCGGTAATGAAGGCTGCTAGTTCTTCCGCCTTATCACCAGATTTCTACAGCATTATTCTACGCCAGGTGTTGCACCGATTGGTGACACCAGCCAAGAGTTGACTTTGTGTCTCTCCAATTATAGCATTGCCACCCTCCTGTCTGTCCATCCATTTTGTTGCATAATTTTTTTCCGCTCCTTCTTTTGTTCCTTGTGTTAGTCGAACTAGTTCTGTTTGTAGAACTGTGGTATGACCGCTCTCTTCTAACTCTCGTTCAGAAACCAGAATTGTTTCCTTTCTTGGACCCGTCTGTGAATATGTTCACGTCTGGTTTCCTGCTGGTACGTTCAGTGGTTTAGTCAATTTATTTTCATTTAAATAAAATACCACAGCATATGGAAGCGTTATACCACAGTATAAATAACTACCAGTAGCGACACTCTCCCGTGTCTATTCTAGTACCATTTCTATGGTGCGTATCTGGTACCAATGAGTTTAGAACTGCAAATTACAAATGGTGACATTTCTCTATGATCAAAATAATTTTAAAACCGTGGTTATTTGAATTTAAATACCGTAATGAATGAATGAATTGCTGAAAAATGTATATTATTTAATTTAAGCTTGTCAAAATCATTATAAACTTCAAGTGTAATCAAAACTTTGCAAATGTATGTTAAATTTTTAAGGTTAGAAAAGTGACGTAAATTTAAATTTGCCGCGTGCGTATCTGAGTATACATATGTATATATATCGTCAAAGTCACCAAAAATTGTCCCTTCAAATAACATGTAATTTGCATGAAGTGTCGCTACTGGTAGTTGCCTATACTGTGGTTATACGATGACGTCACATAAACTTGAAATTGCGTAAATCAACTTTATTTTAAACTCCAACTCTTTTCAAAATCAAACTTTTCCGACCCAAAGGTGGAATTCTGTAAACCAACAAATTGATATCGGTTGAGAATCGGTAAACAATTCTCCGAACTTTTTCCGAACTCGTACTTCTTTCGAACTCATACTTTTTCTATCCCGAACTTTTTATGAATCCCAACTTTCTGTGAACTTTTGCTTAATGTTCGAACTTTGAATGGATAGTTCGAACTTTCAAAAACTTAAAGTTCATACAGCACTAGTTAATATCAAAGGGCGGATGATGATTATCCATTTTGACTAAAAGATCATCGCATTGCTGAAAGTAACATCTAAAATGATGATAATAATATCATCAGGTCAAGAAGTAGACGTAAATCTTTGTTAAGAACTGTTTTACAATGGGATAACTCGTTCGAACTTATAAAATTAAAAAAAAAACCTTAGAGACATTTAGAGTGTTGATGTTAAAGCCAGGTAAATTAAAACCTCCAATAATAAGATAGTAGTCATCATTGACTCTAAAACCAGTTAGATAATCGGTTAATTGCTCGTAGTCCTCATGGAAAGATCCAGGAGGAATATATACAGGGTGTCCCGTAAATGGCGGATAAGCTCTCCGGTACGTTGTTAGGGAACCTTCAGGGATCCCCAGAAAAATTGTAAAAAAAATTCTCTTGATCAATTGACTGAGATATGAAAAGTTGAAGTTGAGAATTCAACTTCGTTATTATCATGAATTATCGAAAAAAGCAATTTTACCTGTAAAGATCTGTGTCGCTTTTATTGTTTAGTATTAAATTTAATTTAAATTGTGCTTTATTAACATCACAATTAAATATTTAAAATTGAAAAATACCTGAAATAATTCTAAAAAATGAATCTGGCAACAGTGTATAAAAACTAATTATTTGTAAAAAATCTGACAATTTTTGACAAATTGATTGATGCTGCTAGAAGACATCCAAATAACAATGTAATTCGGAGGGTAGACTAAAGATGTGGAGAAACCGGAATGCTAGCACCAGTCGCTGGTCCAGATCGTGGTCGTCCACGACACGTGATGACTCCCGACATGCAGGAACAAATCTTCAATGCATTGGAAGCAAATCCAAGAAGCAGCACTAGGAGTATTTCAAGCGAATTAGGGGTATCAAAAAGTTCCGTTAACAGGTTCCTTCTAAGTGAAGACTATCATGCATATCACTTCAGTTCAAGCCGTATCACCAAATGACTTCCCAATTAGAGAAAATTACTGTAACTGGTTACTGGAACAAATAGAAGCAGATGTTACTTTTACTTCCCGTGTTTTGTGGACAGACGAAGCCACTTTTTCGAAAGATGGATTTTTTAACCAACACAATAGCCATTACTATGCCATTGAAAATCCGGAATTAACGCACGTGAAAAATAACCAAGTACGTTTTTGTGTGAATGTGTGGGCTGGAATAATTGGGAATCATTTAGTGGGCCCAATATTACCACAACGATTAAATGGCGAAAACTTTTTAAACTTTTTAATAAATGACCTAGGAGAACGTCTCGATGGTCTTCCTCTAGCTACCATTAGAAATATGTGGATACAGTTAGATGGTGCTCCTCCACATTTTGCGTTGCCAGTAAGGCAATGGTTGGACGCAGAATATCCGGGAAGATGGATAGGTCGCAACGGACATGTTTCTTGGCCGCCAAGAAGTCCAGATCTGACGCCGCTGGATTTCTTTTTGTGGGGTCATATCAAGGCTCTTGTATACCGGACTCCCGTTCTTAATGAAGAAGATTTAATAAATCGGATCCGAAATGGAGCACAAACTGTAACTCCTCAAATGTTACAACGGGTTCAACAAAATATTAGACAACGTGCACAAATTTGTCTGGAGGTGCAGGGGCAACATTTTGAACACCTCTTATAGGTTTAAAATAATTTCTATAACCCTTATTGTTAAAAATTTTAGTTTCCTTGATTTCTTTGATTTAGTTTTAGATTTGTTTTGTACACATATAAAATACCTATTCATCAGTCAATTTGAAAAAAAAATAGTTACATATGTCAGATATGTTTCAGATATTGTTAAAGGTAAAGGTGTATCCTTCACCTTTAATTATAAACCTGGCACCCATGTTGCCAAATGTACCTTTTGGTTTTTAGTCAATAACACAAGAAAGAAGGTTCATAGAATTATATCCGCCATTTACGGGACACCCTGTATATATATATATATATATTAATCCCAATTAAATCAATATTATTGACAGGGGAAACTAAATATAAATCAGTAGCATGCAATTCTTTTCTAACGTCAAGAAGTACTCCACCACCTCTGTAATTACAAAAGTCTTGATTAAAGACTTGAAAGTTGTCAGGTAAAAGTACATAGTTATGTACGCCATCCTTTAAACAACTTTCTGTAATTACTACATCATACGGTGTTATTTTAATAGTTCTGAAAAACACGGTTGCTTTAGTATTTAAACCTCTAACATTTTGATATACACACTAAGTTGAAGGTAATACTGGGATACATCTAATTTTTTCGGGACCTATCGCTGTTGGGACGATTAAATAATTTAACTATGCTGATCACGCTTAACTTTAATATTTTCCAGATCCTTGTTTTTTAATTCAAAAAAGTTTTACACAGGCTAACAGATGTTTAATTCTTTAAATATGTTGCAACCGATGAATAAACAGAATTTTCGTTTGTAATCATAATTTTAAAACCAACGAATCAAAATTGCTGCCACTGTACATTAAAAAAATATTGTATTTCAAACTCCATAATATACTATTACCCAAATTAATTCGTAAAATGAACAGCCAATTTTGCAATTAAGATAAAAAAGAAAAGCATATCCACCCTTCAAATTTATTGGTTTCAATTGCAATACATCAGAAAAGCAGGAAAAATAATAGCCCCTAGATTTCAGGTATCCGTATCAAGATATTTTTTCATTGCATCCACTAAATGGCTTCATTCTTTCCATAGGTGAGTACGGTGATATTTTAGTTTGGTATAAAACAGGGACACGCTGCTTAATTTAGGGACTGAGGCCACAGTTGGACGCAATAAAAACCTTAATAGTTTCTTGTGGCGCTAACGTGCGACCATTAAAACTTATTTGTCTAATTTACTTATACATCAGTTGTTGTGCCATATGCTCTTTTAGGCCCTATTAGACTATTTATGACTTTAGAGAGAATTATTTAATCTAATTAAGAGAACGTAGCTTTTGCCCTTTTCTATACATTATAGTTATAAAAACAAAATTATTTAAATCTACTTAGGTTGAATTACATAGGAGATTTTTTTAGGGTATAGTTCCCACAATAAAACGTTTTTTTATGAGCGGCCTTAGGCCATGCGATTACATCGAGAAAGCACACAAAAAATTGGATATTCGCTTTTCGTTTGATCTTAGTTATATACGAATTTCCAACTAGGCAATCGCCCTTGGTTATAAATATTGGACTCCAATAAAAGTTGTTACTTAGGATTCGCGTCAGACAACATCAAAGAACTTCACCTCACTAGGGTGACAACAAATAAGTTTCGTTAAGAGGGATCGTCTGAAATGCACTTCTCATCAATTTCATTAAAATAAATTACGTTTAATAAACAAATGTTATTTTTATTTCATATTTTTTTTTCATCTCCCACTTCGTGTCATGGGGTGAGTTGTCAGTTTATTGATGTGTTTCAGGAAAAAAGCAGCGTCGCTCGGCCATAAAAAGTTTTTAAAATAATGCGACTGGTGTCCGGAAAAATGGGGAGCATTATCTCTGCTTGGCGGGGATTACACTGGCCAGAAACTACATGCTGCGAGTTGAATAAGAATCGGTGCGGAAATAGGCTGCATTTAAATTCAAAACTTGGTAAAAAATTACCTTTTTCCACTCCAAAAAATAAGCAGCATTATTTTTCGTCATTTATATTACTTTTAAAGTAAAAAGATTCTAAAAGAAAAATTACTAAATTTATTTGTATTAGGAATAACTTTTTGCCAATTTATACAAAACATTAATACATTGTAATCTTAAAAATGTATAAATGTTTATTGTAGTATAAATAAGACTTTTTAAATAAATTAAATGAATACCTACTTTTTAAAGTTCATTTACGATAAGAGAAATAAAATATGTTTTACCACTGTAAAACAAGAAACACGTCGATAAACATCTACTACTACTACTACTACTAGTAATACGGATTTTCATCGATGGCATGTACTACAAAATAAAATCCTTATTAAAAAAGAATTTTTGCAAACCGTAATTTTTGCTATACAACAAAAGGAGCTTTTCACATCTCCTTTAAATTAGGTAAATATTTAATGAAATAAATCAAATACTTTAAGGAAATTTTATTTTTTTATTAATCTCATAAATCGCAGAAAATACCACATTACTTTCACGAATCCCAATGAAAATCAAATAAAATTATTTAAGGAGACAGAAAGAGATGGTTGGAGAAGACATAACCCTAAAGTTATACTATAAACTATTCTACAGAAAGTCGGAAAATTGATTGTAATTATTTTTACCGATTTTTTTTCAAAAATAAAAAAAACGAACATTACATTATTTTAATTTTACTTTCCTTGAAAAGTAATTAAACAAATATTATTTATAGTCCAGTCAAATTGTCAAAAAGGCTTGCGAAAATTAAAGTAGTTTTCATTTTTGGATATGTTGCTTTGGTTATTAACAATTCGATCTTCCCCGGGTAGGAGCACGCAATCTACTCTAGAGTCCTCCTTATCTTAGACCATAACTGCTCTAGAGTGATTGTTGCCTAGGTAGGAATAACTACTTGGGCAAAAGCACACATGGGTTAATGCTACATACACCAGTTCATTTGAATTTTTTGGAACAAGAAATTTAATTTTACTGTCAATATTGAGCTGACTAGCATTTTTTCAATTTAAATGAGTGTTTCAGTATTTTTAAACGATTTATTTTGGTCAGTGCGTATATTAATTGGTCAATATATTAACCGTATTGATCCCATTAGATCGCAGTTTAAGTTTTTTTTGTTAATTTTGAACTGAAAGTAAATACCAAGTAACTTTTTTTAGAATAGCTGTCCCGTAGTACCGTGGAAACGCATAGTAGTAAACTGGGTTTGTCACTTAAAATTAAGCCGACAAGTTCCGCTAATACTTTGCCCAAAAAAGTTTCCTTACAAAATTACACCCAGCTAAAGTTCATTTTTCAAAAAAATAAGCCACATAACTTTTCTCTCCGTTATATGGGGCTAATCTAAAAGGTATAATTCCAAAACTAAAATAAATTTTAATGCCATTGATAATGTTAACATTGATTGACGAAAACGTTCTGGCTCATTAAATATCTTTAAAAAGAGTGAGTTTTTTATTTTAATATTAAATACTAATTAAAATTAATCGTACATATGTTCGAACTTCGAATATATGTCAATTCAAAATTTCACGGTTATTGCAAGCCTTTTCACGATATACCAATTAAATATTTCGGTGAATTTTGTTCATTCCCTATGAATAGGTTCTTTTCCATTTATGAAATTTATATTGTCACCAGTGGGTGTCGAAAATATGAATAAACACCTGGGTGATTTCTCGTTATTTGGTTATTAAAGGTCAATTCGTCCACTTAAAATTTTGCCATTTAACGGTTATAACGAGTCATTCCTTTGTGCTCTATATAACTCAGTTCAACTGTATTTTTTGAAAACTAAAATTAACAGATGAAATTTCTTTTTAGGTAATTAATAATCAAGAAAACTTTCAAATTTAATGAACATCTTGTCTTTTTAAATAAACAGGATTAGTATAGGTAAAATAAGGATTTTGGGTAAAAATTTTATACATTCGTGAACTTTTGTTTACAGGTCTTTTTGACCATTATAAATCAAAAACCAAATAGTCCCGAAAAATTTGGGGTGCGCAAGAAAGAGGTTTATCAGGAAGGTAGAGGCTTGAAAGTATTAAAAATCAAGGTTTGTGAGTACTAGGCATTTTTTATGTTTTTTGGTCGCTGAATATCAATTTGATACTTAACTTCCGAACAACTTATTAATGTGCAAGAGAGTAGAGTTACTAGACACAAACTGGACGTAAAGAAACTTTACAAGGTTATTAATTCATGATACCTTTTCTTCTCTGAGCAAGTTTGTTGTTTCTTTTGGAAGTGGCTTAACACGAACAGATTCAAACGGCCACCTATCAAAAGAAGTTGAGGAAGAAACTATGAAACATATATGATTACGTTAAAGTTCCGAGACATGAAGCTACGAAGATGCAATAATGTCCAGCCTCTTTCAGCTATAAATTTCTCGATTAAAGAATGATTTTGAAAAGGGATGATAATTTGTCAAAGTATTGTATACATGAAATCGTTTCGTACCCTTTATCGCTCTTCAATAATTCTAAAATGTGGATGAAAGTATTTTGGGAACTGAAGGGTCTGCTGCAAATAGAAGGTAACTCCATTTTGGGGAGTTTGGAATTACATGTATTACTATGTGTCAAAATTACAAAATGAAAATTCTTTCGTTTGGTGCCATCAGCTTAACTAGTTTTAGTTGAACTCAAGAAATATCTCGTTAAACGTGTTGGAGATATCTTGGAGATACAAAATACCGATATTCTAATTGAAAAATTGTTCAGTTGATAATAGGGATAATTGCACCAGATATCGATATTTTAACAGCTCTCGCCGCAGTAACCAGATAAATATATCTACTTAATGGTACAGTTCTGTGCAAATCTGTAAGCTCTTACAGGAAATATCTGATACTTAACCATGGAAACCGTTCATTACAACCCATATAACAAACCTTACAGATATTTTCTATAAGGACTTACAGATTTGCACAGAATTGCACCATAAACCTCAAATAGGACAAACCAGGCAAAACGCATTCTCATCCTTCACAGTATAAGGATGTGAAGAAGTAGATTCTCTTTAGACAGGCATTCAATGGATGTGACTCTGCGAATGCCAAATAAGGCAAAGGAAAAAACATGTCCTAAAGTTACTTGAAACGGAAATAGTTTATGAGGATATGTCTCAACTTACAACAAACCTGATTCCCAACATGATGAACTTAAAGCAGCATGACAATCTATTTTATTTTTCTTTGTATATTTCAAAAAGTATTGCTTGATCAACTACGATACATTTCATTCCAAAAGTCAAAATACATTTGCAAAATTGGAGTCAATCCCAACCCTATCAAAAAAACCTTCCAAAATCTTACATGGTTTTGATATTTTTTTTTTGTATAATTTTATACGCTTTTTTAAGAAATAACTGGATTTTGATGTAGTTAATTTTTGCTACTTACAACTTTGATGGTTTACGTAAGCTTAACAACTAAAAGAAACATTTTTTTATGTAGGATTTTATAAGTGTGTAAAGTATTGTACAAATCTTACTGGTTTTTATATCGTAACATTAGGTTTGTAGGTTTATATACGAAATAGAATGAAAAACTTTTGATGGGTTTTGATTGACATTTATATGAAATAAACCATAAACCAATTGATAATGTGTATTTGATTTCATAGGACAAAGTGTATATGAATATTAACTGACTATGCAAGACCAGGTTGGTTTCGTATACTTTTATATGAAATTGATTTCAAGAACTTGTATGGTTTTTGTATGGAAACCTACGAAAAAATACGCAATGAAATACACCTGATTTTGCATGAAATTGCTAATCAAAAGTATGGTGGTTTTTATGTGATTTTATTACAATAAAATACTTAATTCAAAACATCTGATTTTGTATGAAAAGGAATCATACATTTTGTTGGTATTTGAGTGACAATGATGGTTTTATATGATCTTATATGAAACTGCCAAACAAGAGTATGGTGGTTTTTATATGGTTTTATAAGAACAAAATACACCGACTTCTACAAATGCAGTACAGCACTCATACTGAACCAACAGTTTTAACTGTGGCTTGGTAACAAATTGGACCCCCAAGAGTTGGGATAGATTCGACAGCAAAGTGACTTGTCGCCATTGAATTTGGAAACCTCTTTGGAAATTCTGTGGATCATTATTCTTGTTTCAAAAGTGGTGTGAAATATTCAGCCCTTTGCAAATTTTATGAGAGAGCAACTTGTTAAAACTGAAAGTGAAATTATCCATTATCGCGATGATGATGCGGGAGTAGTACATTATGAGTATGACAACATCAATTAATTGTTAGCCTATGATAATGATGAAGACGCCATGCATATTTATAATATTTTTTTGCCTAAGTGCACATTTTAGGCCTATACTAGATACCAAGATACAAGTGAAGCTAACCACAAATGCACAGCTGTCGAAATCGGAAGTAGAACACAAAAGAATCAACAGTGAGTCATGTGTCCTAATTGCGTCTGTGATCAACTGTATATACGCTAGAGTATCAACCATTTAAGTGCCATAAAACTAGTTTTGGTGATTGAATGCTTGTAATTTAAGATTTTCTTCAGCTGTTTTAGTTTTTCCTAATATTCACTCAAAATTTTGAAATTAATTATCTTACAATTGGTTATCGCCATTCCTTTGCCGAGTCTTTTTCCGAACGCATTTCCTCTTCTACCTGTTCTTCTACAAAGATTTACTAGTGATAGCCAACATTCACAGTAACATATGCACGACTCTGGTATTGGGCACTTATTGCAGCATGTTTTGGTTTAATTATCAGCCCATCAATGTCATATAAATATCGTACCTATGTAGATACAATTAATATATCAATATATTTAAAATGGGAAGCGTGTGTATTGAGCATAGTCGAACAACGATTGGGATAAAAGGACCTGTCATTTCCTTATAAAACATGGTAAATTCTTTGATAATTACTCCTATATGAAAATAAGTTAATATAATAAAAATAATAATTCAATAAACCTAAAAATATTCATTTTTTTTAAGTAAAACAATTAAAGTAAAAAATAGAATAGAATTTGTTTAATTGGTTAAAAAGACTTGTGTGGGAGATGCATTTGTCATTCTTTGTAAGTTGAAGACGTTAGCGGTCGCCGTCACATCGTAACTCAAGCAATGCACGGGGCGTGGCGTTCTAATCGATGCGATATTGCGATATCGATTGCTTTTACTTTACTTTTCCTCCATTATTGCATTACTTTAACGACTTAGCCCTCGCCCGCTAAGATATCTGAATAACAAAACTCGACCAACCCAAATTAAATATTCAAATAAAAAGGTATTAAGGAAGAAATAAAAATACTTTATATTTTATTTTTACATTAAAAAGTAATAAAAGTAAAATATTCGCGTCGTCTGTTAGCGCAAAGTATGGAAGAACGGTTCTCAGTATATGCATTGGTAAATTATGATTCGGCAGGGTCCATACATATTCCGATGGGAAGGATATACGAGGCATTAAAGTCCCTTGTTGAATACTGTATGAGAACGAGTAATGCCCATCGCACCCCCGCAGAATGCCTTATATTACCTAAATATCGATATTTTCTAGAAAAAACAAATAATTTATTTAATCCTAATTTATCAAATTTGGAATAAAATTATTGCCGCTTTATTAAGTTGTTGAATAAATTGTGGCGGCCACTGAAGACATTTTAATGCGAGGGTTGGCCGCCCTGCAGGGTTCGGCAGAGATGACGCACTTCCGATATCTCTCTGTTTTATGTGACATGATTATTATACTGAGCGCAGGTGGTCTGGACCTTTGGGATATATGGGAATCCTTATAGATATATGGCCATAGGAAAACATTGGCATTAGGGATCGAAAGAACGTTACTAAACAGAGATATAAATTTTGTGCAGCATAAAACTTATCATATAAATAATATAATGAAAATATAGTTTCGCGTGGTGACATGATAAAAGCCCCGCCGAGAAAGCCGCTTGTTTTTTCCCGCTTATTTATGCAGGTTATTTAACTCTTTGTCTATTTTGTCATCTTTACATTTCTTGGAACGTGATATTCGTTCATAATGGACAAATATTGCATAAGAAACTACCGAGGAAACTCTATCTGCAAATCCGGAAACGGAAATGAGCTATCGTTACAGCCTTACTTGACGTGGAATGGCGTCAAAGTAAAGGAAGAGTCTCGCTCGTTTTAAGGGTTGTTGCTAACGAAAGCATTAAATTACTAATGCGTTCGTCCCAATTTTAACTTTTTTTTTTACTAAAAATGATTACGACTTAAATATTGAATTTTACTCGAATATTTACGTTGAGCCTAAGGGCCAACTATTGATTTGCAAACCTAACATAAAGATTGGATTAAGGGGCGTTTAAACTAAAATTTCCCTGCCTTCTTTTTATCGGTTTTACTACAGAGATGGCCCCGTGCTCCCAAGAGATATAACTTTGACGCGGGTCCAAAACTCTAAGGATTCCGCAGGATAAAAAAGTGCTGCATGCAAAAGCCAATACGAGGGTGGAAAAACTAAAAAGCTAGACTATTTTTACGTGAATAGAAGATTAGGAAACACAAATACATTTATATTCGAATAGAAACACTTATAAAATCACACATTAGAGCCACGTTTTAGTACATTTCTGATATAGACAGAATATTTGATTAGGCATATTAATTTTTTTTGGTATCGCTAAGACCTTTAAATACTTTTGATTACCTACCATTTATTAAAAGTAAGAATCAATTGTAAATCAATTTAATTTCAGAAAGGTCCAATTTAAAAAAAAAATGAAGAAGCCAAGAGTTTTTGGCGGTGTTTATACACGTGAACCACAACATACAATTTATCAAAAATGTGCTTTGGCAATTTAACAAAACACCAATAAAAATATTAGGCTTAGGTTATTCACCAATGTTAAACCCAATTGAAATAATCTGTTCTAAGATTAAAGCAGTATTGTTAAAAGACTTCCTGTTATGACTCTTGGTGTCATGTGGGAAATGTTGGTTTGCTTAGAAACAATTATTGATGAAGTCAAAAACACACTAGAATCGATCATGCAGCTGCTTTAACAATGGAAGACATGGCTAAAATAGATATTTAGGTAATCCAAATGTTCTACGCCAACATTTACTTTGAATGAAAGACAATAATTATTTCTGAAATGTAATTCGGATTTTCTGAAACTAAATTGACGAATTCTGATTTTCAAATGATACTTTCTAAAATACAATTGATACTTTCCGAAATTAAATTGTTTTTTTAATACAATGGAAGCTTTGTGAAATAGTGAAATTCAATTTACAATTGATAATTTCTGATATTGAATTGATCCTCTCTGAAATATGTATAACTGGTAAAGGTGTAGATCAAATTTAATCGACAATAAAAACGAAAAATGTCTGTCTATCGTTTTTAGTTTTAGAAATGCAGTGTTTTAAAGTTTGGGAATTAAGATTTCAAATGTTTGCTCAGCATAAAATTTTTAGCGTAAAGATGTAAATAAAGCTCTACAATATACAGGGTGTCCCGTTCGTGGTTCACCAAACGTCAAGGTTACAAAGTAGAGCAAATTTTATCACGAAAAAACCAAAAAAGTAGGGGTGTACCTTTTATGGTTTGAAAGTTACAGGGGTTTGAATTTGGCATCGCCCATTTTTGGCAGAAATCAGTAAATGATCAATAGTTAATTAATAATCAATTTTTATAAGCAAAAGTTAAATTTTGATGGCTTTTGAAACAGTTGTATTATTAAATAATAACAAAAATGAAGACGCACCTCAATTGTAACTAACTATGCTTAGAGTCTCATGGGAGTAAGTTTAGAAGGCTCTAGTGAGTGCATAAAAAGAGTTGGGGTTTCAAAATTTTTCAGAATTTCTAGAGAATTTAACGAATTTTTAAAAAATTAAAAAAAAAACACGCCCTTAATAGGTCATATCTTGGAGAAAATCGTTTTTAAGCAGGTATTGATCATTTACTGATTTCTGACAAAAACGGGCGATGCCAAATTCAAACCCCTGTAACTTCCAAACCATAAAAGATAGACTCCTACTTTTTTGGGTTTTTCTTGATAAAATTTGCTCTACTTTCTAACCTTGACGTTTGGTGAACCACGAACGGGACACCCTGTATAATAAAGGAACAAATACAAGGATTTAAATTTAAACAATGAATCCATATTTAAAAATTTAAATATGTAATAAATAAATAACTAATTATGTAATTAGTTATTTATTTATTGTAAACATCATCCTTCTTCTAGTTTTCTCTCCAAAACCAAAAAAGTTTTACAAGTATTTTTAATACCACTCCACTTTTTTCACCTAAAAATAACTCGCAACAAAAACTAAACTTGTAATTTTTGTTCACCATGGAGTTTATACTCCCGGCTAATAGTTTCTGTGATCATATCAATATTACATCAAATATTAGATAAATTTAACAAAGAGGACTCATGTACACTCTTTGTGGAGATTTTTTGGTAAACTTTCTTGAAACATGTTAAAATAAATGTCACGAATAAGCTCGCGATTAAGTCATTTTCATTACACTCCTACTCAATTGAGGGAGCGAAAGCAAGATAAAAAAGCTGACTTCGTGAAATGGACCATATTTGCAAAATGTAAAATTAAGGATGATGGGCGGGATTCGATTTACATAATTTCCAATTGAAACTTTAAAAATTATTTTCCTGGTAATAAGGCAAATTATGCCCCGCGATTTGGAATGACGCGCGGATATTCAATCTAAATCCAAATGTAACTTGCTTCGCAGAATGTCATTGATTAACATTTAGAGCGTTAAGACTTCACGCTGGTTGGGACAATTAGGAAGTTTCATGATGCCAAAAAATACCACTAGAAAACTAAAGCCATCCTCTTTTAATTGATAATAACATTAATAAAAAAATGTTTCGTAAAATATTGAAAAAAAAAGCAAAAAAGAAAATATTTTTTAAGTTTTTGAAAATTATTACCAAGATTAAGGTTGTGTTTAAGTTTTCTGATACTTATTTATACTGTCAACAAACCCGCGTAATTTTTGAAACCGCCATTTCTTCACTTACTAAAGTTATTTTTTGAATTCACTCCCATAATTGTCAAACTATGCCCATGATACTTCTCATTGAACAACTTTGGAGAAAACCGACTGTCAAATTCTCACATTTAGTGAACCACGAACGAGACTGGACAACCATTATAATATTTAAATGAACTTTTGTGGAGTTATAATTAATTTTTGAATAACAGTATTTTTATTATATTTTAAGAACCACAGCAAGGGTGATCTGTTTTTATATTTAAAAAATATTAAATATTAATACGGTGGTCACTCTTACGGAGCACACCATTGGGATCTTGTGAACCTAAAGAGTTACAAAGTTGCTTAAATTACAAAAAAGATGTCCCTTTTCAAACTCCTTTGGGCTCTATTTAGACATATCTTGCTCTAGTTCTGAAATATCATGAAAAATCTGAAATATCGCATTTTCGTTTTCCTTCCATATTTTTGTAATCGCTTAACTTTTTCGATTGCAATTTGGCAGTTTTACATAATTTGACATTCTCTATCGATTGGCATTGAGAAGAAAATTTTAGGTTAACTATATTTCATTTATTTTAAACCAACTTTTGATTTTCTTATGGGCGCGATATTTGATTTTTATACCATTGGATGGAGAAAAGTAAGTACAATTTAAATGATGTAACACATTGTTCTTTTATTTTAATTAAAAAAATATTAAATTTTTATTTTTCAAAATCAAGTTGACATAAAATAAACATCGTTTATTTTTAAATAAAATAACAACATTATTCTTTTATGTACGTTTTGGGACACCCTGTATGCCTCAAACAAGGGAGGGGCCTCCAAATGAATTAAAAAAACAGTTTTTTCCTCAATGTTTTAATACCGTCGAACTTGGTTATAACGAGCACGGATATGACGAGTTCACGGATATAACGAGTAAATATTTTTTTGGTGAATTTCGTTAATTATCTTTTAATGCTGTTTTCCATTAATAAAATTTATATTATTAGTATACTTGCGTAATTTTTCGTTAATAGGTTAAGAAGAGTCGACTGCACCACTTAAAATTAAAAATGCAATCGAAATAATTGTAAAAATTTGATTTAATTAATGATAATGTCGTCGTACAAAAAATGGAGGGCTAAATAGAGTGAATGCTCCAGAAAAAGCTTCATGTTGAAATCTGTTTTGAATATTCATATTTCATCTAAGAACTACTGCCAAAATACCTTATTCTCCTTAATGTGCCCTTCCTTGGTCTTTGGCACGAAGCCCTGTTGACCAATCACGAGTATAATTATGAATTAATAAACAAAATAAATATCATTAAAAATGCACATGTTAAAAAATTAAAAATAATCCGTAAACATCCTGTATTTCGAAAAGGAGATTTTTAACAAGTATACATACAGGGTGATGATAAAAAATTTGGAACAAAATTTGTAACTGCGGTATTTAATTTTTTTGAGAAAATTGCTCCGACAGGTCAATTTTAGTTTTTGATATAAAAAATATTAATAACGTCACTGGTGATTTAGCAATGACGCCATCATCGAGTTTTTTATTGAATATCCCCACATTTTGTATACGTTTTTAATAGTTAATAGTTATGAATTTTGTTCCAAACTTTATTATGTACATATTCTTGTTTTTTCTTTCGAAATTGGTTAAAAATTAGACTCCAGAGTTACCGAATCTTGTTATGAAACACTCTGTAAATTTCGAATTAAAATAATAGCAGGGAAAACCGTATTCACGGTTATAACGAGTAAAATTCGCCATCCCTTGATTCTCTTTTTACTGAATTCGACTGTAATTTCAAAATCCTTCTTAAAAATATCAATATTTTGGGGTCTCAAACTTCAAAATTGCCTTCTTTCCCAAAAAGTAGATCTCGTATCTTGACTGATATTCCGAAAAAACAAGAAATATTACCAACTTATCTTCATCACATGAAGCGTCTAGAAAGTCTTCAGTAAAACGGGGTGAAATGAAATTTCTTAAAAAGAGACCCAGAAAACGTAAGATAAAGGTGAATTTAACCTTTATAAGGATTTTCGTTTAGAAATGTGAATTTAACGCTTATACAGATTTTGATTCAGACACAGTATTACATTTAAATTCGAAATAAGATGAGGAATCAGGCATGACGGATTCAGAAGAGATTGATATTATTACTAAAATTGACTACAAACACTTAAAACTAAGAGATTTCATCTTAGCTCAATTTCCAATAAAAAAATATGTCTTTCTTTCGTAGGAAGAGTTTAGGAAGAGCATGGCAAAAATTTTACAGTAAACTTTTTGAAAAAGAAAGATGGGTTTTGTATTTTTCCTGGGACGGAAGATAAATGATACGTAGACATAATACCGGGTGGAAATGAAAACCGGGTCACCTCGATAACTTTTTTATTTATGAAAAAAAAAATTTGAAATTTGGCTATGTTCTATGGTTCAAAAAAACAAATTTTATGTGCATTTTTTATTTTCGAAATAAATTCCGGTTTCACCGGAAACACCATGAACTTTGTTTTTTTAAATGTAACATCCCATATTTTTATTCATGGCTTAAAATACTTTTAAAAAAGAAGTATTTTTGAGATATTAGTTTTTATTTTTTTTGTAAAATAAATTTTTTTCAAAAAAAAAAAAGGTTTTCGAAGTCGGTGAAAAGTACCAAAACTAATTCTAAATAATTCAAATACCTAAAAAAATTGTAATTTGAAAAAAAATTTAAGTGGTTTTTGAACTATTAATTTTTAAACTTAGTTAATGAAGATTTTATCAAATATCTCACTTTTTTTAAATACAATGATGCCGGGTCATTCGACTTTTTAAAAAGAGGATTTTATAACGATTATTAATTTTATGTATTTGAATTATTTAGAATTAGTTTTGGTAATTTTCACCGACTTCGAAAATAAAAACTAATACCTTAAAAATACTTCTTTTTTAAAAGTATTTTAAGCCATGAATAAAAATATTTAAAATACTTTAAGTTTTTAGTATTTTACATTTCAAATACTTTTTTAAAAAGTATTTTGTATTTTCATATTTTCAGGTAATAAAAGTATTTGAAATACTTTAACAAGTCTGAAATATTTTTTAGATTTAGTCTTTACAAATCTAATGAAATAAACAAAAAATAGGTTTTCGCATATTTTTATTATTTCTTATATGTGTTGTACGTGTTGGGTCTCAGTAAAAGTTAGTGCTAAACTTAAAAGTCTGGAATTTGGGATATTGCTCGATCAGTCAATTATGGTAAAAAGAACACTACTGTTATTCTACTCAGAGGTTAATTTACATATCCCACCCAGGCGAGAACAGTGTCACAATCACAACTCAAAAATGCCCATTTTGTGACAATGATACCTATTCTACTAATTTCGGGCGATTGACTCGACCGGTCGAAGTAGCGATTTTCGGGTGTCAAACAAATTTTTATATTCTGCTAAAGTTTCGGCCGAGCGACTCGGTCGGTCGCATCCGAAATTTACTCTACTGGGTATAAGGCAGGAGAAAAAGTTCGCATATTCGGATTCATTAAGGAAAAAATGAAAATCTTCAATCAAAAGTAAACCACATCACTTAAAAATAAAGTTAATAAATGTTTATCAAAATTTTGACCACTTTTTAAAAAGCTTTAACGTTTTCTTGTGTAATATTTTATTTTCTTCGTTCTTCTTTACTTGTCTTTCTTAAATCCATCATTTTTGTACCAATTATTAACACTTACTTTGAAATTTTCGTATTTTTTCCTTTAACTATTTTTACAAAACAGCAGGAATATAAATAGAACAAGCAATTAATATTTGTATCAATCTAAAAACTTGTAAATTGTCAGAAAATAATGTGATTTCACATTATTATCTGATTTGAGTATTTCGAGAATTTTCATTGGTTGGAATAACACGGCAACACTGTTACATAATTCGGGTAGAGAAATCCGTTCCTATGCAATAGGAGAATACCGTTTTTGATGTCGGAAGTCGACCGAAAGAAAAGCGCAGCGGACCCGAGAATTTTTCCTATGCGAAATGCTCCTATAGGAACGAATTAGTAGAATAGGTCTCAATGTCAGTGATAAATACGTATAATGTGCCCCCATGTACATGAAAATAAAAAAACGTCACATCTCTAACTCCTAACTGATTATATGAAATTTAAAAGAGAAACCTTTAATTTTTAAATTATATCATTTCTTGCCGGGGTGCGATATATTTTCAAAAAAATATTTATTAAACTTTTTTATCTTTAAATTCTTTATTTTTTTAAATTATATTAGCCACATGGTATCTATAAACAGAGCTAATAAAAAAATCAAAAGACCTTATTTAAACAAATACCTCGGTATTTCTTTTGTATTACAAATAATAAAGAAGTATTTCAATTATTTCTTGTATTTCAAATACATTATTTATTTCAAATACTTTTTTGGTGTAGTATTTTATAAAAAGTATTTCAAATAAAATTTAGTGAAAAAAAAGTATTTTGTATTTCAAATTAAATAAAAAAATACTTTTTGCGCTACTAACCTGTATTTATACACTTACCGTTCATGTCTACAAACGCGTTACTATGAAATTCCCAAACGAAGGTTGATTGCCAATGGCAACCAAAAAATACAGTTTCGTTCGTATTTATAACAGAACAGTGTTTCGTTATGAAATAGTTTGCCTTAAATATAAGAGGTGGCGTCACAACTGCTTCGAGTGTTTGCACTTCTAATGCCCGTTTTCACCAACGATTCCTAAATTTAGGCATTGCTTATATGCTAGGTATTACCTAGTTGCTAGGTATTTTTAATCATTTAATAAAAAATACCTAGCAACTACGCAATACCTAGCATATAAGCAATGCCTACGTTTTAGGAAACGTTGGTGAAAACGGGCATAAATGTTATTATTCTGTGATCTTAACCCTAAGAATTAAATAACGTAACCTTTAATTTCTTTCAAGAGACCTCGAAAAATAGAAAAACTCGCCCCTACGGGCTTCGTTTTCCTAACCTTTTTCTCGTTCTATCATAACGCACTTACCGACCTTGTTTCGTAATATACTATTACCCAACTCTCGTAAGCTCATAATAAACCTAAAAAGTAGATAAACTCCAAATTGGAAAAAATTCATTTACTCTCTTTTAAGTTAGGCAGTATTCGCGATTTTAGGAAAGAGCTCTCCCTCAGTCGGCGAATTTGTGAAACTGTCAGGCTAGTATAAAACGTCAGTAGCAACTTTGCCCATTTTGAATAAATTTGGAATTTGGATTTTAAATAAAAAATTGAAGAATATTTATCAAAAACTTTGTAAAAAACACTTAGGGCGTCTTTATCATGTATTCGCACATAGAAACATGTAGGTTCAATACTGGCTTCGATAGTTCATTAATTTGCCACAGAGGGCCAACAGCGCCATCTATAGTTAGTAATTTCTTATAATTGATTAAATAATAAAAGTGCTACAATAGCTCCAGTATTTGTCGTTTTGCACATAAAATTGCTTTTATTGGATTTTACTTTTACTAGGGCAGAAAGAAATTCAATGTTTTTAAAATTGTTTGTACCTATTATTAAGGGTACTAGTTCTGAAAAGATATAACTTTTTTTGGGGAATACTCCAAAAAATATCTCCTTTAAAAATAAAACAAAAAATCAAGGTTTATGACAATTTTCAAAGCTTTAGGTATCCATAAAATAAAAGTAATGTGATAAAAATAATATTACCGATTAAAAAAATATTAAAATGTATTGATTTTAAATGTAAACTGCTATAAAAGTATATAAGTTTCTACGAGGGTGGATCGACCCTTATCAAATCTTCTAAAAACCGCGAACGATTTTTGACAAGACTTAGGGTTTTTCTGTCCCCCAACACACTTTTGAGTGAAATTCATATTTCACACGCCCTGGCGGACATAAAAATATACAGCCATCATATAAACCCGATTACAAGATGTGCTCAGTGCTTACTTATTCATGGAAAGCTTTAAACATCGATTGCTTATTTATTTTCCCTCGCGCTTCAAAAAGAAATATCATCGCCTAGTGCTATTACTCACGAATGGGGAAGAAGAAAGGGTTAAATTCTCTTGAGGGTGATTTATAATCTTACATTATGAATAGTATTAAAGGAAAATGTGCCCAAATGTTTGCGTCGAGTATTAAAAAGTAGAATTTTTATTGTTGTTAAGCGGTGCTTTTGGTAAAAGCTCGGATACGACGTACTGAAATGAGAATTTTTCGCACATAAAAGCCGGAATAGATGAGATCCGGATTTTATTCCTATCTTAAACAAAGAGTAGCAAACAACGGACAGACTGTCATTGTAGGAATGCAATAGTAAATCAAGATTGGATTTCAGCCCCATCAGCGTGGGGCGAAGGCAGGGGTCGCGTCTCTTGCATTACTATTGCTCGCTAGTCTAATCTCGACCTTGCACTCGACCACCGAACTTTTATATACTCTTCCACAATGACGTGTGTGATTCAAAGCAATCCGACAAATTGAAAAATACTCATTAGGACCGCGTTTCACACCGAAGCAAAGAAAAAACGGGGACGGGGAAGATGAAAGATTTAGGGATGCCCAATTGTTTAACTTTTATCGAGATGAATAACCAAAGTTTACAATAGATTTCTCCAAATTACAATAAAAAAACTTTTGGGATCTATTACAATATACATTATTTCCAACCAAATCATAAACTTATTTACAAATGTCTTTCTTTAGATGATTAGATTCATACATTGAACAGTCAGCATTAGCATTATTCAAAATAATTCTAGTGTTTGCAATTTGCAAATTTAGAATTCCACGAACCCCCTGGTGGTAAAAATATGAAATTAGAAATTGGGCAAAGACAGAAATATGGAACAGTTTTATTGAATAATTTTTGTCTTCATAGTGGAAAATTTGCTTACAGATTCAAATTAATTATTAAAATTTCCTAGTCTAGACATATCCATAAAAATATCGTTAAAATATCATGAAATAAAATACTACTATTAGAGTATCAAATTGACTTTTGCATGTTATTGGGATTTTAGGTGTACATATTTAATTAATTCCATTTTCAAATATATGAGCAAATTTATGTTTCATATATGAATTTCCAATATATTTAAACAATCTTCAAACTTCAATTAATAATATGTTACCCTACTACAACATAAATAGAATTACTCAGTTTGTTCATTAAAGTTAAAATATTTTTATGTTGTGATTTATGGTTTTTATGATAAACGATATTGCATAGGGAGTATGCGGCGTAGTGATAGCTAACTTAACCTCCGACCTACTCTCATCTCTTCTAACACCAAGATATATCTGGAGGGTTTGTAAAATTGCTGCATAAAATCTCCCTGCCTGCTATTCCATTTCTATACATATTCCTATCACTTTCATTCCAACGTCCCTCTTTATTACTTTCTCAGCCCTTGGTCCCTACTTACGCTTCCCATGCATGTGCCATCAATGGACACTTCTCCAAAGATAAAAGGTATTGATAACAACTTTTTTAGATATTATAAGAGCTTTAGCTTAACAACATATTAACAACTTATTTATAACAGAATAAAAACACAATACTAAATCAATTTAAAATATTTTTTCTATTTTGCTTATATCAGAAAGGTTTAAAGGGTGTCCCTGAATAACTGTGACAAAATTGTTTGGGGAAGTGAAACTAAGCATTTTTTACTTATAAAGTAATACAATTTAAATGATGTAACACAGATTGTTCTTTTACTTTAATTTAAAAAAAAATGAAAAAAAAAATTTATTTACAAAATAAAGTTGGCATAAAACATTATATATAAACAAATGTTTATTTTATGTCAACTTGATTTTGTAAATAAAAATTTAATATATGGCTAGAAAGGTTTCAACAATGTTTCTGTTACGTTTCGAAGCCACATCTAAGGTACTTATTTGAGTTTCACGCAAATGTTTCTGTGATGTTACTAATCTATGTTTTATTTACATAGCTCTTCTGTAACGATTAATGCGCAATAGAAAAAATATATCAAATAGGCATTTTATCCCTTGGCTTGGCATCAGTTGCGCGCTACTTTAAGCTCCCAAGATTTTTTTACCACGAAGGTAAGTATATGACGAAACTATATACACCCCAGAAACGGTAAAACATAACCCCCACTCTCCAAGAGATGGATAAAATTGAAGATACACTTCGAAACCAAAAAAGAACTTAGGCTTTGGTATTGGTATACCTTTAGAATTAATAATGTTTTATGGAATAAACCATCGAAGAAAAATTACCCGAACATGAAAAATTAAGTTTTTAATGGTTCTATAAAAGACCGATTTCGAGTTTTTTTGATACTACAAAATTTTGTTTTTGATGTAATTTATAAAACTGATGTACTTATAGGTATATAAACATTTTAATTTTATAACAGAAATATTTATTTTAAGAAAATATTTTGTTTTAATTGGTACCTTTCCGATGCGATACTGTCATGTATATCTGATGCTATGCAGCAAATTGCGTATCCTCTATGAATGTGACTTGTAAATATGCTAACGTAAGCATGCTTACGTAAAAAAGCCGGATACTTTTACGTTTCAGAAACGTAACCGCGATGCTTCTGATAATGGTTTCTGAAACGTTTCATGATGTATAAAAACGTATAGCAAGCGTTTAGCAAACGTAACATTGTCTGCTGGGATGCAGGATTTGTTTTTGATAATATTGAAAATACAAAAGTGAATTAGATTAAAACGTAGAATTTTCGATTAGCTATGGTAAAAATTAGGTTAGGTTACCTTAGGTTCATCCACCTAAATACAAACCTGGGCAATTCAAATTAATAATTAACGAAAAAAAAATTATGAATTAATACAAAACATATGTACAACCACAAATTCAACACTTGGGAGAACAAAAGTTATGTGTTTTGCAAATATACAATAAAATCTAACATAAAAAATTGCAAATTATATAACATTTTTAGGAATAGCCCATTCAAAAATATTTCGTTAACTTTATTTAAATAAAATTAAACAAGTAATTGTTAGCAGTATACCTTAGTAATTTAGATTATTAAATAGTTTTTCTAAAGTTAAAGTATTGAAAACAAAGCTACTTATTGTCTTCTCAATGATTTGGAACAACAATTTGATGATGCCCTCGTTCCAACTTCATTACACAACCCCTTTTCAATCCCTTTATTCAAATCAATATTTTAACAAATTATCTATGTATTTCAGTTCACTTCTGATGATGACTTAGGTTGAAACCGGTCAAGTGATCTAATTTAAAGTACAACTAATAAGTATTCTCTTTATCCTCACACACACACAACCTTATAAACAATTTAGGAATTTATAAAAAATTGACATATCAAATTAAATGGTTGAAGAAATACTATAATTGGATATTAAAAGATTTTTCTTATTTCTGAAAACATCCGAAAAACCATAGGCAAGTTTTGAAATTCAAATGAGTAAAAAAAAATAATGCCATGTGTAATTTTAGCCAATAAAACGGATAAATTTTTTACTTTTTTTTTAATTTTTTTCTAAAATACTGCCAAAAAATGTGGAAACGATGAGCATCGAATCAATGACTGCCGTGATTTATAAGGAAACTAAAAACAAATAAAAATTAAAAAAAAATAAAAATGTACTTATTTGTTTTATTGGCTGAAATTACACTTGGAATTATAGTATTTTTTCAACCGTTTAATTTGATATATCACTTATGTTTGGATAAAAGAAGTAAGGAAGTTAGATTGTTGCCCTTTTTTGTGCACACCTCTGTATAAAACGATATCAAAATCAGAAAAATTAACTTATTATTTAAGAATGTTCAAATTATAAATTTTAGATGCAGTTTACAATGTTCAAAGAATATTTAATATTTCACAGTAGGGTTTTTCTAGAAAAAATTAAAAGTTTTTTTGACAGTGGTTTATTATTGTTTTATATAAAATTCAAAGATTCAATAAAAAATTGCATCGAATTCTATTTTAATGTACAATTTTTCCTCTTAAGAGCACATTCCTCACATGATATATGCTCAGAAGAAAAATTTATACAGGGTGTCCCATTTTAGATGATCCACCTAAATATTTTATAAACTAAGCGATTTCCTTAAAAATGTTTCAGACCAAAATTGTAGCGGTTTGAAGGAAACATTAAATAGTGCTATGGGTTTTAATATTTATGGGATTTTATGTGGAAACAATTTTTTCAAATGGGAATCCATAGTTTTTATTGTAGATTTGTAATCTATGAAAAATATAAATCAAATTTGGGTAAAACATTTTTAATATTCGCCAAAATTATGAGAAATTTCGAGTTTTTCGATACAAATAAATTAGACGGATATCGTCTTATTTTTGAATAAGAATTTATTTACATAAAAATGCTAGGGCACTTTCGGCCATTGGCCCATCTTCAGGCTTCTAATATCATTTTGAAAAACCAATATGAAATGAAATTTTCTAAAAAAATCTTTCAACCAAAAGCTACTTATTATTTTTCATACATTTCAAATCTACAATAAAAATTATGGGTTCCCACTTGAAAAAAAATTGTTTCTGCATAAAAATACTCACACAACTTTTGTCTGAAACATTTTTAAGAAAATCGCTTAGTTTTCAAGATATTCAGCTGGATCAATTAAAATGGGACACCCTGTATAAACCCATGTCCTATTTCACTTAAAGTTAAAGCGTTTTAAACGTTTACTCAAGAAGTAGCTTTTTTTGTTTGTTTCAAAACAAATTAGACTGGAAACGTAAATTGTGAAACATAACATTATTAAACTTTTTCTTTTTAAATTTTTACAAACTTTAAAACCCAAAAACGAGGTAAAAATTAAAAACAAAAAGTTGACTTTAACGGGGGTGGATTTAGGCCTTGGGGCCCTGGGCCAAAATACCTTTGGAGGCCCCGCGAGTACAACAAAATTCGTCTTACCCCGAAATATCAGCAATTTTTTTTAACATTTTTAAAAAAGTTTAAATTTAGCTTTATTATAATTATTTACAAGTAATTAAATAAATTTATAATATTAACAAGATTCATTAATGTAAAATAAAAAAGAAAAAATTAAAGTATATGTATAGGAAAAATTATATATACAGGGTGTCCCATTTTAATTAATCCAGCTGAATATCTTGGAAACTAAGCGATTTCCTTAAAAATGTTTTAGACAAAAATTATAGCGTTTCGAGTGGGACATTTAACAGTACCATGGGTTTTTAATTTTTATGGGATTTTATGGTGTTTTTATGGAAAAACATTTTAAATGGGAACCCATAATTTTTATTGTAGATTCGTAATCTTTAAACAATAATAAGCAACTTTTGGTTGAACAATTTTTTTAGAAAATTTCAATTTTTCGTGATATTCACCAAAATAATCATCAATTTTGAGATTTTCGGTTCAGTTTTACTAGAAAACTAAAGCTTTTAAAGAAAAATCGCAAGAGGCAAAAAGTGATCCTTGTGATGATCTTTGACCTTGTCTTTAATTTTAATATTAAAAAAATAATTTTACATTTTCGTAATAAAAATAAATTGAAAAAAAAATGAAATAAATTATAAAAACTTTTTACTGGCTTTTCTAAATCTGTACATTAATTTAAACATTTTTTGCCTTTGGGGATTTTTCTTAAAAAAAAATAGTTTTCTAGAAAACCTGAATCGAAATCTCAAAATGTCTGTTAATTTTGGCGAATATCATGAAAAATTGAAATTTCCTAAAAAATATTTTCAACCAAAAGTGCTTATTATTTTTCATGGATTGTGAATCAATAATAAAATTTATAGGTTCCCATTTGAAAAAAAAAATTTCCCCATAAAATCCCATAAAAATTAAAAACCCATGGCTCAATTATATGTCCCCCTCGAGCCGCTACAATTTTTTTCTGAAACATTTTTAATGAAATCGCTTAGTTTCCAAGATATTCAGCTGGATTAATTAAAATGGGACACCCTGTATTATATAAAAAAAATTACGTCATGCAGGTAAACTTTGAATTTTACAATTGATTTTTCTTTCCTGATAACATCTGGTAAATTATTAAAGTCTTTAAATGCATTGAAGTTTATATTATATTTTCCCATATTTGTTCTTGGATTATCCAAATGAATTTTATTATTGTTTCTTGTTAAATCAACAACAAACATAACTATGCTAATTAGCAAAAAAATTTACTTCTGGTATTGTATGTTTTGCCATTACAACGCTTCAAACTTAACAATTCTTGAAAGTGCAGAGAAAAGATACCATAAAAATCATAAAAAATGAAAAAAAATATAAAATAGTTTTTTTTATCTAAAATCCTTACATTTCTAACTAATAAACAAAATGAGCAAAGAAATATATTTTTGGTAGTTTTTATTTGGCCATTACAACTCTTCAACTTAAAAATGCAGCAAAAAGTTGCAAAAAATTGTAAAAAAAAAATTAAAAATGTACAGGGTGTCCTAATTTGAGAAGAACTGAATAGGTAACTTTGTTATACAGAGTGTCCCAATTTGAGTTGCATTACATACTCAAACTGGTACAAGATCTCTTCAGTACGTTATTGGGGACACTTCAGGGATACCTAGAAAAATTATTTACAATCTGACCGAGATATGAAGAGACAAAATTGGGCATTCAACTTCTTTTTAGGATGAATTTTGAAAACCCGTTAGTTCTCCTATAAAAATTGGCTTCTCCTTAGTGAAGTCCTATAAAAACTTCATTTTTTATGGAAAATCCTTACAATCAAAACTAATCTAAGAGAGGGAGGTACAAGCATTCACAAAACCGACTGATCAAATTAGGAATTCGCTGTTTGCTGTTTCTTCGAAAAATGAGTTTATATTTTCTAAAAAAAAATTTATCGGGATGGGAGCCCCCTAACTGAACAGGGCCCTGGGCTGCAGCCCATAAAAACCATGCCTAAATCCGCCCCTGGACTTAAAATTGGACCTTAAACCATTTGCACCTTCACAGACCAATAACATTGTTTTTAACATATTCAGTTTTCTCAAGTTACATGAAGAAGATTGTTCCCCCTGTAACTATTATACCACTTTATTGATGGACATAAAATTACTTAGCTTTTTAATAACAGAAAACTAACAGAAGATCGTTTAGTTGTACCTAATCGGGTAAGTAGGGTGGGCTGAAGAAAGGTGCCATAACATTGGGGAACGATCAGATGGATTCAAGGAGGAAAAATGACGCTTGCTTATCAAAATTATGAACCATTTTTCTTCAAACCTTCAAGTATGTTATTTTGCCTCAGTTCTACTTATACCGGGTGTCCACGAAATTAGGGTCACCTCTGTAATTTCTTGATTTATGAAAATAAAAATTTGAAATTCTACTATGTTATATGGCATAAGAAAACGCATTTATTGAACTAAAAAAATTTTCAATTTCAGTACTGTTTTTTATTTTCATTAATAAAAAAATTACAGAGTTGGCCCAAGTTTCATGAACATCCAGTATGTATAAGTGGAGCATACAAGTGGTATTGGTAAGAGCGAGGATTCACATCCTTGCAATAAATAAACCATAGAGAAGATGGTCGATGTTCGATGTCACGAACAAGCCACCTTTTTAATCTCGCTCTTACTCACCAAAAATATAGGACCCACTCTTGAGTAGGAGTGAGATTTTAGTACACTAAAGATCCGTTAATCCAGATCAATTAAAACTGGTTCGATTCGGATTAATGAAGAATCCGAATTACTGGAGTAATATTAAAGTAATTGAACAATGACATAATAAATGTTAAAAAATTTATTATAACAAAAATTATACATATTTTCAAGGAAAAATAAATAGAAATAATATTTTAGAAGATAATAATGTAATTAAAAAAAAGAATATAAACGTAAACTTTATTTGAAAAAATTCACGAGGGTTGACGTTTTGTGTGGTCGTGGTCTATTTGGTGCCATGTTGATTCGAAGTGATTTAGTGCATTCCTCTTCTCTTAATATTAGTCCTGAATCCTTAAACTAAAAGTTCCGAAACACAAGGCATACGATCCGGATTAGGGTATACATGATTGATCCGGATTACAAGGTGCAGTATATAATCTTTTCATTTTTTAATTTTGTCCGGATTACAAGGGTATCCAGATTAGTGGAGGTTCGGATTAGCAGAACTTTACTGTAGTTATTTAGCATAGAAAATATATATATTTTCACAACTTTTATACTTTCGTACCTCGGTATTAAGTAAAAAGTTGACATTTTAGTGCTTTTTCACTCAAGATATTTCAAATTTTACAAAACCCGCAGCTCGCACTAGGCACATAAACAAGATGCAGAAAGTATTTTATTATTACTTTAAGATGACTTCACATGACTATCAAACCATAGCGTAACCAGATAGCGTTCGACAGAATAACTTTTCAAAATCAAACAGTTTTTACAAAAGTGTCACTTTTGGTGGAATTATTCCAAGATTCATTTTCTTGATCCCGATCTTTTTAAAAAAGTTCCTTTATTTTATTGAGTGTTGGAATTAAGTTTGTATTTGTCTTTTTAAAAAGTGCTAGTAATTTTGAAAATTGTAGGGCAGAATAAAAAGTAACCTTCGTCGTACTGAGTTAAAAAAATTTGAAGGCACTGTGTGGGGTGCATTTTTACCCCACAATAAAATTAATGTTTTTTTTTTAATTTTATTGTGTCAATTTCTTAATTACGAATTAGAACAACTAAATTTAAACATAAGATATTTATTTTAATTAAAAAACAAAGTTCAAGTTAAGAGAAAAACATTTTTAAAAAGTAATACTTCCTCACATATTTTAGGCTGGGGGTACGTTTGTACCCCGCTTAGTACGACAAAGGTTAATATGCTTACTTTGAGGCTCTATCAAATAAAAATACTTAAAAAGTTTTTTTAATATTATTCGTTACTCTATTAATTATTAAGGGTTTCCAACAATGGACCGAAGAGCTTATGTGCCAATTTATAGGATTATATGTATAAGATTAGAAGTAAAGGAAATGATTCGTCTTTTATTTGGCAATCAATTACCAACAATAATTTTTCTAGTTAGATATTGCAAAAGATTTCTGAAAAAATTCAAGTAAAAATATTCTTTAGGGGGTAACTACAAGAAACTATAATACCATTTGTGAGTTTAAAAAAAATATGCAGTAGCACATAGTATTTTGTAAGTATTATTTTTCCATTTTTAAAGAAAGAATTTCTTTCGCTAAAATTAATATCCTACATAAACATCATTAACAAAAAATAGCATAATAGGTAATCAGAAGCCATTTTTAATTGAAACTATTAAATAAAATTTAAGGTTAATTATCAACCTTGCATCAAGAACGAGACTAGTACACTTTTGGGTTGTCCTTAAAATAGGACACTGGACACAAATGGGTTAAGATATATTTTTACATTTTAATTTTTTATTCTTAAAGTGTTTTTAAAATTTACTTCTCTTTTCAAGGGAATATGTTTTAGAAGCAATATAGTTTTGCACGTTTTGAAAAAAAAAATATTCCATGTACCCGAATAAAGTCCGGCAAATGTAATTTTTATTTTATTTCGTTTTCTTATGTTCTGTTATGTGCAATGAAAATAAGCAATAAAATAATTAGTGAAAAAACAACTATTTTTAATAGGTGCATAAAGGGGTTAATGCTCGTTTTGTTTAAAAACAAGATTAAAAACTATCAAATCAATTCTTGATGTCCGGCTGCACTTTAATAATCATCATTGTAAAAAATTAATATTAAATTAAATGATTTCTTATTGTACTACAAAAAGTAAATTGTGATTGTGTAAACAATATTTTTAAACAATTTTTTACTAATTGTAAGTATGAGAACTAAGAACATATTACAGAACAATTGAAAAATATACAAAGTACTAACCATAGCCTAGCGACTAGAAAAATCAAAGATATGAATAAATAGAGGAAAATTATGTAAGATAGCCTTTTACAATATTTTAAGTAAATGTAGATAAAAGAGTACTTTTCGAAAGAATACTTCTTTACATGTTTTTTAAAACCATCACTGCGTAAACAATTATCATTTTTAGTATTAAATTTAAAAAGATTGACTACTTACATGACACCTTAAACTTCCTTCATTTACATTTTTCTGAAAGACTTGAACTAAATTTAAATTTTACTCAACCCCACTTATCACAGCCAAAGCAGTACTGAAACATGCTCCGCTGTTAGATCTAAAGAAATTGGAGGGGGAAACAAGATCACTGAAAATTTTTTAACATCAATACCTTTGTACTATTGGCCCTTGAGGATTTAAATCAAGAATCTCTTACTAAAGGGTGCAACCCTTTTTTAAGGGTGATGAGAGGGATCCCTAGTAAGTACATAAAAAAGAGAGGGGTAAAAAACACAATAAAGGGGTGAATTTAAGTTATGCAGAAAATTGATTTTAATTTTAAAGGGTTGTTTATCATATACTATAAAAAGAATAATAAAAAAAACTATTTCGGCAACTTAATTTGTATTATGATTTTCGAAGAAACTGAGTGCAAAGTGACTTAGGAATGGCAAGAAAATAAAAAATAATTAAATATTGAGTCCTACTAGATAATTTTTAATTAAATAAGTTCAGTAATATCAGAAATCAAATCTACTTAAAATCATAACTTACATCATATTTTTAATTCACCTAAATTTGTAAGACTATACTGATTCCGAGACTGATTCAAAACGTTTTTTAACTAAATTAACGAAAATGATTAATAGATCAATTCAAATATAATTGGAAAATTGTTTATAATTTTTAAAAACATTTGGGAATTTTGTAAATTATTACGTACGTACCAAATTGTTATTAAATTTGTTAAATATCCAATACATAAATAGATCACATTTATCATGTAAACCACTTTAAAATACACTAACATCTCCATACGATGGTCCAATCCGAACTGATTTGAAATGTAAGATGGAACGGAGAAAGTTCAATAAAGGGGTGGAGCGGAGCGGTTATTGAGTTTTTTAGAGGGTAGACCGAGAATACTTTTAAGCTACGCACCAATGTTAAAAAGCTGTAGGGTTGCAGTGATTTGCAGAGTAACCCCTTTTTTATCTCATTTAAATACCAACCCTTTTTAAGCTTGGGGTGTCACCCTTTTTATCGAAGGGTTGAGGTTCATTTTTTATGTTGAAAAATATATATCATAATGGTTTTAATAATTATATAAAATGGATTACATTAAAAGTAATGTTTATAAAAATAAGTAGAAAATAAAAAATATCTGATGTACAAGTAATCAAATAGGAGGAAAGAGAATGGGATAACATAATATTTCATAAATTCATACGTTACCTTATTGTTTACATTAATGAACAAAATGGTAATAAAAACCAAAAAATGTTCCAGAAGTGGAATTCTATAAAAAAAATAATTTTGTATATGGAAAAAATCGTTTGTTGAGTAAATTCCTATGGTGACGGGTTTTGTCTTATTTCAACTTATAGGTTGATTTGTGCAAATCTGTAAGAAACCATGGAAACCGTCCATTACCACCCTTACAGATTTTCCACTGCAAGATTTTCACAGGTACCTACATAAAGATGAGATAGAAAATCTGTCAACTCGGCAACTTATTCAACAAACGATTTTTTTCCGTATACAAAAACAATCCTCTAACAGAATTCCATCTCAAATTTGCAAAGAATCCAAATTGTGGAAAATTTTTATTAAAAGTATAGAGTACTATTTTTTATTTTGAAACATAAGTCTGTGACTGGCCGAGCAACGAGCAATGCGCAGCATATTTTATTGAACAAAGAAAAGATATGTGTTTTCTAGAAGATTTGTTCCTAACAGAACATCAAATTTAAAAAGGCACTTACAAATTATAAAATTAAGATTAAGGTTTGAGAGTCGTCTTATTGGGAGTCGGAGTCAGAATCGAAAAAGAAGATTTTAAAAATTGAGGAGTGGGAGCCGGAGTTGGAGCAGGTTATTTATTCTTCGACTCCGCAGCCCTGCCTAAGACGTTCTTCCTCCGCTTCGTGACTCATTTTTTTTAATAAGAAAAAAGATAATAAATATGGAAAATAATATTTTTGAGTGAAATAATCATTATCTGCAAAATTCTCATGAGAGGTGATGTTGGTGTCATATACTGAAGTGCCCTAACACAAAAATATGCAATAAGCACTGACAATAGTGAACACTAGGTTAAGAAAATAAGATATATAAATTCCTGGTACCCACTTTTTACTGATCGGCAGAAAAAAACTACATTTTGTACAATGTCGGTCTGTGAGACGGTACGTCACCTTTGGAGGGTTTAATAGGATTTTGAAATTATTAAAAAATTGAGGAAAATATATTAGATTTTTTTTTTTCAAACTCCCTTGTTTGAGGTCTTACACAATTGCCTTTCTTGCCTATAAATAAACATGCAACTCAAACCGAGGACCAAAATTTGGCATCTTTTCTCTTGCCGTTTCGGGGGAACTAATTGTACACCGTATGTATTTTTTCTGACATGCATAAGGGGCCATTGCAAAAATTCTTAATTCTTTTTTGAGGATTGACGTAATGTGACATCACCTTAACTCCCATATTCTCAGCCCTTTGGATTTTAAAATTTGTATATTACAAAAAGGCGTATTATGCCTTTATGAGGCCCTAGGTAATTTTTAATTCTGAGGTCTCAAAATATTGATGTTTTTAAGTAGGATTTTGAAATTATTAAAAAATTGAGGAAAATAATATTAATTTTTTATCGATCTTATTTGGAGGCTCCTTCCTCTTCTGAGGTCGTTGGCAATTGGTAACACCGAGGGTAACATGCTACTACTTAAAAACTTAAATTTTGAATTATTAATAGATGCCTCTACAAATGCTCAAAAACATGTTAACCCCTTAATGTGCCAATTAAAAACCAATTGTTGTTTTTTCACTAATTACTTATTTTATTCCTTATATTCATTGCACACACGAACCTGTCTATCGAATCGAAGAAAATCACATGAGTAACAAAATTACAGGGAAAAGGCAAACTTGTGGAAATTAATACAGGGTGCAGCATTTAACTTGATAAACTTTAATAACTCAAAAATGAAGCACTTTAGGGAAAAATGATTTAAATAAAAGTTTTAGTGTTTCGAGGGGAAAAATCATAGGCTACTTACATTTTTCATTTTTCCTTTGTTTTCAAGATCATACGACATAATACTTTGTTTTTTTAAATAGTAACACCAATTTTTTGTCAAGTTTCGTATAGCAGGTGAAAAAATAAGAATTTTTTGTTCCTTGCATTTTTCATTAAGTGTTACTATAAAAATGTTTTTAATAATTTTAGGTTTGAGGATTTATTTTTATTTCATTAAAAAAATCACTCAAATGCAAAAATTATTTTACTAAATGTTCAAAATGATGTCCTTCTGCTTCAATGCGTTTATTTTTAGATTGGGGTGATTTTTTTAATGAAATAAAAACCTCAAACTTAAAATTTTAAATAACTCTAAATGAAAAATGCAAGGAAAAATTTTTTCACCTGCTATACGAAACTCGATAAAAAAATTGATGTTACTATTTAAAAAAACAAAGTATTATGAAAAATGCAAGTAACCTATGATTTTTCCCCTCGAAACCCTAAAACTTTTATTTGAATCATTTTTCCCTAAAGTGCTTAATTTTTGAGTTATTAAAGTTTATCAAGTTAAATGCCGCACCCTGTATATGAGTGTTCGATTCAAGTCTCCGAAATTTGGATACTTCTAATAAATAGTTTTTAATTTGTAAGAAAATTTTATGGAAAAGTTAAGGATTGTAGTACAAGTTGATTTGGATATAAAAATAAGTAGCTTATTTTAATAATAATTTTAGACAGGACGAACCATTATTATTATTATTATATTATTGGATTTTTAAGTTCCTAATTAAAAAAAATTAATAGTTACACTTTCTTATAAAAATCATTTCTTAAGTCTGTTTCGTAACGAGTTTACTTTCATTTTTTACAAACAAATAATATAATTTAAGTACTTGTTTACTTACATAAAATAAACTATAATATTAATAAGTTAGAAGCAAAAATTGTAATATTCGTTTCTTTCAATTTCCATGTTGTTTGAGGTTATGAATTTGTACGTTTGAACGGTTTGGGTTAGAGGTTAGAGACACTTCAAATTTAAGTAAGTACCTTCCTACTTTACCGACCTTAATTATACAAAATTATACCGAGGGATGAGCAAAAAACGGCCAACGAATTATTTCTTATCCGATTTTAATAAGTGATATGTCAAATTAAATGGTTTGAAGAATACTACTATCAGATAATAATAGATTAATTTTATTTTTGAAAACAGGAGAAGGCAACTTTTCTTTCAAATGGCAACATATTTTTTTCGATTGAGAAAAATCATAAACAAAAATAATCTAAACCAATTATACCAATATTTTTTTTAAATTAATTTTTGTAATTTTTTTTTTCTTATTTTTTTTAAATTTTTTTATTATTATTAATTTTTTTTAATTTAATTCAATTGTTTTTTTTGTTTTTGAGTTTCCAGTTTTTTATTTTTTTAAATTTTGTTTTTTAATTCAATATTAATAATTTCTAATTTATTAATAATAAATTAAAAAATAAAATTTAATAAAATAAAAAACTGAAAACTCAAAAACAAAAAAAACAATTGATTTAAATTTAAAAAAATTAATAATAATAATAAAAAAATTAAAAAAAAATAAGAAAAAAAAATTTAAAAAATTAATTAAAAAAAAATTATTGGTAGATATAAATGGTTCAGATTATTTTTCTTAATGATTTTTTTTAATCGAAAAAAATATGTTACCATTTGAAAAGGAAAAGTATCCTCCTCCTCCTCTGATGTTTTCAAAAATAAAATTAATTTTGTATTATCTGATAGTAGTATTCGTCAAACCATTTAATTTGACATATTACTTATTAAAATCGGATAAGAAATAACGAAGGTACATCGTTGGCCGTTTTTTGTGCACCCCTCTGTATTTTGATAAAATTAAAAACTATATTTGTACAATATACAATAATATGTACGCAGTGTAGCGACTTTTGAATTTTTCTTTATTTTGTTTACCATTTTAAGGGCCAGTTGCACCATTTCAATTTTAGTTTTGGCATATTTTTTTGACGCACTTGCCATTTTAAAACCGCGTGGTTTAAACCAGTTTGAACGTTTAAATTTCAACCCTTAAGGGTGGGTTGCACGAAAAAGTTTTAGTTAAAACCAGTTTTAAATTGTAACGTAAAATGTATAGGTTTTTTTAGTTAGGATAAAAAAATAAAAAATGGTAGCCTTTTAGATGTAGATACTTTAATAACCTATGCTAAAAAATAAAGAGAATTAAAATATAAAATAATAAAATAAAATGAATTTATAGAGCACCTACTACATTTAAAAAAATCGAAACGAAAATTTTTTGAGTAAAGACTATAGTCAAAAACCCTCAAGTTGCAATAAATTAAATATGTATCTTTAATTCGAATAAGATCTTTATTTAAAAAAATAAATAAATTTCAAAACTTTTTTCTAATTTCAGTTTAAGATGCGTTTATGGCATCGCGCATGGCCATTATTATAAAAAATGAACAAAAATCGGGATTGAAGGTATGATTTGTATTATTAATATTTATTAAGGCCAATATTATAAATAATACATTATGCAATTATTTATCATTTTATTAAACTGTCATTTATCTCCCAACTCATATAACATTCCTACTAAATACTAAAATGTAATATTTTTATTTTCTTAAATATAGAAATAATTGCCCCATTACTTTCGTGTACACCAGATATACAGAGTGTTTCGTTCATGATTCACCAAATATCGGGGTTAGAAACTAGACCAAATTTAATCGACAAAAAATATGTGTAGGGATCAAAAAAATATAATTAAAAAGCTAAAACTATCCTCTTTGAATAGGCAAAAACAGTAATACAAAAACAATTGTTAAAATGTTGAAAAAAAAGATAAAAAAATAATAAAAATTTTTTTTCAGTTATTTTAAATTTTCTCCTAGATAAGACCCATTACGGTTATTTTTTTAATTTTCTGAAACTTTATCATATTCTCAACAAACCACCAAACCAGAGTAAATTTTGAAATCGTAGCTCTTTTCCTTCAGTTAGTAAAGCCTTCTGAAGTTACTTCTAATATATTTTATAATAGTTTCAGGCATGTCCACCTGCCAATGTGCCAATGTTAACAGACTCAGAATACTTCTTCTAGGAGTAACTTCAGAAGATTATAGTAAGAGAAAGAAATGAGCTATAGTTTCAAAAGTTGTAAATATGAAGAACTTGCAGAAAATTATAAACAATACAACATTACTAGGTTTTTTCTTGGAAAGACATTTCAAAAAATAAAAAAATATTTATTCTTTGAGTTTTTATATCAACTAATTCTGTATTACTGTTTTGTTACCAATTGAAAGAGGATGTTTTCAGCTATCTAGTGAAAATTGTGTTTTAATTCTACCTAAATTGTTTAAAAAGTTTACGTTTAAAATTCAAAATGCTATAGCTCCATAACTAAATAAGATAGACCTCTACTTTTGTTGTTTTTGTCGATGAAATTTGCTCTTGTTTCTAACTCTGACGTTTAGTGAACCACAAAGAGAACACCCTGTATAAAACGGTTTCAATTTCTATAACATCTATAAAATGTAAATAATGAATTAAAATCGACCAATTTGTATGAATTGTAGAATGGTTGGAATTACAATGCAACAATGCAACAATGCAACTGTGATAAATCTAGTCGAAAATATTTTAATTAAATGTAATCTTAAGTTTTAATCGTTTAAAATTAATGTATGTTTTATCGCTCTAAATGTTAATAACAATATTTCTTACATCATTCTTTAACGTTAGCCCTGTTGCATGGGCATTCATAAAACTGTATATACATATATAAAGCCTAGTTGCGTAGGCATTCCTAGACAATAAGCCTAGTTGCTTAGGCGCACCACAACATTCGGTCTGGTTTGGATAGGCACTTATCAGAAAGCCTAGATGCTTAGGCGCTCACCTTTAGCCTAGTTGCTCAGACGCTCAATATAAGCCTAGTTGCTTGGGCGTTCATAGCCCTATCGATCACAGTATGAGGAGTACCAGATTGCGTTAATACATCTACATATAAATTGTTAATGTGCCTGATGATGGCCTTATGAAGGCGAAACTAGTTGCACTCTAATAAATATATTGAAAAGTTGGGAGTTGAATCATTCACCTTTACCTTTAGTAATTACTCTCCCAAATCATCGTCAAGTTCTCATCTTAATTATGTTTAAGTTTGTAGGTTTTTTTATGTTCAAGTTATACATATTTAGATTATTGTATAATATAGTCGCCCGGTAGCCTTCATAAATTAAGTAGAATTAGAGAATTAAGGCAAATTTTAGTAAGTAGAATTTTATTTATTTTTAACAATAATAGAAAAAAGGAGTTTATACTAACTACTGACTCATATTAAAACGCCCATTACTGTTATATTATTTTTTTAAATTAAATATTTCTGCTTTTTAAATACAAAATTCTCAACAATCGAATACAAACATCAGTAATTTGTATCAAAAATGATTATATTATCGCATATGTATAGTACAGATAGTACACATATGCATTGTATGCCACGTGCCTCTTCCATAAAAACAGCATCACCTAAAATCTTTTAACAAAATTTATCTACTGCAAAATTTTTATCTTACCCAATATAAAACCACTTAAATGCATACTGAAAATAGATTTTGGTACGAATTTACCCTTTTAAAATTGATTTGCGTTATTTGCGTAACCCCCTGTTGTTGCCGTTTTATAAAAAAATAATAAGGGACCACTTTACGCAACCCTTTTGCAACAGCTGCTGGAGAAGGGTTACTACTTCCTGATGTGACAATTGATATGGTGGTGTGTTACGTATTACCATTACGCGTGCTGGGCACGTGAGTAGGGTCTTAAATTAAAGTTTTATTTAAACAAAAAATGTTCATTTAGGTACCATTTAGTTTAAACATTTTTAGAAAATCTTTTTGTTAAAGACATTTTGGAATTTTTTTTGAAATAGTAGCAAAACGGAATTTTATAATTTTTTCACCATTGTTGCAACTAATCTGACTAATGACTAATCCAATTATCGAGGCTTATTTTTCGTACTAACCATAAGTTTTTAAACAATTTAATTTCAATATAAATTTTCATTTTTAATTCCAATTGGGATAAGACAAAAATTTTATTGTTCCGAAGCCATTTGCTGTATCTCGTCGATTAAAAGTGACAAAAAATAACAATGGAAAGTAAACTAGATTTAAATCACAAGCAACTCAAGTATAAAATACGAAAAGTATAATGGTGGGGAGAAGGGCATATTGTCGCCACATTGCACACGCTTCACTGCAATCATGCAACATTAAAAATCATAGCACCCCGCCGTGGTTTATGCTACATTAACCCTACTGATTGCATCGTTGCACTTGCTCCAACATTTTCCTCCTATAAATTCCTAAGAAAATCATACGTTTTAGGTTTTATCTTAACTGAAAGAATCATTAAATTTTATACAAAAATTTATTTTAATTATTACTTTCATTTAATTGCAATAATATAAACTTTCGAAATCTTACAAAATTTTCCAATCAATGCCTCTAACTTACATAATAAAAATTATCTATGGTCAATGATTTCAATATACCTACAAATACAGTGAATTCAAAAAAGACTGAAACCGCAACTATGCAACCAAACATACTCTGTAGTGATTTTAGACTTGCTAAGTTGGTGTACCTGTTATTTTTCATTTAAATCTGATCTGTCACTTTAACCAAAGCGTATCTCAGCAGTTTTTCTTCGGTTATTTTTTCAAGTCATTTCTCAGTGCTTTTCAAAACTAAAATTAGTGCAGTTAAAATATTCGCCTCATTAATTTCAGTGTAGCCAACTGTGGGAAACTTAGGTTTCCTACCTTGCAATGTCAATGGTTTCAATCTTATTTGAATTCACTGTACTAGGTGTACACGAAACTAGGGTCACACCTGTTATTTAAAAAAATAAAAGATTGAAATTTCAATATGTGTAGGGGCTAAGAAAGCACATTTATTGAACAAATTAATTATAAGATTAAACGAACTTACCTTAAGTGAAGTTCTATCTTAATTGTATGTAGCTCTTGCGAAAGTATTAATATGTGTAGTACATTTCCTGAAATGTCCATAAGTCACTTTTTAAAAAAAGAAAAAGCAGAAATCAAAGGTTTCTTTGCTTTCTTGGAAACGATGCTCTTATACCTCATTAATTTTAAAGCTTAATATTTAGCTGCCTTTAAGGGTTTGGGCAATTAATTTTTTAATAAAATATTATTGGGTGGGATTATTAATACTTTCGCAAGAGCTACATACAATTAAGATAGAACTTCACTTAAGGTAAGTTCGTTTAATCTTATAATTGTATTATGCTCTTGCTCCAGTATTAATATATGTAGATGTTTAAAGCAAAATGCAGCTAAATAAGTGTCAAAAAACACCTAGATTTAACAAAAAATACATAATAGAAGAAAAATTTAACAAAATTATTATAAGAATATAACTTATAGTACAAACAAATAATTAATTATTTGGAATTGAATTTGAAAATACGTTTATATCCGTATTTAAAGGTAAATTATAAAATTTATAAAACACTTCTGAAGTTCTTGTCCAACCAGCCGTTTTACGAATAGTATCAATGGATACTCCTTTTCTTAAAGCTGCCGAAGACGATGCATGTCTAGTGCTATGAGCTGTAAAATTTTTATCAATACCAAATTTATGAAGTGATTCTTTAATCCATCTGCTCAAGGTATTTGTTGAAACTGGTTTATGAGGTTTTTTAAAAGAAACAAATAGTTTATCTTCAGATCCCCTAATACTTTTTGTAATTTTAATATAAATTTTAAGAATACTTGGTCTACAAATTTTATTTTGTTTGTAAAACAAAACATTCAAAAGGGATTGAGTTTTATTTAAACCTGATGTTTTTATGTTATCCGAAATATAAATCTGAAAACCATTATCTATTGTTTTTATATTTTTCAATCTTATTGAATTTAATATTTGTATTCTGTTTGCAATTATTAAAGCCAATAAAGTAATAAGTTTCTTTGAAATTTGCTCTAAGGATAAATCTTCATTGTCTGAATCTGATAAAAAATAATTTAAAAAATAATTTAAAACAATGTTTGGATCCCAAGTATGGTCATATTTTGGCTTATTAGGTTTAAGTCTGTAAATGCCTCTAAAAAATCGTATAATCCTAAAATCTTCTCCAATACCAGGACCATAAATTAAAGAAATAGCTGATCTTAATGAATTAAGTAAACCATAAGTACTTCCATTATTAAATTCATAAGTAAAAAATGTTAATATATTATTAATTTGAACTTTAATAGGATTAACATTATACTTAGTGCAAAAAATCCACCATTTTCGCAAACAACTATTATATTGTTTTTACAGGCATCACACAAAGAAGAAAATAAAATATTTAAATTTTCTTTAGGAAAACCATTTTCCTTGTAAGCTAGATCGAAGCAATACCGCAAACCACGGTAAGTTGGGGGCCAAAGTGGATGAGAAGACCTGTCAGAAAAATATACAAGATCTTAGTTTAAAGTATATAGGTTTAGATTTTAACATGGATAAAAATAAAGGGTGCCACGGTTGAGTGGTCCAATTTGGAACTACTAAAAATCCTTCTGCGTTTTTAGCTCTAATTTTCTTTAACGTTCTTAAAATTAACGAAAATGCTGGAAAAGCATAAAAGAAAACATTCCAGGGTACGGTAAAAGCATCATCTGCTATAAACTCTGGATCTTTAAACCATGAAATAAATTACTCACACTTATTATTTGCTACAGTAGCAAATAAATCTATTTCTGGAAAACCAAATTGATCACAAATGTTTTCAAACACTAAATTAGATAATTGAAATTCAGTTTCGCCTTCTAATTTTCATCAGCAATATTTAATTTTGAATTTACATAAGACGCAAATATCTAAATACCTCTTTTTTTACACCATTGCTAAATTTTTTACTTAATAAATTTTGATTGTTAAATCAAATACTTCCCATTTTATTAATACATGAATTGCAGTATTACCTACATCTATTCGTAATAAAATTTGACAATTTGTAAGTTTTTCGCAAAAGATTTAAGGGTTAAATACGAAGAAAGTAGTTCCAAATAGTTTATATGCAAAAATCTTTCTGAATGTTTCCAGAAACCATTACAATTAACATTATTACAGCATTCCCCCCATCCATTCAATGAAGAATCCGAAAATATTAATAAGTGAAATTTATATTGATATATCGGATTAACTTTTAAAGAAATATTTCTTTTCCACCATAAAAAATCTTCAAAGAGATAATGAGGTAAACTCATTATAGCCTCATAATCATAGCAAGCATTGTTTAATCCTACCTGTTTGGCTCTCTCAAAAGACTTTTCTACAACCAACCATAATTTATTCCTGGACAAATGGAAATAAGTTTTTATATCAAACTTGCAAATTCTCTAATCGTAGATTTTTTAATAGATGAAAAACGTTTTATTTCTGATACAATTAAAATACGTTTTTCAAGAGGTATAGAAACTTCCATTTTCTTTGAATCAAAAAAAAATCCAAGAAATTTACAAATATTACTAGGCGTAGAAACACATTTTTTCTTATTGATAAGAAAAACTAAATTTATGAGAAGTTTAACGATGGCATTTACATTTTTACCAATCAATAATAGATCATCTAGATATACTACTGAAATATAACCCATTTTTCTTAAACTGGAAACCACAGGTTTCATTATTTTTGTAAATACAAATGGGTGTATTTAATCAGAAAGGTAAACAATTAAATTCATATAACTCATCCTTAAAAATAAACCTTAAATTTTTTTTAAAGGTTTGTGTATTGGGATTGTAAAATAGGCAACTTGTAAATCTAAAGTAGCCATAAAGCAATCTTGATTTATCAAATTAAAAGCAATTTTATAATCTTCTATTTTAAAATAAATCATATCAATAAGCATTTTAAGATTCAAAATAAATCATATCAATAAGCATTTTAAGATTCAAAATAAATCTGAAAGTTCCATTTGGTTTAGGTACTAGAAAAATACCAGAAATAAATTGATTCTTAACAGCAGAACAATTTGAAATAGCTCCTAATTTAAGTAATTTATCCAAACAAGATTCATAATGTTTAATTTCTGTATCAGAAATTTTTGATTTTGGTATACTATTTTGAATAGGAGTTTATTAACAAAAAGAAGTTTTGTAACCATCAAGGGATCAGAAGTAATTTGATTCCGATTTTGAATAAAAAATTTTAATCGTCCATAAACATTTAAATTTAATGATTGGACTGTAGTCTCTGCGACTTTTAAGTTTGGAATCATCTCTGAAGATTCCAATGTCCCTTTTGTTTGCAACTCTGAGATGGAGATTTTTCTTGCCCGCCTCGTTGTGAAACTCGTCTTTGGGAAAACAGAAACCGAGACGGAGTCTTCAAGTTTTTGGATTTGTTAATTTATTAACTTTGTACTCAGACAGGTTTTTGGTATTAAATGTTTAGATGTTTATTTTTATTTATTTATTGTTCCAGAGCTTTCGCCTGATTAATTTTTTCCTCTAAATTAACTCCAAATAAAAAATTATCGATTTTAGTCTCATTTAGGATTTAAATAAATTCCTCATTAGGAGTAGGTCTCACACAAGATTCTTCATGATGAAGATCTGTGAACAATCTTCCAACATCAGACAAATTTTTAAGAAGATGCAAATTCATATTATTTTTATCCCCCTTCTTCAAAATTGAAGAAATTGACCTTCCAACCGCTGATAAACACATAAATATCATCCATTGGTTTTTTTTTTAAACCTATTATCTCTATTAACATTTGTCTTGTTTAATGATACCTTCACGTTGTCATTTAATACTGATGGTTTAATGTTTAATTAAAGGGCAATTTTCAGGTACAGGATATTTTAAATAAAAAAAAATTATTCTTCTTCTGTTAGTCCTATTTCTAGAATGTCATTCCATCTACAAACAATGTCATTTGATGTCATTCTGAATGACAAACTTTGACGAATCATCCTGTAATTTTCTCTCACCCAAAATATTTAAAATCTCAGAATCGAGATTACTAATTTTAGGATCAATTTGTAATAATAAAGATTCCTCTTTAAAGTTATTCAAATTATGGTAAGATGATTTGGATAATGGAGACATGGAATTAACATAAGCATCCATATGAACAGGAGTAGTAGTACTACTTGTACCTAAATCGAAAAAAAAAACAATTACAAATTGTTTTTCAAAAAATTATTTTTATCAAATGTAAAATGTATTATTACATTTATGTAGATAAATTAAATGTAAAGCGTATTATTACATTTATAAAGGCACATATTAAATGTAAAATGTATTATTACATTTATATCCAGAATCCAGATACCAGACGTTTTAAGTAATTATTTTCATCAAACGTAAAATGTATTATTACATTGATGTAGATGTATTAAATGTAAAGTGTATTATTCTTGTAATTTTCGATAGAGGCGCTGCGAAGGAATTTCAAAAGCCCTCTCTTGGATTTTTTTGAACTTGCAAAAAAAGGATAGTTCAAATAAAAATTTATATTTAACCCCGCCAATATTACTAATTTTATTATTAATATCATTATATAATTCACTTTTCTGTAAATTTTAAATAAAATAGGAACATTTTTTATTCGTTTCGATAAGTTGCTTCCGTCAAAACTGCGCCAATTACAATTATTTACATTTAACTAAAAATAATCGATAACTTCAATGTCAGCTGCTGTTAACATAGGTTATGTTATGTTGTTACTACAAAATATTAATAATGGTCGCAATTTCTCCGTGGTCGTCGGAAAAATAGCGTACACAACTCGGAGAAAGCTAGCGGCTCGTTCGGCTATTTTCACACTCGTACAAAATTCGTCACTTTCTAGCTCGTTGCGTAATATACTATTTTGGTACCACAGAAAATAAAGAAGTTATAGCCATATTTTAAAAATTGTATTTTCTTGTTTTTCAAGATAGCTTTGGAACGATGCGATATTCAAATTTTTTGTAAATGAATTGTTAATATTGGAAAAAATTTCTACTACTTTGTCCATCTAACCGACTTTCTATCTCCAGTAGTAACAAAGATACCCATACAATCCAACGTCAAATGGGACACCCTGTATAGCATTATAAATATCAAGCAAAATTTGCTATAAATAAATCTCGTTAAAATTAACATTTTTATATTTGTCTTTTGGGCCTTGTTTTAATATTAATTTGACACCGTAAAGCCAAAAAAAATACAATAAGTTTCAAAAATATAAAAGTTATTAGCCAAAACATAAATAATATTTCAAAGTTAACCTCAAATTCTTTAAAGAATACAGGGAAAATGATATATGTCATATTGCTATTTATCACGACTTACAATACTAGTATAACACAAAAGCACAATAAGAAATATACACAATTTCGTATCGACTTTATAAGTTTTTTAATGTTGAAAGTTATAAGACATGTAAAAATAAATTTTTCATTTTTTTCGTCTATTTTAGGGGGATGCAATTGCACCCCCCTGCACCCCCCTGGCTACGCCTATGTGCGCCTCCTTAAGGTGGCCGAATTATGACGGGTAAACTTAAATTAAAGACAATTGTTAATAATTATAAAAATAAAAAGTATTAACACATTCACAAAAAAAATATTGATAAACTTTAAAATAACTATGTATTTTGAATTTTTATTTTTTGGTGATTATTATACAGGGTGATTTACCCTTAATTTAATTAAAACGTCTAAAATAATCAAATAAAGATATAGATTTTATTAGCTACCCAATAATAAAAGACGAGTATTGTAGAAAAAAGTATAGTTATGTGCATTTTTCTCTAAAATGGTGCATTCTACAGAGTTCGTACAAGAATACCTTTTTTATCTGAATTGGTTTGGCGAACATTATTTTGAAAAAAAAAATCTTAAAAAATGAACCCCTAAAAAGTTATCAGAGTTTTTATTACCAACCCTTTCTAAAACTACCCTTTAGAAGCTTCCAAGAATGTGAATATGAAGCCATATCTAAAGTGTAATATGATTCACACCAAATTTGAAGTTTTTACTATAAACCGTTTTCAAATAAACCTACAAAAACCTTCTTTTTTATACCATCTTTGAAGGGCTGTAGCTCCCTTAGAAAGCGAAATCGGACATATGTTAATTAGAAGTTTTTATCTTAAAACAAGTCGGCTTAAAAATGTGGCTGTTTAATTTCGAGTATAGTTTATTTTGTAGCTAAATGTCATTTAAATTATATTCAAACTTCATAAAAATACTATATATGTCAAATTAAACCTCATTTAAAATTAAATGTCTGTTGATAATACTGGGGGTGAGTGTTTTATTTTAATATTAAATATTAATTAATTAATTTTTATGCGAATCTTTCACATATTAAAGTATACTTGATTCAATAAAAAATGTGATAATAAGAGATGATATTATACAGAGTGTCCCACAAAGGGGTCGAAAACAATTACTTCCTAGGCAATTTTTTCTTTATAATGACATTTGCCATCTAATGGAATTGATGGAAATAAGTGGGATACACATTTATATACAATTACATTACACCTTTATTTATTTTACATAAAAGTAATATACATAAGTAAATGTTGAGATCCGGTATCCCGCCGTCTGCTTATGAATCACTTATTCTATCTCGCTCTTACCCTCTGTAAGTATAGGACTCATTCTTAAGTGAGAGTGAGATGAAAGAGTGATTTATAAAAGAAATTAAATTAGTCGACTGTTGAACACTATTTTATGTCAAATACCATGTATTACATTAACCGATGGGTGGTTGATTTAACATGAAGATTGAAAAGAGTTTTAGATAAAAAATTCATACAAAAATGTTTAGTTAGAAAGGAGGCACAGACTGGGCACAATTATTTTTCACCTGAAGGACTTGTTCTTGCTTATTCTAATGTTCGTCTTTTTTACCAAGGTATTAAAATTATATTTTATAATACAATAAAATGTGATGAGATTTTTGTATGAAATACTTAGATATGAGAATTTTCATTTTATAATCATGTATTTATTTATAATTTTATGGATAAACATGTAAGTAGCGTTTATTAGCTTTAAATAATAAAAACATCGCTAAAAGCAATAACAATTCCATTTTATTTTATCGCCGCCGCCTCCAGTAGCGGGTCAGCATTCAACATTGGAATGGTGAACAGGGTGGAGAGGAGTCTTAGGTCTACGGCCGGGGTCTAACAGGGGTGTAAATATTCCATCTTGCGCATATTCAAATACAGAATCTGCGCGCATAGAGATGCTGTGACTTTAACACCGCCCCTTAAAATATCGATCACTTTATATCCATAGCAACGAATTCAGCCTTTTTTGCAATCATTTCCATAAAAGAATAGAGGAAATGCATTCCGATATGTGCGCACAAATAATATTATTCCAAGAAAATTTGCTACGAAATTTCATATCGCCTCGCTCCAATTACTTAGCACATGATAAAATTAAAAGATTGAGGAAGAACAGAAATGCAATCCAATTTCATATGAAAATAAATGAAACTCCTTTCAAATTTTATATACCGAGTGGTACCATTAAGATCGTTATAGCGCAATTCTGCCTTATTAAAACTTTCTTGGTTTTTAACCCGTTGACCAAATTTTTTTCAATTTGTCAATATCATTAATGATGCCCACCTAGGAAATAACCAGAGGAATTTTGTTTAAAATTAAATAATTTCTTCCCATAAAAACACTATGTTTTTGATCGATATATATTATTCTGATCCAAACGACTGTTAATCGATAGTCATTAGTCTTTTCAAGAAGTCTGTTTCTTGGACTGCCAAATGCCATTTCTTGCAGAAAGTTTTATTGGTACTATCATCTTTACAATAAAGTTTGTAGCAACATTCGAAAATAAAACTTATTTCGTTGAGTTTTTTTATCCTGTCAAGAGAAAAGTATCAACTTAAAAATCACCCTGAATAGGTAAAAATAGGTTATTTCTTAAAGATGCATTACAAAATTCCATTTAAATAAGATTTATCACTATTTCAGCTTTAAAGTACAGGGACGCAAAATTTCTTAAGAAATTTTAAAATCTCAATATGTTCTTGTTTCTTGTCCCAGTTATACTTAAATAATATTATTGAGTTGTAATTTTTTCACAGAATAGAACGGTCAAGCAAACAAATTTATTTTATGTACCTACCATTTTATTCTCACTATGTAACTATGCGAACTTTCGTTTGGCTAAAGACTGATTTCACCAAATCATTTTGAGATACAGCTTATTTCTTACGTCTTCATAATTAGTATAGTTGAGGCACTTTTTATAGCTCGAAGTTTTCTATTAATTACATTGTTCATTGTTGGAAGTCGGTAAGTCGATTTTTTGGTCAAGGAAAAATGGCATAGCTAAACAAATTGCAGAGTTGACAACTTTATATAGTGCAATTCTGTACAAATCTGTAAGTCCTTACAGGAAAAATCTGATAGGTGTGTTATATGGATTGTAATTGAAGGTTTCCATGGTTACCTTTCACCTTATAGATGTTTTCTGAGGTAGAATTCTGTAAGCCAACAAATTGATTCGTTAGATATTTTCTATCTTCTTCTTATACACAACAAAAGTCATAACGTGGAAGCGAGACAAAAGTCGTAACCATAGAAATGACTTAAACAGTCTACCGTTTTCGGTACGTTAGACCTTACAGAATTGCACCTCTGTAACGGCTTACAGATTTGCATAGATGCGAAAAATTTATCAAAATATTTGTAGCATTTAGGTTTTTTTTTGAAGCTTGAGAATACTACGAACTTCGAAATGGTACAATAGAATAAGGCATAGTTGAATGCCTAGTTAAGTCGTTTCAAGACGATTTGGAGAAATGTGGCGAAAACTTCAAAAGTTTTGACTATTCCCATAATCTGATAAGTTACAACTACGGTCTATTGGAAAAGAACTTTAATTAAAATCTGATGGTATCTTTTTAACTAACAATTCAACAGCCACGATCCACGAATATAAAAAGAAACAGGTCAATAAGACACAACATATTATTATTATGCCTAGCTCAAATATGTCATCTTTTTTCTTTACTTAAAAAATATTGCCAAAGTAGCATACTGTGAAATCTGAAAGCTGTAAGACCCGTAAAAAGACGTATGCAATATCCAGTTACATGTATGTATTTGGATGTTGTTGTCGTCAAAAGCTGTGCCAAAAATATTGACAACCTTTTTTGAACGTAATACATAAAAATCAAATACATGGAAAGAGAAAATGATTCAATTTTGGAAATTATCACTCATATTAAAAGTATAAAGATTCCTTAGTTGAAACAAAAAAACCTTCCTTCTTGCCGTTCAATGTCAAATCGTTTTTAAACCCATTTAATAATGACGGTAAATAGTTTTTTAAATAATAGAGTCAAAATTGACGATGTAAAACTATTTGTCCATTTTGCCATTTAAAAAGTTTTTTTTTTAACTCGTGAAATATATAAGTCAGATTAATTGTCACAATAATAGTCGAATCAATAGTTTATTACGTTGATATTAGGAAACAGTGGATAATGTCCTCTTTTGATTCTTCTGAACTATGGTAACCCTAGTTGAAAAGGTGATAAAACAACCAAATTTTGTTATCAAACCCATGATCGGAAATTATTCAATAAGTGACTAAGGTGAATAAGAATATAATAATTAATGTTTATCGTCCACAGATTAAATTACAAAGTTATTCTTGGGTATTGGGGACAAAGATAACCAAAGTGCTTACTCTAAAACTTTATTTACAACGTTCCGACACACATTTGTGTCTTCTTCAGGCTGTAATAATAGGAAAATGTTAGATTACACATATTTTTCGCAATTTCATGTATACCCTGTTCATAAAACAAATAGTTTGTCTGTTGTTATCACATCAATTACCAGTTAAATTATGCTTAAAAATGATCTTAAGCTTACATCACCGAAATATAGGTACGATAAAATAATTTATTAATCACTTATGTATTTTCATGTGTGTAATTTGTTAAAGAGAACAATAACGTTTTTGTAGCGACTGTAAACGTAGTTTATAAAGAATCCCTCATGGGTGATGTGAGCTTAAGATCATTTTTAAGCATAATTCAACTGGTAGTTGATGTGATAACAACAGACATAAACTATTTGTTTTATGATGAATATGTGCAATCTAACATTTTCCTATTATTACAGCCTGAAGAAGACACAAATGTATGTCGAAACGTTGTAAATAAAGTTTTAGTGTAAGCACTTTGGTTATCTTTGCCCCCAATACTCAAGAATAACTAAGTGAATAAGAATGACTTTAATCATTTACTTAATTACAAAATTTACAAAAGTTCCTCAAAATTTAGAGCATTTTTTTGTAAATTTTATAAATAAATTTATTATAATAATTTAATGTCTTTAGTGACTATAACCGGCTATTTTCCGGACATCAGTTTATTGACAAAAGTTGCTTCTATTGTGATGTTCTCTACAACACCTTCCATTTTTATGTAAGAGTTTCTGAACACCCTGTAAGTCTTTTCTTCTAGTTTTTAAAAAACGACTTATTAGTCGATTTATTAATCATCTAAATTGTAAATTTCTGCCGCACCCCGTGACTTGTTCATTGCCATCATCCGTACCGAATTTAAAGGTTTTTCTCGACTTCGAAAGAAATGTTTTAAAAAAATAGTTAAATTGTGTAGGTACAATCACGCGCAAAAATATCGAGGACACAAAAGGAATATTCTGACACATTAGCAAGCGTTTGGAAAGACGAGATCATATGAAATTTAAAAGGACCCATCCACATCTTAAGGAATATTAATTTCGAGTATGCGAGCGCATTTAATTGGGTCAGAATATTTCATTTGTGTCCTTGATATCTTTGCGCGTGATTGTATCTAATTAGCGGAATTTTGTAAAACGAAACTTTAGTACTAAAAATTTTTTTGAACTTAAACTAAAAAAATACAGAAATACAATGTAAAAGCTTCAACTGTGCAACCAGCCTTAAGAGTTGCCGAAAAAAAATCATTTTTTTGGATAACTGTAACCCAGAAAATCTATCATTATTTTAAAGATTTTTTTGGTAATGATTTTGATGTGGGGGGGTGTTCTGCTAAAATGCTAAAAAATAGTAGGGTAACCATTATTTTTTTGACATTTTTTGCGAGGAAAATATTAAAACTATTTGAATAAAGTTCGCACACACTGAACACCCCCACGCGGCGGCCCCGATTACTCCAAAGGTTTGTATTTTTTGTTTTTTTCAGAGTAAGAAATGGCCCATTTAGAACGTAAGCACAATTCTGCGTGAAGTTCTTACCTTCTAAACGTTTGAAAAAAACGTCAAAACCAAAATCAATTCAAATTAACTCTTTAAGTATAATTATTATTGATAGATAACATATGCACCCCCCCCCCCCTGCATGACCAGATTTTTTAACCAGATCCACAGATCCGAGAGGTCCCGGCCTATGACGATAATTTTTATTCCGTACTATTATTTTATATGATATAGTAAAGCTTATGTTTAGTTAAACAAATATACAGAATGTTCGTAAATGATCAAACTTCATGGTTAGAACGTAGATAAAGTTTTCTATTTTTTTACTTTTAGAGAGTTTTGAATTTCAGGTCAGCGATTTTTACAAAATATTAGTACATTACCGGCCTTAATCCCAGTCTTTTTCAATTATTAGTAACTAGTAACAACAGCAATACAGAAATTCGTACCAAAATATTGAAGAAAATATTATGTTTTTTTTCAGTATTTCGATTATTTCTCAAAAAACACCCAATTAAGGGGATGTTTTTTTGTCTTCGGAACAAAAATATTATCACTACAAATAATGAAGATTTTGACTTCTTCTAGTTCTTATCCTTCACTTACCAAAAAATAAAATGAAACAAATTGGTTGTATTTTAACGTAAGTTGATTATATATTATAAAACCAACAACCAACTAAAATATCATCAAAAATTGTTTAAACAAAAATATATTAAAAGAGTTAGAGAATGTTAGAGCTATAAAATTTCAAAATTTTCATGATTTATAGGAATGATATACAGTTGATCTTCCCTATAACGAACTTCCATATAACGAATTTTTCTATACAACGAATTTTTTTTGAGAATCTTCACCTCGAAGGCGAATTTAATGTATTTTTTACTCCCTATAACGAATTATTGTTTCCGGATAACGAATTTTTTTACGTAAATATTAGAATCTTTCATAAATTTTAGTCAATGGGTGGCTAATTTTAAAAATTTCGGAGAATTTTATATTAGATTAGTGTAAAGAATAATAGAAAACCAGGTAGGTAATTAGAATTTTTAGAAATGAACGTAAATTCCGAGATTTTTCGAGACTTTTTATGAGGTTTACTTATAAGTTATATCTCTGACTTGGAGCAAATTTAGTTTTTGTAAAACATGCGCATTAAAAACAACGCCTTTTCATATTTTTAGTTAAAATAAAGAGCTATAAAGTAAATAACAAATTTTTTATATCAAAATTACCGGGAAAATTACGAATTTCTATATAGCGAATTTTCTATATAACGAATTTTTTTAAGGTTGCCGTGATGAAACGTTATATGGAAGTTCGACTGTATTTTGGTTTTGGAAGAAAAAAACCATTCCAACTGAAAAAAAAACTGTTTTTTAACGTTATTATTTCTTTTGATTTCTGTATTACTATTTTTACCAGTTAAAGATGATGGTTTTAGTGTTATGGGGATTGGTGACTTTTAAATCTCTGAAATCTATATTTTGAAATTTCATCGACATTCCGTTTCATCGACACGACCGTTTTATCGACACAGACGTTTCATCGACATGGCCAATCATCGACACGCATGCTTCACCGACATAACCTTTTCATCGACTACCATTTCATCGACCCTACCCTTTCTTCGACAAGGACTTATCATCGACACAGACGTTTCATCGACACTACCTTTTCATCGACAAATCTTATCTTCGAGATTCATTTTCATCGACAATACCTCTTCATCGACAAGTATTTTTGTATAGACAAGGACGGTCCATTGACACTACAGTAGTAAAATTTCGGCAGAAATTTTTTATATGATTTATTTTAATGTTGTATAATATTCTTTATTCTTTAGTACATTTTGGGAAATATGAAAACTACATTGGCCATGAAAAGCTTTAGCGATGAAACATGTCTTTTTTGATGAATAGACTGTGTCGATGAAACTGTAGTCGATGAAACGGCATTGTAGAAGAATTGGTAACGTCGATGAAACGGCATTGTAGAAGAATTGGTAACGTCGATGAAACGTCCTTGTCAAAGAAAAGGTTTGTCGATGAAGCGGTTGTCGATGAAAAACGAGTGTCGATGAACGTCCTTATCGAAGAAATGATTTGTCGATGAAAAGGTATTGTCGATGAAAGAGTAATGTCGATGAACTGGTCGTGTCGATGAAACCGTTGTCGATGAGATAGCACTGTCGATAAAGTGTTACGACATACATATTGCAATATGTAAAAATAAATGTTATTTGTAACGAAATTGAAAGGAGTATTTTTCTGCTCTATGCACCCTCCATTCAAAATTCCTCGTTGCGCCACTGGAATCAGTTAATGCCTAGAGGATTATATGTATTACAGATTATAAGACAAGAAGTACAGAAAGTACAACCTTTTTAATTGGACACCCTGTATGCAATAAAATTTAACAATTATTTATAGATTTTCTTATTTCATGTATCGTGTCTATATAGTGTTTACAATTTGAATTCCTGTAAAATTATGGTGTTTCAACTACATACATAATATTAATACATAATTCCTAAATTGAGTTTTATACGTATTTGATTAGATTGTAAAAAGGTTTGAGTGTACTTTGGGAAATTTATAAAACAAGCTAGGGTAGAACCAAAAGCTAACTAATTATATTTTGCACCTAATTCCACATGACGCAGATGTATAAAAGGTAACCCAATTAGGATATGAGTTGTTGCAATAAGTAAACATAAGAACACAGCGTTTCCTTAGCAACACCGGGTAGACAAAGAAGACCCAAACTCATCTTTAATAAGACGATCAATTATGAACTGCACTATTCCTGCATCTACAACCTCTCACTTAAATTATAACATTTTCCCCATTACTGCATTCTTATTAAAAATAATTCCACCCCAACGTAAATAACGGAAAAATATTAAATTTCATTAATCGCTGCGGAAAAAGATGAATGCTGCTGACGTCAGAAATGATTAGGAGCTAATTTTCCCGATGTAGACTGTCTTTTATTTCATTATTCTATTATTGATTGGCCGCCGCGGGCTAACATGGCGCGCTTTCAAACAATTAACCCTGCCAATAATGGGGATCATGTTGGTAAGATGAAATATTAGATAGGACGGATGAAAGAACTCGACGGAGTTTTCGAACAAGTTTGCGCGGCCCCTGAAAATTCCGCCGTTAATTTATCGGGCCTTAATTAAACCCTTACGTGTCATTAGTTGCGAAACACCAATTTTCGATAACCATAAGTTTTCAAAATTACCCACCACAAATTTTGTAAACAACCCTCGACATGATTTTCCTCTTGGAACTATATCAGCGACTTTAATATTTTTTAATTACCTGGATAACTTAAGAATTAATCTTAAAGATTTTTACAAAACAATTTTAGGAATATTTTTGGAAATATTTACCCTAAAAGATAAATGAAATACGAATTTCAATTTTTTGGTAAATACTTAATTTTTTTAAATAGATTATAAGTAAAATATTCAATAAAAAAATAAAAATACCTATTTAGAAATAAAAAACATAATATAAATAATATTTTAAAAAGTACCTCATAAGGTGTTATTATAATATTTAATAAAAATTGCATGAATTCCTGCTATAACCTAAACTTTTATACCAATACTTATCGAAAATATTTCAATAAACATGAAATTTAAGGAGGAAAGTTCGCTTCGCTTTTGCAGCCTTTGTGTTAAATATTAGCTAAATTTGGTCGTTGTTTCACCCTCGCTGCGCCCCCAGAAACGTTCATTAGGGAAACTACCCCTATTTCTTACATTGCCATACGTCTTGTACACTCAAGGGTGCAAATATTTAATTACTTTTACGCTGAAATTCGCACATTAATTATTGATGTTAATATAATAATGAATAATATATACAATTTTGTTACAAACAAATTAAAATCTCAAATGAATTTACCGTAAAGTAAACTAAATTATAGGAATATGCATCTCGAAATTTTTACGCAACTGTACTCTCACAGATTAGAATAATAAATATCCGGGGATGTTTGCGTGGGTGGATTTCTGAACGCACAATTCGTTTATGCATCGAATTGGACCAAACAAATTTGTTTTGTTTCATTACCTATGTATTTATGCAGGCAACTACGTAAAATTGTAAGAGAAAACAAAATAATGTACAAGGTGAGTGATATATCGACGTCATTACCCTAGGAAATTATATAGAAGCTTATTTGATATAATTAATTGTAATGTTATATAATATTGATAAAACAAATCTATTTCTTTAGTAAATGCGCTTTTTTAGAATCACTGACAGGACCAAGAACACCAGGAAGGTAATGGTAAAGGATCATTGGCTACAAGTACATCTACATCTATACAGCCTTGACTAAAAGCCAAACTTATTAGGCACCTTTTAAATAGTAAGTTATCTTGACTAAAACGGGACGAAAACAAAAGAAGCTTCCACGCCAAATAATCTGCAAAAAATTCAGGGGTTTGCATGCTTGGGAATCACAGGGGTCATGGATACCACCCCCTTAACTTCCCTAGAAGTAATAGCCTTTTCTCCACTGCATCTGGAGGTACGAACGGAAGGTGTGCTTGCTGCCTAAAAATTTCCAAAACAAAAACCTTAAGACTGGAAACTGCGAGACGTAAGGCCACTTGAAGATTCTGGTATCTCTAGAACCAGACTTCCCAAATAAATCATCGGATATAATGCCGAGAAGATCTGACTTTGAAACTCCGTTCGAAGTTGTTGTCGAAGACCGCTAAACAGTAAAACACATTTTAAATCACTTGGATCCCAAAGCATCCTTGTGATTAACGGACGGATCCAAATGAAATGAAGGGACATGTATAGCCGCATCTACGAGTTTTTTGGCCTCGGGAACCTCCCCAAACATTACACCGGCAGAAACTCTGGCTCTCTGACTGTGGAATTATGTTCACAAGAGTACAAATATACATATTGATCGACAGCCAGACAACGATTAGGACTTTAAAGGCCCAAACCCTAAAGTCCAAATTAACCTGAGAATGCCGGCAATCCCTAAAGCAACTGGCAAAAAGAAAGAAGCTTGTCCTTATGTAGCTGCCAGCTCACCAGGGAATAGAAGACAATGAAATTGCTGATGAGTTGGCAAGATCTTACACCAACAGGTCCGAACCGTTCTGTGGACTAAACAAGACACATTTACTGGAGGAGATCCTGCGGTGGGAAAGAGATAGTATAGCGAACCACTGGAATCAAACTCCGGGTTCAAGACAAAAGCTAAGAAATTCATTAATTACTCGCTTTTAAGAAAGCCATGGAGCTTTACGACATAAGCAGGGCCGTACTAAGGGTCATCGCAGGCCTATTAACTGTTCACTGCCCATTGAGGTATCATCTCAACATAATGGGCAAGTCAGAAGAACATACTTGCAGATTCTGTGACCTGGAAGTTGACACTTCGAAACACATCATCTGCAAGTGCGACGCAATAGCTCGCATCAAATTTGATACCTTCGGTTAGAAAATTATCATTCCAGACGAAGTCAAAACTATGTCTCCTAAGGATCTAATTAGCTTTATCAAGAACTAAGACATTCCGTGACTTCACTAGAGAAGGGTTAAAAAAAACGATCATACAGTGAATTCAAATAAGATTGAAAAATTGCAAGGTAGGAAACCTAAGTTTCCCACAGGTGGCTACACTGAAATGAAAGCGCTGTGCTCCTGTGAAAAAACCATTACGAATATTTTAACTACACTAATTTTAGTTTTAAAAACCACTGTTTTTTTATAAAATTTGCAACACACTGAGAAATGACTTGAAAAAATACCAGAAGAAAAACTGCTGGAAGACGCTTTGGTTAAATAGTGACAGATCAGATTTACCCCCTTATTCACTAACTCTTAACGACAAGTGAACGACTCGTTACTGAACGATAATCGTTATTTTAAAGGTTTCGGTATTCTCTAAAAAAAAATTCTCGTTTATGAACGATACAATCGTTTAACTATTATCGTTCAGCTATCGTTATTCAACGTCAGACTGGAAGTTATCGTTTGTTAACGTTTTGAAAATTTAAATCGATTTTTTTCTATAAACAAATGTAAATATAACACATTAATGGAATATGCACTTCTTTTATTAGCAGAAAAAATACAAAAAAGGTAATAATATCTAAAAAAAATACTTTTACTATAAATAGGTAGTAATTAAAGATTAAGTTTATTTCTTTTTTGTGGCTTTACCTTAAATTAAAAAAATTTAATATTTTCCTTAGAGAAGAATCTAGAAATTTGAAAAGGCAGATGAGGGATAATTCAAATCCTTTTGAATTACCAGAGAATATGTTTCGTCAACTGTATAGACGACTTCCCAGATGTCTGTGTTTTCAATTATTTAATGAGATTCAACCTTATATACAACCAACAAAAAGAAGAACGAAAATTCCACCTGTTATAAAATTTGTTACCGCTATGCATTTTTTTGCCCATGGCAGTTATCAAAAAAGTGTAGATAAGTAGACTACCAATGTGAATTATCTCAGGCTTCAGTGAGTAGATCTATATCTGAAGTAACAAATGTAATAAACGAGCACCTAGCGAATAACTATATTAAATTTCCCACTACTTTACAAAATATTACTAGAGTGAAACAGGAATTTTTCGAAAAGTATCAGTTTTCAGGAATAATTGGGTGAATCGATGGTACTCACATTGTAATAGTTCCTCCACCAGTTAATGATGCAAATTACCCAGGAAATGAATTTATTAATAGAAAATCGTTTTACAGTATAAACGTACAAATTATATGTGATTCTGATTTAAAATTTTTGAATATGAATCCACGATACCCTGGATCAGTTCATGATTTGGCAATTTGGATGATGAGTGAGATTTACACATTCCTCGTTAATAAAACGGAGGATTTTTCTCCAATTCATCCAAATAGTTCATACTGCTGATACGTTGTTTTAATACAGCGTACTTTTTTTCGATTTTTTTCAATATTCATTATAACTTTTATCCATGATTTTAACAGCACTTTCAACTTTTTTGCAAAAGCTCACTCGTTTTTAAGTTTATAAACAACGCTTAATCGGATTAATTTCAATAAAATAATTACGCGATTTTAAAATTATGTGCGTCCCCTGGTGGCGAAAGTAGGAACCTCTAAAGCCGATGAATACCTTTTTGATTATACTCATTATAATATGTTATCGTTTTCAATTTTAGTTTGAAATAAAAAATCTCTTGATGTTTTGTTGCATATTAGGTATAAAATTGCAATTTAAACACACAATTTGGCAACGACAATTATAAGTAATAGCGCCTTCTAGCTACTATTCTTATTGAAAACGTTCGAATATCGTAACCTTTCGTTTAAAGGTCGACTTACGAACGAGCGGCGATAGAGAATACAATTTTAACGATTGTCGTTATACAGAACGTTAACATTTTTCTTAACAATTATCGTTAGTGAACGAGTCGTTCACTAGTCGTTCAATTTAGTGAATAAGGGGGTTAAATTTGAATGAAATATACCAGGTACACCAACTTAGCAAGTCTAAAATCACTACAGAGTATGTTTGGTTGCATACTTGGTGGTTTCAGTCTTTTTTGAATTCACTGTATTTGTCGCAGTTCAGTCAATCGCCCTTCTAGCTAATCTCATAATCTAATCTAACTTATCTTGACTACAAATTAAAATGAGAATGAATTTATTAAATTTTAAGTTTTTAAGGTTTAAAAAGGTATAAAGATAAATTTTGATTTTTAAACCTTTGAGTTAATCTTTTGTATATGCGCTCAACGAAAAGAAGAATCAACAAATTACAGAAATTTTTATTATTTAATCATTTTTTTTTTCAAAAATACAAAAAAAAGCAACCTCAGCGAATACCAACTCCTAAAATTCCAGTTTTCTCAATATCTTGGATATTTAGATATTAACAAACCACTGAAATGCAGAAAATGTGCGTTGCAAACTGCTTTTAAACGTTTTCCAGAGGCTTCTACTCAAATAAAAAATATACCAACAGAATGTGATTACTGAAAATTATACTTGAATCTATTAAAAATCAAAAGATTTTAGAAGGCCGAACAGCGCAATGGAGCAACCAGGATATATTTTAGGGGGCAGAGTTGACTGTATAAGTACGAGGACCCAGAAACATTTTGAGATCAAGCATTTTCTTGGATTTTCAAAAATATTATATCAAAATTTAAAGATTTCAATTATTTCAATTATTAAATGTAGGAATTTTCTCATTTGCACGTTGCGCAGATACGTTCCGAGTCAATTTCCCTTATAATCTGCTTACCAAAATGTATTTGTCCAAAATCGCCTTGATAACTTTTTCCAAGGGTGTAGAATTTCGAACTTAAAAAAATCATAGGTATTTTATATCATAAAATTGATGAGATCATGGGTATCAAGCAATACTTTAATTTTAATTTACGTACTCAAATACGTTTTGTTTTATTTCACAAAAAATATCAATTCCCATTCATACAATTTTTTTATATTAAATGTAATCGAAATGCGAATGGATGAATGTGACAGAAATTGGATTTTGCATAAAATCTCTAAAATAGCGGTTACAGCTTCCTATGCTTATTGGCGATTTTTACATTCTAGAAGCCCTCTGGTGGAATGATATAAACTACACGAAAGGAGTAAATGTCAAAACAAAATTAAGTTTATATTATGTACTCGTGCTGACAAAAGGCTAATTTTACCTGTTTAATAAATTTTATGAGCTAAAATAATTAAATAATGGACTTTTGTTTAAAATATAAATATTTTACCAAATTTTTTTACTCCTTTCGATCAGCTGTTTCTGTCAAAACAACGCCCCCTACAGGTAGGTAAAATTACTAATACAAAACTTTAATATTTGAAATTATAGAAACACCAGTAATTTTATAAAATTTCAATAGATGTACTTTTTTGTGGTAAATTGAATGTAGTTTTCAGAAATCCTAATAGAATTATAAAATTTTGGAGTGGTGCATCAAATACATTCAATAAAGGAGGCGCCCTGACCATTTTACACCACTCGAATATTAAATTAAGATGAAAGTAACAACCGAAGATGGTTACATTTGAAAAGTACTCATCCTAAATCCTAAAATTTTTATTGATTTTCATCCAGTCCAAAAGAAATAAATACAGGGTGTCCCAATTTGAGTTGCATTGCATGGGTGTCTTTATTATTAATAAAGTTACAGATTCTGTTAAATGGGCAATGTTTGCAGTTTTTTATACTCATTTAGATTTTTCAAAAATTCCGATCCATTCCGTAGATAAACGAAAAATACCGAAAAATAAAATTTTTTATTTTATCATTATAATTATTATTTCATTAAGAAGATACTCGGCGAAATGTTTTAAAAGCGTACTTTTCGCTAGTAAACATTGATTTTGGGGCATTTGTAATTTAAAATTTAACAAAAACGATGCCTAGTTCCAATCAAATTGAATTTAGTTTTCATAATGAATTTTTGTTTTTCATGTAGAGTCTATGACACCCCTGTTTTTATTCATAAAGTACGCCCCCGTACTTTATGAATAAAAATAAAAACGCATTTTTTTATAATTGTTCATAAAGTACGCCCCTATCATAAACACTACATGAAAAACAAAAATTCTATATGAAAACTAAATTCAATTTGATTGGAACTAGGCATCGTTTTTGTTAAATTTTTGATTACAAATGCCTAAAAAACAATGTTTACTAGCGAAAAGTACGCTTTTCAAACATTTCACCGAGTATCTTCTTAACTAGAAAAGTTACACAAAAACTCAGTTTTCGAGATATCAATAGCAACTTTCTTATTTTAAATGGGCATCATATTGGATTGTTTCAAAAATAAATTGCATTTTTTCTTCTGCTTTCAACGATGTATTTACAATTCATGTTTGAAGTAACCGACTATGAAATATTTAACTTTATTTGAATCAATTTAAATTTTAAGTAAGCCATGACTTTCTGATAGATCTTCTTTAAACAAATGTCGACTTTAGATTATTATATCGGTTTATTGAACCTATATCAAGTTAGAATTAATAAGATTATGATAATTATCATTTACAAATGGCAAACTTTTCACTAACTAAATGAACAGTATGAGATGTTTTGGACTTATAGCTTACAGCCTATGCCTATACAATATATAATAATCTAAAATGACTGCTCGAATTGTCATTTATTTAAAGAAATATTGTCAAAAAGTCGTATTTTACTTAATTTTTAAATCAAATAATATCAAATATTGCGCAGTGTATTACTTTAAACATGGATTGTAATACATCGTCGTAATCAGAAAAAAAAATGCAATTTGCCTGATGATAATGTTTGTAAGAAACATATTTACAGATTTTTTTGTAACTTTTCTAGTTAATGAAATAATCGACCTTTCAAAAAATTGCATTTTTCGGTTTTTTCTATTTATCTTCGAAATGGCTCAGAATTTTTGATTCTCAGTATGTATAAAAAACTGAAAAACATTGCCCGTTTAACCGATAACTTTATTAATAAGAAAGATACCCATGTAATGCAACTTAAATACGGACACCCTGTATATAGACATTTTAACACCCTGTATGTCGTTAATCGCTAACAGTTGAGTTTTGTATATGTGGAAATGTGCACTTTATACTTGTAGTATATTACACGAACCATCATTTTAGGAACACCCTGTATAAACCTTACTGTAATTATAGCTACTGTTGATTAATAAATTTAAAAAATCAGAAAGTAAACGTGTTGTTTGATACGTATGGTACCGATAAGGCTTCAACAATTCATTATTACTTAATATTCCATTTAAATCCTATACTATCATTATCATAGTACGAACTTGCAATTTTCGTGTAAAGAAAAGTGAATCAGTCTTGGGTCTTTGTACAATAGGCTTATTCGTTTCAGCATAATATTATGTGAATCGTAGTATGATGGTTAGTGGATGGTAAGTGTAATTTGACATCTGACATCGCCAAACGAATATGCCTCATGATAGAATGATAAAATAAATGAAAACTATGAAATTTCTGATTTTAGAAAAGATTTTTTTCTTTCGTTTTCAAGGTACTCATTAATAGTTGGTAAATTTTTAAAATTTTAACAAAATGAATTCAAGTGTTGTAACTACATACGGTTGTTTTTCGTTTTCTGAGTCTATTCATTGGGACCTCAGTTATAGGTACCGAAAATGCCAATTTTCGATTTTCTATTTATTATCTATATTTGTTAAAATTCATATCCAAGGTTGCTATTAGTTTTGCTCTAACTCCAAGGGTGGGTTGCAAGAAAAAAATTAAGTTAGAACAAGGCGCACATATTTTGGCAATTAAAATTAATATTTGTAGCATTTACACATACTAAAAATTCGAAACCAAATACTCGTTCATTGCAAAGAACAACAACCGTGGACGATTAAAGCTTTAATAGTCTAAAGGCATCTGTACACCGGAGGTAAGTTCGCTGATAACATAATAGCATGTATTCAGCGACCGTGATGTCATTAGAGTTAATCACGTCTGTAAGAAAGTGTTTAACGTGAACGACGTCTCTATTCGTAGTCTATTCCAAAATTCGCGACCACCTCCCAAATAATTAAAAAAAAATTATGACCATAAAAATTTTGGAACTTTTTCTTCTTGTAATTGCGTATAATTGCATATTTAATATTGTAATAAATTACAATAAAAAATGTATTCAACCAGCAGATATTCGCAAATGTAAGGAATAAACCTAAAAGTAGAAAAACTTAAGACACAAATGGTGCTAAAGCTAAGGGCTAAAAAGAAAAATGCTTTAGACAATAACTTCTTCTTTTTTTGTTGGATTCGGATTTAAATAAAAAAATATGGGTTTCCATTTGAAAAAACTGAGTTAGGGTTAGAATGACCATGAAGAAGTCCTCCAGGTGAAAACTTAACTTTTCTCATTCTGTGGCCCCTTTAAGAGCAATTTCCTAAACGGAAAATATAGTGGTTTAGTTCTATAGTCATAAAAGCTAGTACGAACAAAAGTTTTATATAGTTTTTTTTGTAGATGATTTAGAAGTCATTTCTTTAATTTTTGCCCAAAAGAAAAAAAAATTGAAGAATCTACCAAAAAAAATATAATGATCTAAAAGTACCTTAACTTTGGACCCCTCTAATTAATTTTGGGCTAGGTTGCAGAAGGTAACTCTCTGGCAAGATGTGGCCTAATTAATTTAGATTATAAATCTGAAAAAAAATTAAAATCTAACGGGGGAAACTTGAGTTATAACTGCAGAACTACTGCTCGATTTCATGATTTTTCACATTTTTTCCTCCCAAACTCGCGCGCCCTCTAGCGATTCGCATTAATTATCAGTTATTTGGTCATAATTTGCAAAGAAGCTCCAGAAAAGTGGGATGGTTTTCCTATTCCTTGTTATTAACTCCAACGGAAAATTTATCGAGGGTGTCAAGGAAGATGCTCTTAAGATCAAATAATTTTTATTTGAAACGTTTTTTCTGAAACTCTTACTTTTGGAGATATTTCGACTATATTAATAAAGTAATATTAACAAATAAAGAATAAAAGTATTGGCGATTCTAGCTAAGCGATCTCCCTCTTGCGGCATAGCGCTGAACTATGAAATGACGTCACGCCCGTGATAGTTGTGCAGACGAATTTAGCGTTTAACGTTTGTTAATGTCTATTATAGTCAAGTAAATAACGTCAACTTACTTAATTTACTTTGTATTATTAAATGCGTTTTATCATTTCTTTGCAAGTTTAAATTTTTATTTATTTTGTCACTGACGTGACGTCACTAGAATATGTAACCAAACATACATTTGTTCGGGAAATATTAATTTGAATCGCCAATACAATAAATAATAATAAATTTCGACTATTCACTTTATCTCGACCACCCTGTATAATGAAGTCTTACTGCCTTACGAAACGCTTGGGCCCCTGGCTAATATTTGCTTTTTTTGTATATGAATAAATATGAAAATTATGAAAAACATAAAATTTCTCCCTAGGTTGGGTAAGATATTTTCAGAGTTAGGTAACTTTCAAAATTTTAAATAATTTCGCATACAGCAAAATTTATAGGACCTCAGTAAATCAAGACACCAGCTTGTGTGAAAAAAGAACATAAAAATTTGTCTATAATGATTATTTTGTCAGTTTTTGGTTTCCATATAAAAGAGTGTGGACCTACCGAATACACAGAAGACGGAGTTTACTAAAATGTTAATACAGGCAACCAAATGTTCTGATTGACAAGTTGCAAGGAACCAACTATTTAATTAAGTTCTTCTTATGAAGGAAACCAATAGAGGGCACAGATGGTACTCGCAGTGCGGCGTGCGGAACCGGTTTCCGTCGATTAAACATAACCTAACCACACTTTTTGAACGTGCATAAGAATTTTATATTTTTAGCCGTTTTTATATTTCTGAATTGTTTTTACACTTAAAGTACCTTTTACAATGTCTATTTTAAAGGTAGGATACTCATTTCACAAAAAATTCTATCAATCATTTTATTTACTTTGAAATTATTAAAAAGGAAATACTTGTGAGAGTTAAAAGTAGTGTACAAATTACAATAAAATACTTACATTTAGAGATAGGAAAATCTACAAAACATTTTTAACTTTTTCAGGTAGGTCGTAGAAGTAATTTAATTGATATTTCAAAAGTAATAATTACCAGACTTGCAACGAGCGTTACAAATCCAGTGGAGCCAGCACGATTAGAAAAAAGTAAGTGCATTTATTGATATATTTATATTCACATAATGAAAAATTATAAATTCTGCCTAGGTGCATTAATGTACGACTTGTTGAAAATTCTTCGAAATTAATAGGTGGTTTTTAGATATGAAATCTTAAATCTCTTTCTTTTATCAGCAAATATTGGCTAATAAGTATATCGAGGGTATCTGGAAGTTTATACATTGAATACCACATGTGAAAATTTTTTTAAATATACAGAAGGGTGCACAAAAATGGCCAACGATGTAGCTTCGTTATTTCTTATCCGATTTTAATAAGTGATATGTCAAATTAAATGGTTTGAAGAATACTACTATCAGATAATAAAAGATTAATTTTATTTTTGAAAACATCAGAGGAGGAGGAGGCCGCTTTTATTTTTCAAATGGTAACATATTTTTTTCGATTGAAAAAAATCATTAACAAAAATAATCTAACCCAATAATGCCAATAATTTTTTTTCTTATTTTTTTTTAATTTTTTTATTATTTTTTTTTAATTTAATTCAATTGTTTTTTGAGTTTTTTATTTTATAAAATTTTGATTTTTAATTTATTAATAAATTTAAAAATTATTAATAAATTAAAAATTATTAATATTGAATTAAAAAACAAAATTTAAAAAAATAAAAAACTGGAAACTCAAAAACAAAAAAAAAACAATTGAATTAAATTAAAAAAAAATTAATAATAAGAAAAAAAATTAACAAAAATTAATTTAATAATAAATTATTGGTATAATTGGTTTAAATAACTATTTTGCACTTTCTATATATAATGAGCTAGTTTAGTCCTTACTGATAGAGACTAAAACGTCACATTTCTTGTCTCTTGTCAAATTTTACTTTACTCCCTGTCTTGTCATTACTTTACTCCCGCCCACGTCATTTGTCATCACTTTACTCCCGCTCACGTAACTTGTCATTAAAAATTAAAATTAGTCATAATCTTGTAATTTGTCTGAATTTGCCGCGAAATCACAATCGTTGCAAACTTCAGTCTAGTCTAAACACCACCAATATATTGAGCGAATTCTAACCTGTCTACCTGTCCTGTAATCTGTAATAAATTTATTTGATTTGGTTTGGAACGGAACTTGATTTTTATTCTGGGGTCGGGGATTGTATTATGTTCGGTTTATTATTTTATAGATTGATACTAAATTTTAAATTTAAAGGTGTTTTAAGTGTACACAGAATCGATTCAATCAATTATAGCGTTTTCGGCTTAAGTGCACTTGGTGCGAACTTGCATTGCCCCAGTTTATCATCCAGGGCACCTCTAGTGCAACTCCACCAAACCAGTGCACGTTATAAGCCGAACACCTTTTAGTGAACCGGTGCTGAATTTATCATAACTTAACAAGTCACTAAAGTCTCAAAAAAAGAATTCATGAATATGGATGACCCAAGGAATATTACTCAACAAACTCAAGAACTATATATCCATGAAACTTTTAATTTTTGGGACTTTTTTTAAAATTTTCCCAGCTTAAATGAAAAATTTATCGTCATCCGAAGAAGAGATGATAAAATATTTGGGAACATTTCCATTTTTGTAATTTTTTTTATTTTTTGAGCTTTGTTATTATCGTTATTATCTTGGAATAAGTCCGCCATATTTGCACTGAAACCAGCACGAGCTCTTGGAGCCGGTGCGAGAAAAGCTGCACTCAGTGCACAACTGGTGCACTTTTCGCTCTAAGTCGAACACTAGGCACCGAGAAAATGCGAGTTGAAATTATAAGCCGAACACCCGAAATGCACTCAGTGCAACGCAGTGCAGGCCAGTGCAAGTAAGCCGAAAACGCTATTAGTTAGATCTGTAAATGTGGCAAAATCTTTTAAACTTGGTAAACTTTATTCCTGCATCAAAACTTACCTACTTTATTTATTGTGAAGTTAATTATTATTTTTTTAAATTTATAAAATCAATTACAATAATTATAATATTAATCTACAATTATCTATATTTTATGAAAGTTGCTGTATAAATCATTATGACGGGCGAATAAAAATAGCCGTCGCCGTCCGATGACAACTGATATTAGTCACAGCGATAGCCATATAATTAAATTATTGTGGAAACTTTTACCTATTAAAAAAGTGCAAAAAATTCTATATGCACCGAGGTAGTAAAGTGAATTTAATCCCTCCTCTGATTGTTTCCCTCGGCTTTGCCTCGGGAAACAAAACATCGTCGGGATTAAAATCAGTCACTTTACTACCTAGGTGCATAAATAACTATTACAACAAAGTTGCAATCGATGATGTAGATCTTGGTTTGATAAAAATCAAAAAAAGGATAATTCCTTAGATCTACCTTTATAGTGGCCAGGTGTAGCAAGCAGCAATTACACAAGTTTGCAGAGTGATGGACGCTGCGTTTCGTGCTTATTAGCACTCATCAGCATCACATACTGCTCACTTGAGTCCTCTTCGTAAGGTGCAATTATCCTTTTTTTGATTTTTATTAAATTATTTTTGTTTATGATTTTTCTCAATCGAATAAAATATGTTGCCATTTGAAAAAGAAAAGTTGCCTCCTCCTTCTCTGATGTTTTCAAAAATAAAATTAATCTTTTATTATCTGATAGTAGTAATCTTCAAACCATTTAATTTGACATATCACTTATTAAAATCGAATAAGAAATAACGAAGCTACATCGTTGGCCGTTTTTTGTGCACCCCTCGGTATGTATGTATTAAATAGTTATTTCAAAATGTTAAACATCAAACTTTCAGGCATTTTTTGTTGTTCCTGTAAAATTTTGAAAATGATTCATACACCCCTCTTCAATAAAACCACACAAAACGTTATAATAAATTTTTTAACATTTATTATGACTTTCTTATTACTTTAATATTAACGGAACTTTTCTGTATTTAAATTTGACATAGACGCAGAAGTATGACCAAAGAACAAAAATTCTGAAATAAAGGCTGGAAAAATTGAATTGAAAACTTTAAATCCAAAAATTTATATTTTAATTTAAAAACTGTATGTCAGTTTATAATTAAATCTCAATCAATAGTCAAGAAATTGTAAATAATTTTAATCGTTTTCATAATATGTTTTTTAAATTGGAAGCCCAGTTATTAATAAGGAATTTACTAATAAATTTTATAAACTGGTGGGGTGCACTTTGTCATTGAAAAAATTAATACTCCTACCTTTGTAGTCTTATACAGGGTGCGAAAATGAAAAGGACAAATTTTAATTTAGTTAACATAAGATTTTGCAAAACGCTCAGGGATGAAGAGATTTTGCGTTAGTTGCATTCCAAAAAATGTCCCCCTTTAAACTAAAGTTGACCTGTTCGAGCGTATTTTCAAAATTTTGAGTTAACTTAATTAAAATTCCTCGTTGGGTCTTGAGCAACCCTGTATATGTACATCAATGAAAGCCAATTTAATCTACTTTCTGATGTAGAACATCTTAAATAGTTGTTCAAATGTTTTAGAGTCGAAAATGTGATCTTTCTGAGGAACAAGTCGTAACGGCTAAAACTTTTAATATTTAACTTAAAAATATGTGAATAGATTGTATTGTCGCACTTCTACAGAGTTCCATTTTCACTAATTCAAATTTTAGGTGCCATAACTCATATTCAGCAATTAAAATTGCCAAACTACAGTCTTTCAAAACCTCCTGCAAACCCCCACCCTCTGAATACGCCACTGAAAGAAAATAATAATAAATAAATTACCTACAATTTGTTTTTTTTTATTAAAATTTTAAGTCTCATTTGAGGTGATATTTTTATGGTAACCTAACCAACCAATTTCATTTATTTTTTATAAAAAATTTCAAATTCAAAGGATTATATTAATTTGTAGAAATAAGGAACATATTAATGATAATTAGCAATTATTTGATGATGTTAAAATCCAATATGGCGGGCATAAGAAATAAAAAAGTTGAATATCGCAGCTTCGAATCTAGGAGGCCAAAAATTTTTTTTGGCATCATGTAATCACATGTAACACAGAATTGTCAATAATTTAAAGGTACCAAATTTCATTGATTTAGCAGTAATGGTTTGGAAAATATAAATTATTTTCTAAAATCACTATTTAATGGCCATAAAAATGGAGATCCTTTCTTTAATTTAACCGACCTCGTATCTCTTCCACATTAAAAGATATAAGATGGTGAGCACCGAAATAATGACCATCTTGTATACCTTATAAATAATTACCTTTACTTTGTTTAAGGTAGCAGCCAAGGTGGCAACCCAACATTGGCTGGTTTCATGTTTTGAATTTATTTTATTTTAAAAGTTAAAAGCGATAAGAGGCACCCTTCAATTTCAATTGGAGATCTGCATTTTTGTATAGTGTATAGTATTGCCAACCCATAGTTTTAAAAATTCATATTATTATTTGCCCCAAGTGAATTTTTTAACTAAAGCTTGAATAATAATTCCTGTCTTACTTTTTAATGTCCGAAACTTGATAGTGTTTTGGAAAATGGGTTTTAAAAAAAAAATTTATTGTCTCCACTACGACCCCCCCTCTAATTAGTGGCTTCTTTTCAATTATGATAAATAGGCGCTAATCATGATTTTGCAACCCGGCACCTTGACATCTAGCTACGCCACTGATCCTCTTAATATAATTACTCATTTTAAAATTGTGTGCTTTATTATTTCAGCTATAAACAATGTGCAGCTCCTAGGTAGAGTAGGAGCAGATCCACAAAAAAGAGGAAGTGAAGCTCACCCTGTTGCAGTATTTTCTATGGCAACACATTCAAATTACCGATATGAAACTGGGGAATTCATGCAGAGAACAGAGTGGCATCGTGTAATTTGTTTCAAACCAGGACTAAGGGAAACTATTTTGACATACCTTAAAAAAGGACAAAGGGTGCATGTAACTGGTAGAATTACTTATGGAGAAATGAAAGGTGAAGATGGAAAGCAAAAGACAACTACTGCCATAGCCGCTGAAGATGTTATATTTTTCCAAACCAAATCAGAATCTTCTTAGAATTATAATGTACTATTAAGTAATTGGTATGAATCTTCTTATTTTTATATAGTTATTTAAGAATAAAATTTTTAAATAGGATTTTTTTTTATTTATTGATATGTATTTTAATTGCATTCAAAATTTAAACTTTTAACGGAAACTTCAATGTTAGAATTCTAAACAAAAATGAGTAGGTTGTCATTACAAATGGTAAAGGTCAAAGAAACTTTATACTTGCAATACTTGGTAATTTAGTTCATTTAGATGCTCTGTGAAGTCCATACAATAGCAATAAAAACTTGTTTTTTGTAAATGTTTGCTTCTACTATTTAGAGAATTATTACAAATACAGGGTGTCCCAAAATTCGACCGACAATATTTAACTGGAGATATTAGACCTATTTATCTATATCCAAAAATGCACCCCTAAGCAGTTATAAGCCTCCAAAGTTAAATTTTTAAAATAGAATTTTTTTTATTGCAGCCAAAGCAGTAAATATTTTTTTATTGAAATTTTGTATACATGGATTTGAATACTGATTGTGCCGCTTTTGAATAAATTTAAAAAAATAATGTGAGAAACGGTAAGAATTTAGTTGTTTCATGGTAACCAGCTACAGTATAGCTACAGTTTCAAACATAAACTGACAACTTTGAAACAAAATGTCATAATTCTAATAATTAAATTCACATTTAACGAATATGATAATAACCATTAATATTGAGTAAATGCAATGGTTTTTTGTAATTTAAAAAGTATTTTATTAAAGATGTATGTTGAGTGGCCTAACTTTCCTACCATTTTTTAAATTTTATTCAAAACCTACTATGCTTACGAAAGATTCACAAGGGACAGAAAATATTCGTTTTTCAGTTTTTTTCATGAAAAAATAATTTTTAAATCAAATTTGTAAATACCTAAAAAAGTTTTTGACTGTTTTGTGTCTTCTTCTTCCATCCAACACCATTTACAAAAGTCGAGTATTATCCAAATTTTTACCAACTGAGCATCCAGTATTCAAAATCACGTATAAAAAATTTCATTACAAAATCTCTACTGCTTTGGCTGTAATAAAAAAAATCTATTTTAAAAAATCAACTTTGGAGGCTTATAACTCCTGAGGGATGCATTTTTGGATATTGATAAAAGATAAATAGGGTCATATCAACTTGTTTTCAGGCCTCGGATTTTGTTTTGTAGGCGAGTTTTATGAACTCGCCAAATCGTCATCATTTTCCGCCAATTCGTCATTATTTACATTGTTCTCTTCGCCTAAATGACGACGTTTTGGCGAGTTTTAGAATCCGCCGTAGAAACAAAATCCCACCTCAGGTCTACTATCTCTAGTTAATCGTTGTTGGTCGAATTTTGGGACACCCTGTATAGTAGACTATATTTTTTTATCAGAAAAATACTGGTTTTTAATTTACATGAAATTAAACCGTACAGGCTGTGTAAATCTTCGATGTGAATGGCAACAGGACTCTGGTTCAAATTACCTAACAGTTTAAAGAGCAAAAGCGGTACACAAACTCTGTTAGTATCTTTTGTTGAATGCACCCTGTAAAGTATTGATAATCAATACTTTTAAGCAAAATGGACTACTTAATAGCATAATAAACTATATACCAGCGTTTTTATAACTATTTACACTATTATGTCCTCATTTACCTTGGAGACTATTACACCTATGTCAATATTTATTTTAATTAAATAGTAGTATTTACCTACATAAGCTAAAATGTAATATATTCGCTGAGAAAAAAAAATCTAAGTAAACCATGAACCACTTTCAAAAGAAAATAGATAAGTAAATTATATTTAGTGTATTTTAACTCTGGAGAATAAGCTTCTAACTAAAAATTATTAATAAAAATAAAAGTTATGCAATTTTCAAAAAGAATCCAAAAAGTTAAAACTACCTAAAACATTATAAATCATTAAAAAATAACTGCAATGCTTTGATTAAAGAAGCTAAAAACAATTCATTGATAAAAAATTTGAAAAATTTGAGAGTGATTATAAAAGAATATGGAGAATTATGAGTGGAAATCCTAAAAAAGTTAATAGTACAATAAAATCTATAATTTTCGAATCTAAAACAATCTAATTCAATTAAAATTGCAATTTTTTTAATAATTAATTATTTTAACTGTATTGGACTTAACTTAGCAAATAAATTAAAAGCTTCTACACAAAAAATATATGCAATTCTATATTTCTTCACCCAACAACAGAATTGGAATTAGATAAAATTGTATCATCTTTAAAAAGCAACACTGCTCCAGGAATTGATAGTATAACAGTATATGATGTTACAAATTTAAAAGATGTACTTATTACTCCACTTTGTTATATTTTTAATAACATACTAATGATATATTTCCGGAAGTACTAAAGTTTTCAAGAATAATCAAAATCTTCAATTCCCAGGAATTAAAGCAAACTACTCAATTTTTGCTGATGAAACCATACTATTATATTCTGGATTGAATAGTATATTAATTTAGAAAAGGAAATTAATAAAAATTTAATATTATTTAATAATTGTGGTTAAAAGGAAACCTTTTAACAATTAATACCAACAAAACAGAATTTATAATATTTAAGAATAAAAATAAAAAACCTATAAAAATCAATATACAGGGTGAGCTAAAATGATTGTGGTCAATTCAAATTTCCCACCTAAAAGTCTGGGGAATTTGTTCTCTTCAAGTTCATAGTAACACAAAATATTGTCAAAATTATAACAAAGTAACTAGACTACACCAAAGCAGAGGAGTAGGTCGAATTTTTATCCTTCTGTCAATACTTCGAATTTTTGAATTTAGTTATTTTGCCTTCTATTTCATAATCAGTTTTTATCAAGACTATCTTTGTTTTATGCTAGCATCTGCCTTGAAAATGAAGGTTATTATTTTCAACATTTGACATTTGTTGTAAAATTTGAGACTGATTCTACGTTTTTTATTTTCAAAAACACAAAACCTTAATAAATAACTTAAATTTGTATATTTATTCAGAATTCTTGATTTATTATGATTATTATATTCATTGCAGAAAATATATTTGCTACGCCATTGGATTATTAGGGTGTTTTCTTTTTAAATTATTATTTGTACCAACCTGTGTATTTGGTTGCCTACATATGAAACCACAATCATTTTAGCTCACCCTGTACAAATAAATAATAATAACATTAACACGTTCACGCCGGCGCCGATGTTCATGTTTTTCGCTGTGAGACGGCGCTATAATTCATGCTGCGCGGCAACTGGCGATGCACATGTTCGTGTTGCGCGTCATCTGGCGGCGCACGATTGTTGCTTGCTCACACCTGTATACGCGTCGTATTTGTTTGCTAACCTAGTGCAGTGAGTGCTTATTTTAGTTATTTTGCAAATTGTGTAATTTGTTCCGTTTTTTTGTATCTGTTTGCAGTAGTGCCGTGAGTGCGGGCCACCGATGGTACGCGCCGCCCGATGAGAAAGTCTAGTGCGGGCCACCGGTGGTACGCGCCGGCGTGAACGTGTTAAACAATTTTCAGAAATTAAATATTTAGAAATCATTATTGATTCTAACCTTTGTTGGGTACCACAAATTCGGAAACTTTCAAACAAATAAGTGTCATCATTCATCATGGAGTATGGATACTAGTTTACTAGTCATTGTATCCATACTCCATGGTGTCATCTATTGGATAAATTCTAAAAAGATTTTGTATAAATACAACAAATATAAAACAATTGGTTAAGAATTCATTTACTATCTCAAATTTACTATACTGGTTGATGATAAAGTTTGGAACCTTATTTATAACTGCCGTATTTAATTGTTTTGAGAAAATCGCTCGGACAGGTCAATTTTAGTTTTTAAAATGCCATATCTTGATATAAAAAAATATTAATGACGTCACTGGTGCTTTAACAATGACGATTTTTTTAAATGGAAGCCCCCACTTTTATTACTCATTATCGATAGAAATTCATGTCACTTAAACAATGATATAAAAATTAAATTTTTAAACAAATTTTTGAATAAAAAATCTTTAATTCAAAAAAAGGAAATTTTTATTTTAACGAAAAAGGTTTTATAAAAATAAATTAAAATGAATGATAACAAAAGAAAGTAAATGTTTAAATAATGCGCATTCTAATGCAAATGTAAAATGTTGAATGTATTTAACAAAATTTAATAAATAGTCTTGAAAAACTAATTTTTTGATTACATTTAAATGTACGGAAATTAACAAAAAAAATTTTAAATTTACCATTTATTGAAATCGGCCAAAATAAATCTTATACAACATTCAAATTTAATAGTACAAATTAATTTTAAGTTTATATTAAAAATTTTTTAAACGAAAATTTGTTTACAAATGCAACAATTTTTTTATAGCATCGTTTAAGTGACATAAATGTCTATCAAAAACCAGTGAAAAAAGTGGGGGTTTCCATTAAAAAAATCGATGATGACGTCATTGCTAAATCACCAGTGACGTCATTAATATTTTTATTATACCACGAGATGGGATTTTAAAAACTAAAATTGACCTGTCCGAGCGATTTTCTCAAAAAAATTAAATACGGCAGTTATAAATTAGGTTCCAAACTTTATCATCACCCTGTATAATATTACTACATGGGGAAATTGTTCAAATAATCTCAAGAAATCTTTACAAAGAACCATAAATAAATGCTTAAAAACATTATTTCATCTAAATTGGTGTACATCTGAAAATAATTTACTTGAAATAACTCAATCTATAAACATGGTGTTGCAAAATTCGGAGGACTTGTTTTTGCTATGATTTGTAATTGTAGGTATAATGGAGACCGATATGCAACATAAGAAAGAATATTTTAATTTTTTATAAATATTCTTGTAGAAAGGAACGTATCTATCTACAATGGCTCTTCTTAGAATTAACTCTAGAAATTATCAAAATTCATCCAATCTTGTCAGAGAAATATGTGAAGTTTGCTTATAGGCATGCCTAGTACTTGGGTTTACCAGATGTCCTCTTTTTTAATGATAAATTCCGTGAGCGGCATCTTTTTTCATTTTTATCAAATTAGTTCTCTTAAAAAAAATAATGCAAAAAGGTAGCATTACTGTGAAATCTGAAAACAGTACGTACAGCCTAGTTAAATTGGTCGAGTAAACGGGCGAGTAGGAGGGGAGTTCAAAAACCGAGATATACTCGACTAATATAAATAGTAGTTGAATAAGGATTAGACGTCCGTAGGTAGATATTAAGGTAAAATAATGGCTTTTTCGGACAGTTTGATAAATTGACAATAAAGTATTATCAAACTGTCCGAAAAAGCCATTATTTTACCTTAATAAATAGTAGTGTAAGTAAAAAAAACGCCCTTTTTACTCACCCTACTGTTTATATTAGTCGAATTTATCTCGGTTTTTGAACTCGTCCTTTTACTCGACCAATGTAAACCAGGCTTAAGATGCAAAAGAAGACGTAAGCAGTGACCAGTGTTGCTTTGTCTCACGAAAAATTAAAAAAATATTGTAAAAAATTAATAAAAATAAAATATATAATTTTTCGCTATTCTGACACTCATATGAGGTGTTAGAAGTATCACTTTCTTGCATCAGTGTTAAAAGTAAATCACGTGATTCAGTTCTTAGTGTTAAAAGTACGTAACTGACAGTAACATGGGTATGGTTACTATCAAGACAACTACTAATATTTTCATAAATTAAATTAATATGCATGTTAAAAATACATTAGGGCACGCGTATAAATTTTCATACATGTGCCATATAAACATTTTTAACACTTACATCATAAATAGCTATTTTAACCAATTTATTTATTGTATAAAAGGTGTCGCATAACTATAGCGACAACTGGTGATTGTAGATCTGAGAAACTTGACCCGATTTATCTATATCCTCCAAAAAAATGCAAATAAGTTAGACGCATCTAAAGTTGATTTAAAATAGTGCGAGAGAAACTTTTTTCTTGTTGCTGACAAAGTTGTAATGATGCAATTTTATAGGAAATACTGATTTAGTAAAAATTTTACCAATCCTTGACTATCGAAAACGGTATTAGATGTTAGATGTTATTTAGGACATAAAACACTTTAAACCTTTTTAAGTATTCAAAATTTTATTTACATGTGTATATTATGCATTTGCTTTTGTAGAGAAATTCAAGAGAACGATTTTTTACCCCTTGCAATTTTTTTGTAGGATGTGACGCTTTTGATTAAAATTAAAAAAAAAAATAAAAAAACTAGTTTTTTGGTAAACTTTATGCGTGATTTTTGCAGATAACCTAAAATTTTATAGCAACTTGCATCACTTTTAAATTTAATAAAGATCATATTTTAGATATTTTTAGTGCCATTTTAAATTTCTTGAGTTTCTCCCGGGTATCAATATGACTACATTGTAAATTTTCTCAAAATTCCCGGAAAATTTCTCCCGGGAATTCCCGGTTCAGTAACCTTAATTTGGAAGTATTTCTTGTCGTCAAATGCTTCGCCAAAAATCAATACAACCTGTTTTGAAAACCCAATTAAGAGGAATCTTTCCACGCCACGTAGTGATTGTTGGGAAATTAAATTTGGATATCCCCTCCACTAGAAAGCAAATGTTTTAAATTCGATTAGTTCCCTTCGTTCTCTAAATTTCACATGGAGTGCCCAAAATTCGACTGAAAACGTACACTCCAAAAAAAAGAAATTATTTCCACGAAACATCACTTTGTTAATCGAATGTAGCACCCTAATTACTTAATTAAAGCTTTTGAAATTTTTCATATTTACAGATAAATGTTATTTCTACAGAGTAGGTTTCTAAAATATTGAAAAGAGTAAAATTTAAGGAGCTTTATCAAAGCACAAAAGTGTATAAAAATGCCGGTTTTCAATAATTATTTACGACATTATGGTAAACTTATTTTAAAAAAACGTTAACCCAATCTGTAGACCAAGTAATCTTATTTTAGGATCACAAAAAAATTGAAAAATTTCAATTAATAATTATTGTACATTCAATAACATTCTAAAACGCACCAAAAAATTGAGGAAAGATTGCTCTTATTGAGTTTTACTTTTTGTTTTTGCATTCCATATTCCATCATGTATATTTTTAACGAAAAAATCAAATATAATTAGGATGTCTTAAGTTAAAAGAACTATTTCAAACCTTACAGTATTTTAACAGTAAGCCATTGCGCACGACTTTTATTTTGTACTCCCTCCGTCCGAATACACGGTGTCCCAAATCGTACCAGCAATATTTGAAGGATGAATTCTAGAACTTATTTAGAGTTGAAAATTTCATATAAACATATGTCCTAAATGTAACCGTCAACGAGTTATTGATTGTTGTAGAAATTGTCTGGGTAAAATTTTAATTCAACGAATTTTTTTAAATATTTTTTTATTGATTACATCATTATTGTTTATTAGAAGAAATGTTCAAAATTAGCACCATTGTACACAAAGCTGCACGACGCAAAAGAGGTCGTTGGGTTCCCAATATGGTTGCCGGGTTATTCCTAATAATATCGCCATCCTGCTGTATTCTTTGGCGTAATTCTTCAACTGTGAGCAATTCAGTTGCATAAACAATCTGTTTCATGTTACCCCAAAGATAAGAATCCAATGGAGTTAGGTCCGGGTCTCATTTGAAAAATTAGGGTTCTTATTTATTATGAGCATAAAAATAGAAGAAAGGGAATAAAAGAATAAAATTTTCTTTGATAAACATACGTTTATTGTTTTTTATTATTATTAGTAAATTTTTTATTTAGTCTTTTTTATGTTTTTGGTGTCCTTCAATCCATAACATTTAACTTTAGGCTCGAATAACACTGTTAAATTAAAATGGGACTCTTATTTTCGGAAAAATTTTTGTGTGAAATGGGACTCTTGTATTCGGACGGAGGGAGTAATAATTAAATAATTTTTAAAAGGTATCAGTATCAATATCAATTTATTTGTGCAACATACATCATAATACAAAAAAAAATGATAATTTAATTATAAGCACTTGTCAATAAGCTTAATAAAACAATTTGATGAGGATATTTACAGTATAAAATGACAAAACAGAAGAAAATTTGAAATATACATATAAGAAGGTAGACTAAAATATATATCACAGATTGCTGTCAAAGAACTCTTGGATGGAATAAAATACATTTGCCTGGAAATGCGTCTTTAATGTTGTTTTGAACCTTGGTAGAGGTAGATCTCTCCACTTGTTTGGCAGCTTGTTTGCCTTCAGTCCAATGTCCCAAATCTCGTTTGTTTTCAATCTACGATGAGGAATGTAGATTTGTTCTCTGTTTCTTATGTTGTGGGTGTGGAGATCTGCCTTTTTCAGGAACGAGTTGAGGTTTGTTTTTACTTCACATAGAACTTCTAACAGGAAAATTGACGGAAGAGTTAGCAGTTTTTTAAAAAGGGGCCGGCATGAGGTTCGTTGATCCACCTTATCCAAGGCTCGAATGGCTTTCTTTTGCAATATCAGGACTTTGAAGGCGTAATTGCTGAGACCCCACAATCTAATGCCGTATTTAATCCTGGAGTAGAATAGTGCAAAATAAGACGTCTTGGCTGCATCTAGACCTGCAATGTCTCAGGTTCGTCTGATTGCATAAATTGCTGTTGAAAGAGTCATACATAGTTCGCTTATATGAGGTTGCCAAGTTAGAAGTGAATCGAAGTACACCCCTAGGAATTTCGTGATGCCACCATGAAGTTCTCTGTTTCTTCTGCTGGAAGTGAAGAATTGTTGTTGTGTCTTAGTTTCGTTGAGGGCTAGCCTATTAGCAATGAACCATTCAGAAGTTGTTTTGATGATATCTTCAGTGTTTGATCGTAGTTCCTCCAGCTCTTTGTTTTTCACTGCCAGTGTGGTATCATCCGCATATAACACTAAGAATGAGTCTAAGTTTAATGGCAGAACATTTATGTATAATAGGAATAAAAATGCGGAGTACATCTTAACCCATTGTGGTCTAAAATCTGTACTCTATTTGATAGGTAAGATTTAAATAAGTTTAAACAATTGCCTCTTATACCATAGAATTCCATTTTGGGCCCTTTTTGTGTATTGGAGAGACTTTAGCCACTTTCATATTATTTGGAAAAACTCCTTTTTCTATGCAGGCATTAATAACACTGGAAAGAGGTTGTGAAATATATTTGCTAGCTAATTTTAAAATGAAAGTATCTAACCCATAGATATGTATACTTAGAAAATTTTCTTTTAATATTTCCAATCTGCTTTTCTATTTCATTTTCAGTGCAAGGGAAGAGGATAATTGAGTTATCTGCTCGGTCTTTTAGGTAATCCATGGGATTAACGTTCGTGCTTGGAATTGTGCCTAGAGTAATATTTGTAATGTTTCTTAGAAATATCCCAAATTCTTCTGCTGTTGGGGATTCTGCCTCACTCATTCTGATTTTCCTTCTACCGGTCTCTCTATTTATTATTTGCCATACAGTTTTTGGAGTGTTTGTTACTTCCATGATAGCATTGGTGTTCTGTAATTTCCGCTGTTGATCCATATATTCATTATATGACTTCTTATAGTTTAGGTAGATGCTCTTGTACTCGGGGTCTTTAGACTGCTTGTAACAATCGTACATGAAATTCATAGTTTCCCTCATATCTCGAAGCTCTGGAGTTTCAATAATTGGTATAATTTGGTATTAAATTTGGTATTCTTTTCTAGGAAAGCTTCACAAAGTGATGAAGAAATGTTGAGAGGAATTTATTAAAGGATGCATCTGGGTTATCGATATTATAGTAAACCTCTTCCCATTTCTCTTTCTCAATTGATTCTATAAAGCGTTTGATATTATTTTTGGAGTACGATCTAGATTTCCTTTCTGGTTCAATTGTACTGTTCTGATTATATATTTTTATAATTTGGGATTCATGATCTGAGATAGCTGATGGATAGTTATAGGCTATTTAATTTGGAACATTGGTGAAAATATTATCAATGCATGAATTTTTAGAGGAAAATCTAGTTGGATCTGAGATGGTTCTGAATAGTCCGTATGATAAAAGGAGTTGTTGTATTTTGTTATTTTCTTCAGAATGTTCGTTGAAGTCGACATTAAAGTCTCCAGCGACTACTAAATTTACGGTTTTACTGAAGTTGCTCCAGATTTTTGTGAAGACCACTTCCATAATGTTTATAAATTCATCCATCTCTGTTCCTGTTCTGTATATGGTAATTACAATGGTGTTTATACTATATAAGTTAATAGCTGCTAATTCACAAACAAATTCAACTGATAGGCTGTTTATTTCTGGTATGGTGCTACTTTTAATATCATTTCTAACAAATATACACACTCCTCCATGTTTATGAATAATTCGGTTGAAATGACTGCCTCTGTAATAGTTAATCGTGTTGTAGAGGTCAAAGTTCGTATCATTGAGCCAATGCTCTGAGATGCAAACTACATCAACTTTATTTATTTCTGCTAATTTTTCCAGGGAGGTTAATTTATTTGTGATGCATTGGATGGTATATTATTAAGAATGAATTCATTTATGGGATAAAATTTAAAGCTAAGATGAAATTGTTTAGGCAACCAACGTTGCATCAATTGACAGAAAATGCTGATATCGTAGCCAAGTTCTCAAGTTGTGAAACAAGTACATTTTTTATGATGCATTTTACAAAGCTACATATTTTTTTATACAAATCGTATGAATAATATCAACTTTTACGATCTCTCTATCTTCAGTAGATTAAAAGTTAAAGCCTCAAATCATATTAAATGTAGCTGTTCTTGCTTTAAAATCACTTTTTTGATGTCTTTAAAGGCCGCTGCACAATTGGTGGAACGGATATGTTACGATTATAAAAAATAGAGATAAAAGATCCGAGTTCTCCGTGAGTGAATATGAAAATAGTAAATTGCACGCTCACTCACAAGGGACTCAGATGTTTTATCTTTTTTTTTTCATAACCGTAACGTATCCGTTCCGTCAATTGTGCAGCCGCCTTTAGTCTTATTAGTTTAAAAGAACTTCCGAATTTCAAATTAAATTTTAATTCCCTCCGTAAAATTTTTAACCACCCTTAATAAGACATCAACTTTTTTTTCAAATTGCAATTGTAAACAGAAATGGGATCTCACTTTATTACTGAACACGGCGAGTTTTTGAAAATGAATAAAATCGTTTTTGGCGTTTTGGAGCTTATGTACAATGCGCAGGAGACAATTTTGAATATTTATTATAATTTATTTTAGTACTCGTTACTTGTTTTATTATGAAATAAAGAATAAACTTGTCACAACCGGTATATTGAATTTTCTTCGAGAAATGGATGGTAAAAATTCTGACCAGTTAATATTTTTTCTAAAGTTTTCTTTAGAAAAGATTTTTTTAATGTCTTTAAAGTGTAAAAGTTAGTGAATAATTAAAACAATATTTAAAGGTTGGTTGCATTATATTTCAAACATATTAACAATAAAATCTTCTTTTAAAATTGATTTAACAACAATACTAGAATGTATTAGTTGTACAAATTAAAAAGTTTCATTACTATTTACAAAGCCTTATCTTGGAACTTATTACTAATCGCATAAGGTAATAAATTCACTTAAAGTTAAAAGGTAAGGTAAGTAAAGCTATCAGTGTACTAAAAAATGTTAAACTCTTGAAACACTATTTCTAGCAAAATAATTCTTGGCCTACTTCATCGATGTAATAATATATACATAATTTGTTATATACATATTTTAAATATATATTTATATAAATAATATATATTTACTATTATAAAACATTTACATCACACGTTTTGAGTTAATTATTCATTTAAGAGATCACAGAAACAGGGCTGGAAATTCAAGTTGTTGAATTTAATAAATTTCTTCTAAAAATAATGTTTTTGAGTAGATGATTACTTGGAATGTTACATAGAAAATATTAATTTTGATCATGGATAAATCCCAAAAATACATGATTCAATTCCAGTCTATCTCTTAACAAATGTATTTTTTTTTCAATTATTTTATATTTTTATTGTCTGCATTGTTTTTAGATTATCACATTAGTGATTGTTATGATTACATTCTAAAGCTGCCGATTTTATACATTATTATTGTTACAATTATTTTTACATATAAAAAATTTGGCACATTTATTTCATGTGATATGTATAATAGAATAATAATATTGCAATAACTATACTAAAAATTTCTTTTCTTAAACTAGAAATTAATAAAATTGGCACCAAGAGTCATTAAATAATGCACATTATTTAAAATGTCACTTCGTTGAAGTATATATGCACTGAATATCACTTGTCGGTTTCATTTTTAAAATATTGCGATTCTCTCACACTGGCCGTATCTGGTGAGCATATAATATTAACATGTCGACTACTGCTACTGCTTAAATCTGTTGGAAGGTCCATGCTTAAATCAGTTGGTTTTTCTTCATAATCTCCACCATTTTGTACATCAATTTCCGACTCGACAGGTTCTGCTTTCACTTGCGATAGTTGGGTTGGCATTTGTGGTTGTACTGGAGGTGTTGGTCGAGTCGGGGACATTTGCTGCCTCAATAAGGAAATGTTTTTGATGTTTTTGAGTTCTGTTGGATTTCTTAAAAATCTGTAATAAAAAATGAATAATTAAAATAAAGTGATTACAGTTATTAGATATTAATCAAAATATCTCTTTAGAATTGATATTGGAGATTCTTTAAATACTTACTGGTAACAATGTCGTTCGCCCTGGACTTTTCTCAAGATGTTCACTCTGTAATAATATCTTAATGCACGTGACATCTTGTCGTAGTTCATTGAAAGGTGGTTTTTCTGAATACCCCATAATTTAGCTAGACCTGCAGGATCAACAATTTTGAAGACACCTGTTTCGTGGTTCTTCCATGCAATGTAGTTGGTGTAGCGTTGGCTCGGATCATTCAAAAGTTGTTGTAAGAAGTCCCACAATAATCTACCATCTGAAAATAAATTGCTTAATTAATACACAATGCATAGGGGCTGAGAAAGATATTTTTCTATTGATGGAATTATGTGCAATAATCATTTGATATTATTTTTGACTTACTTGTGTTTGGTTCTGGAGATTCGTTTGGGAAGAATTCTCTGCCGGTTTTGAAGGCTGGACTTGAAGCGGCTTCTTTTGGACTTCTTGGCGGGAAATGTGCAATTTGTGGGTGAACAAGTGAATAAGCGCTGGGTGTGTTGGGTGGGCTCATGTTCTGTGCCATTTTTTCTGAAAAGTCCTCATCAGAATCAGATTGATTGCTTCCGCTACCATTGCTTCCGCTGCTACTTCCGAAAATTAGATGATTGAAAGTGTACTGCTTATTATCGTTGTGTTGGGGACTTCCTCCTGTTTGACTGTCGACGGAGGGTGCAGGGCTTAGAGTAACTGAATTACTTTGTGCCATCAAGTGCGCTGCTAATTGTGCGGCGTGAGGGTGAAAATTTTCGGAAGAATTTTGTGTGAGGAGACTCCAATTAGGGGTAGGTGGATGCGTGTGTGGTGATAAGGGATAAGGGTGGCGGGATGTTGGCGTTATTGGGCTCGAGGGTAGGCATCGTTGTAAATTATTTGCTTCGCGGACTAAAAGTTGCAAGACGTTGTATAAAACATCGCCTGAACCAGGTGCGCGTTCTGAGAGGTCTGTTCTTGTTAATAAACACATCGCTTTTCCTGTAATTACAAAATGGATATTTAATAATCTTGTTGATTAAACGTTATTTTTATTAATTACCATTCATTTGAAATACGTCGATTTCAAAAGGTTGTAAATCAAACTCCCTTTCTGCCCATCGGAGGAATGTGGAGACATCTTCGCGAGACCATATTCTTGGGTCGGGGGGTAAGCTGGAGGGTAATTGGCTTTTATAATCTAATAGGGGCGATGAAGGTGGTTGTTGATGTGATAGCGATGGGAAACCTATCGGGTACCTCCATAGTAAATCAGGACTGAACGGAAGTGGTAATGGTAGACGATCCATGTTTGCACCTGTTGGTATGGGTGGCAAGGGTCCTGGCACTAGTTTCATATTTCTCTTCTTCACCTGAAAAGAATTTTTTATTAAACTAGGGATGTACACTTGAAGAATTTTATAGCATAAAACCACCCATGTTCAAAGTTAATCATATGTAAAATTCTATTTTATATGTATAAAAATTGTCTTCTTTAAAATAGTTTAGGTCAAACCATCTAATCATCTATGATAAAATGATGATCAATAAGAAAATATTGGAAATAAGTTGTTGTTTTTAATGAGGTTTTGGGAATTTCTAATGACTTTTAAATAGTGGTCATTCACAAACAAGGAATATATTTATTGCTCCTAAAACGATTATAGGAAGTGACTTCAAGGTTGCACTTTTATAATTCGCATTAACTTTTCCGGTATTCCTAATTTATTAATTAAAAATACAAGTAGTTATGATAATTTTAAACTAATGCACAAAATATTTCTATTCCTTCCTCGGTATAGTTAATGGTTTTTGTTTTCATAACTTAAAATTATTTGTAACTTAATGTATTCAAGTGATTATTTAAAACGATTTTAACACGTCATAGTTGAGATTATGTAATCAAATTTAACACGGACATAAAAATTTAAAGTTTGTAATTGAAACGTGTTTTAAGTTGATTTCAATCGACATAGACATAAAGCAACACAAACCAGGAAGAAATGAGTCAATGCCAAGTATCGAGCTTCCGTGTTCGAATGCTTTTCTTGGGAGTTGCACACTGGGAAGTTATTATATTTACTAACAAGAAGTGCTCTTTTTTTTAATTACGGAAAATAAAAATGTTGTTGATAAATATTATTTGTTTTAAGCACATTTAAATCAATATTTTTCGTCATACGTCTTTTGTAAGAGAAAAATAAATAATCTTGATGGGTGATTGAACTTCCAAGGTTGGAAATTAAGATAGCGCAAGATTTGCTTAGAAAGCCGATGCCTCAGGGAAACATTTGTATTCGGTTGGCAATAACTGTTAATCATAATTTTTTGAGCATGCCCAAAAACCCACACTAGGTAAAAGAAAACAAAAGAACTTGAGCTGATTGGTGAGCAAATAATTAGAAATTAAAACTACCTAACTCAATTTTAGTATTCATTATGTAAGTGGGTATAATATAACCGAAGTAATAAAATGTGATGTATTATTTCTGGCAGAATCCGAATAACCTTTAAATTGCATTTAAGTGGTGCAATTAAAAAATAATTTTTTGCCCCTCCTTGAAAAATCCGTATATGGATTCCCATGATGGTAAATTCGAAGAGCAATTGAAGTATATTTAATGATATAATTTTCTTCATAATAAATGTTAGTGGAGTTATTAGAGATTATATTATTTAATGACACGACACACCTTCTTCAAGTTATTTACTGGTCTTGGATTTTCTTATAATCTATAATCTTTTTCAAGTAATCCATTACCTAAGAAAGGTCTTCGAAAAGGTGTGCCTAACTAATATTCTATAATTCCCGCAACCAAAAATATTTATCTTAAATCACTTTTAGGAAACGAAAACATAAATTTGGTCAATAATCTACTTCAAGAAAATTCCAAAAATATTAGAGGTGCATCGAATACTAATTTGGCCGAATAGAGAATATTCGATTAACTGGTCTATTGGGTATATTGGAATATTCGGCAGAATATTTGGCCGAATATTCGGCTTCTCCTCCAACGTCCCGCTTTATTGTTTCAGCTCAGCATACATGCTTTGCATGAAAATATTTTTGTATTTTATGTATGAATGGCCCATTTTTTTCTCAATTCATGTTTAAAAGTTTCAATTTTCGACAGAAGCATAATAAAATATGGAACTGCTTTGAAATTGATAAAATATGTTTCAATTTTTAATATCTATTTATATTCTGCCTTCCGCCGAATAGTGAAACAATGGCCGAATAGTTACCGAATATGGTGCACCTCTAAAAAATATACCAAGGTATATAAAAAATGTTATGAAGATGATTTAATGATAGGTGAAAGCCTTGGTAAAACCCTCATTAAAACAATTAAATTAAACTACACTAAGTTACACCAAGAAAACAACCTACAAACTTGACCTAATAAAATAGTTTCAAAATAATATTGTTTTTAATTGAAAACTTTGATAGTAACTGATAGCTAGGAAAAATATTTTTTATATGCAAAGAAACCTTTTTTTCGAATACGGTAGGGAATTGAAATCGAAAAAAAAATGTCATCAGGTGCAATAACGAAATTTTATGATCGATTTAAAACTAAAATGATTATATCTTTAATTGAAAGGTTAAACTTGTTAATGTTTATCCCCAAGAAAAGAAAAATTGCTACTTGGATTTCTAATGATAACTTTTGAGTTTTCTTCTTAGTTTTCTTCAAATACACCCAAAATGTTTAAAATTCAGGCAGACAGTTGCTATTTTAGTCAAAATAATTCTTTACTACTGAAAAGTTCCTAATTTAGTTTTATGGAGAAAAAAGATTGTAGATTGGGACTATTTTTTTGCAATCTTTATTTATGTCTGTAAGGTAAACCAAAAACTATCCAAAAATTATAAACGGTGTTGGTATCTGGTATAAAAGGGTATCTGAAGCCTGAAGTCTCAAGCTAAAATTACAATTACTCAAATTTTTTTTACCGGAACAATATGAAGGCAAAATATTATATCGACTGATTGCTTATTAATTGTCATTTAGAATTGTTGTGAGGTTTTTGGTATATTTGTAACTTACTTATTTAAAATATTGTAAAAACACGTAAAACAAGTTCTACAGGAAGCGGAATTAAGGTAGGAGTTAGCTTGATTAGCAAGTTCAAATGGACTAAATTAGTTTGAAAAGTGGTCTATACATATTTTTTCTGTTAGAAATGCTAACTCGGATAGAAGATAAGTAACATATATGAAAAACAAGATTTGTACACCCAAAGAATTATTCACGAGGGTTACGACACGAGAGGAAGTCTCTATACACGTTTAACGAAGTTCGGAGAAATCTCGAGGAAGTCTTGGGAATTCACAAGCAAATTTTAGAAGACGATGATTTCTAAGCTTGTACGAACCATGCACGTGGATAAAAAATAATGTGGAAGTCCATGAAAATCCCGGAAAGTTCGGAGAAGTACATTATAAAAGGAAGTCCTTGTACAAAAATTTTACCATGTCCTACCCCTTTATTCGAATATTCGCCCATTTTTTTATTACTAGGCATAAGGCCACATACCGATCTCGAAGGCCGAATATTCGACGAAAAATAAAGAACATATTTTTTTATTGAAAACACATTGCTCTTATCAATTTTAAAGCAGTTCTATGTTCTATATTTTGTTTGGTGTCACTTATTTTAAGTTAAAAATTAAAACCTTTAAATATGAATTGGGGAAAACTCATACATAAAATACAACGAAACATGTGTGCTGAATGCTGAGTTCAAACAATGAAGCGTGACGTTGGACGCCGAGCCCGACGCATAATTTGAAAGCATTTTTGCCGATTTTAAAACGATCGCCCCGTATAATATAAAAGTTGTAAAAAATATGTTATGTCCCGCAGTGCCCCCCCCCCCCCCCCAAAAAAAAAAAGAAAAGATGTATTTTATTAAGAAATTTTTAATAAAATTAGTAAAAATGAGAAAATTTGTATTATTTTTTGAGAAAATGCTCGTGCACAAAAATTTTGTCGGATCCCCGTACTTATAAAGTAAGGTGACACCCCCCCCACGTCACGGTTTTTTGCCTTTCAACTGCGTCGCCCCCCCTCCCAAAAAAAATCCTGGGTGCGCCACTGATGTCTTGTGACTTTTATTATTCAAAAATTTTTAATTTTCGTTTTTTTAAAATGTTTTTAAGTATTAAAAAGGCTTTTCTCAGTCGTTTTAATTTTTATTTTAATTTTTTAAATGCCAAAATAAATAAAATTTTATGTTTTATGTATTATTATTTTTTACCAAAAAATATAAATTTGAAAATTTTTTAGGCTGAAAAAGACGCTTTAGAGTAAATGCAAAACTTTTGTAACACCCTGTATGAAATTTTAGCCATTCGATGAACAATAGCCAAAAATCAAAATTTTTACAGGAATCACTTACCTCCTTGAATTAAAATTTCGGCTTGAAGTTTCAAATTTCAACGAAAAATTAAAAAAAAAATAGAAAACTCAACAATGTTCTACTAAAATATATTTTTCTCGACTGTTTGTAATGAATGTGGCACCAATTTTTGATTTGAATACAATCAAATCTACCCACTTAATCAATAAATATTTTCAGATAATTCACATCGTCTCTGATTTGACGATTAAGGTATTTGTAATTTAAAATTTTGTCAAACATTAGGCACTTGTAGATAAATGTTAAGTAATTGTTGTTACTTCAATAAAAAATATGAATAATTAAAACATTAAATTAATGAACATAAATAAATCAATTCACGTTTTAGACAATTAAAATGTTAAGTTTTTGGTATTTTTTGGATATTACAAATTACAAAGCGTTTACATAATTGATTCGAAGAAAAAAGAGCATAGAGTAATAATTTAATAGAGCGGTGGTCCAGGTAGAGGGTTGACTACCGCAAAAAACAATATACCGAGTGTTTTTACCACGAACACGATAGTGGAGCTTATTTTATAAAATTAAATTACATACATGTTATTATTTAACTAAAATTACATGTTACACAACTAAATACATCGCTAAAAACATTTATTATGACCTGTGACGTAGGTAAAATGTGCATAATCTTAGTTTTTCAAACTTGGAATTAAAGAACGTGACTTTTTATACATAATAAAAACCACGGCGCGCGTTCCTGAACACTTCCGCTGATGCAGCAAAAATGGAAAACTTTTATCAGCAACAGGTAGTTTAATTTATGAAACGAGAAGGTTGTCGCAAATTATACACTGATAACAACCGTTTTAATTTATATACAAACTAAATAAACCAAAAAAAAATAACCCAAGGACGGGATTTAATATCTAAAAACAAAAGAAGTTAAATAATTACCTTATATTTCGTCTTATCTTCAAATAAATCCTTTTCTTAATGTAATCCCAGAGTAAACACTTGCATTGATGTAATTTGTAGTTGTAAAACACAATCGCACATCAAATAAATTTAAATAATTCAAAAATAAAATCACAATTCCTTTATATTATAATAAATATTTGCACAGAGTTTAAAATAAACCAATCGCACCTTTACGTATACGTAATTTAGTAAACAGGAGTAACTGTGACCTGTCTCTTGGACTGCCACCTTACCACTACTGTTCTGTTGGTTCTGTTTGATTTCGTCTAAAAGCGGATCTGCGATCTGCGTGTGTGCGGAGGAGTGGTACGGCGTCCTCGGATTGGTGATTGGTGATGTTCGGTGTTCGGTGTTCGGTTTGCTTGAAATTCGACGTTGCCGGTTCTACCGGATCTACACTTGTAAAATGTTGGAGCGAGTGGGGAGAAAGTCGACAGACTTCCTTCTCTTATCCGGTGCATGTTGCCCGAGCGCGGCTTTAAAATCACCAACTCTATAGAGGACGTCTCTGGAATGTTAAACACCCCACATGCCCTATCCGTTTTTTAACTTGTAGGTGCCAATGCGTAAAAAATGATCATTTATGACAAAACTAATCACTACTCATTATTTCAGTACATACAGGGTGTCCCGTACGTGGTTCATCAAACGTCAAGGTTAGAAAATAGAGCAAATTTTATAACGAAAAATCCAAAAAAGTAGGGGTCTATCTTTTATGGTTTGAAAGTTACAGGGGTTTGAATTTGGCATCGCCCGTTTTTGCCAGAAATCAGTAAATGATCAATAGCTGGTTAAAAACTTAGTAAAAAGATTTTTTAAAAATATAATTTTAAAGCTGAAAGTATCCTCTTTTCATTGGTAACAATAATAAAACACAAATCGTTTATCAAGTATTAAAAAAAAATTCGAAAAAAAAAAAAAAACAGAAAAAAATTTTTTTACCAGTTTTTAAAGATTTTCTCCAAGACATAACCTATTAAGGGCGTGTTTTTTTTTTAATTTTCTAAAAATTCGTTAAATTCTCTAGAAATTATGAAAAATTTTGAAACCCTTACTCTTTTTATGCACTCACTAGAGCCTTCTAAACTTACTCCTATGCAAATTGATTCTAGGCATAGTTGGTTACAATTGAGGTGCGCCTTCATTATTTAATAATACTGTTTAAAAAAGCCAGCAAACTTTAACTTTTGCTTTCATAATTTCTAGAGAATTTAACGAATTTTTAGAAAATTTAAAAAAACCACGCCCTTAATAGGTGTTATCTTGGAGAAAAGCTTCAAAAACTGCTAAAAAAATAATTGTTTCTGGATTTTTTTTTCTTTTCGATTTTTTTTAATACGTGATAAACGATTTGTGTTTTATCATTGTTACCAATGAAAAGAGGATACTTTCAGCTTTAAAATTATATTTTTTTTTAATCTTTTTACTAAGTTTTTAAGCAGCTTGATCATTTATCATGGATTAATGAAGAATATTGGTGGTATGCTACCGAAATAAAATATGATTTTGAGTCGCTGATAGCTGAAAATGAAATTTAAATACTGTTTTATTGTTGAAACACCCTGTATATATGTATATAAATATCTCTACCACATTAAAAATATTTTATACATGTATTTTTTTTAAATCTTTTTACTAAGTTTTTAGGCAACTATTGATCATTTACTGATTTCTGGCAAAAAAAGGCGATGCCAAATTCAAACCCCTCTAACTTTCAAACCATAAAAGATAAACCCCTACTTTTTTTGTTTTTTCTTGATAAAACTTGCACTACTTTCTAACCTTGACGTTTGGTGAACCACGAACGGGACACCCTGTATATGTAGGTACATCTTTAATCTGCTTCAAAAGATTAGGTAGAATTTACAGTATATCGAAAATATGGATTTTTTCATTTCCCCAAAAAGGGTATTAGGAACTCGGTCCAAAAATTTCAATAACAAAGAATTGCAGTTCCTCAATATACAGGATGTCCCATTTCACGTTGGACTGTATGGGTATCTTTGTTATTATTGGAGAGAGAAAGTCAGTTAAATGGACAAAGTAGTAGAGATTTTTTCAAATATTAATAATTGATTTACAAAATAATTTGAATATCGCATCGTTCCAACGCTATCTTGAAGAAACAACAAAATGCGATTTTCAAAATCTGGCTATAACTTCATTATTTTCAGTGGTACCAAAAAAATTTTTTGCCTTAATACAAACATTTTTTTGTTTACAATGCAGTAAAACAAATGAATATTTTTTTCGTCAACGGATTGACCGGAAATGAACCTAACTTAGTTTTTTCTTACGGCAGCCATATTGGATTTACACATACTCGGAATTAGTGTATTTTTCTGAGTAATTTGATATATCATATGTAATATTTTAAGAAAAATAGAAATAATTTTATTTTACTAACCAAAAATGGCCTTGAATAGATGTAAACTGTCAAAACATATGTGTTAAGATTTATTTTACATTTAATATTTTAAATAGTTACATTTTTGTTATTGTCAATTTACATCTCTTAAAGTCCAATGTTTAGTTTGTAAAATCAAATAATTTTTTTTTTAAATATTACATATGGTATACTAAATTACTCAGAAAAAAATACTGATTCCGAATATTTGTAAATCTAATATGGCTGCCATAAGAAAAAAATAAGTTTGGTTCATTTCCGGTCAATCCGTTAGCGAAAAAAATATTCATTTATTTTACTGCATTGTTCACAAAAAATTGTCTGTTTTAGGTTAAAAAACTTTTTGGTACCACAGAAAATAAAGAAGATTTTAAAAATCGCATTTTCTTGTTTTTTCAAGATAGCGTTGAAACGATGCGATATTCAAATTTTTTGTAAATGAATTAATAATATTCGAAAAAATCTCTACTACTTTGTCCATTTAACCGACTTTCTATCTCCAATAATAACAAAGATACCCATACAGTCCAACGTCAAATGGGACACCTTGTATAATCTTCTTCACAATTTTTAATGATTTTGTAATTTTCTTTAGACAAGTCGAATTCTTCAAAAAAACAATCTAGCTTCGAAAAAATTATAGGAAATCTGGAAGGTGAAAGCAATTTTAAACAATAGTAAATAGTAATAGCTTTGGTTTAGATCTAAAAGAAACAAAATATTATTTCAACTTACACTGCTTGATGTGTTGTTCTGAAAAAAATTAAGAAATTATCGGATTTTTTTAGTTTTTATAAAATACATCAAAATAGAAAAAAAAATCCGATCTTTACCCACCCTATAATTTTTATTAATTTTCATTCAGCTGATCCAGAGAAAATAAATAAAAAGTAAAAATAAAAAGAAATTTCAACACCCTGTATCTCGGTTGCAGTTGATTTTTGGAAAAAAAATGATACGTACTTTTTGTCTTATTTTTACCTGTAGTATAAGCACATGAGCCCGTGACCACGATTTTAGAAACACCCTGTATAAATAAAATAGGAATTTTTTTACTCCTCTCAATCAGCTGTTTCCGTCAAAACAGCGCCCCCTACAGATAGGTAAAATTCCGAAAAGCGTATATTTTAGTGCTTTATTTACGCATATTGCATCTTAGTTCTTCTGTTATCACTTATGACAGCCAATAAATACATTCATTTGACCCTGAAGATTTTTTTTACTTTTAGTTTTTATCATATAATTAACTTTTTTTTATCTAGTTGTTGCTTCATTTTTCTTTAAACGTATAAAAATAGAAAAAATTCTAAAATAAAAAGTTACTGAAAAATCAAAGTTTGACAACCAACAATTCATTTTTGTTTTTTATATATTGTAAGTATAAATCTTTAGTGCTTTGTTTCTATTTTATCTTTATCTGCTTCAAAAAAAAATATCTGACAAACATAAATAATCTTATAATAAAATTTGCCACCTAGTCAGTTTGATTTTTTTATTTATTTTCTAATTTCAAACCTAAAAGGTTGGTTTATGCTTCAAAGCAACTAAGAAAAATAAGGATCATTATAAATCGTCTATTGTAAAATTAAAAATTAAAATGTTATATAGTCATATTCATATACAAAAATAATTCTTTTTATATAAATAATTTTTGATCTATTGAAATCATTTTTGATCTGTTGAATTAATTTTTAATCTACAAATATAAATTTTGATCTATAGAAATATTTTTTTATTTTATGGCATAAATTGACTAATGGAATAATTTTTGATCTATAGAAATAAATTTTGTTCTATAAAAGTAATTTTCAATCTCTGGGTATTATAAATGATTTACAGAAATAATGTATAAAAATAATTTATGATCTACAGAAATATTTCTTGATCTATAATCTATACGAACAATTTATGACCTACAAATAAAATGCTTTTGATCTATAGGAATAGGAATTATCGATTTATAGAAATAATTTTTTTTCTACCATATTTGTGAAAAGTTACGTTTTCGCTTTTAAAAACGCTAATTTTGCCAATATGAATATTATAGTTAACAAACGACTTACTTTATTGAGTTTTACGTCCTGTCAAAAGGAAAATATAAACTTAAAAATCACCCTGTATAGATCATAAATTAATTTTTATAGGTCTAATATAAATTTTCTATCGATCACATTTGAAATTATTTATTGCTCGTTTTATATTGATCATAAATTGAATTTTTATAGCTCAACATATTAATTTTATAGAGATCACATAGATCATAATATAGATCATTCATTAATTTTTATAGATCGTTTACTAATTTTCTATAGATCGTTTAATACGATCCAAAAAATAATAATTTTCCAATTTAAACAAGTTTCGCAGGAAACTAATTTTCACAGTTTTTTAAGAAAAAGGTTAGTGCGTTGAATGAACTTTAATATGCTTCGCAAAATACTGTTGTGACCACAATTTTATTTTTTTTAATTTCGACCAACAAAATTTAGTGACTGGTTTCTGATTTGGTTAGTCTTTATCTTTTTCCACACCATAAAGTTAAATTTTATATCGCAACGCAGAATTCAAAGTTCCTCTAAACAAAATTTTGTAAAAGAAAATTAAAAAGTTAATAGATTTTAGATGTTTTTTTTAAATAACTGTACGTAGATCATTTTTTTGAAAATAGGACAAATCCAATAAAATGATTTGCAGCTTTCCTGTATTCTCTATTTTTATCATAGAAGGACCATTTTTTACCTATTTTAAACTGTCCAATTTCTGACGTTAATTTTTCTTCCACAGCTCAAAATTAAAATTTAGATACTTAATCGGCGCAGAATTTGATGCTTTCTGATAAGTATTTTCAAGAGAAATATTCCACTGTAGACGCATGTAGACTCATAGTTTTTGATGTAATTTATAAAAACTAAAAAAATGTAAGATAATTTCTTAGTTTCTTTTAACTGAGCACCTAGAACAGAAAATTGGGACAAATTCAACATGTTTGCTTTAGATATAAACATAAGCTATTAACACGGTTTCCGGCTTCCTCTATTTTTTTTCGAAGAAGAATGCTAATTTGACTGACCTAGTTGGAAATTAAAGTATAAAATAAAACAATTAAGAACTATAATGTTAGTAATTCACGCACCAATGCAATAAATACTACAAAATACATAATTATTCAGACCAAAATTCTAAAAATAGTACCTTTATTCTGTTCCTCGTCACCTCGCAAGCAACTCCACAAGAGTAGAAGATATGTCGAAGTCACTGTATAACCAGTAGGAGTATATGGCTGTAAGCACATCCGTATTCAAAAATTTGATTTTTACATATCGCTGCGACTTAAGTAAAAGTTTTTTAAGTTTTATGTCAACGAATTTGGTCACTTTTTAACCCAGAGAAATACATAGCAGAAAAACAAAAATATTGCTAATTTCAAATATTTCTAATTTTTGCTAAAATCCCGATGAATCTATTTCTTATGTTTTATACTATCAAAAACCTATCATTTGTTTTTTTGATTGACTCAGTGGCGTATACATTTTTTTATGTTTTAAATCATAGTACAAAATGGCCAGGTGAACTAGGGCACCTTTTTTAAGTTTTTTGTAAAAATTTCGAAAAGTTTATTAAGGTATTTGAAAATAGTATTATTTAGTAGTGAAAATTGTATACATTTTACTTTAATCAATCACCCAGTATAATAATCTAAATGGGATCCAAATTATTTTGCACTGGGGTCCTTCGTGACCTAGATTTTCTTTAATGTTACTATTTATTAGTTATTTGTTTATTACTATTTATTACGATCTAAAACAGGTAGATGTAAAACGAATTTAGTTAAATGAGGCTAAACAGTTGAAGATGAACTTTGTTTATATGGAAATTTAGAAAATGTGAACTAACATGTGAAATATTAAATCAACCTCATTCAGATTTGCATCTTACACAACCCTCACCTGCTGCAATTGAAGTTGCTAATTTTTGGTCATCTAATTTATAGTATTTTGTGTCTGTGTATTATACATATACATATATTGTTATTAGGATGGACACAAAATAATAAATTTATTAGGAGTTAAAGTTGTTTGTTCTTTTACTCCGAATAAAACATGCTACTTTTTCTTCAATCACCAAAATTTATGAAACGTTAATTGAAGTAATTTTTCCAATACGACGAAAAAGTACAAATTTTCTCACCTAGGCGTCAAAACTACGTCAGAAATGTAGGTAATTGGTACAAACATAGCCATAGCTCAACTAACAGAGAAATTATTTGTTACACCCAGTGAATAAGCGTCACAAAAAGCTAAACTTTATTGACGTTTGAAGAAAAGATACATTTTTAGAAATTTATTTGAAGATTCTTCAACAAAATTTTAATTTAAAAAACATAAGTTGAGAAGGAAACTGACATAAATCATGGTATTTTCTTTCAATTACAATATGTATGAAAAAGGGTTTAAAAATAAGGAAGTTAAATATTTTATTTACATTGTTTAGCATGTAAACAAGAAATTTATGGTGTAGAGATCTCAACCCCCAAAATACAAACTAATTTTTTTCGATAGTTATTAGTTTTATCTTATTCTGGGTTCTAAATTTGAGCAAATTATCATAAAAATATAGACATGAAAAAAAGCAGTAACTTTTACATCTTAAATACAACGAAGAAAACGAAGCTTTGGAAAAAATATTTAGTCTTGTTCAAAATCTTGTTCAAAATCACACAAATCCGACCAAATTTATTGTTTTGTTTGTTTTTTTAATATTTTTATATAAATTTAATAAAAATAAATTGCAATCCAACCGATTAAGTACACTTTATCAAAATTAGAAATATGTATAGGTTTTTCAAATTTTGCACATTTTTCATAATTTATTTAAAATTAAAGCCGACGAATTTACGATTATAATTTTTATTTTATTTTAATTTTACTGGTACTTCTATATGAAAAAGTACATAATATTATTATTGTATATGAGATACAAAAACATTAAGATTTTTATTTATTTATTTTTCAATATAAATGTGTTTTTCCACGACTATTGAATAAACAATTCTTTACATTTAAATTTTTTGATTTCGTTCTTCGAAAATAATGGCCCGTTGAATATATAATATACTATTTAATATTTTACTCCTATTTTATGTTTCAATAATGTGGAACATAATAGGGAAAAATAGATGGATAATTATTATTGTTATTTTAATAATGCAATGCAAACCCAGTGTAAAAGTTGATTATTAACAACGATAATAACCGTAACTTGCAAAATAATTTAGCAGGAATAAAAGAATTCGCCCTAACACTTATTAAATACCCAAAAATCTGAACTTCCTCTAGCTAGATTTTTTTTTACAAATCTAAACACTACAAAATGGGTTACGCAGGTGTATACTTTTCAGAGGCCGGAATTTGTTTTAGTTTCATATTTATCGCCAATTTACAAGTTTTTTTTACCTTGAAACTGACGAATAATTCAATTTAATGTAAACGGGGCAATATAGGCTACGTTTCAAGTATTTCAAAATGTATTATGTTATGTTTAAATTATATCTATAATAAAAATCCATTTAATTAACCACTTTGATTATGAAGCTAACTCAGCACCAAACATGAAACTCGCCTCTCGCGTTAAAATTCTATTCAATATTTTGCAAATTAGGCGAAGAACGAAGAAATTGATACTTGCCATACAATCGTATTTATCCGTAATGTTTACATACATTAGCATGTATTCAGCGACTGTGATGAAAATTTTAGAGACGTCGTTAAAGTAATCACGTCTTTAAGAAAATATTTCTTATGAAGAAATATTTTTTAATCACGTGATTAACGATAACGACGTCTCTAAATTTTTCATCATGGTCGCTAAATACACGCTATGGTATTTAACGCAAGTGGCGAGTTTTGATATTGAGAGTTGGGACAGTTAGGTTATTTTAACAATAAAATTGGCTAACAAAGCATTATTTATTTTTTGAAATATAGTTATATTGCCCCGTTTGCCTTTGAATTGATTTTCTAGGCTGTTTTAAGGTCACCAATAATTGTAAACTGGCGATAAATATGAAATTTAAACAAAATCCGGCCTCAGGTCTTTTTTACAAATCCAAACACCTATTTAAAAAAAAATATTATATTTGGGTGACACATCGACAAATTATAAGAATGTCTTATCGTAATGGTTATTAAGAACAAAACTTATTTTTGATTTTCTGTTTTAATTTAAAATTTTGTATTGTGCATCGTGTATCAAATTTAATACAAAATCCATTCATGAATAAGTCATTTCATTATCAAATTTTAAGTTAACCATAAAAATCAGTACTAAATTAATTTCTCAATTTTTTTCTAATTTTTTGAAAGCTTTCAAAAAATTTCAAAAAATCTGAAAAAAATTGAGAAGAAATATCTTAAACGTACTAGTCTTCACACCAAATTTCAAATCTTTATTACCAACCGTTTTCAAATAAATGACAAAAAACCTAGTTTTAGTCACAATAGTTAAAGGGCTGTAGCTCCCTTAGGAAGCGAAATCGGACACATGTTTATAGGAAGTTTTTTTCTTAAAATTAGTTGTAGAATGGCCTCCTAAAGTTTGGCCGCTTAATTTCGGGACACCCTGTATAGGCTATTTTGTAGCTAAACGTCATTTAAACTATATCCAAATTTCCTGAAAATACTTTATATGTCAAATTAAATCTCATTTATAGGCAGATTTTGAACAAAATGGCCTTTAAATTTTTGATAATATTGGCGGTAAATCTTTTAAAAATTATATTATGTTCTTAATTACTTATCTATGATAGTAATTTATACAAAAAAACTGAAGTTCAAGTGATGGCACCATACGTTGTAATTGTTTGCACGTTAATATACCTTACATGTATTTAATAATATTTTAGGTATTTTATCAGATTCTAGTAAATTAACTAATAAATACATTAAATAAAGCAGTAAAATATTTGTTTAATGACATAATTTTCTCGTAACTCACAACCACTTGAAACATAAAACAGTAAAAAGAATAATGGAAACAAATAAAAATTCTGATAAAATTAAAAGTTAAATAAATTATACATGAGTTGCAAACAAATGTGATTTCCGTTTAAATAATCAAAGTTTACCTAAGAACGAATCACGTAATGGATTTATCGTATTTACTATAGAGCACATAGCACACGTAAGGTGTGGAAAGGAAAATAATTGTACCAGAACGTCAGGAAATAAACTGGTTGCAAGTTGCAAGCGGTTATGATTATTGGCAACAAGTTCCTTGCAATGCAATTTAGTTCACTGTTCTTTGCATCAACATATTTGTGCAATCGAGGAGCATTAAGGTAACGTAACTAACGGAAAGAAATATATAAACGCTCCACACTTTCACACAGTCTTTATTATTCAATAATATCCATTAAGTATAAAAATAATATCATAATCTCAGATATGTTAATGCTAGTGGTTTAAAATTACGCCCAGAGTTATTTTTCGACAAAAATTCCTAATTATAGTCGGCGGCAGAAAGGATGTGTTAAATTTAAACAAAAAACCTGCGTGGAACGTCTCAGTACAGGAAACGTGACCAAAGTCTAAAAAAATACAAGTGGGAAATTATGAGCGCGTGTGACGTCAAGAATAACGCTACGGCGGAATGCAACCGGACATAAACATAATTTGAAACGAGCTTGCGATGTGATCTCATATCTTCGATGAGTCTTGTACGTTGCAATAACAATACCATGAAAAGAAGTTCTGAGTCACGCTTCTGGCAATGCAATCGCTACCTATGGGACACTCCTTGATTGCGATAAGATGGATATTTCATTATAACAAATAATATACTTACAAGATACACGAGAAATACAAAACTGAAAAAAAGTCTCTCCTATCATCATGAAAACGTCAGGATAAAATATGTTGGAAAAGTTGGTAAGTCGGAAACTTTATGGAGTGGTATAAGAAGAGAATATTAATAGAATATGGAAAAATAAATAATTGAGGATGGTATGAATTTGATTAGGGTCAGAAATATTGTGAAAAGAGCGGAAAACGGTTCTCTTAGAAGAAAACGTAGTAAAACTGGTCCTAAGATGCTCCCCTCATTGATAGCTTATGAAGATCCACATACATCTACAAGAAAAATTCAGCGTCTTCATGGACTTCCTAAATCTTCTGCCAACAGAATTTTAAAACACCATAAATCACACCCATATCATGTTCATTTAACCCAACAAATTAAAGAAGATGACTACATCCGCCGACTTAATTTTTGCATATGGGCTACGAATCAAGTTAGAAGAGATCCCCTTTTTTTTTAATCGCGTACTTTTTACTGATGAAGCAAAATTTGACAACATGGGTGGAGTAAATCTTCATAATGCTCATTATTATTCTGAAAATAATCCACATTGGCAAAGAGATCATAGATTACAGTGGCGTTGGTCTATAAACGTTTGGGCTGAAATAGTGGATGAGTATCTTGTGGGACCATTTTTTTATGAAGAAAATCTTAACCAACATGTTTATTTGAATATAATTCAAAACGAAATGCCTACTCTTTTAGAAGACGTACCTCTAGATTTAAGACAGCGAATGTGGTTTCAACAGGACGGTGCTAGACCCCACACAGCCAGATTTGTTAAAACATTATTACATAACCAATTCCCTAATATGTGGATTGGAATTGGTAGTGAAGTACACGAATGGCCAGCAAGATCTCCGGATCTTACAAAAATGGATTATTTTTTATGGGGTTACATAAAAGATAAGGTTTATGAATGACCAACTACAACTAGAGAGGATATTATGATACGAATTACGAACGCTTTTCGAAGTATCACTTCTGAAATGTTGAGAAATGTATCATTGGCTTTTCGCACACGAGTAAACATGTGTATTGAACAAAATGGAGGAATATTCGAACATCTTATTTAGACCAGCTCTCGTAATTTAAGAACAGATGCAAATATCTTTAAGTGTATTAATTAATTACCTTTGACTTTATTTTAAATTTTATAAGTAAAAAAAAATAATATTTTTCTTAAAAAAAAAATAAAAATAAAATAAACTTTTTTTAAATTTATTTTTTTTAATAAAGTAAAATAATATTTTTTCTTAATCCTTGCCTTAATTTAAGCCCTTTTTGCCTAATGCGAGTTTTCTTATAGACCTTCAGTTTTTTAGTAAAACTGTATCGAAAATCCCAAAATTTGTGTTCATTTTGGTGAATATAGCGAAATATTGAAATTTTAGAAAAAAAAGTTTCAACCAAAACTTTCTTATTATTTTCCATAGATTACGAATCTACAATAAAAAATGGGGGTTCCCATTTGAAAAAAAATGTTTTCCCATAAAACCCCATAACAATTAAAAACCTATGGCAATATTAAATGTCCCCCTCGAGTCGCTACAATTTTTGTCTGAAACATTTTTAAGGAAATCGCTTCGTTTTCAAGATATTCAGCTGGATTAATTAAAATGGGACACCCTATATATGTATAATATATATGTATAATATACAATCATGTAGGTTATATAACCTACATTATATATTTATACCTATATATTTAACCTATATTATATATTTTTTTATAGATTATGATCCCAACATTGTGCATCATGATAGTTAATATAGAACTTGTATTATTAACTCTAAATAATACAATATTATTCAAAGAGCGTCTAAAGTTGCTATTACACACGAGGACTAAAGCTTAATTTGCAAAGTAGATACCTTTGGAACATCCTAATATGCCTTATTACAATAAATAATTGCATTTAAATAATTTTTGTAGACCCAAATGTTCTAAACTTTGACAGCGGATAGCGAGTGAAGATAGAGATGTATTTTTTTCCTTTAATCTCGATAAAAAATATCGGCTTAAGCCAACTTCAACTCATATATTTACTTTACAAATAGAGCTTTCTGATTGGCTACGACTTGCAGTGTAATGGCAAAGTAAAGTCACTCACTAGTGTAACGAATTTTATACATACATACCAGAAAACGCATATGTAATGAATGTTTTACATTATAGTCGTAGATAATAGTATATTATTCAACGAGCGAGAAATGATAGCCATTATTCACGAAGACCGAAAATGCGACACGAGCCGAGGTAGACGAGTGTTGTCGTAATAGGTTTGAGTGAATAATGGCTATTTTCTCGCGAGTAGAATACTATACTTTGTCCACGACTTTTTTATATTTTATGGTGCTCTTGGTCTTGAGCAAATTTTTTGAGATTATTTTTCGTATTTTTGACATTTCTTGATTTCTTCTATGTAAATTTTATTCTGTGATTAAAATTACCCTAAATCCATTGCTCATTACCCAATGGGTTGGTAATACTGCAGCTTTGTGATTGGTCCGCACACGGTCCAAGCATATTCAATAATGTCAAAAATTTAGTAATGAATTTCATTACTTATCAAAAAATTCAAATTTGTAATGAATCTTTTGTTCAATAGTCGCGGAAAAAGATTATTATTATTAGATCACGATTTTTTATTTGGTGATTCTCATAGACCCATAAATGTTTTTCAAATGTTCTATGGGTCGAAATTCTATAAGAATCGGTAAGAAAACCAGCAGACCATTACAACTCATATAAAAAACCTAGATTGTAGATATTTCTTGGATGCACATACAGATTTTCTCAGATTCGACCTACTATTATTGATCTAGGAACTTTTTAGGTTTGAAGAAGGTTCTTTGGTGGTATCACTTAAAATATCTTCTAACATCTGACATAGACCATAAACCAAATATGTGGTTAATTTTTTTGGTGGAATAAATCAGAATCAATATTTTGAAAAACTTTTAACTCCTGCAAGAATGGTACATTATCAACAATGTTTTCGCACGATTTTTCTCAGTTTACATATTTGCAAATCAATGATCGGAATACACTTGAATTTATAGAAAGGATGATCGGGACAGTATAAGTTAATTTTAACTACTTTAACTGCTTTTTTTAGATTAAAATATCAATGATAGTTGAATTTGGCTTTTAAAAAAATGGATCCTTTTTTTGATAAATTTTAAATGGAAGTTTTCGTTCTCTTTTGCAAAACTACATTTTTTGACTTGTACTTATATTCCCGTCCATCAAAGATTTTTGAAAAAAGTTTTAGAAACAATTCATTCCTTTTATGGACAAAACTCATAAAGAAATGAAAAATTTCTAAGAACAAACTGTGCCCAACAATTTTTTATAATATTCAAATGAAAAAATCAAGTCAATCTATTAAGCTTTTTTCGGCCTATTAAAAGCACAATTTCTAAACAGAATTTTAATTGTGAATTTATTTTTTGAAATATTTTACGTGGGTATATTACTTGCACAGATAAAAAATTAGAAGAGTTAAATTTGGTTTTCTTTTTCAATTTATTTATCCATGTAATTTATTTTTAATTGATCTTCCTTAATCAATTCTAAATTTTCTAAAAAAATATAAATATATATTATTAGAACATTTTACTCTCTACCATCTCAATTAAATTCTGAAAAATAAATGTATAAAATTAATACCCTTAATTATTAATACTAGAGGAAACATCTATTTTATATGGAGTAAATTATTTCCTCTTATAATAATTTAGAGATTGCAAATTGTAAAATAACCATTCGTTTGCGAAGCTAGCAATTAATCGATTATAGAACGACTAATCCGGTGGAATTAAATACTAAAGTTCAAGATCGGTGTCCGGACGCGGACTCTTCAAAAGGAAACTGTAAAATAATTTATCACAACAATTTTTTGCTTTAATATTTTTAAGCACGATTCGAGAGGCGAAGGCTGCTTTTAAAACAAAAAACTGCTTCAATTTGTTTCCGTCTGCATTAAATGTTTTTATAAACATCTTGATTACAATTACACAGGATGTTACAAAAAAATAAATTATTTATTACTGGGATAATAATAATTACACGATTAATATTGGTATGTAAGGTAATTATTACTAAAATAATTTTAAGACGAATAAATTGGTCGTAGGCATTTTTTATCGTGAGATGTAATTGATTAAAGAGAACACCTACTGTTAAAAATATTTATGAAACGGTGGTGTGGGATGTGGATAATTCATTGTCCACGTCCGGATTCTAATTCAGTCAGTCACTTTTTAATACCTACTTGCCCCTGCCAATTTCTTGTCTTCCCTTCTTTGAACTTTACCATCATATTCATATGATCTAATTTTATCAATTTTTTAAACTAAGTATATTTTTTTTAATCCTTCAGAATTATTTTTATGATATATTCAGGCATCTGGGTTTAAAATGGCTCAAAATTGGTGCATCTTAATTGTCCATTGTTTATACACCTTATTTTAACCGGCCACGCATAAGTCTTAATTTTGTTATGCCTGGATACCTTGGAATACAGCTAATTGAAGCATCACGATAAATCCATAGCAATGTCAGTAATTGTAATTACTACATATGGTGGTTTTAAGTTTTAAAGAATCATCCAAATATTTCTTATTTTTTTATTAATTTAAAAAGAATCAGTCTAAACTAATTTTCCTTTAAACTTAAATGTTTTTACCAGAATCTGGGTATTAATCCTCAAAATAGGAACTCCTTATGCTTAATGGTCATTGGTTCTTAAAGACGGATAATTAATATTTTCCTTTGAAATATGTAATTTAAAAGCTTAATCTTAGAATTTATTTTGCACTCTTTCCACACTAGACTTGAAAATATTATAATGAGGGAACCCAATTGTATGTACAAGATTTTTCTAACCCTGATTTCAAGTTAAATGGTATAATCAAAAGATAAGAATTTTTTTTATAATCCCATAAAATAATGGAAGTATTACAAGCAAAATTCAATTAAAATTTTCAAGATTTTTGATTTCTATTTATTAAGGTTTAAATGTAAACATTAATGTTTAAAATCGTTGTCCTGGAAAATGATTTTTGAGTTGTGTCACAATTCTTCCGGACACGCGATATATGAAAAATTCTTTACCGTAAACCGAGGTAACTTTGGCCATTAGGGGTAACTTTGGCTCAAATTTTGGAAAAAGATAATTTGATCTACTCTTAGTTACCAAAATTCATTTAACATATATTCCAAGAATTTTAAGCGTGTCTTTCAGTTAGTATCAGAATACTAACTGATAACTAACAATAGATCAAATCCTTTTTCCAAAATTTGGGCCAAGGTTACGGTACCCATTCTACTTAAAAACCTAACATTTTTACTGCTGTATTTTTTACAAATAATACATGATTTTAAAACTTAAACTATTGTCAAAAATTTTATTTAATGGAGTTCATAATGTAGCGTTTTTATTGATGTTGAAATATAATTTGTTTAACTGACATCAAACCAAAATTTTGCTAATATTATTTTGAATTAAGGAACAAACACAACTAGTTATTTCTAAAAATATTGAGGTGTCCGTATATAAAATCACAGTGATTTATATAGGTACATATGACGTATATCGTTAATAAAGAGAAATAATAATGTCGGATCACAAACAAGAATTACTTAGTAGGTTTAGAGATGTTCTTAGTATTTTACGAATTGAGATCTATGATCTACCAATCAAAAAACTTTCCAGCCATTTCATAAAACCATTGAGTAGGGCTATAAGAATGCGATGATTGACTCTATCGAAAGCTTTAAAAGTTTGTATAGATAAAGTCAATTTTGGAAGGGACGTTCTAAGGAATTGGTTAAAAATGAATGATATGTTATCAAGTTTCTGCTTGTGCTTCCTATATTCCCAAGAAATTTTCTGAGCAATAATTTTGTCCAATATTTTTGGAATCCGCTATTGCATACATTTCTCATGATAATTTTCAATATTAGATTTGTTACCGTTCCTGAATATTGGTGAGATAAAACTTTTCTTCCAGAACAAAGGAAATATATGATCCCTAATGGACATATTGTACAATATACAAATAAGAAGGAAAAATAAAATTTTTGAGAAAAATATTAGGGACATAGATACAGGATTTAGAATATAGATACAGGTTAAAGAAACATATAGAGAATTGAGATCATTAAAAACATAATGATTTCATTGCCTAATAATAGTTCAGGCTTCAAAAATTTATTTCTTGTACAACCATTAAGAATTTTCTCCCAAAATATTGGCGATGTATCTAATAAACATTAATAAAGATTACAATCTTGAAAGATCAACATATTAAAAAAAATATTTGCCATAAAAATTATTTATAATTAAGGAAATATTATAATATGGAGTTTACTCCACACATGTACAGGTGGAACTGACTATTCGATGGACATTTTTCTGCGTCAAGTTTTACTTCATTATAAATATTTTTGAATTCAATTCCTGCATTTTTTCTCATGTTTTTCAAAATGTTAATAATGTCGTGAATTTGAGTAGCAACAAAAACGAGATCAATTTCTTTTGTTTTTAAGTATTTGGAGAGATTATAAGTTAGTGATCCGATCTAATGGTTTCAATTGTTTCAATAAGAGAATAATCAGCTGAATAAATTTTTTGAAAAATAAATATATGGAAGTTTTTTTAAAAGGAGTATGCTTCAGGGGTACTGAGTATTCGATTAGTCATCTCAGGGCAGCAGTCTTTTTGTCCTAGGAATTTGCATCACCTATGCTTATACCCAGATTCTTGTCAAATCATTTAAGTTTAAAGGTCTTTAAATTTAAATTTGTTATATGGGTTGTAATGGGCAATTTACATGGTTACCTTATTTGTTTATAATTAAAGGCCTTTAATTTTGACCAGAATCTGCCTATTAGATTCTGAGTGTAACAAGAAAATCATTTATAGATAAACGCATTTTTATCATTGTCATCATTTACATCAGAACTGAGAAATAGATTTTTTACTTCAGTAGAGATTTTCATCAGTTGAGAATTTCGAAATTTCTTTAGTGCTCCAATTTATGATGATAGCGGATTCTTTTAAATGTGGTAAGTGGTGGACAGGTAAACCACAAAGATTTAATTCTGCTACCAATAAACAAAGATAGAGACGAGTAAAGGCTATTTCAAAGGATACAACTACCAAAAAGGTTAATTACACAAGAGACCGAAAGAACATTAACGAGTTGGAAAATAGCTTTAATTTAATTTTCTAATTACAAACCATCACTACAATTAATAAACAAAATATTTTTTAATAATTTTACAATCCTGCTCAGGCAGGTCATTTAATAGATTTATTTATATATTATTTACTTTGACCTTCGTTTTTTGCTCAATTGGCACTTTTCGGTATTTTTATCATGTCGATCTTTCATTTTTCGTTCATTCCTTTCATTTTTATAAAGTTTTTAGTAGTTCTTTGTTATCTAAAGTACTTTATTTTTAATATAAAAATATATTAAAGTTAATAAACACTTTTCTAAAATAAAATATAAACCTAATAAATTTACAATTAAAAATAACTGAATAAATATAAATATATACAGGGTGAGTCGAAATTAAACCACCAAATATGTTGAGCCGATTCTATTACTAATTTTAAGATAACATCAGGCTTTCAAAGGTGGTGTAAAATAGAATTTTTTTGTAAGTTTATTTGAATTCGATTTATAGTAGAAACTTCAAATTTCGTGTAAATCATATTGCGCTTTACATATGCTTTCATGATTTTTTTGAAATTTCTTACATGCTTTTAAAGGGTAGTTTTGAAGAGGTTTATATAAACAAAGTGATAACTTTTTAGGACTTCATTTTTTAAGACTTCTTTCTCCAAAATAATTTTTCGCAAACAAGTTCAAATAATAGTACATTAAAGTTTCAGAAGTCGCATATTATAGTACGCGTTGAATTTTACGAATAGGAACCGCGTAGCGGCGTGTATTTTAATGAACAAGTGCAACTATCGACTTATGAAACGAGTTTTTTATAATTTTTTTTTCTATTTTGCGCCATTTTATCAATTTAAAATAAAGAATTGTAGTTTAGAATTTTAGTAAATTTTCTGGTAGTTGGCAACTCTTATGTCAGGTTTGTAAAATCATCAAATCGCTTGACAATTTGCATTTTAAAATCTACAAACTTCAGTGCTACCAACTTCGAAAAGATACATTCTCCAGCTATTAACGCACTCAAAACAGTGCGTTTATAGCTATAAACGAACTGTTTTGTCAGAATGCACTACTCAAAAATCATCATTTTCCAGAGCAACGATTTTAAACGTTAATGTTTATATTTAAACCTTAATAAATAGAAATAAAAAATCCTGGAAATTTTCATTGAGTTTTGCTTGTAATACTTCCATTATTTTATGGGTTTATAAAAGAAATTCTTATCTTTTGAATATAGCATTTAACTTGAAAACAGTAATTTTTGAGTTGTGTCACTTTTCTTCCGGATGGGAGGAAGCGAATTCGGACATACGTTAATTTGAAGTTTTTATCTTATCATTGGTCGTAAAATCGGCTTAAAAAATTGGCGGTTTTTAATGATTTACTCTGTATACCAGCTATTTCTATTGTCTTAAACTTCCATGGTTTTATGGAACAATTGGTAATAAAATTAATGAATTCATAGAAACTTGTAGTATTTGTAGCACTTCCCGCTGTGCATCTCTTCTTATCCTAAGCAATGATTTTTTCTAAGAATTCATATAGATAATGGGTAAAAGGTAGGTAGTGTACATTTGGATAAAACCATTAAACAATTTCTACCTTTGCCTGTTGATTTACCACTTACGTTCTTATTTCAAAAATATAGGGTGTACAAAAAGTTCGGCAACGCCCGTTTGAAGCATTTTTGAAAAAAATGTTTCAAGTAAAAGTGGTACGATTCTTACTGATGCACTATCTGGAAATATTGCCTACGACCTTGAACAGCAAGAAGGAGGTCAGGCGATAATCACTTAACTTTTTTAAACAGGGACATCCCATTTTTATTGCATATTATTATAGTTTTCTTTCAGAAATTTATGGAACATATTTTTTTATTTTTCTAAAGTAAATAATTTGAAAGTTACAAGAGTTTAAATTTTCAATACATTAAGTTCGGTAACGTTGCTTTATTTTATTAAGCATTTTACAGAAAAATGTTTTAAATAAAAGTTGTACGATTCTTAGGAACGCACTTTTTAGAAATATTGCCATGGCAGTATTTCGATTCAAATCATGATCTTGATCAGCAAGTTGAAGGTCAGACAATAACTTATTTTTAATAGCAACCACCCATATTTATTGCGTATTATTAAAGCTTTCTTTTAAAGGTTTACGGAGCATTTTTTTTATTTTACTAAAGTAAATAGTTTAGAAGTTACAGGGGTCTAAATTTTTAATATGTAAGTTCGGCAACGCCGCATCGATTTATTTTGAAGGTAACGATTTGTGGATATTAAAAAAAAATATCGGCGCGGCGTTGCCAAACTTACATATTAAAAATTTAAACTCTTATAACTTCTAAACTATTTACTTTAGTAAAATAAAAAAAATATACTCCATAAACCACTGAAAGCAAACTTTAATAATCCGCAATAAAAATGGGTGGTTGTTGTTAAAAAAAAATAAGTGTTTATCGCCTGACCTTCAACTTGCTGTTTAAGGTCATGGGAATATTTCTAGAAAGTGCGTCATTAAAGATCGTACAACTTTCATTTGAAACATTTTTCTAAAAACTGTTTTGTTTCAAAAATAAACGGGTGTTGCCGAACTTTTTGTACACCCTATATAAAATTTTATTAAATTATTCTCAAAATAGTTATGAAAATACGGATTACAAACCATACTTGTTTGTGATAGTTCCCTAAAATTAACTTTTGTGTATTATTTGATACAGTTTGCAGACGCCACTACTGTTTTCTGCACATTTGCTAATTTTAATATGTAAAAGGTTTATTTTTAATCAATTCTTTGAGGTGTTAAGTTTTGGCAATAAAAGAAGTGGATAGCATATTTAAAAAAATTTTCTGTAGATGAAAAAGTAGCTCTTCTTTTCTTGGTCAAAACATTAAGAAAATTTAATATTCAACTTAATTGTAAAAAATTGTAACTCATTTTACCTTACTGGAAAATATGATATTTTAGTTACGTGAATATTTTTTGAATATATACCGGGTGGAAATGAAACTAGGGCCACCCCTGGCATTTCTTTATTTATGACAATAAAAAATTAGAATTTTAGTATCTTATATGATATAAGAAAACAAATTTTTTCGATCGAATAAATCTTTCATTTTACTTCCCGTTTATCAGGAAATGGCACCCACTTTCTTATTTTAAATGTAACCCCCTGATTTTTTCTACGTAAAATCAAACATTAGTTAGTTTTAAGTATGTTTATGACAAAAAAAATTTTTTTTTCAAAACTTTAAGAAAAAATGTTGAATTTTTTTTTGGTAAAAAATTTGAGTAAAACCTACAAAAACTATTTTTAAATAATACAAATACGTAAAATAAATTGTAATTTATAAATTTTATTTCACCGTTCTTGAGATATTATTTTTTTTAATTTTCAAGAAGCGTTTTTTGGAAATATCTTTACTTTTTTGATATAAGGGCCACCCCCAAATTAAATAGAGGTTTTTTTCCGGTTACTGTGATATCCCATATGTATGTTAAAAAATTCAAATTTTTTTCTTAAAGTTTTGAAGAAAAATATTTTTTTGTCACAAATATACTTAAAATTAACCAATGTTTGATTGTACGTAGAAAAAATCAGGGGGTTATATTTAAAATAAGAAAGTGGATGCCATTTCCTGATAAACCGGAAGTAAAATTAAAAATTTATTCGATCCATAAGATTTGTTTTCTTAGATCATATAATATACTAAAATTTTAATTTTTTATTTCCATAAATAAAGAAATGCCAGGGGTGGCCCTAGTTTCATTTCCACCCGGTATTAGGTTGCAAATTTATTGATTTATATGTTTTTACCAATGTATCCCTTATAAATTGATCAAAATCTTAAATTTAAGAATGGTCATTTACCAAAAACCATCTAAAAGCAGAAAGGTGATCCTTTTTCTAAGAAAACTACTCATTTACTACGGTTTCTGAGAGTCTTCTGGGATACATCAGGATACCGCCCGATTTAAAATTATATTAGGAATTTGGGTGTAATTTCTCTGGTTATTGAAAACTTTTAGTGTACCTATAAGAATCATTTAATCTAAAGAAATTGGTTTTCGTAAGGAGACTACTTCTGACCATTTTTATACATATAATTGAATATGTTTGAATTCTGATCTATGACAGATATTAATTTAAAAAAAAACATGTTCAAAATCAACAACATGTTTTTCACCTAAAAATACAACATTATAGCTATAAAATCCAATTAATGTAATCCATATAGAATTACACTTTGAACTTGCTTAATCTCAGAGATTGGCTTAACATGCGCCCGGATATCCTTAAAAGTGACTTAAGGTTATCAAATATAAACATTCATGTGGAACTCATTTTAAATTTATTGCGGCTTTTATTGTGTCCGGCTTCAACACACGCTCATTGGCTTGGTTCCAATTTGCGTGTTTCGGATTAAAATTGAAGTCCCACGAAACGGAATCGGATGTTGCGTCGTCATTTTACTACAAAATCCTGCCAAACACTTTAATTGGAATTTTAAGAGAGTGCCACTTGTAAAATTAATAACGAATATTTTATCGTGTGCGATAAAAATATGATAGCATTGTATTGAAAGTTATCAAAATGCAATTCGTATTATATTTACACATTACAAGTTTTAAAGCTTTTAAGTATTTTTTATTACGTTTTAGTTTTAGTCCTTGAGTAAGGTACTTCATTTTCATTATCATTTTATGTTTTTTAATTGGTGTATTAAGATTATTTAAGTGGTTTTATTATCAATTCCCTAAAAATGATTTCATCTTAAAAACTTCAACAAGAATTAAAAATAATTTCTATTTATTTCAATTTTATTTCCTCTTACCGTAATAAGTGAAACATGTTCATTGAAATGTAATCGTACAGTTATTTTTCTTCAAAGATTTTGTAAAAGAGAGTATTTCGAATTCACAAAAATCAATGAGTGATTAATTTCACTGAAAACGGGCATCAGGGTATTAAATTAGTCAATTTCCCAAAATTTCTGTAAATATCTTTAAGAATGTCGTAAATGGGTCGTTAAAATGGATTAAAGACGTTGTATTATTTGTTCTAATCCCTTTAATAGCGACAGATTATTGTGGTAAAACTCAAAAGTTGAATCTTTTGAAAACACATAAATAAATGAGCTTCCTGTGAATTTTAATCCCAATCGGTAATATTTGAAGGTATGATCGGTTACCTTTACTTACCTGGTATAATAATGACGACAAACAACTTTTATTTAAATAATATTTCCATAAATTCAATACAAATCCTTTAATTGCACTATTAAATTATATGGATATTTTGGTGAACACGATTTTAAAATGTTAATCTTATTTGTAAAATTATTGGGAAATTCCACTAAAAGGACATCACAAAATTCGTTTAGAAGAACTAATCACATTTAAGGACTAATTATTTTTTTAAATTAAATTCGCAACCACAGGTGGGTCATATTAAAGTCACTTGAAAAATAAAAAAGTCAGAGTAATAAACCTAGTAATTTAATTATTATATAATTGTTTACTTGGGATTACATAAGTCAAATACGAAAAATAAGTATCATCATATCTCTCTAAATACTAATGATAAAACAAAATTTGTTTAAAAAATGTTTGGTAATTATCTGAATTGACTATGTTAATTTAAGCCAGAACCTTTCACCCTGTATATAATAACAAAGAAAAAGGAAAACTTCATAACTTCGTAGACGTCTCATTGAATATTAAATGAAAGTCGTCAAATTTGAACATCTTTGAATAAACATTAATGTTTTGTACAGATACGTGTTTATTTATATTTCATTTTAAAGTGCAAGGGTACGATTTGGTTTTAGATTTATTTTCATAAGTAAAAGCAAAAGAGGTTTTATATTTTATATATGTATACCTAATTAATGTGATTATGTACCTATAATATATTTTTTAATATTCTTTTATTGTAAAGTCTATTTTCCGTCTTTAATATTTCAAAAAAATAATCAAATTATCGTTGTTTTAAAGTAAATTGGGGTTGACAAGATTATTTGGACTAATGTTAATTAGAAACATATATACTTAACTTCTCATGATCTACTTTATAAAATATGCCCTGAAAAATTATCGATTTCGAAGCTTTATGCTCCATCATCAGATAAAAGTAAGAATATATTATATAGTAATAAATTTGATGTACAAAATTTTATGTATAAAATAATGTGGACATTAACAAATTCAAATTTCAATAAATTATTGGATAGTTTTTTAATGCCTAAGGCATATTTAATAAAGTTGGACATAAGAAGTTATATCTGTTTCTAATTATTGTTGTTTTATTTTAAAAATATTGTAGATAATATTTTGTAAATATTTGTAAAAAAACTAATAGATTCAAATTAATTCCATTAAAATTTTATTGTAAATTTCAAATATTTTTTTGTAATATTATACCGGGTGTACGGTGTACACCACTGTAATTTCTTTATTTATATGAAAATATAAAATTAAAATTATAGTATGTTATATGGACTATAAAAGCGGATTTATTGAACTAAAAAAATTACTAACATGCCTACTTTAAATTTCTAGTGTGAAACAATATAAATTTGAAAAACTGGCACAGCCAACTTGACTTGATTTGACCCTACATATGTGGTAGCAAAATATTAGTAATAAAATCTACTTTCTGAAAAACCGAGTGACTCGACATCTTTGCATTTAAAAAAACAGTTATTTTCAAAAATGCTCCTCAAAAAAGTTGAAAAATTAATATCTCAATATCTCAAAAACTATTTAAATATTTTTACAAATTATGTACAATGTTATTTAGATATTTGTTACTTCAGATCAAGAATTTTTTTTTTATTTTTTTTTTGAATTTCAAAAAAAGAAATTTCGCAAACTTATTTTCTAAAAATTTTTTAAGTTATGGCCAAAAGAATGGGGTGTCACTTTAAAAAAAAACAAAGTTGATGTTATTTACGGTAAAATCGAAAGTGATATTAAAAAAATGTTTAGTGCCTAAAATGTGTTCTTAAACCAGACAATATAATCACATTTCAAAGTTTTATTTTCATAAATTTTTGTACACTGTACACATTCGAAGGTTTAAAATAAGTTGGTCACAAAATTTTTTCTTTCAATACAAAAAAAATTTGGGATTGTTTTGGTAAAAAATTATATGGTTTATACCTTCCTGTTTGGTACCATAGTAATCGGAAAAACCATTGGGCCCCACACTATCATGCCATTTAAAAAAAATGAAGATATTTGCAAAAACCATATTCGCGGTAGATCAGATACGACCTTTGGTGGTCAGTGGTCATTAATAAAGCTAGTAGAGTAGTAATAAATAATAAAAAAATAAATATGTAAACTTTATTTGTGAAACTTATAAATCAATTTTTTAGTCACTAAAAATGCTATACGCCAGTGCAGTTACTAAAATCATTAAAATCACAAAGCACAACAAAGCCCTTACTCGTCTTCATCCATTTTTTTACAAAATTTATGTCAAAATAGCGCAATCTATCAAATTCCCAATAACATAGTAAAATTTCAAATTATTATTTTCATAAATAAAGAACTGACAGGGGTGGTCCTATTTCGTATAAACCCGGTATATTTTATGTTTTTTTATATACAGGGAATTCAAAAAAGACTGAAACCGCAACTGTGCAACCAAACATGCTCTGTAGTGATTTTAGACTTGCTAAGTTGGTGTTCCTGTTAATTTTCATTCAAATTTAAATCTGATCTGCCACTTTAACCACTTCGCGATGGGTTTTTCACCGAAGCACAACGCATTCATATCAGTATAGCCAACTGTGAGAAACTTAGGTTTCCTACATTGCAATGTAAATGGTTTCAATCTTATTTGAATTCACTGTATAAGGGTGTGAGTGCCCTTCAGTATATAGTTGGGGATCCTTCAGGGATCCCTAGAAAAATAGTTTAAAAAATCCTCTCGACCAATTGACCGAAATATGAAAGGTCGAAGTTTTGGAATTCAAATTCTTTATTTTTATGAATTTTGAAAAAGTATTTATTGTCAAGTAAAGTTGGGCTTCTTTTTCGTTGTTCAGTAATAAATTATAGTATAAATTATAACTAAATTTTAATATCTTCAAAATATATTTTTTAAAATTGAAAATTACTTATAATTTCTTATTTTTTGTTTTTGTTACTTAATTTTTCTAATTAGAAGCGTTCCATTTACTAAAATAAATGTAAATTATATGTACATATACACTATACATATGTTTAGAGCGCATACTTTCATACAAAATTTGACACTTGACTTATAAATTAAACCTTGATAGGATAAAAATGCATTCACTTTAGTCAAATCACCAAAAAATGCCTATGTTATACAGGATGCTGGAAAAATTGCGCATAATCACAATAGTGCATTCCTAAGGGGTACCCGAAGAACTATGAAAAAACAGATAAAAAATATTTGTCCACAAATAACGAAATTATCCCCAATTTTTAAAGAGGAGTTATACTTTGTAACACTGTTACTAAGTTAGATTTTTTCTAATTTAATAAGAATTTTCATTTATAGTTTACCATAAAACAAATATTTAAAGTTATTTTATTGGCAGTGAAAGACATCAAAATTTTAAATTCAAAAATTATTTTTGGCAGTGATCTTGATATGACACTACAGAAAAAATCAAGTGGTATTAAGACTGGTAATCTTGCAGGCCAGGGAATTGGAGCTCTGCGACCAATCCACTTTCATCCGAGCAAGCCTGAACATTTCTAAAGTGATGCGAAGGAGCACTGTCTAATTGGAACCATAAATTATTGATTTCAGTTTAAGCTAACTGAATATTATCCATAATCCATAATGTTTTCAAATTTATTTTGCAGAAATTCTAAAAAGTCTCCGGAATAATTATTGGACCCAGCAGCCGATTACCTAATATTCCAGCACATACCATTCACACTTCACACTAAAAAGGTGTTGATTGTGAACTTCATGTACAACATGAGGTTTTTCAACACTCCAATGATAATTATTTTTCTTGTTAAATATATTATAATTATACTTTATTTATCCAAAACATTGATGTAATATGAGGATCACGACGTATTTGAGCTCCCGATACTTTTTTGGGTTCTCTTCAATTAAATCTTCTATACCTCTTCCATTTCTACAGTTCTTTGGTTCTTGGACTTCCTATTTTGCAAACCAAGCATAAATGATCCCATCTTTTTGATCCACTCTCCTTATAACATTTCAATCGGTGAATTCAAGAACAGTACAAGTCCAAAAATTGCGGTTTTGACTTTTAATAGCCAGTGTACCTAAAATTTGTTCCTCTTTCCTCTATAACAGGGGTCGGCAAACCGTGGCTCGCGAGCCATATGTGGCTCTTTTGGTGCGAACTAATGGCTCTTCTAAAATAAGTTGAAATTTTAAAAAAATCACAAAAATAAAAACTGAAATGAAAAAATAAAAGTCTGAACACATATTTCCTTTCTTTGAGTTCATTCGAAAAATGGTTGGCAAATGTGTATAAGTCACGGTGCTACTATTGTGTGGTGGGGGATTTTCGTATGGCAGAGACCGCCGCCGTCGTGTCACGCCGCCAAGTTCATAATGCACAGCATAGCGCGACTCGCACATATCTCGCACGTTTCGTTTAGTTATTGAGTGTCGCATTCAAGTCAGTGCAGTTCAAAATTTTACTTTTTTTGACATTATTCAGAAATTCTAAATTCCTCTTATGGCTTCGAAGAAAAAACAAATAAAGCTTGCCGATAGACATCGTGAATTCCAAACTGAATGGACTGAACTATTTGCGTTTGTATCTAATGCAGCTGGTCTTCCAACATGTCTTATTTGCCAAGAAAACCTAGCAAACAACAAAAAGTCTAATGTCGAAAGACATTTCGAAAGTAAGCATGCCGGATTTGCAAAAAATTATCCCTTCGGTGATACAAGAAAGAAAGCAGTTGAAGAACTACAGAAAAATTTTAAAAAAACAACTTCCTCTTTTAACTGTTGGATGCAATCGGCAAATAATGCTAACTTGGCAAGCTTTATCGTGAGTCATGAAATCGTAAAAAACGGAAAACCATTCACTGATGGTGAGTACATAAAAAATTGTTTTATAAATGCGGCTGACACACTTTTTCATAATTTTAACAATAAAGCAGATATTATGAACAAAATCAAAAGCTTACCATTGTCTGCCAAAACTGTAACAGACAGGACAAAAAAAATGTCATTAAATGTATGCCAACAACAAGTTGAGGGCGTTAAATTAGCATCAGCCATATCAATTGCGGTGGATGAGTCTTGTGATTTAAAGGACACTGCGCAAGTTGCCCTCTTTGCTCGCTATATTTCATCAGATGGTCCCAAAGAAGAACTCCTGGGATTATTGCCACTCAAGGGTCAAACTCGAGGAGAAGATATTGCAAATGCAGTGACCGAATGTCTGGAGAAAAATCACATCCCACTTACTAAAATTGTGTCAATTGCAACAGATGGAGCTAAAAGTATGGTGGGCAATAAAAAAGGATTTGTAACAATTTTAAAAGAAAAAATTGATCATGACGTGTTATCTTTCCATTGCCTAATTCACCAGGAAGCACTTTGTGCACAAACATTCCCAAAAGATATTGGTGAAGTTATGGATTTGGTAGTCAAGGCCATCAATAATATTAACGCAAAGGCGCTTAATCATCGCCAATTTAAAGAGTTTTTAAGTGAAATGGAGAGTGAATATTCAGACCTTCTCCTGTTCAACAGAGTCCGATGGCTTTCGAGAGGAAATATGTTATCACGTTTTGCATCTTGCTTTAAAGAAATTAAAGTATTCTTCGAGCACAAGGGAATTAATTATCCAGAATTGGAAGACGATCAGTGGTTGCAAAAATTTTACTTCATGGTGGACGTTACATCACAACTAAATCAGCTCAATCGCAAATTACAGGGTAAAGGAAACATTGCCTTTTATATGCTTCAAGAAATTATTTCATTTGAAAACAAACTCAGTTTTTTAGCTGATGAATTACAAAGAGGAACGTTAACTCACTTACAAAACTTATCAGCGTACCGCCAAGAAAATGATGTTGTGATTGACACCGATTATTTCAGGACAGTCATTATTAATATGCAAAAATCTTTTCAAAGCAGATTCGACGAATTTAGAAATCATAAAGCGACGTTGGGTTTCATTACTGATCCTCTTAATACAGATCTGAAAAATTTCATATTTTCTCCGTTCGGTATTGATCAAGGTACGTTTGAAATGCAATTAATTGATTTACAAAACAAGGATATGTGGAGATCCAAATTTGAGAAACTTTCTGTTGAACTTGAAAACCTGGAGAAAGAAAAATACAAACTGGCACAACAGCACAAACCGACTGATATGAGCAATCTACCGAAGATAGATAGTGTAATTTACGATACTTGGAATAACCTTCCGGACTCATACAACGAATTAAAAAAATTTGCATTTGGCGTTCTCAGTATTTTCGGATCTACTTATATATGTGAACAATCATTTTCTAACATGAATCTGATTAAGACCAAACTGAAAAGTCAGTTAACTAATGAAAATTTGGAGTCGTGTTTAAAATTAAAAACTACCAGCTACCTGCCCGATTTTAAAAATTTTTCGAATGAAATGCAGGCACATCCATCTCATTAATTATTATTTATAATTATTTATTCATAAGAATTTTCTTTCTTTTATTAATCTGTTATATATAACTATAATCTACTTGTGTATGTAAATAAAGTATATTTTTCAAAAAAAAAATATTTTTTAACCAACTATATAATTAAAAAAATACTAGAGAAAATACAAAAGTATGATTTATTTAAAAAAAAATCATCTGTGGCTCTTCATCAAGCTTAAAATCATTTAAAAAAAAATTTGGCTCTTACGTTTATAGAGTTTGCCGACCCCTGCTCTATAACATCAGCTCTTAAACTATACGCTAGGAACTATCATAAAAACAAAAGCCCAATAAGTATTTCGAAAGGAGTAGAAGAACAGTATGAGTCATGAGTCCTGTTACTAAATTAATCAAAATAAGATAAATGACATCAAAAAAGTCATGGAATGATATATTACAGGAGAGATTTTAGATTTTTATTAGCACGTATCTTCCTGGAATACTAATACTAATACTAACTTTGACTAATAACAAAAGTGAAAAGGTAACAAAACGGTTAACCACATTGAATTAAACCTGCTGAATAGAACTTATTTAAAATTGGTACTACTTTTTGTGGTAATAAGCTAGTCTAACCATTTTTTCTCGATAAACTAAGTACTTAACACAATTTAAAATAATAAATCCATAAGTTGAAAATATATCAGTACAAGTCGAACATATTTATTTGAAAATTGCTCAGTGCATTATGTTCTTTTTTTCTAATAATGTTGGCATGAAAAAATCGTTTTAAGAACTAGTGCAAGTCTTCTATACATACTACAGCTGGATCTTTACAAATTAGGAATGTATTAAAATTGATTATCTCAAAATTAACTTTTTGGACTTATACTGCTCTTGGACTCACCGATTCATTCGTTTGTGGATATAGTTCCGCATAGGCACTACTTCCAGTATCCAGTACTACCTAATATTGGATGCATGTCTGCTTAGGTGAGAAGCTGTTTATTAAATATAAAGAGTAAATAGTTCTTACTTACATCAAGTAAAGGAATTAATGAAAAATTGGCCTTGGCTAGGATTTCAACCTGAAGCCTCCGAATCGCATGTTTGGTGTGATAAGGACTGTTCGAACAACCCGAACAGTCCTTGGTTGCTGTTCAGAATTGCTTGCTTGGTGGATGAATCTATCGATTGCACCAGATAAGACAAAATTGAACTATATTTGAACATGGGTTTTTGGTAGTGTAGTGGTGATCACACCAAACATGCGATTTGGAGCTCCAAAATTCAAGCCAAGCACAATTTTTCATTAAATCTTTTGCTTGATGTAAGTAATTGAGAGGATTATGGTAATAATGCAATTATCATCTATTTTTCCACAAATGATGTAAGAATAACATGAATTCTGGAAGTTTGGAAATTTGGAAACTACATCTCTATATTTTAATGAATTGATCAGATGAATTTTTTATTAGGTGCATCCTAAGAAAAGGTACCATTGGGATTTGGCGCCGTTTTTCCAGCACCCTGCAAATTTAGTCCTCTCTATTTTAAAAGCTACCTGCACGTCAAAATTTATTTTCACTATTTTAAAATTAACTATCGCCTAGAAAGATTTAGTTTCAAATCAATAATTTCGTTGATGTCTTAAATAGTACTAAATATTTTTTTGATATGCTTATGAAAATCCTAAACTTGATTAATATTCATAAATAAATAAAAATCAAAGAAGATCCTATTAAAAAATGGAACTAGGAACTAGAGTATGAGGAAATTTTTGAAACCAAAACATCCCACGTTGAGAAAGGTTTAATGTTCAATGAAAAGAAATCTTGGCAACAAATGTCACGGATGGGCGGTAGAGTAGTTAAGGAAATGGGGCTTAAAATTGTAATCAATCTGTTCTCAATGCATACATTTTATTGTAAAAAAAGTATTAAAAACCATATTTCCAAGTTAAAATAAATTTTGTAAAGATTTTTTGGGAATATTTTTGTATTTTTTATATTCACTTAATATAATAAATTTATATTTATTTAACATGTTACGAGAATTAAATAATTTAACTGTAAAATTATATTAATTATAAATTCAAGAAGCAATGAAAAAAATTTAACGTCAAACATAAATTTTCTTACGTGGCCAATTTAAGCGGCAGGTTTATCCTTTATCTCAAAAAAGGTGGAATTGTAGAATGTCCTCTGACGTCATCTTAACTAAGTTCAACCTGATCGAAATGCGTGCGTCGTCGCTTCCTGTTCCAAAGATGTGTACATATGTGTGGGCATTTCAAGATATTATCATCGAATTATGCTTCTTGGTTCTCTTCCTAGAATTTACAACCTTCCAAAGGAAGACTTAATTAAATAATATTAAAATTAAACAATTCGTTTAGTGCTCATTACTTCACGACGTTAAAAGCCTATTAAGATTAAATTTTAATGCTCGACAATTATGCAAGATTTTACTTTTATTTTAGAAAAATTGATAAATTTGCAAGGAAGAGCTTTTTAAACCAACGTTTCGTAAATTATAAGAATGTTGAAATGTTTCGATTATATAATTGTCCCGAATTACCTAAAAGGTCGGAGGAATTACTTCATCTCATCGCAACCCATGCACTCAATTACATGTAGCATTAAATAACATGGAGAATGGGAAGTGTTTGTTGCGAGTTGGTGCGAAATTGGGACGCTTCGCCGTCATGAAATTTCTGGTAATTAATTAAACCAAAGAAGATTATAATTATAATGTTTCAATTAATATAAAGATTTAATAGATTTCTATAAGACTTAAAAAAAAATGCTTTTTATGATTATCAATTCTTTTGTCAATTCGTTAATTGCTAAAATATAAATTAATTTAAAAAATATAAAAATTTGACATCTGTGCCTCCAATTGGCGTTATAAACTCAAGTAAATCCATTAATAAGGTCATTTTACTTATTAAAAGTTATTATTTAATCGCATTCTCCAATTATTTCTTCGTTAAACTTATACATAATATACAGGGTGTCTCTCAGATTTTGGTTTGTAATTAATTTCAGTTATATATTATTAAATCTTTTAATTTAAAAATGACTATTCAACTCACAAGTGACTATTTTTTGTTACAAGTAAAACGTCAAAAATATCAGCGATTATTTTGAGACGTTTATGTCAAATATCAATAAGTAAATAGTCCCTTAAATATTTACTCTTGTTCAAATTATAAGTCGAATATTTTTTATACATTTTACCACTCTCATGCCATTAGGGGTTAAAAATTCCCTTCCTACTACGCAGTCGAAGAATTAAACGTTACCCCAAATGACATTCGTGGTGATGACAGTGAAAAACATTCGACTCGTGATATTATACCGGGTGTCCACGAAACTAGGGCCACTCCTATAATGTTTTTATTTATGAAAATAAAAATTTGAAATTTTACTATATTATATGGTTTAAAAAGCGCATTTATTGAACTAAAAAAAATTCAATTTCACTTTCTTATTTTAAATGTAACACCCTATTTATTGTACTTATTATTAAGTTCTAAGTATGTTTGTGACAAAAAAAATTCTGAACTTCAAAAAAAATTTTTGCATTTTTTTGGTAATTTTTTTAATAACATCTATTAAAACTACTCTTAAACAATTTAAATAGGTAAAATAAATTGTAAATTATGAAATTCATTCGGCTGTTTCGTGAAATTAATATTTATAATTTTTAAAATGTTTTTTTTTGGAAATATGTATCTTTATTTTTTCAAATAGCATGATAGTGGGGCCATCCCCTATTCAGATTTTTTTCCGATTACAGTGATTCCCAAGATTTATGTATAATCCTTAAGTTTACTTACTTATTTATAAACACTTGTTGATAAATTGATAAAATAAAAAGATTTAAAAAAATTAGTAGACTTAAGGTTTATACCTATGTGCATGTTAGGTATCACTGTAATCGGAAAAAATCCTCTATTGAAATAGGGGGTGGCCCCAGTATCATGCCATTTGAAAAAGTAAAGATATTTGCAAAAAAACGAGCAAAAAACACATTTTAAAAATTAGGTATAAATATTAATTTCTCAAAAACGGCCGAATGAATTTCATAATTTACAGTTTATTTTACCTACTTAAATTATTTAAAAGTAGTTTTAATAGATTAATACCCAGATTCTGGTCAAATCATTTAAATTTAAAGGTCTTTAAATTTAAATTTGTTATATGGGTTGTAATGGACAATTTCCATGGTTGCCATATTTGTTTCTGATTAAAGGCCTTTAGTTTTGACCAAAATCTGCCTATTAAAGCCACTTTTCTCTTATATGTCACATTCTATGAGAATTAGATAAGAGCAACATTTATGTGTAAATTTGTTTCAAGAATACTATTTGGAAAAACAAATCTTAAAAAAACGTATTGCTTAAAAAATTTTCTTTGTCTTTAATACCAATGTAAATTAAATACGGCACAAAATTTAGATGCTCTACTAGGGTCTGTTTTGAGATAAATGACTAAAACCTGTGTTCAATATTTTGATGTCCTCACTAACAAGTAAGTTTTATCCCAAATATTATGATACACCCTGTATATGTTATCATCCTTCAAGACGAACAAAGAAGTAGTTTTTTCCTAAACTCAAGAATAAGAACACTACTCAGGAGTAATTACTGCAGCTTTGCTTTTCATAAATACTGTAAACAATTTTGTTGAAGTTCCAAGAAAAAAAATCCATTTTTTTAATGTTGCCAAAATTACGATATACTACCAATTTAAAATTGAGTTTTAAATAAAAAATACAATAACCTAATTGTATCCTTAATGAATCAAGCTCTAAAGTAATAGGACATATTTTTTGAAGGATAAAAATTATGAAAGTCATTCACTTTGCTGTAAATGAGCATTCCTAAGGTTTATAATAATTGAAATTTTTTCGAACTAAATCTCATCATGTTTAAACTTGAATAAGTGTCGTAATGTCGTTGTGAAACCTGCAAGCCAAACAAAAATCAAGAGTCGATCAAAGATGCAGCTGTTGGCAGGAAGTCTCCTGTTACACATGCGGAGACTGTTTATATTACATATTTTTATTTTTTGTCTCCTTTTTTTCCCTAAGATGTTTAAGCTGTAAGGCTTTAATGAGATGTTTTCGAGCGCTACTCTTTGTTTATAAGCATAGTATTATAATAACGTAGGTTATATATTTAGAAATAAAGCGATACCTTCTTTGTTCTTAATAAGGAACATGAATAATTTAGAAAGTTTAAGAGTATGAAACATATACGAAAAAATCAGTTAATGCAATATACTTAATAGTTTTTATTTTTAAATAATGTTATAAGTTTATAAACTTAAAAGATATTAAAATAGTAATCAGTTTATTTAGTAGCAAGGATGTGTCCTGAAACGTGCCTAAAAATTTTGCGAATCAAATAACATAACGCCGGTTACTCAGTCCAACAAATGACTACAGTAGTTTTAGAGTAGATATTATTTAGGATGATGACCTTTAAGAGATTTATTTAAAATATTTTATTTTTGTAAATCTTAATTTAATATTTTTTTTTTATTTTTTCACACTTAGTGGTCTAAGCACAAATGCATTCCACGAATCTTGATTCAGCTAAAAGAATAAATAACTGCCCAAATACCTGAACAATTTTTAACATATTAGATCATCTGTTGGTAGCTCGGTTGCATAAAATAAAGTAGGTGCTTTTCAAATTATAAATGTTTATTAAAAATTATAAATATTTATTTAAACATTGTGCACCTATTTCCATGAGAGAGAGAAAGAGAGAGAACTAATCAACATAAAAATAGGTGTCCGTAAAAGTTAAAAGTAACAATTTCTAAAATTCATATTTTTCTCATAATTTTAATTTAGGAACTTAAACGACCGCGATACTTGTACAACTTAGTCTTACTTAAATTCTGATAATTTTAAAATAAAAGTATTTTCATCTGCTGAGTGGTGCAAAGCTTGGAAAGAACAGCCTCTCCAAAAATTTCAAGAGTTTTTTTTTACTTTTTTGTGTTAAAAATTAGCTACATATGCAAACGGCATAGCAAAAATATCATCCTTAAAAAGAGTTATTATTCAAGGAATACATAAATTGGTATACTATTTGTCAATTAATTATACCGCCCAATATCATTCTCTTATAGGAAATATATGTTCGGTTTGTTATATGGGTTCTAATGGACGGTTTCCATAGTTACCTCATAGATACGTTTCGTAAGAGCTTCCGGATTTGCAGAGAATCGACACATTAATCTGAAAAAAGTATTTTGAAAGATTTTCTTGAACCCCGAGTACCAATTTTAATGCTCCAACAGTAGTCAACAATCATGTTTATATACCAGCGTTCCACTGTTCTATAGTGCGAAGACTTGGTGGAATCGTTCACCCTATTTCTCGTGGAAATGGTCAAGATTTTCAGGTCTAAAGGATAATGTAGGAAATGATGTTTAATCTTCATATTACATTCAACCTTTTTTATTTCCCAAAAAGTTTTTCACAATCCCAAAAAATGTCTTCCACGCATATTTCCCAACTTCTGTCATAGAACTGACAAATTTGGGTTATTTATTAACTTCCTGATCAAAATGTTCTTTACTTAATAAATTCGAAAATTTTCTACAAATATACCTATAGGAAGCATTCAACTTCTTTGTTCAAAGTTTTTACATATTTTTTGATTAATCCTAGTTTGAAGTGTAGAGGAGGTACCTAGTATTATACGGTATTATATTTGGGCACAAGTTCTGCATGATTAATGAATAACATTTAGACTCCCTAGAACAAAATCATTCCTTAGAGTAGAGGCCAGTTTTTCTTTGTCCAATACTGAGCTTTTGCTCTACTGTCCCATAAGCAGAGAAAACAGGGATTTTTGGCCCAATAAAAAATTTAACATTTCAGATCAACACAAATAACCCACTTACGTTCGTTATACTTTATTTTATTAATAACTAAGGATATTTGTATGTAAAAGTACATATTTCAGACTCCTTTTTGACGAGTCTATAAATTCCCATTCGTTTGAGTCGTACCCATTGTAGTCACAAGCCCATTATTAGAGCCATTAGATCAGAAATATTATTACAACATACAAAATCATCCTATTCAGAGAAGAATCCTAGTGCGGTTATACTTTCTTTGGTTATAAGATTTCTTTCTTTCAACCGAGATGGAAATAGTGCTCTTATGCCCGTTTTCACCAATGATTCTTAAAATTTAGGCATTGCTTATAGCACTAGTTGCTAGGTATTTTATATCATATAATAAAAAATATCTATCAACTAGCACTATAAGCAATGCCTAAGTTTTAAGAATCGATGGTGTAAACGGGCATTACAGTTTTAGACAATCTAAGGTCCATGGTCTCTGTAATCAAGTTTATTTTGATTAAATGGCCTAGGAACTCCGAGATCACTTTCCAGATTGTCGTCGTCGTCGCCCTCACAATCAAAATGACTTGCTTTTCTAACTCACTTTTCTGACTTGTTGATGATCATGGATCAGCTAAACATGGAACAGGTCTAGTGACAGATGACAAGTTTAGATAAATCTAATTTGAACAGTTTTTGAGGTTTATTCCATTAATAGCGGTTTCTGCTTATTGCACTAGTACGCAACAGTGCTGCACTGAGTCGGTGCGTCGTTTTCCGCTTGCTTCTTCGGTACGAACTTTTCCAGTGCTGCTATTTACTGCTTACACCTAAATTGCACTCAGTGCAACCGAGTGCAACTTTATGGGCATCGTCTCGGTTAGTCGGTGCATCAGTTCCAGTGCAAATATGGCATGAGTGTTTCAAGAGTTTAGATTAGGTTACGTAATGTTTGCAATTCTATCGTTAGGAGAACTTACTAAAATTGCACTGAGTGGAGCTTTCGTTTTCGGCTTCGAGTGAATTCCTCGGCAATCCGTAAGAGTGCAAGGCGTCACATGTTGCACTCGGTGCGCACTTGCACTGTTGAAGCAGAAAACGCTATACAATTCACCACACAAAATAACTTAGTCCACGTTATAAGCCGAACACGTTTTTAAGAACCAGTGCTGAGTTTATCATAACCTAACCTGTGACAAAGTCTAAATAAAATGAATTCACGAATATAGACGGCCCAAGGAATATTATTCATCAAATTCAAGAACTATATCCATGAAACTTTTAATTTTTGGGACATTTTTTAATTTGGCTTGGTGGAGTTGGTGGCACTATAGCTGCGCTGGATGATAAACTGGGGCAATGCAAGTGCGCACCGAGTGCAGTTAACCCGAAAACGCTATAAGACTTATGTGATGATTTGATGGTTCACCCCAAATTATTGGAGATTGCTACTTAAAGGACATTAGAGCCCGATAAACGCAAAAATTCAACACGGATTTTATACACATCAAAATTAGAACCATGAATTATGTTTATAATGGGAACTCAAAGTAGTCAATGTAGGTCCATTTTGTGAACTCTGATATATTCAAACGGTTTTATTTGAACATATATTCACAATAAATAAATCAAAAACTATTCGGATTAATTGTATATTCTAGCTTTTGCTCGCCCTCTCGCGCCAAAGAAGTGAACCTATCAGAGAGGTACTCCACGCCTTTAAACCGCTTGTTACATACGCCCAAGCGTATTTCCTGTGTTTTAACCCAAATTAACTTAAGAGTTTTTGTGAAAATAATTGATAGTTGTCATGCAACATAAAAAAGGTTGATTCTGTTGTGTTGTGTTATTCGTTATTTATTAAACTTTTTTGCCGTTTTCCTCTCGATTTCCAACTTTCTGAGGATGAACATATTTTCGCTATTCTAAAGTTGGTACATAATATCGCTCATTAAATACAAGGCCGTCCTAACACAAAAAAGGTACTTTGCAGTTTTTAACCATAAACTGTAGAATTTTTTAATATTTCTTAAATATGATATGGCGGTTTTGTATTTAAAGAGGGATATGTGATTTTTTGGGGGTCTTTATTCTTTATGCGTTATGAAAGTCCTCAATGACGAAAATTCTGTTTTTGAGGATATTTCTCCAAACTTGTTTAATAAATTTCCAAATGAATATTGCTTCTTTAAAACCTATATTTCTCCTGTTCTTTTGGTGAGTAGTTCTTCGATGACATCATCTCATCCTTTCATCTATCATTTCAATTTCTTAGATCGTTTCTCCTTGATTTTGGAAAACGTTATTTATCCAAATCTATAGATCAATTTCATTACGAGAGCAAATGAGAAAAAAAAATGGCCAAATTTGCTGATTGGAAATAAAAAACGAGTAATTCTCGATTTTACCAAAACAATTATGCAAGCATAGTTAGAATTTGGACTAAGCTAGCTAACGCTAAGGGTAAAAACATGGTGCAGCACTGACTCAGGCACCGGGTCAAGCATTAAAACCAAACACATTGTTTCTTATACGCGTGAACATGGTGCAGGAGTCGGTGTTTGAGTCAGGAGTCGGTGCTGCACCATGTTCACGCGTATAAAAAACAATGTGAATGTTTTTAATGCTTGAGTCGGTGCTGCACCACGTTTTTACCCTATAAAATCATAGAAAACCTCAACTTTCAACTTACTTTTAGATTACAAATTATTTCAAAATATAACTTTTAAAAACGTAGGTTTTCATTTAGAGAATGTCACACTTCTAGAACCGTTATGGAAAATCCCTAGCCTTGAATGCTTTTGCTGCACCCCGGATAGATATTTAAATTACCTTGATGTGGAAATATCATACAGATAAATCGATATTAAAGTTTTTTTGGTTAAACAAACATATAAAATAAATTCGAAAATCCACGTCACTCAATAGTGGGTCTTATACTTTTGGTGAGTAAAAGCGAGATAAAAAAGCTAACTTGTTCGTGACATGGACTATAGCTGCTTTCATGTAGGTTAACTCTATTTTCAATATTTTTTTACATTTTCTTAACGGAAGTACGAATATAGAGATTACCTGTCTAAGTGTCTAATAAGATTAATAAATGTTTGTTACAAGAATTCAAATCATTTACGGAAAGTGCTTGTAATTTATACACCGCCTACCTATTTCGCAACCCACGAAAGTCAATTGTTTGAGCTTTGAATAAACGTTAAGGTTGTGACCAATAAACTTCAATTAGAGTTCAAAATTGCAAGTTGGATAAAATCGAACGTCATAAAGATCTACTTTCCGGAAATGCATGTCTTTAGCCAACAATCCTATACACTTTGAGAAGAATTAAAATTTATGATCTTCATAAATGTTAATGGTTAAGTCGAGTTGAAAATAATGCTGTTATAGCATCTAAGACTTAAGTTAGATCCCGGAACTCACGAGCCATGCTTAATGCAAGTTAATATGATAATAAACCAAGAAAACAAAATTAAATATTTACAAAAAATGGAATTCATTTAAGGAACTTGAAATTATAATATTTTAATAATTATAATTATAATATTTTAAAAGATGAACGTTTTAAACAAATTATAAGTTACATAAGATGACGAAGATCGGATGTCAGTTAACGGAAAATGAAGCCCGCAGCTATAAAGTATTGCTTCCTGTTACCTCAGGAGGGCCATACCCAGTCACATCACCATCTTGAAATGTAACCAATCTTATAAAACACGAGGAATGAAATAATTTTAACGGAACATATCAAGCAGGATATTCCTAATTTTAATTTTATTGGATTATAAATCACATCGGAAATACTGGATTTCCTTCTTTACATATTATAAATTAACACATTTTTCGTCGTCACATAATTTAAATTCTCTAAAATGCAGGTCAACGAAAATAAATACCAATTACGTTTGGAAGAGAATTGCGCTCCGAAAATATCTTTTTAGTGCCAATGAACTTTTCGGTATCGTCGTATTTAAAGCCCATTGTGTTTATTTAAGATATCTTTAAAATGTCATTTGAGGTTTTATAATGAAGTAACTTAATTTTTGTCATTACCTTTCAGCAATTTATTACTTCATAAAAGCCGCTCATGTGTGTATAAATAACATGTATTTTATTAAATATTATTAAAGTACCATTAAATCAATTATGCCATTTTATTATGTTTGGAGGTAAATTTATACCTGAAAGGTAAAATTCTGCTGCATGTGTTTAGGCTTGTATAAGCTGCATTGAGTAAGTTATAAATATAAGTTGCGCTTGAGAGAAAGTTTTTGCCAAAATTGACCTAATAGCACCGATATTCTTCACCGCCTACAGAGAAGATGGTTCTGAATTGTGCAACTTCTCAGTAATTATTATTCAACATGAATTTTAATTATCATGTAATATTTACAACTTTTTGTAATTAGGCTCAACACACAATTACGGAATTATAATCTAATCTTTCATAGTCAAGTTATTATTTCACCTTATCCAAAATTTAATAAAACTCATTTCGTTTTACGATTTAAGAAATAGTTAAAGGTTAATATTGTACAACTGATTTTTTAATATTTATTATTAAAATTTATGAAACATTTTCATTGCAAGTTCAATACTTTTTTGGCCTAGGCAGTAAAGTATGATTTCGGTTTAAATTATCGCATTTATATGATATTGATTACTAAATTCATGTTTCAACACTTAAAGGCATTATATTTTTTTTTACCTTATCTTCAAGAAATCTGAGACTAGATTGTGGAAACATACCACCCGTGGTGTGCACCCCCTGGAAAGTATCACGGAAATTAAAATCTTGTGTAACCTTTCTCACTTGTCTTGATCATATAGACTTTGGATAAATTAGGTATAAAACAAAAAGCATCTTTAATTAAATAATTTAGTATTACAGAAAATGTATTACATTATAAATATTGATTTAAAACCAAAATAGATAACTTAATTTTTTTCAACAAGTATCATATCATAAATACTTAATGAAAGAAATCTGAATCTCATTAATTTATTTTAGAACAGTGTTTGTGTGAGTTGTTATGCTAGTTATTAGAAAAAATACCACCCGGAGCTTCGCCCCCCTGGAAAGTACTCACGGAAAGAAGAACAACACGTGTGCAACCTGCCATACTTGTCACAAACATAAAAACTGGGAAGACATTTTTAAGTTAAAAAAAAAACAAAGTTTTAGATCCAAATAATGATCTCTTAGGTTAAAATACTTTGAACAAAAACTAAGATTGTTTAATATTTTTTTGAATAATAAAAGTATTTTAATAATTAATAAATTACAGATTTAAAAGATAGTACACCCCAAAATTTTTCTAAAAATGCTGGTGCAGTATTTTATGACACATGGTAAAATCTAAATTTAGCTCTAATATAGCTGATTAAAACATAAAATACAACCTTAAATTATTAAATTGAGTTTGGACAAAGAATGCATTAAAAGACGGCGTGCGGGCACTTGAAAAGTGGCTGGTAAACAGGAAGAGTTCAGAGCGGATGTTCATTGCTGCTATTTAATTTCCGGAAGAGGAAAATGAATACAAGCTCCAACAGCAGCAAGGTCTCACATGTACGTCGGATACGAAAAGTGCAAGGCTTAATATAATGAAACCAATTTAAAAGAAAAAACTTTCATTAGATGAAACTTTTTAAGATTGTGCAGATGTTTGTGGGCAGAAGGCAAAAGTCAGAATAACTGTTCAAACGCGTATTAAACTTAACGAAGCAATCGTGGGTTAAATAAGCGATGACGTAATTCATTTACTACATTTATAAACTTATATCCGGGTATTTCATTTCATGTAATTGATTCTGGAAGTTGCTTAGGTTACAAAGATAATTTGTAGATAATCCAATTATTTTAGAAAAAACGAACTATTTGTACTTCTAAGGTTTTGAGCAAATAGTTGTATTTATTATTATTTAAACTTCTTTGTTAAGAAGTACGTTAAAACTTCTTGGAGAAGTTTTGGGTGAATATCATTCCCACGATCAACAAAAGAGAACGTCTTAGAAAACGACACATTGCGTCTTCAGCAGCCGCCCATCCAAACCAGTCTGGAATTTATTGTGTCAAGACATGGGGATGTTACGAATGATTAAAAACGGACCGATGCACCGATTTATATACACCCCCTTTTGTCAAAACACCCACCCCAAAAATAATTCCTTGACATATAGCTATACATACCTATAAAGGTTTATAGAAACCTTAATAATAATATATTTATTTATTTTACTACAACCAATTACTCATCCTTTTAATTAAAATTTTGACAAACTATTAAAAATAATAATAAATCGAATTATGTTCCTTTAGATCCCGGAAGGTTAAAAGGATGTTCTGGGGATCCATGATACAATAAGGGTTTCCAAAAATATTCTTGAAAATTTTTATGTTATTTTCCATACCCTATGTATACAGAGTGTTTCATATTTATGCTTCAAAACTTCTGATGGTGATTCCTTAGATAAAGATAACAAAAAAAATTCCGATCAATATTTGTCCGATTTCCCTTTCTAAGGAGTTTACAGGTGTTGGCAAAAAGAGGTTATTGGTTTGTTATTTGCAATTGTTCCAAGTAAAGCATTTAAATTTTGGACATGACCTAATAATCACTTTGATTTTTAAGATTTTTTGCTAGATTATATGTGTTGACATCTTTGGTGTTAATTCTCCAATAGTACATTTTTATAAGATTTTTTTTAAATAGTCTTGTTTCCTATGTAATTTTGCATAAGAGCAACTTTTTTGTGTAAATTTGATTCAGATGTTATGAAAATATAATACTAAAAAACTAAAAACCATAGTTTTTATCACCAATAGTGTCTTAAAATATCACTTACAACCAGGGAAAAAATCTCAATAAACCATGGAAGTGAATGAAGTGAATGAAGTGTAAGTTTGGTGAATTTAAACGAATTAATTAGAACCATTTTGAAATAAATTACCAAAAGCTTCTCTTTTGCTAACACCCTTAAATAGCTCCCTTGGGAAGAGAAATCTGACACGTGTTTATAGGAAATTTTTTCTTATCTTGATGCAAGTAACTAAGGCCAGAAATTTTGTAAGATAAATATGAAACACCCTGTATAAAGAAAGTAAAAAAATAAATTTATATCTATTTTTCCAACCATTTATAGACAGATTCTGGTCGAAATTAAAGGTCGTTAATTAGAAACATTAAAGGTAACCGTGGAAATTGTCCATTACAACCCATATAACAAATTAAAATTTAAAGGCCTTTAAACTTAAATGATCTGACCAGAATCTTGGTATTAACCTCATAGATGATTTAATGTAAATTTTTATTATTTCCTTTTATAATTATTGGCTCTTTTTATTATCTAGAAAGCGTCTGGTGGAGTTTTTAAAGCTGGATATGGTGGGGATATTTTTGTAAAATCACCTTATAGGTGATTGACTCAATCCGCATTTTTTAACGAAAAAAACGCGTTGGATGGAATTCAGTTTTAGGATTCAATTCAATATTCAATAAATCAATTGGACTTCGCAATTACGATTGAATAAAAATTACTAATGAAATAAACGCGATTTACAAACATACAAATTATTGCAAAAGAGCATTTAGTAGGATCCAGGTAGCACATTAAGGAATCGACCAATCGTAATAAAAATTCACAATATTTTTCGAAAACTATCTTCTACATATCGGTGGAACCTAATTTCTCGCTCGTTGAATAATATACTATTCCCAAGGCATGTGTTAATTTTCATTACATGTGGTCAAGTTATCAATGTTCTACCTGGATCCCACAAAATTATATTTTGCAATGATTTGTATGAATACCAGACAGAAAGACGCGATTGGTAAAATTACTCTTAACTAAATTTACTAGAAAATTTCTACACAGTTTTGAAAACATATTGATTACGGTAAGGTTGGCTCTGATTTTCTTTCTAAATAAAAAATAAATCTTCCAATCCGGAGTAATAGCTTCTTCATCTACTAATGAAAACGCAATTGGTAAAGTACTAGATTTTCGTAGAGTAGGGTAGAATTACACTAATTGCAATAAACGACTCTTTTTCACAACATATTTAAAAATGCGTGTGAACTATTCTACCAAATTTGGTATTTTTTAACTTAAAGTGTACATGTCTTGGTTAAAAAACTATTAATCAAAATCTTTTGTATTGTCTTGATTTGTGAAACATTTTTTCCCTTAAGAATTTGTCAAGATGTTTAAAAATATGATAATCAATAGGTAAAAGATCTGGCGAATATGGCAGTTGCACTGGAGTTTCAAACTCCAATTTGTTAGATTTTTGCGACGTTGGTTGTGCCTTGTGCTGGAGAACGGACAAAAAATAGGACCTTTTTTTACCAATGCCTGGTACTTGCGCTGAAGTTTCAGATGCATTTCGTCTATTTGCTGATAGTATTTTTCTGCTGAGATGGCTTCGCCCAATTTGAGGAAGCAGTGATGGATTAGACCCACTGCATACCCCTAAACTGTCAGCACAATAAAATCAGGAATTGTATCAGAAATTCGTTAAGAGACACAATAATGTTTTTTGCTGCAGTTTGGGCTTTATTGTGGTTAATAATTGAGCCTATCATTTTCGATTCGATTTCGATCAAGAAACGACTCATTACGATTGCGGAAAAGATGTGCAGTCGACAGCTCCATACGTCGATTTGCTACGTTTTCGTTCAAATCGTGAGGCACTCATTGGTCTAGTTTCTTGGCCGTTTCAATATTTAGGAATAGTATATTAAATATAAAAAACGAGTTTCATAAGTCGCATATTGTAGTACGCGTTCAATTTAATGAACAAGTGCTACTATCGACTTATGAAACGAGTTTTTTATACTATTTTTTCTATTTTGCGCCTTTTTATCTATTTAAAATAAAATATTATAGTTTTCAATTTTAGTAACTTTTCTGGTAGTTAGCAACTCTAATGTCAGATTTGTCAAATCATCAAATAACCTGTAAATCGCTTGGCAACTGCCACTTTAAAATCAATAAACCTCAGTGCTACCAACTTCGAAAAATAAAATTTACTACTCAGTAACGCACCGATAGCAGTGCGGTACTGGCTAGTAACGCACTGCTGTCAGTGTGTTACTAGCGACTAGTAACGCACCAAAATAGAAAAATGATATGTATGATACTCTCAGTTCTGGACTGGAACTTTCGGCGCAAACTCTTGAACAGGGTTCTTAACAACCTCCCGTGGTCTACCACTAGGTTCTTCATCTTCAAGACTATAATTTCCATTACGAAACCTTTTGATTCAGCATAGCAGAGTGTGTTCGTTTTATACTGACCCACCGGAGTGCGGTACATGTTCCGCACAATGTTCGGTCTGATGTAGCTTGTATTGGAAGCATGAACAAATGTGCGCGAACATGTGGAAACATTGTGCCACAATTTTTAATTCGGCACTCGGTGGATACATCAGCCCGTGTTCGCACACTCTGTTCACGCACTCAAATTTTGTTTACGCTCTGTGACCAAAAAAGTTTAGTGTTCGTCGGTCGTTTAGCGAACTTCCACCTCCCACCTCTTTAATAAAATTCTACCGACGAATACTAAATTTTTTTGGTCGCAGAGCATAAAAAAATTTTCGTGATAAACTAGCTATGGTGGCAAAATTTGTTCCTATTTGAGCTTTTCCGAAGATGGTGGACACTACCTTAAATGACTGTGCTGGGCATTTTTGCCAAACATAAGTGCGGCACATGTTCTGCACAGTGCCGCACAAAGTTCACAACAGTGTTCCGTCTGGTGTAGCGGGTTTTGGAAGCATGAACAAACTGTTCGCGCACTCCAAGAAAATCTGCGCGAACATGTGGAAACATATGTGCTGCACTTTTAAACTTGATGGATACACCAGCTGTGTGCGCGCACTTTGTTATGTTTACGATCTGCGACCGAAAACATTTGGTGTTCGTTGGTAGAAGACGCATTGTAAAATCATTTTATTTGATTGGAGTGGTCCACTGAAAAGATTATAAATTTTATTAAAAAGGTTCGGCCAACAATATGTGATACATCCCATGTTGATTATAAAAACAAAAATATCAAACATGACAAGAATCTTGAGTTGGTCGCTTTTTAAATTTAATTTCTTATCATTGATGAATCAAATAACATCCCTAGAACCCTGCTTGAAACAGATATAATTGAAGTCCGTGATGAACTAGCTATGGTGGTAAAATTTGTTCGTGTTTTAGTTTTTAAATGCAAGAGCTGAAACATGTACAATGTTGAGAACAAATTGTTGCGCCCTATTCACAACAAAGTTTCTTGTTTCAGAAGTTGGTGGATCAGTACCTTAAGACTGGGGAATTGTGAAAAAGAGAGGGAAACACAGCAACCGTTTGTTATTTTAATATTTTTACATAGAAATCATAAAAAATAATAAATAAAAACTATCTGACCCTAATAATTATAAGTAGTACTTTAAGTTTAACCTAATTTTTCTTCTAAATAAAATTCTGGGAAAGCGTAGAAGTGAAAATACGATGAAATGTGGAAAAAAATGTGCAAGTTCCACTTGTACTCTCTTCCAGGGGCACATATTTAAAAAAATATGCTGGAACCCAAAGAGTTATTTATAAGGAAGGGGATCATGTAAATTTTATTTAGTTTTGTTAATGGTTACTATGCAAAAAAATAAAATAACACATGGTTGCTATACTTCTCTCTCTTTCTCACAATTTCCCCATCTTAAACGATTGTGCTGAACATTCTCGGCGAACATAAGTGCGGAAAAAAAGTGCGTGAACACCGAGTGCGGCACATTTTTTTGGTGGAACAGCACCTTAAGGTACTGATCCACACTGTTCGTGCTCTCAAATTTTGTTTACGCTCTGCGACCGAAAGCATTTACGCCCGGTTTCTCCACCATATCTTGAGACCAAACTAAATCTTAAGCTGCGTATCAGACCCACGAGGTATTAGAAACAGCCAATTAGAAGAGGACTGGGTGCGTAGCATCTGTTTTGAGGCTGAGCTTGGTGAAGTTGCGTCTAAAGATATGTTGGAGAAACCGTGCGTTAATGTTCGTTGGTAGAAGCCACATTGTGGAAGTATTTATTTAAACTAACATGGAGTGGTCCAATGAAAAGATTATAGATTTTCTTAAAGAGGAGGAAGTTTGGATAGCAAAATGGGAAATCTTGAACTATTTTTGATTATAAAATCAGGATCGTGGTTTTAACTTTTAACTGTTTTTCGTTTAAAATGACACAAGCCAAAGCACAAAGCAGAACGTCCTCATCGATTAACATGGTGATATAAACTAGCTATGAAGGTAAAATTTGTTCCTGTTTTAGTTTTTAAATGCAAGATCTGAAACATGCACAATGTTACGCACTGATCACAACAAAGTTCCTTGTTCCCTAAGTTGGTGGAGACAACTTAAAATGACTATGCTGAACCTTCTTGGCGAACATAAGTGCGGCACAACTTTTTGGTGGATCAGCACCTTTAATATCGCGAGCTGTCGCCGCTACATCCTGGCATAGTTTGAACTAGATCAAGAAAATTGACCAATTTTGCATTTTTAGTGTTTTATTTAACACTTAAAAAATTGTCGAAAATAAAGTGGACCAAGAGTTGGCCTTTAAAATGACATGATTTCATAGTCACATAACCCAAATGTACTTAGTTCTACTAAAATGTCAAAAACTAAAATAACTTTCTTTAAGGCGATAGTCGGTAAATTTGATCGCTAGATTTTGAAATTCGCTTGATATTTTCGGTTTTGGACTAATTTTTTTTTCAGTGGAGCTTTTTTAAAATTTATTTTTTTGGTATATAGAAATATCTTGTGGCTACCAATTTCTTCATTTTTTGGTTTTGTAAGTCAAATCTCTTTATAAAAAACCTTCGCTTAGCGGCGTTTATAATACAGATTTAAAACTGTTTGAAATAATTATTAGTTTCTCTTTACGAAGTTACAGAGCCTACAAAAAATATTTAAATGGTGGGTTTCGCTGTTTCGTGTAAAAATTTTTTTAAGAAGGAAGTGTCTGTTGCTTCAGTGGTTGAGTGCAAGTTAAAGTACATTTTAATTGTTTTTAGAATTTAGCATTCAAATATTTTGCCTTTTATGGTCGGTTGTCGGTTCATAAAATCTACCGGGCGTACACTGCTTCCTAATTCATTATTTTAATTAAATCACTTCCTTGGGAATGTACAATTTTAAGAAGAAAAATTTATTGTATTGCAAGTAGTATTCAAGCTTCGTTTTTTTTAACTTTTTTAAGTACACATAAAAATACAGTGTTTATCAAATTTTTCATGTATTTGTGTTTTTATAATACATATTATGATAATAAATCAATTATTGGTCAAAAATTTAAACACATATTTATAGGAGTATAAAATAAGATAAATTACTTAAATTTTTGGCAAATGGAGCAGGATCAGAAAAGACAAAGACATGATTTTTTTTAAAGATCCTTCGCGATATTTGAAAATTTCAAAAAATATAATTGTAAACATCACGATCACTAACAATAGAAGCAATCAAAATTATTTATTTACAAGACTTTTTAAAGTCAAATAATACAAATAAATATAAGGAATCAATGAAACGCATATTTCTTTTGCTTAGAAGTTTTATAATAAGATATAAAAAGGAGTTTTGTTTTTCGTTTATTATTTTAAGTTTCTTGTTAATGCACCGAAAATTGAGATTTTTTTTTGCTTAAAAAGTCGCGCACATGCTCCACGGAACGTTGTTTGCAAGCAATCGTTAAACAAGAGTAAAATAATTTAAAAAATATTTGGATAGAAATTCTGATGTTGTTAGCATATTTTAAAGAAGTAAACTTGACAACATTGTTTTCAAAGTAGACTTTGAAGATACCTCTTATAATAATTAATTCAAATTTTTGGTAAGTTATGATTACAATCAAATAAAGGTGATAAAGTTTAAATTAATATGACATTTTTTAAAAGTGTAAGAATAAATTAGTCAAAATATGGACCATTTTATTATCAGTAATTTTTATTTAAAATAAATAAAAAAATTAAAATTTTCAGTAGAAGTAATGTTCCAAGAAACGAATAAATTGTAATATTTTTACATTGTTGCCATATGTCATTTTTGTCAATTTTATGATAAATTATAAATTTTAAAATGCAAATATCTTTACGTTCTCGACATAAATTAATATTTTTTTGTTGAGAAATGCAATAACAACACAATTATCTTTATGTTTTGTACTATAAAGAGCAAATATAACTAAAAATGTACAAATAAATTTTTTAACTTTGAGTACTCATATCTTGAATAATCTGCTAGAAGGATTTTTCTGAATATTTTTCCCTTGTCTAACGAGTGCTTCTTAATAAGGTAGCGTGGGGCGTGTTTCCGAGTTTTTAAGTACCCTGTATAAACTCCAATCACACTTTATATGGTATACAAGGTGTCCCAAAAAAGTGATCAGAAGAAATTCGTAGAAAGTAGACGAGATTTCATCGACTCAATATAGTCAAGATCGGAATGGCACAGTATTTTTGTCGGGCATTTGAATTTTGTTCCCACTGAAAATATCGATAATTCACAATTCCAAAACCACTGTCCTATCTGATAACTTTTTACTTGACCTGCTACGTGAAATCACTCGCGCATTTTTCTTACCATCACTGCTCCTGAAGTAAAAGAAATACTTTTAATACGAAAATGTTAAGGAAATGGTATATATGTATATTTTTTGAAAGAATTATATTTTTCCAATAAAATAAGTTTTTATGATAATCTTATAATTTTAAGCCAATATTTCGTTAAATAGCTTTACAATTTATCTCATTTAAATGCACTGAATGGTTTATGAACTACAACACAATTTTGATTTATCGACATTTTCTACGGGAACAAAATTTAAATGTCCGGCAAAAATACTGGGCTGTTCTGATCCTGACTGTTGGGTTTTTTTTCGATGAAAATTCGTCTACTTTCTACGATTTTATTCTTATAACTTTTATTTTGGACACCCTGTATGCACCATGTACCATATCATATCGTTGAATTTTATTTTATTCCCAACTATTCCATTTTTATTATTTTTGAAACGATACCTACTTTGATTTTATTAATATCTAAAATAAATTTTCATAAAATATTTTTTCTAGCTAAAATAGTAGGAAATATAGTTTACCATGGCATAACACCAGCATAATAGTTCTTTATTTTTTTGGAACCTTTTTATAAAATGTTTACTTCTTTTCTGAAAATGAAGTCACGATAGATTCTTATCTGTTTTCATAGGAAAGGCCCTTTAAAATCATTGCTGTTTCCTTCCCATTTTTATTATTTGATGTTGCCTGCGGTGAAGACCGCTCTCGAACCACCTTTTGTTGTCCGAAAAAAATGTTCTGCCTTTATGGAACTATGCGCCAGTGATTTTTGTTTCATTTATTCTTAGGTACTTACCTGCACTTGAGAACCATTTGTATGAAATGTTAGTGTCGTTTTGCGATCCATTCAAGCTCTTATTGTAAATTCGGAAACGCACCTAAACTCAACAACCATCGCCCACCTTCTAGGCCGGTTAGATACAAAAACCGAAGGTGTAAAATTAAAGAAAATAAATTTATGGCTTCTTTTGTAAAAGAATAAATGAAATGCAAAATGCAATGAAAAATTGGTGTCGCGTAACGTTTTGTAACAGTAAAGCACAGGAAGGAAATTAAGTGTAAAATTTATTGTACATACGCGTAACCTAAAAATCATTAGAACATGTAATTAACTGTTTGCTTAAATGTTAAAATGCACCATCTTCAGCTCTGTATAACAGGTGTGGATGCTGTAAACTATTTAAGCATCTTTTTTTGTTCAACTTCTCCTATTCTGTCACCCTCCACTCACACAAGTTGAACACATGTGCGCCCCAAATTTATCAAACATCCCTTTAACATAAACGAAGGGGACTTGTAGTTTCGGTCAGTGATACCTGCCACATAGTAAACTGTGTACCAAAGGTCTATCATGATAATCAATGCACTTTAATATATTTTAATTCTGAAAAATATTCATAAATATTAGAAAAATAGAAATTGCTAATAAAATACTTATGAACAGACTTAACTATCTTTGAAAGAATACTTTGTTTCCCTTTTCTGGTACTAATAGGAAACAAATTTTTTTTCAAATTATTTAATTTAGGTTTCCGTATTTTTTTGACATGCATATTTAATTTTTGTTATTATCGATATTAACGTTTAGTTTCTAAAATTGAGAGTTCAATTTTCTAATAGTCAAGTTGGCAACACCGGATGGTGGTTTTTATAATCTCTCCGGAAGAGATCGCCCTTGATTTCACCCTCAACACCATTTCACACACTAATACATTAGACCACCCCACCTTTAGGTCGCATAATTTAGATTGATTTTCTGTGAAATGAATGCAACATTTTTTCGGCAGCTTAATAAAATAAAAGAATATAATGGTTTTCTAAAATATCTTGCTGTGTTTACAGAAGAACGATAATCGAATGTTATTAACCTAATTGTAAAAATATTGATAATAAAACCGGAAGTAAATAAAACTTATTATGGTTACTTTGGAACTATTTCAAGAAACTGATAACGTATGTAAATAAATTCTATTTAATCTTTTCCTTTAGATTTAAAGTTTTATTTTCTTCTTTTAAATGATATCACAAATATGGCACGTTTTTAACATTACATTATCAGGAATTAATTTAATTTTTTATATTCATTCGTACGGATTTATTTGGTTATAATAATAATTGTTGAAAATAAAAATCTTCCTCTAGAATAATTTAATTTTATCTAAAGCCTAAATTTCCCGTATTCACAAAACAAATGAATACAAATTAGGAACCAATATTATTTTAAGGTTTCTATTTCGGTGAAGAACCTGTAAATGCTTAAGAGAACGATCAAGTGCGTTAAATTTGACAGATTGACAAATGACGATCGGCTTTATGAGCAGACTTCGCTTTTAGTTTTTACGATGTGTTTAGGGCCGGTAGTTTTAGACAAATATTCCGTCCAAACCTGCACGAGGGTCGGGAATAATGTGGAACAAACGTGGAAGGGACGTTTGGTGCACCCAAGCACAAGGGTGACACATGCAACCATTATGCTAAAACCAAAACTAATGTTACGCATTGTTTTTTTTTCCTGATCCTCCTCCATCAGGTCTCAATTTTTTCAAATAAATCGGCCCCTTTTTTATGCCGACGATCAATAGAGATCAGAAGGGACGAGAGAGTCTCAGCTAATTGAGGGAGGATTATTTATTCCTGGTAATATAATATGGTGAAATTGAAAATTGGAAGGATTGATATAGAGTTTCATATCAGATTTAATGATATGATATGTAAAATAATTTTAACCCTGCACTGTAAAAGAAGCAAATCTATCTTTTGTATTTTTCCCAGATTAAAAACTTTCCTCTTGGATTTTCCTATTATCCCAAATTGGATATTTTTGAGATAGTGATATAAAAATAAATTAAATCTACCAGATTAAATTTTCTCTCAAATTAAATACTACTATATGAATTTTTATTATTGAATTGACTTCGTATCTCTAAGATAAGATTAGTTTTTAACTACCTACTACCTATCCATGCATCTGTGATTAAAGTATACTACTTTTAGCATTATATCAAAGTCTTTATGCCAAGAATATTATTTGTTAAGTCTATTTTGGTTCCAAAATCTTCTACAAGATTTCTGTGGTAGACTAAAAAGGCCTTTATACAAAAGTACAAAATTTTAGCGGTCTAAATTATCTGGGATTTTTTCTAAATTTACAATTTCTACCATTTTTTTTAAACTCCTGATTTCCGATAAACACACTTTGGATACTATTTACAATATCGGCAAAGCTATATCTATCAAATAAGGCAAAAAATGATAAAATAAATGTTTATTGGTATAAAATACCAAAATTAATTATTTCCATTTTTTTTCCAAATTTGAAAATTCAATATTCCGAAAACTACCTGTGCTTTGGGTAGCACTAATCATAACAATCAGCGAAGATTTTCAAACAAATTCACGAAAATCTAGAGACTGAATTTTATCAATGTGGGTTTTTGAAATTCTGGTAAAGAAGGTAAAAATTACATTATTAACTAAGCATTCATATTTTTAGCCTGTCCGAAATCAAAGGTCATAAAAGTGAATAAAAAACTAAAGAAAATAATGGAAAAAAAGTAACAGCCCCCGGACTCTATTAATAAGTAAAAAAATCAGTATAGAAACGCTTCGAAACTTTAAAAATAAATGCGGAGATATCTTTTAAAAGGGGTATGAGAGTCTCATCATTTTATTTAAATTCAATTTTTAATTTCTATTTATTAGAATCTATGGTAGATTAAATCGAGGGTTTCATTTCATTTAAGAGGGGTGTATGAGCCAGTTTTCGGAAAATCGTTGTTTTAAACTTTCAGATAGAAAAATTGAACTACTAATGTATCTTAGTATAAATCCGTATACGTAGGTTTATGCATTGAATACCAATGTACGAAAGTCTTTTTAAATATCACTATCTCGAAATGTTAAATACTAAATTTTCAGATGTTTCTTGTTGTTCCATTAAAGTTTTAAATTTGGTTCATACGCCCCTCTTCCATGAAACCCTCGAAATGATGATTAAGCAAATATGTAATAAACAAATTTAACTATAAAAACACGTAATGTCATAAAAATAAAGCATCAGACCATCAACAAATGTAGATGCACGTTTTATGCAAAGAAGAAATACGAAATGAGAAGCGATCAAACTTCGGGGTTAGAACGTATATCGTCAAAACGCAAAAAATACGATGAATCTTTTTCGTTTTGTCGTAAATTTTCGGTCACCGATTTTTGCTATATCGCTATGCTTAAGTCATCCACTTTCAATTCACAACAACAATTTTCCAACTGCTTTTTGGTAAATTTTGGATGCAGAATCCAAGATAATCTTCGGAATTGGTCTATAAGATCTAGTTTTTGAGATAAGCTATATTGACCTCTTCTAAAATAATATCATTTTATTTTGTTAAGTTCTGTAGATTTCTCGTTAGGTATTACTATGTCATATGTCATAAGGATTGTAACTTCAATCATTATGATACTAGTCGTGAAATTTAGTAGTTGAAGAGAAGATTCAATCAGAATTACATACAAAACTTTAACTGCTTGCATAAATCATAAAGAAATTGAAATTGTTTAAAATTCATTAATAGTCATACTGACATAAATTTTAGTACCATCCTGTACCATAAAGAAATCATTATTAATACCCTGATGGAATCTTTCGCCCTGTTATTCACCAAAATCATCTAAGATCTTTGAAAACCAATCTAATTCTCTGCCTTATAAGTTCCAAAAAAATTGTACTACTTGAAGAAGTCGACACCAAGCATTAGATTCAATCTTGTTCATTGATGCGGTAAATAGTATATCTTTAATAAGTTTGCTGAGGACTATTCCGGCTTTCAGTTATTTCGAGCCAATTATAAATGTGCATATTAACTAGCCAAAAAAGTCTATTTCGATTAAAACCTTGACAAATTGCTTCATAAAACCCAACTTGATATGCAAGAGCGGATATATGTTATTCTTGATCGTAACCAAAAGTTCGTTGATTACTTTTTGTTTCTTCGATTCACGATTCTTCTTGAAGCCCAATTTCCAAGACAAAATTTTTATTTTGTTGTGCTGCGTAATAAAAAATTGTTGAAAATGTGTTTAAAAGAAAATCGCAAAAATATATATGTTTCTTCAGTTTTTCGATTATTTCTCCAAAATGAAGCCAGGTAAAGGGGTGTCTTCTAAACCTACATTATTATTCGTAAATATCTGAAAATTTTGAGATCTCAGTTCTTTTTTTTCACTTTCCGTAAATTGCTTCTTCGATTGAGGTTTGTTCATAGTATGGGCTTTGATTTTAACAGCTCTTAAATTTCAGGCTTTTTTTTATTAATATTGGATGACATTTCAATAGATTGTAAGTTAAAATACAACATTTTTTTCATTTTACGTGTATACAGATTTCAGTTAAATAAGAAATAGGAATGTATTTTGTTAAGAATTTTTAAATAAAAATGTGAAAATTCTTACTTTAACAATTTAAAAATCCTAATCTTTAAATTTTGAAACTATATTTTTGAGAAAATGGTCGTCCACAAAAATGTTGTCTTATAAAGTCAACTCCAAGGAGGTTCAGACCCCCCCCTCAAAAAAAAATAAATCCTGGGTGCGCAACTGTAGGAACTTTTATGATTTGTAGGGATAATGCAGTAGTTTCAGAAGATAAAAAAACACAATTTTTTCTGTTATATTTTGTAATTTTTTACTCAATATTTCATCAACAATTTAGGAGTTTTTACAAATCTTAAAAATAAAATAGATTGATCCTACTTTTTTTGTCCGATTAAAAGTATGAAGCTATAGTAGCGTATATTCGGAAGAGATATATAGAAAAAAATTGAAAAAGAATGCTGCTAAATGAAAAAAGGTATACAATGTGGATTCTAAGGGTTAAAACATGGTGCAGCACCGACTCAAGCAGCAAGCAGCGATCCAAGCACCGCCTCAAGCAGTAAAAACAAACACATTATTTCTTAAGGTCTACTTATGCAGACAATTTTAACATTTATTTTAAGATTTATATTTAAGTACTTGGGTTATGTTTATCACTTATCATTTAAGAATAGTGTAGGATTTAACACTTATCCTAAAAAACGAATATACGCGCTTATTTCCTTCAATTTTTAATTTCTATGATTTATTTGTGTTTTAAGTTCTTATTTTATTTGTATTTAGATATATTAAATCAAAATATAAATAAAAAACAGCGAATTTCAACTAAATTTATTTTAACGCATGCGCAGTTCACATAAAATTGATATGAATATCACGAACTATTAAATCTTAAGTCTTAGGTCATAGTTCTTAAATCTGATGCATAAACGGTCTCAATTAAACCAAGTACTTTATCTCTTAATCCACAAGTCTTTTGGGCATTTATAATCAAAAATTTAACAAAAAGGATGCCAAGTGCCATTCAATTTGAATTTAGTTTTCATATAGATTTTTTGTTTTTCATGTAGAGTCTATGATAGGGCTGTACTTTTTGAATAAAAATAAAAACGCATTTTTTTATCATTGTTCAAAAAGTACGCCCCTATCATAGACTACATGAAAAACAAAAATTCTATATGAAAACTAAATTCAATTTTAATTTAGGTATCGTTTTTGTTAAATTTGTGATTACAAATGCCCAAAAATCAATTTTTACTAGCGAAATGTTACGCTTTTCAAACATTTTGCCGACTATCTTCTTAAATGTTAAGTCCTAAATCTTAATTCTTAAATCTCTCTGTATAAATAGGCCTTTAGTGTACGTTCATGTTGGAGCTGTGAGAAACAATAAGGGCGACGAACGACGATACTAGTGAAGCGATGAAAATTAATGCATTGTTTTGTATGAAAGTGTTTATGTTGGAGTAGCGCTTAGTAGAGTAGCAAGTATAGAATATAGAAGCGTCGATAATAAAGTAGTTTATTTTCTATACTCTTATCTGCTCTTTATCCACAATGGACCTGGATGTTTTAATATCCGAAATTTACTTGAGAATTCCTTTATGGGACCAGAAAGAGCCAAATCATCATAATAGATTTATTTTGGATAAATTGTATTACAATCCTTTTCACATTTTTTTCAGAAATTTTTTAGAAAATATAATCAAAGGTCTCCATAGACATACTCATATACTCGAAACATTTCTTTGAATCTTCCTTTAGTTCACATACGGATTGAAACCAGCTAGGTTATGAAGGTTATGATATGTCTACTGATGTCTACTTGCTATAGCTGCACTACTATCAAAGCCTCAATATAAACACTGAACAAAGAAAGAAAATTAACACTGCTTTTATCGTTGTCCTTATCGTCGCTCTCATCGTTTATCACACCTCCGACATAAACGTATCCTTATGCGTGCAGTGTAGGAAGTCGGCGCTGCACCATGTTCACGCGTGTAAGAAACAATGTATTTGTTTTTACTGCTTGAGTCGGTGCTTGGATCGCTGCTTAAGTCGGTGCTGCACCATGATTTAACCCTAACGTATTATTAAAGTTAGAAAGAAAACTACCGTATAAGCATACAAACCTTATCGCAGATCCACTTCTTACTTGTCTATAGCTATAGACCAAATTTCCTTGTTTTAAAAAAATACTAATGCCCTTATAAGCAAACCTCTTTGTCGCATACAATATACATTTACAATTATAGACAAAATTACACAAAAAATTCCTTATTTTTTATTGTCTTCGGCCAATTTTCTCAAATTGGATAATTTTAACCATTATCACTACTGTTATATTAAATATTAATATTTTGTACGATCCCAAAAAACATTTACGAGTGAATTTTTTAAATTTAATTCTCCGTATTCCGTATACATCAAGTGAGTGTTTAAGTTAGACCTGTTTTTAAAGTAGAAAAAGGGTTTTTTATTTCCCGCGTTAAAATTAAATTCTGAAAGGTGTACATACAAATTTGTAATTGCAACATAATATTGGCTCGCGTATTTTGTAACTTGTCTCGTAAACTGCAAATGAATTTTAAATTATTCCTCTTTCAGTTTTGGCAGTCGTTACTTTGTTATCATAACTCCAAATTTATGGATTTAACAGGTGTTAAGACAGCGACTATAATTTTTAGTTTTTAACGCTATAAAAACAGCGGCTCTTGGTATAAAAGCTCATTTTTTATGTACAGATTTTCGTCCACATTGGTTTCAATTAGTTCAAACCTAAAATAATTTTTATTGATGGTGAAAGTGGGGGTGATTAATAATAATACCAAATGATTTTTTATTGTTTAAAATAGGGTACTTACTGAGTATTATAGTAATGGTCAATTTATGCAGAGAAATTTAACATTTAATTTAAGATTTATCACTTATCATTTAAGAATATTGTAGGATTTATGCCCCCAGATATAACACTTAACCTAAAAAAAAACAGAAATACGCGCTTCTTTCCTTCAATTTTTATGATTTATTTGTGTTTTAAGTTCTTATTTTGTTTCTGTTTTGATATATTAAATCAAAATTCAAATGAAAAACAGCGAAGTTTGAACTAAATTTATTTTAACGTAGTTCACGTAAAATTTAAGATGCAAAACCGAAGATATGAATATCACCAACTATTTAATCTTAAGAGGATAGTCGGCGAATTTTAGCGCTTGATTTTGAAATTCGCTTGATATTTGGGGTTTTTGCTCATAATTTTTTTTCTATTGAAGCTTTTTTAAAATTTCTTTTTTTGGTACACAGAAGAGTCTTGTGGCTACCAATTTCTTCTTTTTTTTTATTTTTGTAAGTCAATCCAAATACTCATACGGAAGCAGTAAAACGGGCTCTTTACAAAAAACGTTCGCTAAGCGGCGTTTTAGATTTTTATAAAAAACTAATTGAAATAATATGTCATTTCCAACGCTAACAATAAGTTAAGGTATAAGCGAAGAGTGTATAGAGTTGTTTTTTGTTTTAAAAATATTTTTAAACTTTTCACAGCGCTCCAAAAATTAAGTAAAATTTTAAGAAATATTTGGAGCGCTGTGAAAAATTTAAAAATATTTTTATAACAAAAAACAAGTCTATACACTCTTCGCTTATACCTTAACTTATTGTTAGCGTTGGAAATGACATATTATTTCAATTAGTTTTTTATAAAAATCTAAAACGCCGCTTAGCGAACGTTTTTTGTAAAGAGCCCGTTTTACTGCTTCCGTATGAGTATTTGGATTGACTTACAAAAATAAAAAAAAGAAGAAATTGGTAGCCACAAGACTCTTCTGTGTACCAAAAAAAGAAATTTTAAAAAAGCTTCAATAGAAAAAAAATTATGAGCAAAACCCCAAATATCCAGCGAATTTCAAAATCAAGCGCTAAAATTCGCCGACTATCCTCTTAAGTCTTAGTTCATACTTCTTAAATCTGGTGCATAAATAACGGTCCCATTTAAACCAAGTACTGTATCTCTTAAATCATAAGTCTTAAATCTTAAGTCCTAAATCTTAATCCTTAAATCCCTCTGCATAAATAGGCCTTAAAGCACTGAAGGGACATGCCGTCATAGCGCTTGTTTTAAACTAGTCGTAAAGGCCACCATACACCATAATATATTTATTATGAAATTTATTGCGCATATTCAACTCAACTGCGCACATTAAAATGCGCAATAAATTGCAGAATAAATATCTAGGTGTATGGTGGGTCTAATGACAAGCAAACTCAAGAAATTAATGCCCGGGCGCAACAACGACGTGTTCCACAAAAGTAAATCGATTTGCTTTTTGAGTAGCAGTCCTATTGAAAAGCATTTCTTTGTTTTTCATTAATTTCTTTGCCGCTTGTCACACTTAATAACTTTAAGGCGATAGTCGGCAAGTGCTTGAGTTTGAAATTCTCTTGATATTTGCGATTTTGGTCATAACTTTTTTCCAGTGGAGCTTTTTTAAAATTTATTTTTTTGGTAAAAGAAGAGTCTTCTGGCTACCAATTTCTTCTTTTTTTGTTTTAGTAAGTGAAACCAAATAATCATACGGCAGCAGTAAAACGGGCTCTTTGCAAAAATTGTTCGCTTAGCGGCTCCTTGAAACATTCTAATTGAAATAATATTTTTTTTCCAACGCTAGAAATAAGTTAAGACATTAACGAAGACTTTGATGTTGCGTTTTTTTTTGTTTTAAATATATTTTTAAATTTTTTACAGCATCCCAAAAATTTCTTAAAATTTTACTTAATTTTTGGAATGCTGTAAATAGTTTAAAAATATATTTAAAACAAAAAAAACGCAACATCAAAGTCTTCGTTTATATCTTAACTTATTTCTAGCGTTGGAAAAAAAAACATTATTTCAATTAGTTTTTTAGAATGTTTCAAAGAGCCGCTAAGCGAACATTTTTTGTAAAGAGCCCGTTTTACTGCTGCCGTATGATTATTTGGTTTGACTTACCAAAACAAAAAAAGAAGAAATTGGTAGCCACAAGACTCTTCTGTGTACCAAAAAAAGAAATTTTAAAATAGTTTCAATGGAAAAAAAAATATGACCAAAACCACAAATGTCAAGCGAATTTCTAAATCAAGCACTCAAATTTGCCGACTATCCTCTTAATGCTTTTTTTGGTAGTGTTTACCCGATATTTATGATTCGCTTATATTATCAGTGCATAAACTGCATTGGCATGTAGATATTTGTGTTTGCTTCATACTTTAATAATTCCATAATGTATATTTATGAAAATACAACGCGTGTCTTATGTTTAATTTATTAATAAGGTTAATAAAGCTTATAAAGGAATATCCTTCGTTACATTCTAATGATTTTAGGAAGTGCTTCCGTTGTGCTTCGCTTAATAACTCTAGCCTCTCTTCCTGCTTATACGTATTTATAACATTACTATTTTTTTCTTCTCTTGATTGTCGGTATACTTCCGTAGAACATCATCCTTAATTTAAGTAAATAAAGTATAAAGTTCCTCAATTTTAAAATCTCAATCTCCTTAAAGTAAATTAAGAAAAATGAATATTTATGTATAATTTATTCTAAATATATAGTAAGAAAATTGCGTAAATAATTAAGTGCTAATGATATATGAGATTCCGTTCACCATACACTCCAAAGAACAGCTATGACCCGAAGACTGAAGAGACTTGCTAATTTGACCTTGGCGCATACTTCCGGTATTAATACTTAATGCCTATCCCATTTTATGCATTTTTGCACTGTCGTAACTTTATTTATAAACCACAAAAACATTTCCTACTTGTATTGTATGCTACAACTACTCTCCACACCCAAAAATACTTATTACGACAGTTATTTGAAATTTCCTGTATCTTTTATTTTTCTGAGATGTAAAAATTTCATTTCACTTAAGTATTGTCCTTATTTTTTTTAAATTTATTTCTTTAGTAATTAACGGGATTTCACCCTTGAAATTTAAGTTTTTTTTCATATTGCTTAACATCTTATTTTGGTTGTAAATAAACAATAATGGGAACAACTGGACACTGTTTTAATAATGAAAATATTATTTATTTACTATACAAGGTAGGCCAACGAAAACGACTAAATTTTAAATTAGTTAATATACAATTCAAAATTTCGTTGTTTTAGCAAATTTTCATATGAACGTGATATTTTTCTAAAGGATATTTTATCCCCAAAATGAGATTATAGACGTTAGAGCGTTTTGAAGGAAAATTAAAAATTCGCAGCTTCTACAAGAATTGACTGATGATGACAATAAGGGTCTCAGCTTGTGGCTAAAGTTGCCCTTAAAGCAGAGACGTAAATAGTAATTTTTGGCCCTTAAGCAAGTTTATAAAATTGGCCCCCCAAATTGATTGAATTTGGGACAAACATTCTCTGTGAAATAATTTGAAACAGACGATCGAAATTTAAAACAAAAAAAATGTTCTTAATAATAAATTATAATTTTGTAGACAAAATCGTAAACAAAAATAAAAATTCAAAGGTCTACCCCAACCAAAAGACCGACATTGACAAAAGAACCAAGGAAACGAGGGCTAGGGATAAATGGACGAATTGGAGAAAGAGAGGAAAGACAAAAGAGCAAATTGGACGAAAACCCGACACATTCAAAAGGCCGAAAGAAAATAAGCGAATCACAAAACTCATTTTTGTATTTCTGTCACCTTTTTTGGGGCTTTAGTTGAAAAAAATATTTTATAAAAAATAACCAATAAAAATATTTTGCTAAAATTTTGTACTATGGTGTGTTGTACTATTATTTATCACTGGTACAATTTTTATTGGAAAATTCCAAGAAAAACTTGAGAAAATCGTCGATTTCTTTAATTATTTTGTATTTTATTCACCTTTTTTGGAACTTTAGTTGGAAACGACTTAAATTTTAGAGACGTCGTTAAAGTTAATCACGTCTTTAAGAAAAGATTTCTCATGAAGAAATATTTTTTAATCAAGTGTTTAACTTTAACGACGTCTCTAAATTTTTCATCACAGTCGCTGAATACAAGCTAGTAACTTTTTTATTTTTATAAATATTTTTACAAAATTTTGTGAAATCGTGTATGGTACTGTCACTTATAAGTGGTACAGTTTTCCTGGAAAATTTAAAGAAAAACTTTAGAAAATCGCCGATTTCTCGAGTTATTTTGAAAGTTTAATCACGTTTGTTGGGGGTTTAGTTGAGAAAAAGTCAATTAATTTTTTATTTTTATAACTATTCACCGGAAAATTCCTAGAAAAAATTGAGAAAATCGTCGATTTCTTGAACTATTTTATATTTTATTCCTCTTTTTGGGAACTTTAGTTGGAAAAAGCTTAATAACTTTCTTATTTTTATAAAAAAAAATTTCAGAATTTTGTACAAGGATATATGGTAAAATGCCGAAATAATAAAGCTAAACAAACTCAATCTCAATTAATAAGGAGTGTTTGGTTTTAAAGGGCAAATAATGGACGTAGTTATTTAATTTAATTTAGGTTTGTTTATAAAATTTTATCGTTTGGCTTTTTTTAGTTCGGTCATTTTAGGCCTATTTTGTTTCGGTTTCAAAGAGCCAGAACGTAGAAAAGCTACTTATAATGGTACAATATAAAAATCATAAATAAATTATTAAATGTATGATATTTTCATGGAAGTTTTGTTTTTTATGGCAGAATTTTTCTTATTTTTCTATAGCGTATAGCGCGATATTGGGCCCCTTGGTTTCATTGCTTAAGCTTGCCTATGGGTAGTTACGCCACTGTCTTAAAGTATAGAAATACTTTTATATTCGATCCCCCGCCCCCCCTCGATTATTTCGCTGGTGAATTTTTTTCCTAAAGGCATGGAAAAAGAATGCTAAAAAACAAACTGTATTCGACAAGGCTTTTGGTCGAAAATTAAAAATGACATAAAAAGTTTTATGATTTTCGAAAAAAAAATTTATTATTTCAATAGTTTTTTCCGACGACCATATGAGAAAATCATATATGTCATTCATATTAGTGGTTTAGAAAATCTATTATTGCTACACTAGTGACTTTGGGATTCTGTTTTGTAACTCTGAGAAACTTCTTGTAATTTTCACTTGGATTTTTTTGAAGTTGCAAATAATTATTTATATTTTACCCCGCTAATATTACTTTTGTGTAAATTTTAAATAAAATATGAACATTTCTTATTCGTTTCGATTAGTTGCTTCCGTCAAAACAGCGCCACCTACAATTAGGTACATTTAACTAAAAATATAACTTAAATGCGAACTGATGTCAACACGGGGTATGTTATGACATTTGAGCTCTTACAACAAAATATTAATAATGGTCACAGATTCATTTCGTCGGAAAAATAGCGTACCCAACTCGCAAGAAAGTGAATTTCATGCTCGTGTGATATCCTAACTCCGCTAGCTCCTCGTTCGACTATTTTCAGACACTCAAAACTGATTTCAACGTGGAATAATAGCTCCCCTTAAAGCTCTTACAATGCGCTATTAATTTGCAGCAGAATCTTTAGATTTTTTTGCGCAAAAACCATTCAGTCTATTTATGACTTTTGACTTTGGTAAAAATTTCAAAAGTTGAACTGTTAAATTTGAGAATGATTTGGGAAGTGAAGGAAAATAACTAGGAACTCAAAACTTTCATGATTTGTAGGGATAATAATGTGGTTTCAGAAGAAAAGAAAAAACTATGTTGGCGGTTCTAGCTAAGCGATCTCCCTCTTGCGGCATAGCGCGGAACTATAAAATGACGTCACGTCCGTGATAGTTGTGCAGACGAATTTAGCGTTTAAAGTTTGTTAATGTCTATTATAGTCAAGTAAATAACGTCAACTTACCTAATTTACTTTGTATTATTAAATTCGTTTGATTATTTCTTTGCAAGATTAAATTTTTATTTATTTTGTCACTGACGTGACGTCACTAGAATATGTAACCAAACATACATTTGCGCGGGAAATATTAATTTGAATCGCCAATAGGCTTTATTTTGAGAAATTGTTGGAAAATTAAAAAAATATAGTATATTATTCAACGAGCGATAAATGATTATTATTCAAGAAGACCGAAAGGTCTGAGTGAATAATGGCTTCTTTCTTGCGAGTAGAATACTATACTTTTTCCACGACTTTTTTATTTTAGGGCGCATTAATAAAAATTTTTATAAGGTTATTTTTTGTATTTCTGACATTTATTCTCACGTAGCGCCACCTCTATATAGCAAGTTTAACTAAAATACCGTGTCGGAATTGAAATGAAGCTTTCTGATTGGTCCAAAATACGTGTGGAAAAGCAAAACCGTGGCGAAAAGATAGGGTATGTTGATAATATACATATTATTCAATGGTTGTGGAAAAAATAATTTTTAAATTTTTTTATTTGTGATCTTTTATTATATAAAGGGTGTCCCAGCGCTGCGAGGAAGTAACTTTACTCTAAAATCTAAAATGAAAAAAGATATCGGCATGCGGTTTTCGATAGAATATACAATACCTTTAAGAGCACATTTTAAAAATATTTTAGTAATATACCGGGTGTCCATTCCAAGATGGCGGACCAAAGTTATGTTTTTTTAAATGGAACACCCAGTATATTATGACGTTTTTGGATTCCTTATAAAAAATAATTATGGTTTGTATAAACTTTTATGGCTCTATCATCACTCGTTCTGCTGATATTTGCCATTTAAGCCAAAAAAAGATCCATTTTTGCAAAATCACTGCTCTAAAACACATGAACATTTTGGGTTGAAATTTTCTCAAAAATGTTTCAACATCGTCTAGTCTTCAACTGTCATATCAAATTTTAGTTTGTGATAATTTTTTATCCGGTTGCCTTATGAAACGCAAATTGAACAATTAAACGAAATTTTCAAATGGAACACCCTGTATATTTTAACATCATTGGATGGAATTTTTAACAAGCTTTCTACTGATATAATGGTTGTGCGATCGAATGTCTATAGTTTAGGAGATATTATTATCCAAACTGAGAAACATTGAAAAATACACAAAATAGCCCTCTTGATGAATTTTGTTGAGAATTTGTTTGTTAATTTGCCTAATATTTATTTCTGTCTTTCTCTATTTTGCTTTTTTATAATGTTGTTTTATTATAATAGTAGTTTTTCTTCTTTTACAACAAAAATAAAATCGAAACTTGCAATTATCAATTTTGGTTTTCTCAGTCTCAGCATGCTTTAAAAATTTAGCAACTGATGTTACCAAGGAAACCCCTATTTTGTGGAATTTTGTTTTAACGCCATTTTCTGTACTTTTGATAATAAGAAAACATGCTGTAAGCGCTTGGTTAAGCTGAAAGAAATCCGCTTCTAGTTATCAGAAAAGATATTCAACAAAATAAGGGATTCCTTGGTAACATTAATTGTTAAAATTTCAAAATATACTGAGATTTAGAAATCCAAAATTGATAATTGCAAGTTTCGAGTTCATTTGTGTTGTAAAACAACAAAAACTGTTACTATAATATAAAAACATTATTAAAATAGCAAAATAGAGAAAGACACAAATAAGTATTAGACAAATAAAAAAAAACCTTTAAAAAATTCATGAAGAGTGCTATTTTGTGTATTTTTCATTGTTTGTCAGTTTGGATATTAATATCTCCCAAACCATTGATAAGTGACCATACAAACATTATATCAATAGAAAGCTTGTAAAAAATGATATCGATTGATATTAAAATATACAGGGTGTTCCATTTGAAAATTTCGTTTAATTGTTCAATTTGCGTTTCATAAGGCACTTTCATAAAACATTATCACAAACTTAAATTTGACATGATAGTTCTAGACTACACGATGTTGAAAAATTTTTGAGAAAATTTCAACCCAAAATATTCATCTGTTTTAGAGCAGTCATCTTTCAAAAATGGATCTTTTTATAGCTTATATAGCAAATATCAGCAAAACGAGTGATGATAGACCCATAAAAGTTTATACAAAGTATAATTCTTTTTTTTATAAGGAATCCAAAAATGTCATAATATACTGGGTGTTCCATTTAAAAAAATATAACTTTGGTCCGCCATCTTGGAATGGACACCCGGCATATTACTATAATATTTTTAAAATGTGCGCTTAAAGGTATTGTATATTCTATCGAAAACCGCATGCCGATATCTTTTTTCATTTTAGAGTAATGATACTTCCTCGCAGCGCTGGGACACCCGGTACATTGTCAAGGATTTTCATTGGTTTTTTTATTACTAATTTAAAGAAGGTGGTTTTTTAGTTTCAAGTGATATTTTTTCTTAACCTAATAAAAAACGCTGTAACCCCAAGACTATAAATGACCCCCAGTTTTTTGAGGATGTAATTTTTTGTACTTTCTAACCCTAAAGTTTTATCTACCACGAACGGGACACCCTATATACTAATGGTTTTGTTCAGAAAGATATTTTCTAGATAAAAACTAATAGCTATTTTTTTGTTTTCAAAGAATACATTAACTTTTGGCAGAGTCTGTATGTACATTCTTTAAAGGTATAACAATAAATAATAAAGGTAAAACATATAAATAGTTTTATAATGTTGTAATTTCCATTTTAGTCGTCACAGTACTAAAATTAAGAAACTTTTAACTGTTTAACACATAAAATTAAAATAACATACAAGTAAACATAGAACATAGATTTGACATTCTACATTTGCACGTTGAAGCACGTTTCCAGGTGACCCCTTGCTCCTACCTCAGCTATCATATTTAATAATAATAACGAGAAGCCAAACACGTGCAAGGCGTGTTATGCAATTTATTTACAGCTCATGTCATCATCGAGGCGAATGTTTTATTAAAGAAAAACAAGGCGATTTTTCAAGTATCCGACAGTCCTCGTGAAATAGACTATATTTATTCCCACATCTTAATTAACCCACATTAAATATAAGATAAATATTTATCTAAGCTTTGTTGTACAATTAATGTGGCGCCGAATTTTCGCATTTATTTGTAGTAGAGCTGATTAGAGCGTGGATAAATTATTATATTTTGTATCAAATTACACTGATTAAGCTTAAGATTATTTTATTTCCTGATTCATCGGTTAAATAAATAAAGTCACGTCATTTTTACTTCAACGTTCATATTTTTAAACATGCCTAAGCAGTTATCAAACAATAAATGTCTAATATAAAAACCGCATATTTTTTAATAAAAAAATATGAAATTGTATTTTCAAGAATATTTTAATTTAAAACTATTTTTACTTCAACAAATACTTCAGAACAAGCAACAAGCGCAACTTTTACAAAATTGGTTTCTTCCTGCTTCCTATTTTTGAAGTAATTCCTGTAACCAATAAATCATAAAAATTGGGTAAAACTCATCCAATTTTATATTTTTTTATAATATAGATCTTGTTCAAAAATTGTTGCAAAAACTCTTCGCTAAGTTTTTTGGGACTCTATTCGCGATTTTATGAAAAAGCTCTCCCTCTGTCTGCGAATTTGTGAAACTGTCACGCTAGTATAAAACATCACTAGTAACTTTGCCCATTTTGAATAAATATTGATTTTCAATAAAAATTAGAAGAATATTTATTAAAATCTTTGTAAAAAAACAATAGTTCATTAATTTGGAATAGAGGGCCAACAGCGCCATCTATTGGTAGTTAAAATTCCCAATACAGGGTGGGCTAACCAATACTAAAAGGGGGAACTTTTTATTAGTTAATACAAAATTTAGAAAAAAAACCCTCAGATAGGTCAAGTTTCAACTTTAGTTTGCAGGGCTAAATTTTTGTCCGTATGCGCCATGAACACAACCTCTCGATTTTTTAAATGGAATTTAAATTAAAAATTATCATGAATTTATATCTTAATTGAAATTCATTCCAAATTTCAAACCTTTATTACAATCCGTTTTCAAATAATGACAAAAAAACTAGTTTTAGACACAATAGGGTTCTAACTCCTTAGAAAGAGAAATCGGTCTTAAATTCATAGAAAGTTTTTTTCTTAAAAGATTCGCCTCCTAAATTTTGGCTGCTTAATTTAGAACACCCTGTAGATAGACAGATTTAGCAAAACATGCTTCTTTTGGCAGAATTAAAGTCATATTATCCTTAGATAAAACACATTGCCAAATTCATTCCATTTACATTCCATCCCCAAAAAAACAATAAAACACCAACATTTTAAAACAAATTTAAATACTTCCAGCTAGCAATATTTAGTCGAACGAAAGCAATCTTATGATAATATTATTACAACAAATCACAAAATTCAATAGAAGTTTTTCGAAAAGGATTTTTTTTTCAATAAAATACAGGAAATGATGAGAGAGATAATATGAATAATGTGATAAATCTTGTAGAAATATCAGTTTGGTAAATTAATTCATCAAAGTTTCACATGCATTACCAGTTTTTAGTTTAAATTTCAACTTTTTAAAAAATTGTTTCCAACCAAATACTTCAAGAAATGTGTAACAAAATAACTACTACTCTGATGTTTTTCATCTTGTTTTTCTAAAGTTTCATTGACGTTTACTTCTGAAGATGACTTAGTGCTATAAGTGCTAAAATCCGCCGAACAAAAATTTTTACGACAATACGAAAATTGTCAACCGAAACAATATCAGGAAAACTTGGTGTCAATATGAAAAATAAAATAACGACATACTAGGGAAATCGGTCAATGGTAGTTAGGTGGGTTTTATTAAGTACATATTTGAATTGAAAATGGTTTATTTTATATTTATGTCTGCAAAAGTTGCTTCTACATATTTCTGAGGGTTCTACAGGTTTTCCAGTAGTATTTCCGAAAAGATCAATTCAATTTCGGAAATCATCAATTGAAATTCGAAAAAACAAAATTTAATTTTAGAAAGTATCAATTGTATTTGAGAATCAACCATTGTATTTCAGAACCATTTGAAAATCAGAATTTGTCAATTAATTCGTACCTTGTACTTCAGAAGTAATCAATTATATTTCAGAAAGAACAGAGCGTCATATAGTTACTGTATTGTTAATTGCCAAAGCACATTTTTGATGAATCAGTGTTTGTTGAGCTTCACGTGAAAAATTACCGTCAAAAACTCTTGGCTTCCACTTCTACAATTTTTAAAAGTAGGTAAATATTATTTTTGTATTAAAACTCACATTCTCTGGAATTAAATTGAAGATTTCTGATTTACAATTGATCCTGTCTGAAATAAAATTAATGCTTTCTGAAATTAAATTGATTTATCTGAAATACAATTCGGAAAAGTTTAGACTCACAAAGATTACTATTTTACTTAATATGAAAAATACGAAAGTTTTTCTAAAGTAATCTATGGAGGGTCCTAAGCTCTTATAAAATTTGCAGTGGTATTGAAATCAGGATATATAAACACGGATCAACCTGACAGGCTTTATAGTGAAGTGTTTACTTCGTTGTTCTTGGAAGCATGTCCAACGCCAACACCGCCCAAAATTTCCGAAAAATAAACCTAATTTTAAATTAGATTTATGAAATGTAGTATCCTAACTTATGCTAGATATACAGTATTATTATTTCCTAAAAATCAAGTGATTGTGTGTTCATTATAAAAAACTTTTTTGGAACTATTGACAAAAACCAATCATGACTCATGTATGGGTGTGATCAAGTGCCAAATGCCACAAAAAAAAACACCAAACCTTGCTTGGCTTTTTTAATAAAAGTAGAAACACTTTATAAAATTGGGATTTTTTTACTCTTTAGATTTCTTCTGATTTACATATATGAATTATTTTTGGTGTTGAATTATGTAATTGTGGAAGAAATAGAATAAAAAATTAATAGTGAGGTACTATTACTTGTTAAAATACTTTGTGGTTTATATTTAAATTTCTCGAGTCTTTGAGATGTAATGAGCAAATTGAAAAGTTTACTTAAGTGAGCAGTTTATGAGTTTGTAGAGTGAAGTATCTAAAAGATAAAAAATGTCATCACAAGCAAATCGTTACTCGTCATCCGAAGCATTTCCGGTACTAAATTTAAGCCGCGGCGAGCATTATTTTAGAAGATTTAACGACGTTTGCGCCTTCTTCCTCCACGCATCAAAGCACGGAATATACGATTCTTTATAAATAAAATTTAAAGCGAGGCGCAAAATCAATCTCAAGCAGAGACTGTGGTTTCGTAAAAAAGCAGTTGAGTGACTTTTTGGTCGTGTAGGCACATCCGGTTGTGCGGTGCTACGGTGGTTGGAAGCTGGGAGAACTGTGGTTCTTCTTTGCCTTGCAAGGTCAGCGACTGATCCAGCGCACAGCATACAGCATCACCTCTCTTCATTTCCCTCCCCCTTCTTCCTTCCTTCCTTGGACGGCATTCCATTGTCCGAACAGTGTTGCCAAGCCGTCAACTACAAGACACATGTGCATAAATAACTTGGACAAATATATGCATCATGAACAAACGTTATAAATTACTGAATTACATTCGTAGTCTTCATTTAAATATTGGTAATGGTAATTATTGTTGTGTGCTCAATCAAGGATATATTATTAATTGTTTCGAAACTGGGTTAGCATAATAATCACTTACATTTAAGAAAGTATTGTTTACAATAATTATAAATTCATAATTGAGATTAGACGTTAAACATTAAACTAAATTGATCACTTATAAATCTTCTATGATTTTTTTATAGAAGCTGCTTTTCTTTTCGTAAACAGGTGGTGTAGGTTTTCCATACTATTGTTGTGGTCTTCAAGATAAAACAAACGTAATTTTACTAAATTACTTTATTTAACAAAAACTAGTGTTGGATGTTAGCTTTAAAGATTTCAATTACAATCAAGTTGTTCTCAATGTGGATTAAGGCGTACTGACCCTTGGTTCTTAAGATCTAGACACTTTTTGGGGCTTTTGCTAAGTCCGCACTTTTAGCTACACCATGGGAACGGATGTGGACGCAGCACTATTCAACACGCACAGACTCTTTTGAAGAAAAATATGATAGTGACAAAGTAACAATCTTATAACACTTACATAATATAATATCTTATACTTGGGTGGTCTACAACACCCCTCTTCTTAATTGAAAAAGATTGAACAACCACAAGTTGTGAAATCTTTTAAAACAATTTATTGTAACATATCAAATCAAACATGATCTAAAATCTAAAACAATTTTAAGATTAACATACCTACATAAAAATAAAGAACTAAAACTAAAATCCTTATTCATTTTACAATTGATTTTCTACCTCTAATAGGCCTACTTAACTCTATAGGTTTTGTCATGCTAGTCTCTAGAGTCGTCATCGGATGAGCATCACTTAACTGGTTATCAAATTGGTTATCAATAAAAGAAGTTTCACTCTGTTGTATTTTAGATTCAAAATTATTTTTTACAGTTACACAAATTCCTCTTAAACAATTTCCGCAATTATTACCTCTATTACAACGCATTTTACAACAATAGCAATAACAACACAAACAGCTTAAGGTTAACGTTAATATTAATACAGTGTAAAACAAAAAACCATAATTTTCTGAAAGAGAAGAAGGTGACCAATTAAACTTATTTAAATTACTTTCAAGTTCTTCTAGTTTACTACTAGCTAAATTTAAATCGTGTAAATGTACATTAGTCTGTCTAAAATTTGGGTTTAAATTTAAACTTGAAATATTTAAAGACTTTTTCTTTGAGTTTTCATCACAACAATCATCTATTAAACTAACAGCAGGTAAAAATTGATTTGCAAAAATGGAACTAGAAAATGACCTTTCTGGAATTAACATTGCATTCTGACTATAAGCTATACAATTTTCTGAAATAGATAAAGTTCCTACTCCATGTAAAATTTCATCATATAAATTATTATCACACTTAAATGTAACCTTCTCAGCATTGGTCAAAACAAAAATCCATGAATTTGATGATTTTAATTGATGCCAAACGTTTAATTTTAAATTAACAATTCTCTTGTCACAATCTTCAGGTATTGTTTTAACTGAATGAAATAAATTTACTTCACAAATATTATTTGTATGCGTTATAAATATAGGTTGAACTTGCTTACACAAAAATTGTAACTTTAAATATTCTATACAATTTTTAAAATTATCATTATTCATAAGAAAATATTTCTGTCTCAAATCATTTATAGCCAAGTAAGATTTTGAAGGTTGAATAAAAACGAATTTATTTTCAGTAACATGTACAGGTAAAGGTATCATTTCGTATATACTATACTCTTGATTGTTTGTTAATGGTACGTTAATAATGTAAATTAAATTTCCCTCTTTAAAATAAACATCAATATCAATTATCTTTAAAAATATATGAGCATTTTCCAAAATTGGCATAATAGGAAGGTTTAAAGTAGTATTTTTTAAAATATTTTGAAGTTCTAAAACTAATTTTTCTGGCGTTAAGATAAATGGATGAAGTTGTCCCCTCTTAGCATTTAATACCGATTCGATTATATTCTGCGTTTCGATTTGATATTGAAAACAAAGCATAGTAAACAATGAAAAATGTTCGTTAATATTTAGTTTGATCTCTAATAAATTTACGTCATCCGTTACATTTACCAAATATCGGCTTAACTTTTTGAGGTTATTCGCTAATATTCCCTCATTTATGTTTAAACTCCCTATAGTGTCGTTAAAATTTGAAATAGTAGTTTTTATTACATGACTTTGATCTTTAATTGTTTCAATTAATTTTTGTTCATTATTTGTAAATTGATTAATTTTCTTACTATAAAATTCTGCATCGTCTTCATCTAGATTTCCGAATAAAAACTTAGTTACTTTTCCTACAGCATTTATTAATCCTCTTTTAACCCGTAAGTGATTATCGTTTCCCAATAGATTATCGACCATATGTCGTTCTTTTTCTAATTTATTTACCAACGCCTTTGTTACTCTTATAAAATTTTCGCAATCTTCCTTAACTCTATTAATACCTACTTGTAAACATAATTTTACCGTTTGCGAGTAATGAATCTGGAGTTGTTTAAATTTTGCGGTGTGTTCAAACATATCGATGTATGTAATTAAAGTCCATTTATCGCTAAACATTTTCAAATTTCCCAATTTTTCATAGTATATCCCGGCGGATTTCTCCAAATTTTGAACCGTATGACCATCAATTTTATCAGATATTATTATTCTTCCAAGGAGTGTTAAAATTAACCTAAAAAAACAAAGTGCATTAATCGTGAAATAATTTTAGTCGATTTTTGTGAACAACCACTTCTTTTCGATTTTGTAAAATAGTATAGTTTACATCTGAATTTACATCAATAATTTCGAAAGGACCGATAAATCTAGAATAGAGTTTTTTACTTCTATTCGCTCTAGTAGCATTATCCAATAATAAAACCTTATCTCCTATATTAAACTTGAATTCAGTTGTACCTTTATCATAATTTTCCTTACTAGTGTGCTTGCGTTTTATTAAATTTTCTCTAGCCTCTTGTCTACTAACTTGCATTTTTAACTTTAAATCTGTTAGAAAGTCGTCATATGTATAAGAAAATTTAGGCTGACTAACAATTGCTGAAGGAAGTTCAGCTTGTCTTCCATATATTAACTCATAAGGTGTAAAATTTGTAGTTGTATGTGGAGTGGTATTATAAGTAAATTTCGCGTAAGGTATCCAATCACACCAATCGGTCTTGCTTTTGTTAACAAAACTTCTTAAATATTCCGCAAGAGTTCTATGACTTCGCTCTACCATATTAGATTGCGGATGATAAGCGCTACAGTTTATTTGTTTTATTTTCAAAAGTTTACAACATTGTTTAAAGACGTCTGACATAAAATTCGACCCTTGGTCAGTTACAATTGATTTCATAATACCATGTCTACAAATTACTTCTGTAACTAATTTATTTGCAACAGTTATTGCTTCCATATTTTGAATTGGAATTGCTTCTAAAAATTTCGTAAGTGCGTCTTGACAAGTTAGAATATACCGATTTCCATTTTCGGATATTGGTAAAGGACCTACTATATCCATATAGCATTTTTCGAACGCTTGTTCCGGAGTATCCGTAATTTGCAAAGGGGCTTTTAAGGGTTTATTTGTACCTTTATTTGTTTGGCATAGTCGACAACTTTTAACATATTTTTTTATATCGTTTTTTAAACCATTCCAATTGTATTTTAATTTTATCCTTTTTAACATGCGATTTATGCCCGGATGTCCTCCCGTTGGAAGTTCGTGATATTCCTTTAGAATTTCGAGTTTTTGTTCTTCAGTTATTTCTTTACTATCTTCATTATCATAAACATAAATTAGAACGTCTGAATTTTGAAAAATAAACCTTAACATTATACGAACCTTTTCGTATTTTAATTTGTCCAATCCACAACAGATTTTGGGCATTGCTAATTTTTTTATATTATTTTTTACACAGAATGTCTTGAGTGATAACAGTGTTTTATATAAATCCTCATAAGTTGGTTTATCATAGAAATTTTGTTTGACTAACAAATAAAATATAAATCTTTGTTGTTCAGGAACATAGTTTATTGAATGTAATTTCTGTTCTTGTAATTTTAATCTATCAACATGATCAAAATGTTCTCTAAAAGTAAGTGCAATGCCTTTTCCCATTTTTAGGTCTACACTAACTGCCTGAACTAAGGAAAAATCAGATGGCGCTAAAAATAAGTCACCAGGTTTATCAACTACGTTATTATTTATTATTATTTTACTAGATACATGCTGTAGATATTCACCAAATGTTTTATCTTTTAAGGAATTTATTGTGCAAATGCGCGAAAGTGCATCGGCGTTAACGTTTAACTTTCCGGGTTTGTAAATGGGCTCAAAGTCATATTCCATTAATTTTAATCTAAAGCGCGTAAGTCTTGAACTAGGATCGGTAATGTTATTCAACCAAACTAAAGCTTTATGATCAGTCACTACAAAAAACTTTCGACCAAATAAATATGGCCTAAAATGATTACAACACCAAACTATTGCCAGTAATTCCTTTTCTGTAGTACTATAATTAATTTCTGCAGTATTTAATGTACGTGAAGCGTAAGCAATAGGTAAGTCTTCACCTATTTTTCCTTGACTGAGTATACCACCGATCGCGTATCCTGATGCGTCTACAGTTAAAACGAAGGGTTTTTCAAAATCAGGATATTGCAACAAAGGGGGGTTAATCAATTTAATTTTTAATTCGTCAAAGGCAATTTGACACCTATCCGTCCACACAAAACTCTTATCTTTCTTTAATAATTCCGTTAGAGGTCTAGCAATTTTCGAAAAATTCTCAATAAATCTTCTATAGTATGAAGCTAATCCTAGAAATGACTTTACTTGTTTTTGGGTTTTCGGCATGGGGAAATCTCGCACGGCAGAGATTTTGGTATCGTCCGGTTGCATACCTTTATTCGTAATTTTATGACCTAGATATACTACTTCTTGACGTAAAAATTCACATTTTGTCGGATTTAATTTTAGATTATACTTCCGCAGTCGATCAAAGACTTCCTGAAGCTTAATTTTATGACTTTTCAGATTAGAACTATATATGCAAATATCATCAAGGTACACAAAAGCTTTAATTCCTTGTAAACCTAACATTACGGTATTCATTAATTGTTGAAATGTACTAGGAGCTGTTTTTAATCCGAAAGGTAGGCGTACATATTCTAGGTGTTTATAACCGGTGCTGAAAGCAGTTATATGCCTATCATCTGGATGTAACTCAATTTGATGATATCCACTCGAGAGATCTAAAGTGCTAAAATATTTTGAATGACCTAACTGGTCAAGAATGTCTATAATATTTGGCAGAGGAAAAGAAAAACCTATTGTATTTTCGTTAACTTTTCTATAGTCTACAACTATCCGAAATTTACGTTCTCCGTTCGCGTCTGGCTTTTTTGGTACAACGAGTAGTGGTGAATTATACGGACTTTTACTTTCTTGTATTATTCCATCTTTTAACATTTGTTCTGTTTGTTTTTGAATTTCCTCTCGTTGGGAAATAGGTAGTCTATACGGCTTGATATTCACAGGTGGTAAATCTGATTGTAATGGAATTCTATGTTGCACAGCGTTTGTACAAGTAAGTTTTTCATTTGGCAAATGAAAAATGTCCGAGTATTCAAAAATCAGATCCTTTATGATTTTACTTTCCTCTAAATTTAGATGTTCTAATCGCGTTAATTCAAGTATATCTTCTGACCTATCACTAGTTTCCTTAAGATTAAACACATTTGTACATATATTATTCTCATTTAAATCTACAATTTCCAAAGAAACTTCTGGAATTTCTAACCTAAAATTTTCTTCTAAAGTATTTACTATACTAACTAAACAGGTACTATCTTCGCGTCTAATATTTGTTAAACAATTTCCTAAGAATATTCCTTTACTTATTTCTTTTGCTTCACAAATAAAACTTTGATTTTGACGAGATACATTCGGTTTACATTTTACTCTAACTATTTGCTCACATCTTTGTGGCAATTCAATATATAGCAAGTCACTTTTATTTTTATCTGCATTTCTCAATTCCTTACCATTTTCAACAAAATTCAAATCGTTATTAAAGTCATCTCGCTTTAATTCATTATATCTATTGACACAAAATTTATTTGTATCCTGATTCATACAACTAACTTCATTTTCATTTAAATTCTCTTCAATTTCACTATTGACTTCAAAATTTCCTTCACAATAGAAATTTATCTCTTCATTATTTACGTAAACCTTACAATCTCTATAATCTATTAGACATTTAAAATTTTCAAAGAATTCATTTCCAATTATTCCTTCAGAATTTATTGGGAAATTATCACTAACTACATGAAAAACTATATCTACATTTTTGTAAATTAAATTTACTGTACCCAAAGTACTCAAAACTGTGTCTGATATCCCTTTAATTTTGATGCTTTTTTGTGAATTTACTAAAATAGGGTTTTCGATTTTGGAAAATTTTACTATGTTGATAGCCGATCCAGTATCCATCAAAAATATCGCCATATTATTTTTTAAACCTTTTAACTTTAATTTTAAATACTTTAATTTACTTTTAGATGCCTCAAAATGAAATACATTTTCTATATTATTTTGATTTATTATTTCTAAATTCAAATTTGATGTTGCTTTTTCAAAAGGTCTCGTTACTGATTCGTACGGGTGAAATTTGGACGGGAATTGTTTCGTGCGTCCGACTGTTGTGCGTAGTTGTTCGCTTGCGTTGACGTGCTTGGTCCGTAAGTTTGGGGAGCCGCCGGCGCTGGACCATTTTGCGACGGTCTCATTCCGTTTCCCTGATTGAAATTTTTATTTCGTGCCCTACAATCTGCAATTTTGTGCCCTATCTTACCGCAGAAGAAACATTTGAATTCCGATTTCGAGACATGAAAATTTCGTTCGACTTTTATATTTTGAGGATGGAACTCTTGCTTGCCCATTTTGCTAAAACAATTTGCCGCTTTATGTCCTAATTTATGGCAATTGTGGCATTTCAATCCTTGAGGATTCATTTTAAAATTTGAATAATCTCTATGGCTATTATTACTGAACACCGAATTTTTTAAGTGTTTATTTGAATAAAGTTCTTGTTCTTCGGCCCTAGCTAATTCAATGGCAATTTCTAAATTGTTTGGATTTCTAGCTTTTAACTGAAATTTTATTGGATCTATAAGTCCTTGAATAAATACGTTTAATGCTTGATTTCTTAAAATATTTGAAATTTCATTGGCTATTTCGCCTTCTTTGCCAATTGTGGAGGCATCTACTAGATTGCTTAAAATTCGCTCAATTTTATTGGAATAAGTTGCTATATCTTCATTTTTATTTTGTCTACAAGAGGTCAACTCCATTTGCCAATAACTTATTGAACCGCTTTCAGAGAAAGTGTCTTCTAAAAATGCTTTAAGAGCATGCCAATTTTCGAACTCTCTATACTTTGTTAAATTGCGAGCTTTTCCAATTAATTTAGTTTTAATAACATTATAAAGCACTTGTCTACATTGAGGTGCTACCGAATTTAACGCCATTTCACAAACATCTATAAAATCATGTACCTTATCGCCCTGTTTAGAACCATCAAATTCGCGTAACAATCTAACTCCTGTATCTAAACTTACGAAAACTGGGGCAGGTTGCTCGTTATCCTGACCGTCAACCATTTTTTATATATATTATATATTTTTTATAATTGATTGATTTAATCTCAATAAATGTGATTAATTTTGAAAATTTACTTTTATTTGGCTATTTATGAAAATTGAAACAAAACTATTTACTTACATAAAACGAAACATTTTATTCCCACGTAGTTGGTTGTATCCCTCTCAGGTATTTTTTCAATTCAGTATCCTTCTAGTGGGGTTGTTGATCCTCCAACTTGTCCAGGTAAGTGTTGAATGTTGATCCAGTATCCTCCAAGTGATATTGAGCGACCCAATTTCTTCCAATATTTTCCAAATGATGTTGAATTTTAGGGATTTTCAGCAGTTTTGTGGTGAGCAGCCAATTTCCACTATCGTTATTTTTTTTCAGATACCCAATTACGTCTTACTTAATAAAAGTTATTTAACTAACCAAACTTTCAGTCGTCGCAGTACTGAATTTTCACGACTTTTGATTGATAATTGTTGCACTAATTTTCTTGAATTAACAACAGTATTTAATTAGTTATACAATGCGTCAGCGGAGGTACGCACATCAATAACTAAAAATTCGGACGTGGTAAACGTGTTACACGGCAAGGGGTGCACTTGGTTTAAACTTAGTCCGCGGGTTACGAAATAATAATCCCGAACGCTGCCACCAAAATATCTTGTTGTGGTCTTCAAGATAAAACAAACGTAATTTTACTAAATTACTTTATTTAACAAAAACTAGTGTTGGATGTTAGCTTTAAAGATTTCAATTACAATCAAGTTGTTCTCAATGTGGATTAAGGCGTACTGACCCTTGGTTCTTAAGATCTAGACACTTTTTGGGGCTTTTGCTAAGTCCGCACTTTTAGCTACACCATGGGAACGGATGTGGACGCAGCACTATTCAACACGCACAGACTCTTTTGAAGAAAAATATGATAGTGACAAAGTAACAATCTTATAACACTTACATAATATAATATCTTATACTTGGGTGGTCTACAACACTATGTATAATATCAATAAACCCGTTTCAGATAGATGATAGATGATCCTGCTGAAAAATTTGTCTTCGATTGAACCACAAGGCGCATTGACGTTCTTCATGAACAGTCTATCCATACTACTTTTTCATAGACTACAGTTTCATCGATATGACCTTTACATTGACAAGGATTTTTCATCGACATACATTTCATCGAAATTACCTTTTTATCAACAAAGCAGAAACAGTAATCGATTAACCGACATTGTCGAGGGAATGATATTTGTTGATTGTCGATGATAACGTCTATTGATAAAACGGACTGTAGATGAAATTGTATTTGATGAAAAGGCATCTAGTTAAAATTGTATTGTTGATGAGACTGTATCAACCATTCGCATTGCGAATTTGCATCATATATTTGCTTCCTTTTTTGTGGATAGCCTTTTCAAAATGTTAATTGCTTATTGAATTATTGATTTGATTTTTAAAAGTTGAAGCATTTTGAGGGGAAGTACGAGGATAGACGAAAAGATTCTTATTGGTGAATACACACGGTACGACTTTCTTCAGAATAAAAATTGGATTCTTTTATAATAAACTGTAGGTGTCTTCAAAATTTTTTGTCAATAGGTTTAAGTGATAGCACAAAAATATTTAGGATACCTTCATAGTTCCTGCACAGAGATATCGCTAAGATCAAGCAATATTTGACAAGTAATTTTCTAGTTGACCTTTTCCTTATGTTGGTGTTATGACAGCGGATAATCCTATACTATGAGTAAACCTATACTGGTTTTATTTCTGTCTGTTTCAAAAACTACGTGAATATTAAATAATCAGGCAAAAGTAAACATGATCTTAATCTAAACGATCAAGTTTTTGGAAAATTGGGATTGGTTTTGAAGTGAAGATGAGGCGATATTTATAGGCAGCAGTTAAAAAAAGGAAGACTTGAAACTGTGGTACACTGTACAATTTGAACTAGGTTCTGAAAATATTAGAAAAATAAATGGTACAAAGGATTTGCCTTAGTATTAAACCTTACAGCTCTTTTGCGAATATGGTGTAATGTTGGAGTATGTTTAATGATGTTTAGATGTTTTATAATTTTTAAGCATGGAAAAGAAAGAAGATATAGGCAGAGTAGGTGCCAGTGGTGAGCATAGTTAGATCGAATTTCGCATCTTCGATAAATCCAGTTGGATAATTATCATGTATAATAACAGTTATATGGGTTGTAATGGATAGTTATTTTCTGTAAGGCTTGCAGGATCACCTGGAATCCAAGTTTTGCATATACAGGGTGTCCCATTTGACGTTGGACTCTATGGGTATCTTTGTTATTATTGGAAATAGAAAGTCGGTTAAATGGACAAAGTAGTGCATATGTATTTGTATGTTCAATAATAATTCGTTAACAAAACAGTTGAATTTTGAATCGTTTCGGCGCCATCTTGAAAAAACCAAAAAGTGCCATTTTCAAAATATGTCTGTAACTTCTTTATTATACCAAAAAACTTTGTTAATAACATAGAGGCAGATTTTTATCTAAAATTCATTAAGCTAATCAAATTTTTTCTTAACGGTCATTGCCACGCCGATGTATGCAATTTTAAACACCCGATTTAAATAAAAAATAGCACAGATTGGCAAATTTTTAAACATTCATTGAAAACTATTGCGCATATTATGTTTGTCGGTTTAACTTGGTCCTTGCTTTTAAATTGACTCCATTTTAGGGGTATATTTTTTAAACCGCTCTATTTCACTTTATTGCACTTAAAAATATTTAAAAATAAGGTATTTTGACAGGACGATTCGACTGAAAATTAACCACCGAAGACCAAGCAAAATACAAAAATAAAATAATATGTGCAATAGTTTTCAAGAGGTATGCAAAAATTTACCATCATTACCATTTTTTATTTAAATTTAGTGTTTAAACGTTAAAATCAGCGCACGGTGTAAGAACTGACTCTTAAGTCACTGGAATCCCAGGAAATAGTCCAAACTTTATTTTTTCTTATGGCGGCCATATTGGAAATACACATAATTGGAATCAGTGTATTTTTCTGAGAATGTTGATATACCACATGTCACATTTAATAAATATTTTACAGAAAATGGGTCAGTTAATAAGACGCATAGAAGATTTCATGTAGTGATCGAAACTTATTAACATAACAAAGCATAAAAAATGAACAGTCAATACATATAACTAAATGTGACATGTGGTATATCAAAACTGTGTAATTTCAATATGGGCGCCATAAGAAAAAACAAAGTTTGGATTATTTCCTGGCAATCCAGTGACTTAAGAAAAAATCTGATTAGCTTATTGAATTTTAGATAAAAAAACTGCCTTTACATTGTTAACAAAGTTTTTTGGTATGGCATATAATAAAGAAGTTTCAATCATATTTTGAAAATGGCACTTTATGGTTTTTTCAAGATGGCGCCGAAACAACACGAAATTCAACTGTTTTGTCAACGAATTATTTTTGGACATACAAAATTGCACTACTTTGTCCATTTAACCGACTTTCTGTCTCCAATAATAATAAAGATACCCATGGAGTCCAACGTCAAATGGGACACCCTGTATATTATATAAATGAAATATAGAAATCACAGTTTCACCTAATCGATTGATTGACCTGTATAAAGCAATAATGAAGTATAAGAAAATTTATCGAAGAGGATTTATCCATTGCTGGACCCTTGAAATTTAATACAAATTAATTGTTTTCACTGAACTTGTGCAGAGTATCCCACTTTTTAGATAATAAATGTTTAAATGACAATTCGTTGGTAAGTATAATGCAGAACTAGTTTAACTTAAAATCGGATAAAGCCAATCTAAAAGGACAGCGCCGGCGCTTTTAATGCAGAAACATCCCAACTTAAATTTAATATATCAAACTGGACAATGTCTTTAGAAAGCTTAACATAACATATCGCTAAACTTAAACCCTGTATATTCCGAAACAAATTTAAAACGTTGTCCCAGAATATGATATATTCCCTGCTATACCAATTCTTCTCGGGGATAATTTTGGTCAAAAAAATCATAGATCTATTCCTCTCAACGTAAAAGCAAAAGTGAATCTTATCGACTTAGCAATGTCTATGCCTAATGCCTAAGTTATACTTGCTAAGACCTTGACAGGAAAAAACACAAGAGGTTAGGGTAGTTTTAATATATTTACAACAGGGCTTGTAAATTGAGAGGAATCGAGACACAGACCTATTAACAATAGTAAAAGTTGGTTGGTACAGAGAGAAAATTAAAGAGGGCCTGAAAATATTTAACTGTCAAAATATTCATCACTTGTGCAAAATATGGATAATAAATTTCTATTTACAATGATCATCGGCATATTAACATTTGTTATCTTTATTAATTAATATATTCTGGTATTAATATTTAAATTTTACTAAAAAAATTTGGAATATGGATTAGTATGATGATTGTACATACTTCCGTAGAAACAAAATTCCACCTCCGATATCTGGATAAATTCTATGTACGTTAATACCATATCATAGCTTTACCAATGGAACTTCAATATGGCATCCACTTAATACTAATTTGAATATAATAATCAATTATGGTCAAATTATAAGCATACACATACAGGGTGTCCTCTAACTAAATAGTGATAGTAGACCTGAAAATAAGCGAAATTTGCCCTACTTATCTATATCAAAAATGCAACTAAAGAAGTTATGAGCTTCTGAAGTTTTTTTTTTAATTGCTGCCAAAGTAATAAAAATTTTATAATGAAATTTTGTATGCATGCATTTTTATAAAAATCGCTCATTTGGTAAACATTTTACAAATCCTCGATTACCGGAATTTCCTGATTTTAAAATTTGAATTCGCGCTTATGATATGCATTTAATATGGGGTAAACGTAATGGTAATTTTTAATATTACTCAGAAACTGCACAACCTACGCAAAATTTGTAAGGGACGAAAAAATTTTCTCTTGAATTTCAAGCAGCAAATACTATTTTACTACAAAATTTCATCATAAATTTTTTATCACTTTGGCTTTGGCAGCAATTAAAAAAAAATAATTTTATAAAAATGAATTTCAGAAGCTTATAACTTCTCAGGGGTGCATTTTTCCAAACAATTTTTGAAACAGAAGATTTCGTAACTGGGTGTGAAGATGGCGTACATAACACCGTAGTACTATAAGTGTTTGAACCATAGTTTGAACAGAATGTAAACACAAAAGTTCGAGAATGTCATGAGAATGAAGACACAATTATGCAAATTCTATCTGGCTGCAAAAAATACGCTCCAACTCTCTATATCACAAGACACTATAGAGCGGATTGGGTAATCTACTACCATATCCGACATATCTATGGAATAGATTCTGTCAAAATTAATCCATTTGTAACAGAAGAAGAAGCAGTAGTATCCAATGATAAAGTAAAAATCTTATGGAGTTTCCCTCTCAGTACGACTAATCTAATCTCAGCTAATAAAAAAAATCAAAAATTCTGGACACCTGTAACTTGGTTCGAAGAACATTGAAACTATCAGAACATCTACACAATTTTTTTAAAGTTTACTTACCTTATTTAGTTCACACACATTTCTCACCCTATCGGCAAATTTGTGAAACTGTAAACCTAGTATAAAACGGTGCCATCTATTGGTGGTTAAAATTCCGAATAGTTACCCAACCTACCCCCAAAACCTTGGGCAAATCATTGAAACTATCAATATCAATATTTTATGATACATTGAACCTTCAATCATAAAAATGAATAATGATTTTGTAAAATATCTTATAAGTACCTGAATTTTAGGAAAGAGCTCTCCCTGTGTTGGCGAATTTGTGAAAGTGTCAAGGTAGTATAAAACTGGTGTCATGTGCCATCTATTGGTATTTAAAACTCTGAATTAAACAACTAGATTCGATACTCCAATCTATGCAAAAATAATAATAATAATATTATTAGCGTTTCAGATGTAAATTTACTTTAAGCGTCCTAAAGCATCATCCACAAGGTTTCCTTGTTCGTTGGGCATTGTTTCCGTACACTTCTATCTTCTATCGAGCTCATCCCACAATAACTCGTTCGGATTAAGATCAGGAGATTGAGGTGGCCAGTCCATCACATAGAGTTTATTTTCTGCCTTTAAGTTCTCCAAATAATTTTTATAAATTTTTGAGGTATGTTTGGGATCATTATCTTGTTGAAAATAAAATTTTTGCCCAAAAATACGCTGCCCGGAGGGCATCATTTTCTGCTCTAGAATTTCCAGGTATTACTCTTTCCTCATTATTCCGGTAATTTTGTAAATGTTACCCACCGAATGTCCACCAAAACACCCCCAAACCATCACAGAGCCTCCCCCATCTTTTACTGTTGGCACCAAACACTGGTCAGAAACTCTTTCACCTGGTTTTCTCCGCAGAAAAACATGGCGTTTATTACCAAAAATTTCAAACTTGCATTTATCACTCCATAAGACTTTTCCAGTCGTCACCTGTCCAATCTTTATGTTTTTTAGCCCACTGCAACCTTTTGACTTTATTGGCTTTCCTTAAAAGTGGTTTCTTTACCGCAATTCTTCCACTAAGACCAGCCTGTAATCTGTAATAGTCTGTAATTGTTGTGCTTACAGGAACATCCCGGTATAAATTAATACTGGCAACGATTTCCGGAACCGCGAGACGCCTGTTCCGTTGTGATTCTTGGTCTTCCAGGTCGATTTCTATTAAATAATGTACCGCCAAATTTAAATTTTTTGACGTGGTAGTAGCAACTTTACACACTCCTTGAATAATATACTATTATTACCTAACACCTAACAGCATTTCCCAATTCGCGATTTTATGAAAGAGCTCTCCCTCTATCGTCGAATTTGTGAAACTGTAGAGCTAGTATAAAAAGTTAGTAGTAACTTTGCAAAATAAATATTGATTTTAAATAAAAATTAGAAGAATATTTACTAAAAACTTAAAAAAAACCACTTGGGACGACTTTAACCTACCTATATTCAAACATAGAAACGTGTAGGTTCAATACTGGCTTCGATAGTTCATTAGTTAAAATTCCAAACTACAAGGCAATTTAAATTACTATAAAAGAATATAGACAATAATAGTAAAATGGACGAACAATAATTAATAACTTAGGTAAAATAAAGTTTATTAGTGACAATAAGTATGAATGATTTTATTAAAGATAATATACGGAAGCAAATTTATTTCAGTCCGATACAGGAATAAAGTTAAATTCAGCTAACAACATTTCATATGAATTTTGAATTATACAGGGAGTCCCCGCGCTCCGAGGAAGTAACATTACCTTGAAATGAAAAAAGATTTCGACATGCTGTTTTCGATAGAATATACAATAATTTAATTGAAGCAGTCCAAATAATTGTGTTGTCCTTTAATTTATTTAAATAAACAATAACTTTAAGCGCACATTTTAAAAATATTTTAGTAATATACCGGGTGGCCATTCCAAGATGGTGGACCAAAGTTATTTTAAATGGAACACCCACTATATTATGAAAATTTTGGATTCCTTATCAAAAAAAATTATACTTTCTATAAACTTTTATGGGTCTATCATCACTCGTTTTGCTGATATTTGCCATTTAAGCCAAAAAAGATCAATTTTTGAAAAATCGCTGCTCTAAAACAGATGAACATTTTGGGTTGAAATTTTGTCAAAAAAATTTCAACATCGTCTAGTCTACAACTATAATTTCAATTTGAACAATTAAACGATATTTTCAAATTGAACACTGTATATTTTAACATCAATAGATGGCATTTTTAGAAGCTTTCATATAGTGTTTGTATGGTCGCTTATCAATGGTTTAGGAGATATTAATATCCAAACTGAGAAACAGTGAATTTTTTTTTAATTTGCCTAAACCTTATTTGTGTCTTTCTCTATTATGCTTTTTTAATAATGTTGTTATATTACAATAGAAGTTTTTGTTGTTACCAGAAGAGAGCATAAAACGAAATTCGACAAAAACTAGTATTGTAATAAAACAACATTATAAAAATGCAAAATAGAGAAAGACAGAAATAAATATTAGGCAAATTAAAAAAAATCCTCAACAAAATTCATCCAGAGTACTATTTTGTCTGTTATTCACTATTTCTCAGTTTGAATATTAATATCTCATAAAGCATTGACATGCGACCATACAACCATTATATCAGTAGAAGGCTTGTAGAAAATGCCATGGAATGATGTTAAAATACACAGGGTGTTCCATTTGAAAATTTTGTTTAATTGTTCAATTTGCGTTTCATAAGTCGCCCTGATAAAAAACTATCACAAACTTAAATTTGACATGATAGTTGTAGACTAGACGATGTTGAAAAATTTTTGACATAATTTCAACCCAAATTGTTCATCTGTTTTAGAGCAGTGATTTTTCAAAAATGAATCTTTTTTGGCATAAATGGCAAATGTCAGCAAATCGAGTGAAGATAGACCCATAAAAGTTTATACAAAGTGTAATTATTTTTTGATTAAGTATAGAAAAATGTCATAATATACTGGGTGTTCTATTAAAAAAAACATAACTTTGGTCGACCATCTTGAAATGGACACCCGGTATATTAAAGTATATATATATTAATAAAAGTATTGTACATTCTATCACATTCTATTACATTATATTATATTTTAGAGTAATGTTAATTCCTCGTAGAGCTGGGATACCCTGTATAATAAAATTAATTCGCTACTATTTCTAATGAAAAACCCAAGAGATTTAAAGCAATAGCTGGAAATTTATGAACATGTTCGTTGAATGTTAACTTTACGAAAAATTCAACACCCAGGTGTGTACTAGACAACACAACATTTTTTTGAGATTTAGATCTATAATCTATATCTGAACACCACTTCAGAATTGTATTTAAGTCCGATTGAAATATACAATATCGTTAATATACAAGACAAATAAAAGGGGTCCTAGGTTGGAACCTTGGGGAACACCGATTGTAGCAAAATATCTGTCTGACTTGAATCCGTTATACATAACTATTTGGACACGAATAGACAAGTAGGACGACAAAACTGTTATAACATTATTAGATATATTGAAACTACGAAGTTTATTTTTTGTTTTAATAATAATAATGAACCTTTTGTAAGTACCTACGTATTTAAAACAATAAATTTATTCGTTACAAAAGGGCCCCGTTTTATAAAAACATTTGTAATTTTTTAGGTCTAAGGACCCAAAAACATGTGGATTATTTGGCATTTTGTTGTAAACATAAAACGCCCACTGATTTAACACTAAAGAATTACTCCTATCTTATTCCCGGAAACTAGAAAGGTATTAGGACAAATGGGGCAAAGTAAAAAATGGATTTTTTCTAATGACCTGAAACCTGTTTAGAGAGTAGTTGGGAGTTACCCAGATCCCACAAAGTTATCGATTGTGACCATACTACAGAGAATTATATCCCATAAAAAAACACGTCTCCTATTTATTAATTGACCTAGGTTTGAAATTATTAAACAACAATAATCAGATTTTATTATATATCTTATATTATTTAACTTTGTACCCATATCAAAATTTGTACACTTGCAAATTTATGCATAATTGGCCATAATTAAGAATGAATTTTAAGCTGTGAGAAGAAAATTAATAAGCATCACTTTTTCTTCTCCCTCTAATTTTAATTGGTACAAAACCCATTATTTTTATTATTGAGGCCGTGTTGTAAAAGCATCAACGACGAGAGTAATGTTATGTGAAGTAACATTCTTTAATAACCTTTTGAACTTTTCAATTAGACCTTATTAAACTTCGTTGCTTGCTCGGATACTTAAAGTTAACAAGAAGGTGTTACCACTAAAATTATATAATTACAACACTAAAATTTCATTTAAACATCCTTAGCATAAACTCATGGACGATGGACGTATAAAATTTTAATGTGCAAAACACTTTCCTGTTTAAAATAATCTTAAAGTCACCATGAAATACCCAACATAAAATTAGATTATGCATAAAATTATTTTCTTTATTATTATATGCTTTAATGTAAAGTTCAATTTATATTCTTCATTTCGTGGAATCACTCTAAGTAGTATTTATTAGATTTTTTTTGGGTATGAAAGGGCGACTATCTATTAACATCATGACCGAGCTTTTTGGGCATTGTGCTTCAGAGGCGGGGCAAAATGAAAACGGCTTTGTCCTGAAACCTGCTGCACCTACCTGGCGGCTTTAAATCGTACACCAAAAATGATCTTGTAGAGACTTCTCTAAAATCAAAGGACCGTAAAGGAATTCAGTCCCTTCGGGCGTAAGAGTCTTTTTGCAATTTATTCCTCACCGACAGGAAGTTCTTACATAATTATCCAACTATGTGGGACCATCATAAATCAGATAAATCATATTTTCGAAGACTGACCTTTATTTTGATTTACAGGATTCGTAGCTCCTAATATTTACCTAATTATGATAACCCTGTATATAAATCATTTTTCCTAAAGTAAATTTTTCCGCATTGAACGGAGAATTTTCACCAACAAAATTTTTATATAACAAGGAAGAAAATACTTGTGGTTTTCCATAATTGTTAGTTTCTTTGTATTGAACTTATATCAAACTTATGATCAATAAAATCAAGATTTAAAGAAATTTTTTTATGTAATATCCATTTGAAAACAATGTCGATTTGATCTGTATGATGCAAGAAATTGTTGAGTAAAGGCGGCTAAGTCGCAATCATTTTACGAAATGTCGGCTCGTGTTAAATTCTGCGTCGATCGAGCATGAACACCAAATTTGTGCCATTTATTGAGAAAAAATAAAAAATTATTAATTCAGTTACATAATGTATTGCAAAATTATGAAAATTTTAAGCCATTAATATATTTAAATTATTACAAAAAATACAAATTAAAAATGGGAACTACATAATTAGGAAGTTTGCTATAGTTGTTCAATGATAATTTTTGTTGTTGTTTTGTCTTACATTAATTATGATTTTAATTTCAATTACAGCATAAGTTTATAAAATGTACCTTTACATAATTTAGTTACATATAAAATTCATTAAAATTCTTTACAAATCTCCCGAGGTAAATTTAGCGTAAAATTTAAAAGCGATTAATGTAAAAGAAAGAGCGTGCAAGTTTTATTTAAAAAAGTAATTTGGGAAAAGGGGCGTTGAGGAATGAAATGGGCCGAGAAATGGCCGTGGTTGGATTTGAATACATGTGAAGCTTTTATGAAAATCAAAACCGACGAGTTTGAAGAATTTGAAAACGAGCCCTCAGTGTTTGTAACTTGATGCCGTTTCGTCTCGTCGTAATTATTACAAACACATGTGGATTCAGCTCTGCCTTTTAAAGGAGCATCTCATCAGAAAGAGTGACTTTGGAAAAAGGTGCGCAAGGCTCCATTAACCCTCATATTAGTTAAATGGTCTCGGTTTTGTTTCTCAACACTTGATCTACTACTTGCACTTGCTCATCATGTGAAAATTATTAAAACGGGTGGAAAATTGGGGGCTTTATTCCTTTATTTTACATTTTTATATTAAAAATACTCTTCGCGTGGTGCACTCATAAAAAGAAATGCAGAAACGCATTAAAATAATTAAAAGTTCTTTTTATGTAGTATGTGCTTTATTATTCCATCCAATCTAAATAGTTGCAAAAACCTATAAGGAAACCTAAAGAAAATGATTATATTAAATTAAATTTTTGATTCGTGTTTTGCTTGCTTTTTTATGCCATAATGAATTATTACAAACAATTTTAAATTTGAAATGATTCCGACTTTATACAATATGTGCCAAAAATTACATATATGGTATAAACTAGACGAGATTTATTTTAATTTTTCCATCGACCAAATATCCTATTATTAGTGTAATAGAAAGTATATTCGCTATATCTGGGGTTTTGTTATAAAAAATCTCTTCAAATGTTTATTACAGTTCTTTAGCTATACCGTTAATTTTAATCAATTTGCTAAGCATCACCAAATTTTGTGATGGAAAAATAAACAACTCAAAAAATGTGAGTCGATGAAAAACTAAGCACCTACAGGATATTATGTATAATACTATATTACTAGAAAAATTTTTGAAAAAAATGCATTCTCTAGTAATTGCAAAATTTATTTGGAGAAATAGACTCGTTCTGCAATAATTATTATTATTACTTCACCTTTTCGAGTTGTATTTCAGAAAAGATCAATTCAATTTTAGAAATCATCAATAGTAATTCAGAAACGAGAATTTCAGAAAACAACAATTGTATTTCAGAAAAACCAATTTAATTTCAAAAAGTATCAATTGTATTTCAAAATCATTAGTACTGAACTACCAGAATCACCATTAAAAATTATATTTTTGACTTCACCAATAAATAATTGTTTCTAACTAAACCAACATGTGCTCCATAATACCAGGAGTCATGAGGAATTTGAAGTCGCTTGTAGTAATATTGTTTTTATCTTCGAACAGATTACTTAAAATTGAAGGGTTTGCTGCAAAACGGAGGTACATAACTCCTTCCTGCGGAAGTTTGGACTTACATGTATTATTTTGTAGCAAATAAGCAACTCTTTCGTTTTATGCAAAAACATGTAATTCTACCCATTCGTTTTAATTTTATTCAAGAAATGGAGCTGGCTGACTCGTTACACGACATTGAACTTCGAAACGTTTTATTCGGTTTTTGGAAACATAAAAAACTAGAGTTACCTTCTTTTTGCAGCAAAGCCTTAAATTGCCAAAACATTTGTGATGAATTGAAAACTCTTCGCGTCCTCAGTTTTTCCAAGTATAGCAGGTTAATATTATATTTGTGATAAGTAAAAATCAGATTTTTCCGAAATTTTTCAATTGATATTTTTTGAAATACAAATAATGTTTCTGATTTACAAAATTGATCACTTCTGAAACATATTAATTTATCTGAAATACAATTCCTTTCGCAAAGAATTGAATCTTTGCACATTAGGATTACCATCAATGTATTATTTAGATTTTTGGTAATAATATAACAATGTTACATGCAGGTCTGGTCCGCGGCTTTAATGTTATTCTTTTATCGTACACGTACTCTTCTCATGTTATGCACTTCTTTTTTGATCATATATCCGTCTGATAAACATTTTCCATTATCGGAAGTATGTTTTTACGGTTTCGTTTGATAACCATGCCTTGATGATCTGGAGCTGTTTTTGGGGTCCTTATACAATTCGTCTTTTAGCATCTCAAAAATGTCGTATTTATATTAACTAAACCACTTCAAAATTATATCAAAATTTTAAAAATTTTAAGATAATGTTCGAAAGAGAAGTTAACTGAGGCAACTTTAGCCCTTAAGGGTAACTTTGTCTCAAATCTTGGAAAAAGATAGTTTGATCTACTGTTAGGTACCAAATAGATCTATCGGCTTGGTTCTTGTGATAAAAGACAAGTAGCAGCACTGGCTAGACTTCAATGCCAAGAGCGTTGTAGTTTCATCTTTTGCCACCGCTATAGTACTGCTCCATCTTCACTATTATTAGTTGTGAATGTTTTGTTGCAAACCAACTTTTGTTTGCACATCCAAAACTACTTATGGTTTTTGACTGATGAGTTCATAACCACTTTCATTTAACACATATTCAAAGTATTTAAAGTGTGTCTTTTCTGATACTTATCTTGTTTATTTGTAAAATTCGATTTTCTAAGTTAAGCTAAGTTTGGCCCAAGCATTGGGACAAGATTAGCGCTACATATGGAGGTCAGGCCAATGGACCATAAATATAGAAATTGTATTAGAGTCTGTTGAAGCTAGTGCACCTTATAAGACCTTGAAGATAGAATTCAAGATCTCAATTCTTCAGTCTTTGTCCACCCGTCGGAGTTTGCCGTTGACAATTTTGTTGTTGTGAATTATAATGGGTAAAGTACCTCTGAAGAATCCTATAAGTCTTTTAGAAGTAGCCCTATACAGTTTAGTGCCTGGAAAAGAAGAAGCTTCAGTATTGGCGCTGCGCTGGCCCGAAAAGACACTTTTCCTTATAACTGTGAAGATCTTAAATCTTAAAATAAAACCACCAAAAATGGCTTCGAAATCAAACTAGTTCATTGTACCAAAAGTTTTTTATTTAATATTTTTTGTCACTTTTCTATCATATCTATGAAGATTAACATATGTAACATTTATATTAATATTAAGAGTAACATTTTCGAAATACATGTTTATTACTATTGTAAAATTTTAGTTTCATTTTATATTTTGTCCAATTCATTGTACAGTGCCTATCTACATATAATCAAAATTGTAATTGCGGTAACAATGTTCCAAATCATATTAAAAGCCTTAAGTTATTATGGGAGAATGTTACCTCAATTAAAGGCAAGATTGGCCCAAATTTTCAAAAAATCTTAGAAAAAAATAGTTTTAATAACCAGTCAATAGCCAATACATACTTTGAAATATGCAGGGTTCAATAACAAATAGTACGTGGAATAGTATTTGGTATCATTTCCATTTATTCTATAAGATCGTGGGGTATGGATACAATAAGAGAATCAGTTTGCGTATTCGTACTAATGCACTGCTACCTGGTGACAGTAGGTTTAACTCATTGGTTTACAGAGTTCTGCAGTTGAAATTAATATTTCGTACCTCTTGAAACGCTGGAAACAAACGTCATGTTTATGTTTCATGCTTCATGCATTATATTAGCGTAATTAGCGGTTATTATTTAAATTTTTAACATTGAGTTCTCGATTTAAACTATCTTTTTAAATAAATTAAAGCGCCATCTTTAGGTTAGTCCTAGAACACCATAAAAATCCTGGTGGCGGACTCCGTTTTGGCGATATATAAGCTCTTATGTAAACTTGATCTCTTATTGTATCCACACTCCATGATAAGATTCAAACCAAATTCTGACGTAGTTTTGTCTAGACTGTACTAGCTGCTTGCTATACAGAGTGTTTCTGAAAAAGTGTCGAATAATCTAGGAATGGGTTTTTGGACCAATTTTAAGACAAAAAGTAAGAATATTTTTTTGCGCTAAAATGTTCCATTTCGGAAATGCAGGGCATTGATGTAAGGTATGTACAAAATTTGAGCCAATGAGTAAACTTCAATGCCCTGCATTTCCGAAATGGAGTATTTTAGCGAAAAAATTATTTCTTCCTTTTTGTCTTAAAATTGGTCCAAAAACCCATTCCTAGATTATTCGACACTTGTTCAGAAACACCCTGTATAATATGCAAGTTATACAACGCACGCTACTTTTCGTCGAAATATTTGCTTCATTTTGAAGATATGGTCATTAGTCGATCTATTTATCCAAAATTACCTTCATAGCCGTCTATAATTTTCTCTTCTTTCCTGGAGATAATTTTGCAATTGGGCATAACGTAAGATCTGACGACCAATATTAAATTCTTTTCTCAGACTTCCTGTATTAGCTTAACAACATTTATATGTAACACTTCCTTCCTTTATTATTTTGCTTTTACGTCATTTCTTTTCGTCTTCTGCTTTTCTCTCTAATAAAGATAATACTCATATTTTCTTAGGTATGAGCACTTTTTTAAAGTTACTACCTCACGGACTTCTGTTCTCCTGCAAGTTTATTTTTTCTACTTAAAAATGTTAAATTCCTTTTAACTTCTCATTCACCGTTTGACAATTTTCACAATTGCTTAATTAAAAAATGAAATATACATTTTGAGAGTACGTACTTAATTTTTATTACTTGTATGTATTTTCTTACAGACTCCAACTGTCTTATTTCCTATTTCATCACCACTTGTAGTTTCATGTGATTTTCATTTTATTTTCAGTTTGATCATGATTTTTCTGAGCAATTTCTTGGAAATTACGTTTTGATAATCCATATTGTTAATCCATTTACACACCTTTAATCCAAAATCCAACTACAATTTTCTGATTGCATTTTAATTCTTTTAAGTTACACTTCACTTATTCCGTGTGCTTCAATTGGGAATTATGTGATGCTGACAGTGATTTTATAGTTGTTTTTAATATAAATGACAGCACTCTATCTTGTCTTTGTAGTTTGTGGTTTGTAGTTTACTGCTCCTTCCTTCCATTTTTAAGCGCTGAAGGGTCCTACAAGAATATGAACATTTTTCGATTGCAGAAGAGGCAATCGAATCAACTGATAAATTTTAAAAATTACCTGATAGATTATTAAAAAAAACCTATATCTCTAAATTAAAAGAAAATCTGTTTGATTGACGGATTATTTATATATTTTTGGGTAGTAGCCTTATTGTACATTTTTCATAAATTTATGTTTTTAAACTTAAGTATAAATAAAAGGATTCTCGATTTTAGAGATTTGAGTTTTCAGACATTTGATTTTTTATTTTTTTTGTGATGGGCTTTGCAGACAAATGTAGGATCTTGAAATTTTCAACAAAATTCCCCTGTGGCGCTTATTCGCCGCCCTCCCAATCATTTGAGGCAGTTATAAATTTCAGATTTTAATTATCTATATAAAGGAGGTATGAATAGAGGATTATATGAAGGGTGGGAATAAGACTTAAGTTTCACAGCATTTTTTATTTAATATTTTCAAGACAATTTAAAGGGAGATTCTGGTGAGAATTAAAGACCTATAAAAGATACATGACAACTTAAATGATTTGACCAGAATCTGGATTAATAATATCTGGCTTTGTAAAAAATTAGACCACTTTAGTCCTTTTTCTTATTTTTTTGACTTATACTGTTATTCCCACCCATCATTGAATTATTTTCAGACCTCAAGCGGATTTTGGCCTTTCTTTAGGAAAATTAGTTCTCATAATTGATTGGTATTTATTTTTTATTCCACTTTAATCGATCATATCTTTTAACCGACTAAACGCTTTCTCCGAGAGGACGTTTTTTTAATCCTATCTTGGCATTGATAATAATGTTTTTTTATCACAATATATATTCAACGAAAAAACTGTATTAAATTTATGTTGAAAAAAAATGTCTTGTAGATGAATGTCTCTCTGATCCATTCCAATACACTGAGCATCGTCAGTAAATGCAATTTTTCACATGATTTGAGTTTGGAAATAATTACAGTTTTTCCTAATATGTAATATTAAAACAAATAAGTTTTTTTTTTAATTTGTACTTAATACTGAAATGGCTAGAAACCTATTAAGAACTGAACTCGTCTTGAATAGAGCCTTAATGATTTGTTTGTCAAAGATGATTTATTATAAAATATCAAACCAATAGTATTATTAAAAAAATATGAGGGTACTTGGGTGGATACAAATATGTAAATTAAATTGTTGACAAATTACAAATCAAAGGAACACATTCTTTGATCGTTAATAATCCCACAAACAAATAATTTCTTCTTTTCTGAATCATCTCAACCTGTAATTATTAAAATCTAAGCTGTAAGATTCAACATACTTACTACACTCTTGAAATCTCTCGACGTTCGTAAAGGTACTTTGGTATTAAAGCGGAAGTTATAACTGGTTCCAGCAATCAGCGTGACTGTTGAAGCCCGAAGGACGAGAAATAATGAGCCTTCAAAGGAAATATGTCGTTCGTTGTTGAGATTACACAGCAAAAACACCCGTTCCGATCCATCGCATAACCTCTGCAGGTTCATTAGCTTTACTAAGTGTTGGTGCTGATGGTGGTGTAGTCCAGCATCCGCTAGCCTTGCACTACCGCATTTTTACAATAAATAATTATACCTCTATATTTTTTATTTCATCTTTAAAATATCAAGCTGTGATAAACAATAAAGGCTTGAAGAAAACATAGGCATTACTTTTATCTTTGTTAGAGTTCATATATTATCAAATATTACGATATCCTTTTATGTCCTTTATCCTCTGGGGTTTTTGAAGAATTTAAAAGGACACAAATGAAAATTTCCTGACGTAACAATGTGGACAGGTGGCTTTCGCGTGGGTCGGGCAGGTAATGTTGAAGGAAAAAGGGAGTTGCGCAATTCCTTATAAGAATCCGTTTCATATTATTTCCTATTGTTAAGAAGTGTGGGAACTTCTTGCGAGACTCGCTGACTTTATTTGATGTATTTTGGCGCGCTTTTACGCATTTCCGCTTTGAAAGAAATCTCCATTTATTTTGATAAAAATACAAAGAAAATCTTAAAGATTAAGATTTCAATCTTAAATTTAAGATTATTTTAACATGAAATTAAAAGTTGAGAAAGAAATTTGCCCACATTTTGTAAATTACACAGTTGATAATTGCAGGATGTTCAAGAATCGATTTTTGATGAAAATGTTTATTTGAATCGAATTATTATAAAAAAAACTCACTCCGACCAGAAGTATCGAATAAGTACATTTTGATTCTTGTCCGAAAATATTTTCAATTTAACCCTCCAGTACCGTGCTTAAAAACACCATTTTTCCTTTATCTATAATAGTCACCCAAAAAAAATATTTAAGAAGAAATCATGTAAACTCAATCAAAATACATTAGTTTAAATAAAGGTACTATTTTTTTAATACAAATTAAGTAGAAAAACATTTTGACCTCGTTTCATACTTTATACACCAGATATTTTATGAAAAATAGCGGGTTTACTGAAGGGTTAAGTAATTTGAAAGATTTTTTTATGAAATAATAATAAATAATAAAAAATAACGGGGTGGGGGGCAAACATCCTTGGAGTTGATTGTATATATTGTATTTTATAAGTAGGAAGTTCGTACAATCTCTGTTTCTCTCTCTCTCTCTCTCTCGTCAGTGCTAATAATCTAACCTAACAAAAGATAAAATGAAAAGTTAATAATAAATCGAAAGTAATAAAACTTTACCCAATTTTAAGGATTCCAAATAAGAGTATTAATTTTGATATTTGTTGGAAAATATATGAACTTCCACAGATTTTGAATTGTCCTAATTTTTATTAATTTTGTAAAGTATGCAAAAAGATCAAGTGTCAAAATCGACCAAGGAATGAAATTATGTTCGTATTTTTTACTGGTATTGTCTAAAATACTTATTTCTATGATTGTCTTTGATAGTTACTTCTTCCAAACTTCACACCAAATGACTAAGTTCATCAAATTTTCGAAATGTACTATTTAGAGCATTTAAATGATATTTTATTTTCTTATTAATCTTAAAATAATATCTTGAACACTTATAACCAGAAAATACTTTGTTTTTTGTTAATTTTCATTTAGTGTTATGTATTTCATTTTTTCAGGTTAAATTGGCTGCACGGTTAAGAGAGAGATGGGGATTGTAAGAACTTTCCTCTCTCTCGTTTCAAGGTCTAGACTAGACAACGCCATTACTGGAAAACAACTCAAAGTCCTTAATTTTCCACAATTTATCCAGAGTCGGATTACTATGATGGCTAATATGAGGCTATAGCCTCAGGCTCTCCAAAAATTCGGTCCTTCAAAAATTCAGACTTGATCTGAATGTCAAAAATCATATTATACCCTTAAAAAACCTAGCTCTTCAGTAGAATTTGCATTTCCACTCCTAAGACGTACAAAGTATACCCGATTGTGACCGATTTACGTTGAAAATTTACGAACACTAGTTACAGTCTGTCAAGCATCACAGAAGGCTGTACTTTATTACCATATGTAGAAAAAATATTTTTACAGAATCATCTTTCTTTTTGTATTTTTTGTTTGACCTTTGTAATATTAAAATGTATTTTATATAAATACCGTCAACTGGGGAAAGGTTTAACTAACTTCATTATTTCGTTTTCCCTTTTGGATTTTTTGGATGTTTTGCCTTTGAATTTTTGTTTTTCGAACTGTTACACCACTTTGTTGATGGTTGTTGTTATGCTTCCTCTGATAAATCCAGTTTGTAGATATTTGGCTAGTTTCTTTTAAAACTGTTCCGAAAAGAAATCTCCAATAGTCACGATCAACATTGTTATTCTCGGACAGTCTGTCTAGTATTGTTTCTTCAAAGGAATGTTGGGAACAAATCTTTAGGAATACAAGCATATTTGTTCTTTTGATTGGATCAAACAATGTCACATCCAACACGGTTCTGTAAGATGAGTGCTGTTTGGTGGGAAACACAAAATTTTCATTATGTAGTTTCACACATCTCCAAAACGTGGGTATCTATGTGGGAAGATAGATTGTCTCCTATTAGGACTATTAGCCCAGTAAGTTTCCTAACATAACGTAGAAAATCATATTCTAACAAATCTTCGAAACATAACGCGTGAAACCATCCGTTTTTTGACAGGATGTAGCGAGCACCACCAGGACTATTTTCAACCCAAGTTGACCATATATATTCTCAGCCCTGTACATTGTACACAACATAAGATGAAATAATATGACTACTAAACTATCCCCAAAACATAAGAGAAGTAGAAGCTTGCTAGAGTTGCATATATTTTCAACATATTCAGTGACTCGTCCAGGGATTCATTTCGGTTTTAAGTTTCGTCCGACAAATTTGTCTCATCGTAATTCCATATATGAGTTGCTGGAATGCCCTGTAAAACGTCTTTTAAATTATCTATGTATTTTTCAATAACTTCTTCATTAGCTTCTGCCTTTACCTTTTTTACTCATTCGAAATAACAAATTTTTATGTATCCTTAAAAAAAGACTTTGTCCACCCATAACCAGGCAAGTTTTGTTTAAACTTGAGGAGAACTGCCCCTTTTTTTTTATCTGGATAAACTTTTTACTGAAACTCGAAAATCTAACTCAACTAGTAGAATAACATAGTCACGGAGTATTATTAAATGTTCTTCAAAGGACTTTTCTTCTTCCTCTGTGAAGATCCTTGCGCGTCTGGTTTTATTGAGGTGTGCACCATTCAGTTTATTTGTTATAGTTGATCTAGGAATACCGAATTCCCTATGTTATTGAGGTTTCTCGTAGGGTCATCTCTCGTGATTTGATTTTTTCAAGCCTTTCTTGGAGATTTTTAGTAACCAACATAATTTTCGTAGTCCCTGGCTCCAAGGCGTTTTTTGACATCCTCAATATTATAATCTGAAAATAAGGGGGAAGGCCGAAGACCATCACATAATTTAGCAAGCATTTACAACTTTATATGTATAGGTATAATAATAATTATTTTTTTGGTTGAAAAGTAGAAAAAAATATATTGGTGTTAAAGTTGGTTTGTAACAAAACATTCACAATAAATTGTGGTAAAGATAGAGCAGCACTGTAGCGGTGACAAAAGATGGAACTACAACGCTCTTGGCATTGGAGTCAACCCAGTGCTGTTACCTGTCGTCTATTACAAGAACCAACTCGATAGCTCTATTTGGTAACTAAAAGTAGATGAAAATTTCTAAAAGTTGATCCAAAGTTACCCAATAACGTACTGGAGAGCTCTTGCGCCATTTTAGGGACACCCTGTGTATCAACAAAAGAAAATTGGAATTATTTATTTCGGTCTTTACTTTTTATTAGGTCAACATCGCTCTTAACCCTGCTCTGAATTTAGCACATTAAGAGAATAAAGAATTTCCAAAAATTAAGGCTAAGTATTTAAAAAAATTTGGAGTATACACTTACGCTGGCGCTGGTTAAGGATAAATTGGTTCGTTTTGGAGCTTCTTCTCTTCCTTACAACACAACTTTGAAAATTCGGCATGTTAAAAAAAGCAGGTGTCATTATATTTTTCAACAATAAGCGACTTTTATATCCATGAATAGTTTTCAACGTACAAGTTGTCCCAAGATTCAGTTTACAGACCATATCTCCGTTAGTTGAAGAGATAAACAATCAAATCAACAAAAGTTTCTAATGGCCTTCCAATTGAGATACAATTTCTGTTAACAAAAGTAGGGGGTGCCATTTGAAAAAAAAGTTGATTATGACTTCTTAAGAGTGGTCAAAGCCAATAATATTTTAAGGATGGAATTGGAATGCCAATTTGATGCCATTAAAAGTTTTTTTAATTTGCTTTTTATCTCTTTTATTTTATGTATATGGCAGAATATTTATGCTTAATTTTATTTTATTTGTTGCCTCATAATCTCATATTTAGAAATAAAAATTTAAAAAGACCAAACGCAATTTTCTTTCGTTAATACCAATGTTTTGTCAAAATATATACCATATATTTTCGGACGAAGGGAGAGTAAAATTTAGGATGTGAAAAACTAAAAACTTACTTTGTACCCATACATTTTTTAAAATATTTTTCAATAATTTATTGGATTTCCATATTATATCAGTTTACCAAAATATTTATAAAGTAAGGTGTATTTAACTGTCAATGAAGGTATTTAATACCGTATTGCATTTTAAAATTTATTGTCACATAGAAAATGGCATGCGAATTCAAAATAAATATTAAGGTAAATATGTGCACGTTATTGGTAATTAAGCTTTGGAAGCATGCATTTGTTGATTGCTTGAAATTCAAGAGGCACATCCTAATTGTAAATATTCACTTAGTGAAGCGAACATAACTTGTAAGCATGGAATGTATGAACACGTCGTGAATTTTTAACGAATGCGAACGGAACTGATATAATTTTGGGAAATTACATGTAGGAATGTTCTTTGTTACCAACTACTTTAGAAAATTTTAATTTATCTAAAGAATTTATAATCTATTAAAAATATAACAAATCTCAATTTATTATAGGATTTTTTAGAAAAAAAAAACGAATTAATTTCCAAATATAGTATTTAATTATTTATAATTTATAGATATGTTAATTCTTTTATTTTTTAAATTAGATATATGTCCCTGGATTCGATGTACCTACTACTGACAGAATGAACCATCGTATTGCTTACAATCCAAACATATGTAAATTGCATGTTAAAAATTAAAAATAAAGTATATTTCTCTTATTGGTTTTTGTTTATCATTGTAACCTTTTGTTGCTCATGTATAATTGTGAAAAAAATATAACCAAAAAAACGTATCAAATGAATTTCTAAAGCAAGCGCTAATGATTTTGGTTTCTTGTCTTGGTATTGTTTAATTTCAAGATAAGATACCTATTAAATTTTCAAGATAAAATAGAAATAGAAATTATTTAATTATTTTATTTCACTAACCAAAAATGGCCTTGAATAGAAGTCAATACATATGTGTTAAGATTTATTTTACATTTAATATTTTAAATAGTTGCATTTATGTTATTGACAATTACCATCTCTTAAAGTCCAATGTTAGTTTGTAAAATAAAATAATTTTATTTTTTGTTAATATGACTTATGGTATACCAAATTACTCAGAAAAAAAAACACCGATTCCAAATATGTGTTAATCCAATATGGCCGCAATGAGAAAATACTAAGTTTTGGTTATTTTCATTCAATTCATTGGCGAAAAAAATATTCATTTATCTTACTACATTGTACACAAAAAAGTGTTTGTATAATGTCAAAAACTTTTTTCGTTTCACCCAAAAATAAAGAAGTGACAGCCATGTAGTATTAAAAATCTAATTTTCTTGTTTTTTCAAGATAGCACAGGAACGATGGATGCAATTCAATTGTTTTGTCAACGAATTATTAATATTCGAATAAATCTCTGCTACTTTATCCATTTAACCGACTTTCTATCTCCAATCTCCAATAATAACAAAGATACCCATACAGTCCAACGTCAAATGGGACACCCTGTTTAAGCACAATGTGTATATTAAAATATCTTGTAACTTATAATTAACATTTACTAAATAGCAGGTACAACAATCGAAGAATCACAATTAACATTTCACTCTCTTTTAAATTTAACAAATTGAAAAAAAGTGAGTAAACTTCAATGCCCTGCATTTCCGAAATGGACCATTTTAGCGAAAAAAACTATTCTTACTTTTTGTCTTAAAATTGGTCCAAAATCCCATTCCTAGATTATTCGACACTTGTTCAGAAACACCCTGTATAGAAGATTTAGTCCAATGACATTGATATAGATATAATCCATTTGGTAGAGTTTCGCTGATGTTCTCAGGCGTACAGTGAGCTGTTTCTTTTATCATGAAGATGCAATAATGTTTAAGTGAAAAGCTTTAGGAAAATTGAAGTTTTAATAAGTTTTTAACTAAACGATGCAGTTTGCTGTACAAAAAATGTGCTTATCATAAAAACAAAAATCTGTGTTCTTCAAAATGTTAGGGAATATGACTTGTAGCAATAAATAAATTCTTAGGTAAGTAAATGTCCTTTGAAGTTTAAATCTGGAGAATTATTAAATTTTACTAATAATATTTATGAACTTTCATGAATTCAAATTAAAAGAAAAAGATTTTCATTTTTTAGCTTAAAAATACAAAAATATGGATCATTGGAAAGCTATTATTATCTACATCATAAAAAGTAAACATTGATAAAATTTTGTTATCCAACTATAAGTTTTTGGGATTGTCGCAAATTACCATATATACAGGGTGTCCCATTTGATGTTGGACTGTATGGGTATCTTTGTTATTATTGGAGATAGAAAGTCGGTTAAATGGACAAAGTATAGAGATTTTTTCGAATATTAATAATTCATTTACAAAAAAATTGAATATCGCATCTTTCCAACGCAACCTTGAAAAAAACAAGAAAATGCGATTTTTAAAATATGGCAATAACTTCGTTATTTTCGATTGTACCAAAAATTTTTTTTGACTTAATAGAGACAATTTTTTGTGTACAATGCAGTAAAACAAATGAATATTTTTTTTCGCCCACGGATTGAACGGAAATGAACCAAACTTATTTTTTTCTTATGGCAGCCATATTGGATTTACACATATTCAGAATAAGTGTATTTTTCTGAGTAATTTGAAATATCATATGTAATATTTTAAGAAAAATAGAAATAATTTTATTTTACTAACCAGAAATGGCCGTGAATAGATGTAAACTGTCAATACATATGTGTTAAGATTTATTTTACATTTAATATTTTAAATAGTTACATTTATGTTATTGACAATTTACATTTTACATCTCTTAAAGTCCAATGTTAGTTTATAAAATCAAATGATTTTATTTTATTTTTAAATATGACATGGTATACCAAATTACTCAGAAAAAAATACTGATTCCGAATATGTGTAAATCCACTATGGCTGCTATAAGAAAAAAATAAGTTTGGTTCATTTCCGCTCAATCCGTTAGCGAAAAAAATATTAATTTGTTTTACTGCATTTTACACAAAAAAATGTCTGTATTATGTCAAAAAACTTTTTTGGTACCACCGAAAATAAAGAAGTTATAGCCATATTTTAAAAATCGCATTTTCTAGTTTTTTCAAGATATCGTTGGAACGACGCGATATTCAATTTTTTTGTAAATGAATTATTAATATTCGAAAAAATCTCTACTATTTTGTCTATTTAACCGACTTTCTATCTCCAATAATAACAAAGATACCCATACAGCCCAACGTCAAATGGGACACCCTGTATATAGCGTTTTTATAAATTAAAAATATTTTGCCTTCAAAAAAGTACTAAAATATTTTATAGGTATCTGTTAGCCCTTTTTTGAAGACTAAAAATTAGCTTTCCAATGATGTATTGCGTATTGCATGACTGCCGTGTTAACAATCAGAGTGATAATCCTTTTTCCGACGACCATATGAGAAAATCGTATATGTCATTCATATTAGTAGTTTAGAAAATCTTTCATTTCAACACTAGTGACTTTGACTTTCTATGTTGTAACTGTCAAATAGTTCTTGTAATTTTCGATAGAGGCGCTGCGAAGGAATTCCGAAAGCCTTCTCTTGGATTTTTTTGAACAAAAAAAGGATAGTTCAAATAAAAATTTATATTTAACCCCGCCAATATTACTAATTTTATTTTAAAATCATTATATAATTCACTTTTCTGTAAATTTTAAATAAAATAGGAATATTTTTTATTCGTTTCGATAAGTTGCTTCCGTCAAAAGAGCGCCACCTACAATTATTTACATTTAACTAAAAATAATCAATAACTTCAATGTCAGCTACTGTTAACATAGGTTATGTTATGTTGTTACTACAAAATATTAATAATGGTCGCAAAATCTCCGTGGTCGTCGGAAAAATAGCGTACACAACTCGCAGAAAGTGAATTTCGTTGCTCGTGTAAAATCCTCACTCGGCTAGCGCCTTGTTCGGCTATTTTCACACTCGCACAAAATTCGTTACTTTCTAGCTTGTTGCGTAATATACTATTTCATCTTAAAATATTTGTACCAAAAAATATTTGATTAAACCAAATTTCCATTTTTATATCCAGCTATTTGGGTATGACCACTTTGGTTCCATACTAAATATCACCCTGTATATCTTTCTACCACTTTCGTCTGAATTCCTCGAACACCCTGCATATAATAATACGTTCATGTTTGAACTTAAAAACAATTCATAAATATGTTTGTGTGTTATCGGCCAAACCCGATTTCGAGGTAATCTAGTTTTCCTAGGACAAAGTGGCTTTAACACCAATACTGGTATTTGGGTGGCAAATTCAGGCATGGTAAGTGGCTGTATTTCTTTCAGGAGGTGATAGCCAAGCACATTTGCAACAAATTTAATCATTACATGCATTATCCAAATCCTCATCAAATTTTGGAAATAATTTATGGCGTAGAACCATTGAATTGTTTTGAAACAGAGGTGACTTTTACCTCGTGTAATTTTTTATCCATAGAAGCAATTTACATAATTTTTGTTACATAACAGGTGTTATTATTTAAACTAATAAGGTGAATCGAAATATTAGAAAAAACTGTATACTTTTCTAAAAAATAGCCAAATAGGGATAGCAGGTAGTGAAATTTAAAAAAACTTAAAACCTGGAATATCTCGAAAACGATGAGGATTTGGATAATGCATGTAATGGTTAAATTTGTTGCAAATGAGCTTTTCTATCACCTCCTGAAGGAAATACGGCCACTTACCAGTCACCCTGTATAACAAAAATCGAGATTATATAAATTTAAATTGACACCTAGTGTTTTATTTCCAAATAAAAAATCTGCTTTAATACTTACCCCCCTTTTTTCTTTGATTTCTTTTTTGGCATACTTCACATTTCATTAATAAAGGGATATCATTTCTTTTGTAACGTTGGCATATTTTTTTATGTCTCTAACATTCTGTACATGAACCGAATCAATATTCAACAAACCCGAAAGTTAAAACCACGATAAATCAGCTTGTCCCCAAAATTTTACTTTAATTTTAGGATAAACTAGATTGGACTAGGCACTAATGGTGAAAAACTGTAAGTCCCTACAGGTAATATCTGTAGGGTTTGTTATATGGGTTGTAATTTGTAATGGACGGATTCCATGGGTACTGCAGGTACATGTAAGGGCTTACAGGTTTGCACAGAATAGACCTATACGCTCGCCTATACGCTAAGCTAAAGTTTGTCCTAAAGCGCTTCGGATACATTAGTTTGGTCTAGGAAAAACTATAGTTATACCTCATTTCTTCTGCTTATATGGGTAGCGCCTACATGTGATATAGATAAGAGCGAGGCAGTTACTCACATCCATGTATGGAATAGCCTTTAGTCCTGAAAATCGGGTTTAACCGGTAATATATACATACATACAGGGTGTAACAAAAATGAGGAAAAATAATTATAAGTGTAAGAAACAAAAGATAGATACAAAAATTTTTTCGTTTAAGTATTTCGTTAAATATTTTGACGTGCATAACGTATTTGGTTTTTCCTTACTTCTTTTTTTCCTATTTCCTATTTTCCCATTTTTTAAACAAGAACCCAATTGCCTAAATTTTTATGGGTTACATTAATTACATCCTGTATGTATTTTAAAGTTGTAAGTCCTTATGGTAAGATCAGAATTTACATAAATGATTTTTCCCATATATCCTAGTCAAAATGATTATTCCTTGTAAATTAAATGTGTTTATAAAAGTACAGGTTAAATAATAAGTTGAGAAAGAATTTTTAGACAATGAAATAAGTAGTGAGCAATAATAACACAATTACAACACTTGAAATTATGGCTGAGCGTTTTCGCACGGATATACTGGGTCATACCCGGCGCGGCCCGGAAGAATCAAGCAGACAAGTTCCGAATGCGGGACGCGGTCTACTTTCCTTTTTCTTTACGTAATATTGCATAACGTTGGCATTCTGTCTTATTCGGATTTGAGAACATACTTACGCCTACGAGTTACATAACTGACATATTTAATAAAAATATAAAACTTCATTGATATAAAATTAGACAAAAATTTTGGACTATGACACAATTAAACTTAAAAGTTTCCATTATATTTTTAATCCACATAAATTGGTAATATTGGCGCCTGTCAAGAGTGTAAAATGAGGATTGACACGCACTGAATATGATCGTGACCTACAAAATTAATAATATTATAAATTTAAAAAAAAAATACTGAAAAACAGATGATTATTTTTTGTCCCTAATTAAGTTAATATTCTTTTTTACTAAAAGGTGCTTCTATTTCTGATGATTTAAAGAGTTATAATGATTTTGTAAATATTATTCTAGTACTCTATTAATTGAGAGTTCCAAAAAAGGTAGTAGCCATTGCGCCAATTTAGCGACAACCTGTATAAATATACATATACCACAAAATGGTGACTTTTAAGACAAGGTATAACCAACGTTTTTGATGAAGAAAAAAAACAAGAAATACTTAAATTTGAATTGAAATACAATAAAAAATTGCAGATAAATTCGTAACTTTTCAAAAATGTAATATTTGAAAAATTAAAATAAATCCACAAAATGAATAAATCCATAAAAATTTCTAAATGTGAACGAAAAATTGTATTTTATCCAAATGAGCTCAGTCAAATCTTCAATTACATCATTTAGTTGGACGTAAACTTTAAGCGATACTTAACTTATAACATGATATAAATACAATAGATAATCCGCCTCTTAAAAATGTAAACGTTATACAGTTTGAATAGGAGGGGCGCCATATTTGGGTATAAGCTAAATTAATCATAGAATTGTAATTTTTTTTAAACTTGTACGTGATATATAATAAATATAATACAAAATACAAAGTAAAAATAGTAAAAATAATTAAAAATTATAATATAAAGCTTATTTCATAATAAGTGCTCGAGCTCTTTCCGTAAGTTTCCTTACTCTGCCTCTGCTACTAACTGTTACATGTTTATCAGTCTCACTATCATTAACTAAACGGTTTAAGGGCAAATTATCACTGTTATAATAGAAACTTGAAATTTCCGAAACAGGTAAGAAAGACACACGTCTTCTAAAAAGTCCTTCTTCTCAACTTCATCATCACAACCCTCTTCTCAACTTCATCATCACAACCCTCTTCTTCATCTTCACCAAGGTTCCTTTTTGAAGTAGAAACAGTTTCATTAAGCATAATATACCTTTTTTGAACTGCACATCGAGGTATCGTATTTATGTTAAAATCGGATTTATTTTCCTTCTCACTATTGGCCGAGATAATTAATTCAGAACTGCTGACTTCTAATTAATTATTCGGAGTTGAAATTAAAAATTTATTCAAACTTGCAACTTCTAAAGTTCCCTTTGAATGGTCTATTGAAGGAACTATGGAAGAATCAAAATATGAATGTTTCTTAAAAGATTGAGGTATCATGTAAATGTCTTCTAAAGGCTTGTTCTTAGAAAGAGTACCTAAAACAGCGCCAGCATTTCCCCTTTGAAAAGCAATGCTTATTCGTTGAACAAGAAATGAAAAAGACCCAGGATCTTTAGTCAAATTTTCTATTCTTTTACCAATGTCTTTAATAAATTTTAAACCAGTAGAACCCCAAAGTCCAAATGTTTCTATACTGACTGGGTAAAACAGAAAATTTTTCTCAAGGTTTCTATATTTTAATTTTTTTGATTTTTCCCCGATCAAAGCAGCAGCACCAGAAGAAATAGAAGAAGAACTGTCTACACAAGTAAAATCCCAAACAGATGACTTTCCGAAAGACCAAGGAATCAAGGTTATTCCATCCCTACTTGTACTTAACGGTTCTAAAATAGATGGTATATCGGCAGAAGACAATGCTCTTTTAATTAATTCATTAACTTCACTGTGACCATATAATCTCCCAGCACTAAATTTACAACTTAATCCATGTAAACCATTTTCAATTACAGTCGAGCCACATAAACAAGTATGTTCAATACATAATGGAAAATCAAGGCGTAGACCTATAACAATTCTAAATGAATCGGTATCAAGAAGGGTACCCAAAGATGAAACTGGTAAAGCATGTAGCCAGGCACCTGATTCTTTAGAAGACAAACCATTTAAACGTGATTTTTAAATGAATCATCAGAAGAACACTTAAATTCATTAAATGTAATATCCAAAAGAGGAATATCCCACGATCGTTGGATATGCTTTTCAGTAGCATCAAGATATTTTTTGGTTTTTGAATACCAAAGATGTTCACCTTCAACTAAATTAATATCAGGAACATCTTTAAAAACTGGAGACAAAGTATCATCAATTTTCATCAAAGTTGCATAACAAGAAGAAAGATAAGCAGGTAATGTTAAAGAGGAAGAAAGGCGAATTCCAATATAATATTATCGAAAGTATTAATACTAGAAAGATCATGCCAAGATGGACTACATCTAAGAAGGTAATTTAGTTTAGGAATTGCAAGACAGTTTTTTAATAGAAAAAAGGAAACAATCAGATTTTTCTTCTATAGATTTAGAAATTGCGGTATCAGTAAGAGGTGTTCCAAGTAAGCACCATCTAGAATATTTTGTAATTTTAATACCTGGAGCAATAGAGTTAAAATTCTGAAAAATATCTTCATTTATACCATCTAAGAAAAAAATTTTCCAAAATTTTATTCAAGCCCTATTTCGTTTGATGTTCGAATTATTTTTCTCAAGTTTTCGAGAACTCACTCAGAGTTATCGCCAATGGAATCATCATCAAGATACCAAGTGCTAAATTCAGTATTAATTAATTTTGTCAATTTCTCAATTCCTAAGCAAAATATAGGTGGTCTCCTTGTTGAACGCCTCTTCCTTATAGGATGCAATCTTCACCAAACATAAGATAAGAAGATTCTTTATAACATTGAAAAACAAAAGGTGATATCTCTGGAAGGGTATCATAAACCAGGTTAAGAAAAGTGTTTCAGTTTAACATGTTGAAAGCATTTTTAAAATCTAATTTCAGAAAAACTTTATTTGATGGGTCAGGATGTTGGGTAAGGTATCCTCGAGCTGAATGAATAATAACTTCACAACCTCGTTTAGTACCAAAACCAAACTGAATAGAACGAAAACCATTACCAAGACTTTTATTAATTTTAGAACAACATAGCTTAGCTACTAAGCGACGAAAAAAGTTCCAACAGCAATGGGTCTTACACCTAGACCTCCATCTTTTTTCTTCAAAGCACACAACGAAGCACCATATAATATCGGGCATATATCAGAAATTACTTTTCCAGAAAGCATTAAATTACAAAGATTTGTAATTGATTTTAAAAGCTGTTCCCCTGAAGAACCAGAATAAAAACTGAGCATGTCTTGTGTGTGTAAAGATCTGAGAGAATCTAATCCGCCAGAAAAACTTCATTTGTAGTAACTTGTATTGGAGTAATCTTGTTATTACTATAGATAATATTAATGCTTTCAATAGACTTAGGATGTTTATTAAGAAGTGATTCATAAATATTTTTATCAAAACCACCGAAGTAATCATATGAAAATATTAATTTAACAGCTCCTGATAAATCACCATCAGAAAATTTAACCATTATTCGATTAATAACTTGGTCTTCCTCTAAATATCTCTTTTTTTATTAACAGGAATATTGGAAGAATCCATAATCCATTGGTCTTTCTTTATTTAAATTTCTAATATTAATTGAAGTTAATGAACCATTAATATCAGCTTTTTTTGTGGAAATTAAAAGAATTATAAGCAAATAACAACAGATCTATCCAGGGATCCAAAGAATTATTGGGTACACAATGGTCTATAATATTGGACAAGGAAGCCGAAAGGAGTCTAGCTTTTTTAGGAATTCTTTTAATCGCCTTCAAGTTGCGTTTTAAGTAAACCAATCTAATTGTAAAATTTGAATATTTATTAAAAATTAGCATGATAACTTAAATAAATTACACTCTCGATTTTTTACCAAGAGGTAAGTCGAGTTGGACCATACGTTAAGTGCAAATATGCTTTTTGCACGAGTTGCATGGACTTATACAATCAATGATCACTAACCATTGAAAATAATAAGATTCCACAAAACAATGAAATTAATGAGAGATATTGACATTTCTAAAATTGTCATTTATGATCAATGATGAAAGTCATACATTTTTGCACTGAGTAACGCTTTTGTACACTCGTGGAAGAAACCATGACTTTATGCACTGACTGATCATAAATCATAAATGGCCTACTTTTTACTCGGTCGTAGGAAAATTACAATTTTGGAATGCAAATAAATAGTTGAAACAATTAACAATTTAACTGGACTTAAATTTAAGTACATATTAAAATTGTTTTATTGCAACTTCTTAACGATTCATTTAAATTTAGTGAATCTTGCCATGAGGGTACCCTTACATTTTAATAAAGCGTTTACGTTTTATAAATAAAACATGAAGCAATACGAAAATATAAGTAAATAAATAAAGAATGATCTACTTTACAAAATTTAAATAAAATATTACCCTAATATCCATCGATTTTTTTTGAAGTCGGCTAGTTAACTTATTAAATACTCAAATTAAATTTTAAGATCAATTTCATTAATGTCTAATATTTAGTATTTATGGAGTAAAATTAATGGGGCATAATTGCATGATAACAAAGTAGGTTTTTAAAATAAATCTTTGGCCCAGGTGGTCAAAAGGCGATTAATCTTTCTAAATCGTTGCATCTGTCCGCACCCCATGATAAAAATTAAAAACTACTCTTTGAGAATCGCGCTGATTATTGGTCATAATTTGGAATCATTGTCTAAAGCAGCTGAACGAAAACAAAAATTAACTATTCCAAAGTAAACCCCACCTTTGGCCAGGTGTATGCGGGTGAAGCTAGAGGAGTATTACTCCCTGATAATGATACCATCTTTTAGTCAATTTTAGCTCATCGTAGGACTCAAAGCCTCGTGAAAAATATAAATTTACAAGCAAAAAATGTTGAATGATGTCCACGTGTAACGCAACACCGGTAAGAACTGAACACTGGGGCCACCGAGAAGATGGTCCTCAGCATCAATGGAGACAGCGCACGGATTTTTACTGCGCTCAAATTACGGCGCCTTGGCGGACAGATGCATCCCGAGACAATGGTTCTGGAGATGATGACAAGTCTATTTCTAAGACTTTGAAAGAAAAGAACGCGAGGAAGAATGGCAAATGTGTTCACGTGCCCCACATACTCAAACCTCCGCAGGTTGTGGCGAAAAGAAATGCGAGGGAGAGAAGAAGAGTACAGGCGGTCAATAGTGCTTTTATTAATCTTCGAAATGCAGTACCTGGTGATGACAATAGGTGAGTTTTAACATATTCATTCGTAATGAATCACGTCTTCTTTATAAAACCTCAATTAGAATTTTACAATACTTTCCACCTTTCGAAAAAAGTTATTTCGTACTTAAATTTTTGTTTTTTTATTTACACCAATTCTAAAACTCCTTATTTGTTGTGACCTAAAAGTACATAAATAAAATCCCTCAAAATGTTCTCAAATGCAAACATAATTAAATTATTAAATCATCTGCTTTTAGGTCTTTAGTTTTTAATTTAATCGTTGATCGCAGAGCAAAAATTCTTATTTCACCGTAATCAGCAAACCAATATCTTTATAATTTATAAAACTCGAAGAGTTTTGTTCCAATTTTAGGAACTGTTAATTTTTGTCATACTTCAAAATGCTGTATTTCAAATATTTCTTGATTCGTTGTCAATTCAAAACGCAACACGTTAAAGCTTATAAAATTCCTATTTTTTTGTCACTTCACAAAATGAAGTGCAGTACTTTAAAAATAAGATGACGTCATGAGGTCCTTGCTTAAATTCAAACCTCCCTAACTTCTGGAATTTCTTCCACGTTACCGACTCAATTTAATTTACATTGGTCATACCTTCGGAACGAGTGGTGATAAATAAGTCAAAGAAATTTTGCATGGGTATCCAAGCCTAGATACCTTTCAATTTGCTTACTTAAAATTGGGGGTTTTCATTTAAAAAAACGATGACGTCACGGAGTCGTTGCGCGATGACGTCACATAAATTTGAAATAACGTAATATCTCCGCAATTATTAACATTATTGACGTATCCGGCCATTTTTTTAATCCAACGGTCTCTGATTTCTGGAATTTATTCCATTTTCCCGACTCAATTTAATTGGCAATTTTTGATTGACCATATCTTCGGATCGGATGGTGATAAAAGTCAATGAAATTTTGCATGGGTCTCCGTACCTTTTCAATTTCTTTACTTAAAATTATGGGTTTCCGTTTGGAAAAAAATGATGACGTCACTGACTCCTTGTGCGATAACTAGCTCAAAATGTCCGCAATTAAAAACATCAATTTGACCTGTTCACCCGTTTTTCTGAAAATCGTACCGAATTTATTCATTGTTACAGACTCACCCTGTATATGTACAATGCACAGTTAGCCAAATTGACCAAAGAAACCAAACAAAAAATCATAAAATAGAGAAGTTTTTAAAAAATTGAAAAATAAACTTTTATGACGCACCCTCTGCCCTCTGCTGTTTATCAAAAAAGGTCCCTGCAGCCCCCATACACCAATCCCTCCTCGAAACGCATATACTTAGAATAGTTCAATAAATGTTTAATTATGTCTTAAAATACATCTACTAAATTGTAATTTATTTAATATTTTACAGTGCATGTAATAAAATATTATTCTAGGAATTAATTAGCAGTAATTATTTTATTTATTCCTTTTCTAGAGGAAAACGCGTTAGCAAAGTGAAGACATTGCAAAATGCAATTAACTACATAAAAAACCTTCAAAAAATATTACAAGCGGAAAACTTTTATTACTTCAACGACGCATTTGTGAGTATTTCCTGGTTTTTATATAAACATTCCTTTTCTAACCATATTACTAATTTATTATTACGCATTTACTTTTTATATAGGCAACTAAATATACAGTCAAAAGATTATTTTGTTATTTTAGCCCTGATTGTAGAAACTTTAGGTTGCATTACTTGGATTTCAAAAAATTCAAAGGCAATAAAAGTTTTGTAAAATAATTATTTAATTATTAATTGACAACAGGTTTAATTTAGGAACTTTCAATAAAATATAAGAGAACATGTGTATAGTTGTGATTTTGATAATATTGTTATATTTTTAATGTATTAAATAATTGTTTCTTTGTTTTGTTTCTAGGTTAATGGATATTATGAAAACAAAGAAATCAATCAAGAAGAATCGATTTATCAGAATGAGGAATATGAATTTTCCAACTTTTAATTAATTATAACGGTTAAAGTATTATAAATTATTCTAGTCATATTTATTACATAAACTAACAAATCACATTTTTATTAATATACAAAATATTTCGGATAAAATGTACAATTTTTGAACATATTATGGGTATTTATTAATAGAAAATTTAAAGCGATAAAAAATGTAATTGTTTTATTTTCAACCAAGATTAACTCTTAAAGGATGCCCATTTTTTGAAACAACTCTTTTTGTAGAGTAAATGTCTTTCTGAATAAAATTTTCCTGTGAATTAATATTTTTTTGCTTTTTAAAAAGTTTTGTAGCAATTTGAAAATTTCAACATTCCAAGGTTATTTGCTGGACATGCTATGCATTGGGTTTTGTTTTTAAGTTTAAACATTACTTGATTTAAACTCTTGAAAATTAAAAATTCAGTAACTATTTAAGAAGATATGGATTCTACAAGTGAAACCTCTGCTTAAGGCTTGTATTTGGCAGTTTTTTTTAAATTTTATATCCAAAATGGCCAAAAAAATCATTAAAAATACGTAAAATTTGACCTTTTTTTAACTTATTTTTACTATCAAAACTAAATAATGTCAATTCATGCATTACAGGAATTCAGATTAATTCAGAAACCTTAATTCTAGATGACCAGTACATCATCACGTACATCAATCATAAACTAGGTTAATCTAAATATTCTTAAACATTGATTTCTGAGCAGGGTTCTTTTCAGATGAAAACCACTCTAATACCTTCATACCTCGTAGTTGATACAAATTATGTGGAATCTACTGTGGATCAAAATTTCTACCCCAACCCAAACTCAAGAACTCAAAATATACGTTTACTATCAGAGCGCGGCTCTACTTATGGTGCAATTCTGTGCAAATCTGCAAGTCCTTACGGAAGATATCTGTAAGGTTTGTTATATGTGTTGTAATGGATGACAGTTTCCATAGTTACCTTAGAGATATTTCCTGTAAGGACAGATTTGCACAGAATTTCACCATTAGACTCCCAATCCTCTTAAGGAGTCATACGATTTTTTTGTTCAGAATCAGAATTACTTTACTATAGCTAACAAAAGTGTGACACCCTGCATACCGAATACCGGATGTAAAAAGGAAACCAGAGGTGGAAATGTTTGTAACCCTATCGAGTTGATGTCGGCTTATGGTGCAGTTATGTGCAAAATTGTAAGTCCTTACAAAATCTGCAAGGTCGTAATGTACACGGTTTCCATAGTTACTTTGCAGATATTTGATATTTCCTGTAATTTGCACAGAATAGACACATTAGAGTTGACTCGTTAGATATTTTCTATCGCACTCTTACTTATAAAACAATTCCTATGGTCTATGGGTAGAAGCGAGATGAAAATTGTTACCAGGGAAATGCAGTCAACAATTTTCCATATACGTTTTATTAGGCGTTACAAACTTCCCACTAGGTTTAGTAGGCTATAGCCTAGAGCGGCAAAATTTATTTTTTTTGGGGGGGGGGGGGTGGTTCGGCCGTTAAATTTTTGTAAATTAAAAATACCAATTTTTTAATTTTTAGATTTTGTATAACATTTTCATTTTAACATTTGTTATTAACTGGTTTTTGGATTTAAATTAACAGCAAAATTCATAGATTATGGGCGGCAAAATTTAAAATCTCTGTCCCTGTGGGTATGTGGCCGCTTCTTCCTGAATGTTTTTTTCCAGGTTGTTCAAAGTCTAATATAGACTATAGACACGGGATTTCAACTACCCCCACAAAAAAAGTCATAAGGGGTCAAATCGGATGAGCCACTCAAAATCTCCTATCAGTGAGATGAGGCGCCCTGGGAAGTGCTCTCGCAACACAGCAATCGATGCAAAAAATCCTCAAGCATGTTCACATAACGGTCTGAATTGACTGCTCATTTTCCTCGAAAAACCATGGATCGTGCGTCTCCAGTTCTACTTACTAAACCTATAAAAACTCAAGCCACAATGATCCTTTACTCTCCTTCCTCCATTTTGTTGGAAAATGTACCTCAAAATAGCGCCTTCCGTAAACGAAATTCGTCCTTTTTGTTTTGTTGGGGCACCCTGTATATCTAATTCTAAAATTAAAAGTTTTTTATAAGGAAGTTCTATAGAGATTTCTGTGGCATCTGTCATATGTCTTCGAATTGCATTGAGGTTATGTCCATTTAATTTCATCATATGCCGGAGAAATTTCAAAACGTGTAACTCTGTCTCATTACACCCTAAACAGATTGTATAAACATGGTAAAAATTTTTTAAAAAAATACCAAATATTTTGTCTAAACTAATATAATCTTAGGCTACAACCGAGCGGAAAGGCACGTTCAAAGTTGAATATCTCCAAAAAATTGAATCCGAGATCCAGGCAAAATGGGAAAAGGAAAAAATCTACGAAATCGATGCACCATCTAAACCTAGGAGTAATGCCGATGAAAAGTTTTTGTGTACTTTCCCTTTTCCATACATGAATGGTCGGTTACATTTAGGACACACTTTTTCCTTATCAAAGTGTGAATTCGCTGTTCGTTATCATCGACTTAAGGGTAAACAAGTTTTATTTCCTTTTGGCTTTCATTGCACTGGAATGCCAATTAAAGCTTGTGCTGATAAATTAAAGAGGGAAATTGAGTTGTTTGGAAATCCTCCGCAATTTCCTAAAGATGAAGCTATAGTTGTCGAAGAAAAAGAAAGTTGTATTCCTGAAAATAAGAGCAAAGGAAAAAAGGTAATATATAAATATATAAAACTTGTGTAACTTTAATTTATTTGTCACAATTTTTTCAACAAATTTAGTGATAAGATCTGATTGCTCATTTGGCAATTCAGAATTCAAATTTCACAATATCCTATAGAAATTTATTGATATAGCTATCACACTTATGGCTGGTGGAAAAGTGCCTATCCTGGCTGTAGGGTGACCAGTTTTACTTTAAGGCGATAGGCGGATAATTTTAGCGCTGGATTTTCAAATTCGCTTGATGTTTGCGGTTTTGGTTATAATTTCTTTTCCAGTGGAATGTATAGTTTAGTTTTTTGTTCCAAGTTAATTTTTTAACTTTTTACAGTGCTCCAAAAATTATGTAAAATTTTAAGAAATTTGTTGACCTCAGCTAACTCAAGTCATGTCATGTTAAAATTTAGTCTGATACATAATTCAGATTCACTAAATCTACACTCATCCAATTGCGTTTATCAGTCCATAAAGTGGACATTAGGGAAAACATGCACTCAACGGGCACGAATAATATCTTCGAAATTATTTTAAAAAGCTGTGGAAATTTTGGAAAATTCTAAAAAAAGTCCTAAATCTGGAGAAATTGCTTCAGAACCCGGAATCTGGAGATTTAAGTAGAAATCTCGGAGACTCCGGGTGAAATCTGGGGATCTGGTCACCCTATCTGGCTTATATTACACTGTGAGGATTCTGAGGGTTTAAGGATAAAAGTACTTAAGCTTTAGTGCAAAGCGGGTAATTCAAGCTTATTTGAATAAAACCCCCTAAAAGTAAAATATGTATAACAATATTGTTTTTATTACATCAGTTATCTTGAGAGTTATCCTTTTTAAATTATGGTCTTATGTTTACAGAGTAAAGCGATGGCAAAAGCTGGTACTGCAAAATATCAGTGGCAAATTATGCAATCTTTAGGATTAACAGATGAAGAAATTTCTAAATTTGCAGATGAAAATCATTGGTTAAATTATTTTCCTCCAATAACTGTCAATGACCTCAAAAGTATTGGAATACATGTAATTAAATTATAATTAAATAAAACTTTGTTACATTTATTAAAATAATTAATAGGTAGATTGGAGGCGGACATTTATTACAACTGATGCGAACCCATTTTTTGATTCCTTTGTTCGCTGGCAATTTATTCGTTTGAAGGAACGTAATAAAGTCAAGTTTGGTAAGAGGTATACAATTTATTCAGAAAAAGATGGACAACCTTGTATGGACCATGATCGAGCATGTGGTGAAGGTGTTGGACCCCAGGAGTATACTTTAATTAAAATTAAACTGTTAGCGCCTTACCCAAAAAAACTGAGGTGAGTTACTGTAAGATTAAAATATATCAATCATGTAGAATAATGAAAGTACAAAATAATTTATTGTTTTAATTTTCAGTGCTTTTAAATCAAAATCAGTTTACCTAGTTGCTGCTACTTTACGTCCAGAAACTATGTATGGTCAAACAAATTGTTGGATAAGGCCTGATATGAAATATATCGCATTTTCAAATAAAAATAATGAAATTTTTATTTGCACAAGTCGGTCAGCTAGAAATATGTCTTTCCAGGGTTTTACAGAAAAAGATGGCCAATTTACTGTTGTTGCAGAAATATTAGGCGAGGTAATTCATTTAAATTAATAATTTATTACATAAGTGGATATATTGAAGTTATTAAAATTTTCATTTAGAGGATAGTTGGCAAATCTAATAAGTAATTTTGAAACCTGGTTGATACTTGCATTTTTGTTCATAATAAATTTTCCACCCAAGTACAGCACAGCCTCGATAATCCGAACCCCAGCTTATCCGAACGCCTCTATAATCCGAATGAACCCCCTCCATCCCAACGCTTCATCTATAATATGATAATCCAAACGACCCACCTTTTTCAGTCAGTATGTAACTCGCAGTGCCACTCAAAGTAGTACAGTGTCATAAATTTTTTGTGCGTTTTTTCAAGCCTTCAACATCGAAGAAAGGAAAACATGTGACTTTAACAATTTCTCAAAAGTGCGAGATTTTGGACAAGATTAAGCAAGGAAAGTTCACTATTTTTGATATTAAAAGCAAGGAGGCAAAAATAAGATCATTTGTAATAAATAAAAGGTTCCAGGCACCAGAAAAAGCTTGATAACTCCTGATAATCCCCAGCTTGAAGATGCTTTCTTTATGTGGTTTTTAGAGGAGTCAAGAAAAAACGTCCCTTTTAATTATAAAATATTTTTGTACAATCACAAAAAACTTTGATTCATTTCGAAAAATACCTTTCAAAATATCTACGTACAATAATCCGAACGCTTCATAGATCCGAAGGGGTATAAATTTTGGGTTTTCGGATTATCGAGGCCGTGCTGTATTTTTAAAATAACTTTTTTGCATGTAATAAAAAATCTTGCAACTATCATTTGTTGTAAATTTTGTCTCTGTAGGATAAACCAAGCAATTTCAGGGGAGTAACAAAGAAATTACTTTGTAAAAATTGCGTGATTTTTACTGTTTTAGAAAATATAATAAAATATAAAGTGGTAAGATAGTTTTTGTGCCACTTTTGAGAAAATGCTTAAAATGAAAACTTAATGTTACATTTTTTGTTTTAAGTGCTTTTATTGTTTTTTATGTGGTTTTGACAAGTCCGGTCATTTTGCAATCAATTAAACTAAGCGGAGTGAACTAAATTTTTTTTATATTGGTCTACACTAGTAAATAGCAACCCTCGTTTTTATAAATTGGTGAGCCATCTAGTGTTAGAATCGGTCTACACAAGCCTTCGGATTTGTGTATTTATTGTAAAAAATAATAATTTGTTATAAACATACAACAAAAATACATAAAACAGAAAAGTTTTTATTTTAATCATTTTCCACAATGTAGCATAAAAAAAATTCGTTATTGCTTTTAAAACATCCAACATTTTTAAGAGGTGCTTAGTTTTTTGCTTCCTTAAAACTGTTTGACTTATCCGACACAAAGATAAAATTGCAACAGATAATAGCAACAAGAGCTTCAGTAGAAAAATAGATGTGACAAAAGTATCGCTGGAATTTTAAAATCAAATTTGCTGACTACCCACTTAAGTTATACTTTTTATTAATTTTTAGGATTTACTTGGTTGTGGCCTTAAAGCTCCAATGTCATTATATGATGTTATTTATGCCTTACCAATGCTTACAATTAAAGAAGATAAAGGAACCGGGGTTGTTACAAGTGTTCCATCAGATTCTCCTGATGATTATGCTGCACTATTAGATTTAAAGAAAAAACAAGCATTTAGAGAAAAGTACAATATAAAAGATGAAATGGTATTACCATATGAACCAGTTCCAATTATTGAGGTTCCAGAGCTGGGTAATTTATCTGCTGTAACAGCTTATGAGAAATTTAAAGTTCAAAGTCAAAATGACAAAGATAAACTACAAGAAGCTAAGGAGTTGGTTTATTTAAAAGGATTTTATGATGGGGTATGTAAAGACTTTCATTATTAAAATTAAAAAGTCCCAACTTTTTCATGAATTAGAATCTAGTAAGTGTGTTGCGTTTCAAATTAAAAATTTGAAAATTAATAATTTTGGCTTATAGTATCTCGTATAGTATAAAGAAATAAGAAAAAAATTAAAAAAAATTCAAGTCTGCAGTTGTTTAAAAGAATCGACATTCCTCTTCACGATGCAACCGGAATTTTGAAAATCTGACGAAAAAAACTACCCTTTTCGTGGTTACGTGAAAAAAACGTCCGATTTCGAGGTAAAAATACAAAAAGGGTCTTACCTCCGCACCCTTAATTGATAGGTCCGGGCGGGTCCATAACATACTAAAATTTGATGCGATTCGGGGTGAATTTCGGACGCTTAGAGGATGAATTCAATTTTTCGTTCGGAGTGGAATTGCTTGTTTTTCGGGGTGGTCCGATCAAAAAGTGACATTTACACTTGTTTCTTAAAATTTTGTCCTCCGTACACCTACAAAATTTCAACTCTGCGAAAAAAAACACCTTCCCGTTCCTTACGGTTTTAGTATGTATTATTATTTAATGAATACATTTTTAATAGCATTACATTTTCACAAGATAAAATTTGAAAGTTATAATTTTTATGCTATTGTTTCATTCAAAAGTTGAAGTTTTAAATAATAACCTACGGTATAAATCTGTAACTTTCTCATTTTTTAAAATATATGCTGTTATTTAGATTCACTAATATGGAGTAACGAAATTCAGAAGAAAATAAAAATAATTGTTGCTGGGTCGAAAAAAATAAAAGATCTGTAACTTCCTTATTTTTCAAAAATATGTTTTTTAATGCACTAACAAGCACCAATGAAGCACTAATGGAATACAACAGAAAATTTTGAAAAACTGTGATAAATAAAAAAAATTGTTACTGGGCTTACTTACTAATTAATAAGTGATAATAGGTGATAAAAAAGTTTACTTTTCCTTACTAATTGTTGCACTAAAAAGCACTAACGAATGCATTTTAATAAAACATTAGTGCTTCAAGTCTGTCTGTCACTAACTTCACGCACATTTAGAAGGTTACTAAAATGTTAGCTACTTTTTTTACCGAAAATTAATAGAGAAATGACCAATTACAATAACTAATGCTCAGGTTTTTAAGAACAACACAATAATTTCATTTTGTAGCATGTGTCCTTTCTAATATAATTGTATAAATTAATTAATAATGTATACTTCTGTAATCTTGCTTTTAAAATAAATATATTTCAGGTTATTCAAGTTGGTGAATACAAGGGTAAAAAAATCCAAGATATTAAGAAAAATGTTCAAAAAGATTTAATTGACAAAAATGAAGCTTTAATCTACTACGAGCCAGAAAAATTAATTATCTCTAGATCAGGTGATGAATGTGTTGTAGCTTTATGTGACCAGTGGTACCTTGATTACGGCGAATCTAATTGGAAACAACAAGCTGAAGAAGTTCTTGAGGGCCTCAATTGTTATCATGAGGAAGTGAAGAAAAATTTCATTGGTTGTCTCAACTGGCTGCATGAACATGCTTGTTCCCGTACATATGGTTTAGGAACACGTCTTCCTTGGGATGAATCATGGCTCATTGAATCTTTATCAGATTCAACTATTTATAATGCATATTACACTGTTGCCCATTTAATACAGGGTAATACATTTAAGGCTGACAAACCAAATGCTTTAGGGATTGATGCCAAACAAATGATTCCTGAGGTATGGGATTATATTTTCTTTAAAAATGCTCCTTATCCTAAAAAAAGCGGCATTAAGAAAGATACTTTGGATTTAATGCGACGAGAATTTGAGTATTGGTATCCAGTTGATTTACGTGTATCTGGTAAAGATTTGGTTCAAAATCATTTAACTTACTACATTTATAATCATTGCGCAATGTGGCCAGAAGATAAAGATAAATGGCCTAAAGGAATTAGAGCAAATGGTCATCTTTTATTAAACTCTGCAAAAATGTCAAAATCTGAAGGAAATTTCCTTACACTACATGAAGCTGTGAAGAAATTCAGTGCAGATGGCATGAGATTATGTTTGGCTGATGCTGGTGACTCAGTTGAAGATGCTAATTTTGTTGAGAGTATGGCTGATGCCGGTATTTTAAGACTTTACACATTCATAGAATGGGTTAAAGAAATATTGGGCTCCAAAGAGACTTTAAGAAATGGAAAGAAACTTACTTTTAATGATGAAGTTTTTGAAAGCGAAATTAATTTGAAAATTAAAGAAACAGATCAAAATTACTCTAAATTGTTGTTTAAAGAAGCTTTACGTACTGGATTTTTTGAATTCCAGACTATTAAAGATAAATATCTAAATCTTTCAGCAAATGATTTGCCTTTATGTGATTTAATATTGCGTTTTATTGAAGTGCAGGCAATACTTTTGGCTCCTATTTGTCCTCACGTTGCAGATCATATTTTTGGATTGTTAGGAAAGGTAATTTTTATTATTTAATTTTGTTAATTAAACTCTATAAAAAATTTATTTTAATACATTTTTAATTTTAAATAACAAATTGAAATCTTCATTTAAAAAAATATGTAAAAGTTTTCTACATTATTTTTAACTAAATTTTAATTTATCCCTTTTAGTTTTAAGATATTCTATTGATAATTTATATTTGGACTTAAAATTAAATAAGATTAATCAATTTAAAATTTTTGAACAGTTAAAATTAGTTAAATAGAAAAACTTGTTATTATTATTTTCTTTTAGTCCAACTTTATTATTTATACGTATAAATTAAATTAAAGACTATGGATTTCGGGATAATTTTATCCCATCTTCAGGTTTTTAAAGAAGAAGTTTTTACTTCAAAAAATTTTTACATGTCACTATTATCTTGACAATAAAGATTCTTTAAAAACCTGAAGATGGGATAAAATTATCCCGAAATCGATAGTTTTTAATTTAATTTATACAAAACGAATAAATAATAAAGTTGGACTAAAAGAAAATAATAACAAGTTTTTCTATTTAATTGAAGCAGTCCAAATAATTGTGTTGTCCTTTAATTTATTTAGTTAAAATTAGTTTTCAAAATTAAAAATAATATTCAAAAGTCAAACAGTTCCATAGTTTTGAATAATTCTGTTCATAACCATTCTACACGTTCTTGTAATCAAATATTTTATAAATTTAATCAATTGCCAAATGAAACTCAAAATGAAAAGAACTTCAATCTATTTAAAAAACTTATTAAAGACTTTAATTAATATCATATCTATCTCATTTAACTTTATATTGTTATCATTTTAATTTTTTATATTGTTTAATTTAATTCTTTGAACACGCTATCAGCAAATTGCTGTTTTGTGTTTATTATAGAATGTTGTAAAAATAATTGTATTCTTTTTTTTTAGAAAACAAGTGTAGTAAAAGCAGAGTGGCCTATTGCAGGTAATGTTGATGACATAAAAATTAAGTCTTCAGAATATCTTATGGAAACAGCTCATTCATTTAGGATTCACCTAAAAACTTACTTGCAAGGGTCTAAACCTTCAAAACATAACCCAAAACCTATTGCTCTTGAAAAACCAGACATTTTGGAAATATGGATTGCTAAACATTTTCCAGCATGGCAAAGTTGCATCTTAACTACTTTAAATGATTTATACAAGGTAATTATTCACTCTCAAATACCATTTATTTTATAATTTAACAAAATGACCGTATATTTTATTTTTTTTGCATTTATAAATAAAATTACCTTTTCATAATCTCTGTTTTCATTTATTTTAGAAAAATGGTTCTTTACCTGAAAATAAAGTTCTAGCTGCAGAATTGGGAAAAAAGGACGAATTAAAGAAATATATGAAAAGGGTTATGCCTTTTGTTCAAGCTACTCGTGAGAAATTTGAAAATATAGGAGTTAAAGCCTTTTCTCTGACTCTGGAATTTGATGAAACTGAAATTCTACAAAATAATAAAACATACTTGGCCAACACTTTAGATGTAAGTCAGTTTAAAATTTTTACAACTGTTTATTGTAATGATTCAAGCTCACCACTGTCAATAATATAAAATTCTAAAGCTTATGCACTTTCTTTGCGCTTTGTAACATTTTTTTGACAATAAGAATTTATTTTATAAAAACTAATTCAAACAGTTTGTGTTAATTTTGCCAACTTATTTCGTTTACACTAATTGAAAAAAATCCAAATTTTATCAAGTTTATTTAAAAATTCTATGATTTTTGATGATAACCACAATTGTATGTGGTTGGGTTTAGGTACAATCTCGTTCACCGATATGTAGCACACAAAAGAAATGTTAAGACAATCAATAAGACCCTTTCGTCCAGCTTGAAACATTCTCAAATCGCGCCTCTACTTGAGCCACAGTGTTTGGCAATTCCCATCACTAAATAACGGTGGGTGAGACTAAGGGATGTTTCAAGCCGCAGGGAAGCTTCTTATTTATGAGAATATTTCTTTTGTGTGCTACATATCGGTGAAGGAGATTGTACTTCAACCCTACCACATACTGCAAATCTTGTGAAAATAAGTTTTCAATTTGTTGGATATTGTAATTTTTTTATTGATTTTTAAGGTGGATGAAGTAATAATTCGATTTACTGATGAGAAAGATGCCACCGAAAAGATGAAAGAATGTTGTCCAGGGCTGCCATTTGTATTATTCAAAAATAAACCAAGCCTTAAATTAAATCTTATTAATCGAGAAACTCATAATGGATTATTTAATCATATGACCAAAATTTACGACAATGATTCAGTAGAAAAAATTGCGTTAAGGATTTCCAAAGAAATCAAGGCGATAAAAGGTAAGTTGATTGTTTTTATTTTTTTTACAATAATAATTATCATATACTTAATTATAATTATTAAATTAATTAAATATAATTATTAATAACCTTGCTTTTAAAAAATTATCAAGCCACAAGCTTTGAGAATTTTAACCCTTAACGCTCGAGAGCAGTTTTCTAGAACAATGACCAGTAGGTCGGCGGATTTTTAAGAAAAAAAAGTGCATAATTAATATTGCTTTATTGCATGTCTGTATTTTTGCTCAATGAGTGCACAATTAAAACTGAACATCGAACCTAACCGATTTCCTATAATATTATGTTTGCCGCCTGTATGGCGGCTTTGTTGAGAATAATTGTAATGTCGCAAGTATGGCGGAATTCGAGCGCTAAAGGTTAAGAAATACATATTACAGTAAAACCTCCCCTTAGCGGTCACTTAAAATGTATGGATATGTGACCGGCATTGAGAGGTGCCGTTGTCGGGAAAAATTTAGTATGAACGAAATTTCAAAAAGAAATAAAAAGCATGGTATAATAGGGTTTTATTAATATACAGGGTGAGGATAAAGTTCGGCAATGACCATTTATTTTTGAAATAAAGCATTTTTGAAAAAAATGTTTCAAATAAAAGTTTTACTATTCTTAGAGACGCATTCTTTAAGAATATTGCCATGACCTTGGCCAGTACGGTGAAGGTCAAGCGATACTCAACTTTTTTTTTTCAAATGACAACCTCAATTTTTTTTTCGCATAATATAGCTTCTTTGTAGAGGTTTACAGGCCATATTTTTTTATTTTTTTTAGATAAATAGTTTAGAAATTACAAGGGTTTAAATTTTCAATAAAAAGAGTTCGGCAATGTCCATTTATTTTCGAAATGCAGCGTTTTTGAAAAAAATGTTTCAAATAAGAGTTCTACTATTTTTAGTGGTACATTACGTAGTAATATTACCATGGCCTTGAAGGTCAGTGCATGATGACTTTTTTTTTTAAATAGAAACCCCCAGTTTTTATCGTACACTTTCATAGCCTACTTTGAGAGGTTTACAGATCATTCTTTCTTTTTTTTGAGCAATTATTTCGGAAGTTATAAAGGTTTAAAGTTTTAATACAAGAAGTTCGGCAACGTCATCATCGACTGACCTTGGACCTGAACTTCAAGGCCATGGTAATAACACTACATAATGTACCACTAAAAATAGTAGAACTCTTATTTGAAACATTTTTTTCAAAAACGCTGCATTTCGAAAATAAATGGACGTTGCCGAACTCTTTTTATTGAAAATTTAAACCCTTGTAATTTCTAAACTATTTATCTAAGAAAAATAAAAAAATATGGCCTGTAAATCTCTACAAAGAAGCTATAATATTATGCAAAAAAAAATTGAGGTTGTCATTTGAAAAAAAAAAGTTGAGTATCGCTTGACCTTCACCGTACTGGCAATATTCTTAAAGAATGCGTCTCTAAGAATAGTAAAACTTTTATTTGAAACATTTTTTTCAAAAATGCTTTATTTCAAAAATAAATGGTCGTTGCCGAACTTTATCCTCACCCTGTATAATTAAATTACATGAATTTTGTAAACATCCATTTGATGCTTTAAAGTTTTCTCTTTCCAGAACTTTGGCTTTAATTTGAGTTCCAGATATTGGTATGTTTTTATTTCTGGCTCTGCAAAACCAACTGTATACGACCTGATCAAGTGCCATACCTTCAGTCTTGGGAAACTTACGTTTCTGTTCCAAATTGGAGCCCTCTTCCAAAAGTTAGCCCTTTCACGCCTGAATTTTTATTTTTTGGAAAACAAATTTTTTGACTGCTGATCAAAATTCTAAATATCTTATTTTTTAATAATTTTATTAAAAAAAATGGAATTTCCCATAAACATTATGTAAATTTAATGTGTACATTTGTGACCGCTGGGAATGAAAGGGTTAGACAAACAACGATTAAAACAAATACAACTAACCAAAAGATTAATAATTTCGCTCTATCTTTTAAAAATTCCTAAATAAAACTGATAAGATATGACGCTATGAAGAGGTAAAACTACCTGACGGATTATCTTTTGGTAGGCCCTTGTTGTGGCCGTTCTAAGAAGGTGACCTATTAACATGTACTTAAGCATTAGTTCAGTATATTTTCAGAGAATTGGCCGCCTAAAACAGGTGACCGTTCTACAAAGGTGGCCATTAATAGAGGTTTTACTGTATGTGATTATAATAAGAGTTTCAAATACTTAATTCTTGTTACATTTATTAGTCTTTACTGTTTGAAAAAAAACTTGATTTCCACAAACGTCCAGAACTGTAACTTTTTTATTTCTTATCCAATTTAGATAGAAGATATCAAATTAATATCTCATTTTTTTCTTATTTATTTTACTAAATTATAAAAACTGAAAATCAACAAAAATTATATTCTGTATAAGAGGATAGTCGACAAAATGTTCACAGAACATACTTTAAGCCCATAAATACATTTTTGGTGCAGTTGTAAAAGAATGTTAAAAACATTCACTATAGCAATAACAATATATTATTTTCTTGAACTTTTACTTTATAAGAGCATAATTTTTGATGAATGAATGTTTACTAAGAAAATTCGTTTTTTTTAAATGTTCATTATAAATGCATCAAAAAAATTATTAAGAAAATGTTAATTCAAAGAACTTAGTCTTAATGACCATGTGTTGTGTTATTTTGATTTTTTTAACTCTAATGCCCGTTTTCACCAACGATTCCTAAAACTTAGGCATTGCTTATAGCGGTAGTTGCTAGGTATTTTTTATTAAATGATTAAAAATACCTAGCAATTTGCACTATAAGCAATGCCTAAATTTTAGGAAGTTGGTGAAAACGGGCATAAATACTCTAAAAAATTGTTGAATGTAAGTTATGTTAAGCAACAATTTTTAGTCTTATTTTATAATCTTGAAATTTCTTTTTTTTCAGATCCTAAAGGGGTTGAAATATGGAGGCATAATGATCCAATAATGGGTGAATTAAAAATACCAATATTTAATGATCCAGTTAAAGACAAAACACAAATTTCTTCTACTGCAGTATTTAAAATAAACATCGATGCTAAAGAAATTAAACTAATTGAAAATAAAAAGGAAGTTTTGTTAGGTAGGACTTTAACTTATATTGTGAAATGAAGTTTTGTTGTTTTAAAAAGTTAAGAATAAAGAATTTCTTATTGATTTTTAATTATTTCAATGAAACCTCTAAATTTTTGTATGAGTAGTAACTTTTTGCACAAAACACCTCACCTCAATCGTCAGAATTTAAACAGACGCAGAATCCAAGCATTGAACACATTTAAGTTGGCCAAGTATGATCAAATATTTCCATCCTATTGTTCCATAAAATGTGAAACTGTACGTGGTGGTAATAAATTTCGGCAGATTTTAAAATGTTAAATTAATGACTTCATGGATATTTGAACATTATCTATCAAGTCTTTATTTGTGGATTTATTGGGCAAACTAAATATATATATAAAAACATTTGTTGAGTCAACAAATCAATAAGGATAAAAATAACAATATTTATTATTTGATTTTTTGTTTTAAAGATGTTATTTTAAAAATTTAATTTTAGTGCATTTAACAATTAATTGTGTATGTAAATATAAAATAGGTTTGTGCTGTTTAAATAAATTAACAAAGGTAGTTCTTTTTTTCAAAGTATAGTAAATAATAAATAAAACTGCAAAATATTTATTTAATATGAAATACATGTAAATACAAAATATCTAAATTTAACATCATCAAGTCGGGTTTGCTTTTTCTGCTAATGGTTTTACTACATTCATTTTCTTTTCCATATCTTCACTTTCATGTTTTTCGTCAAAATCGTTGATTTTTTCGTCTTCTTTTTCTTTATCACCATTGGATTTATTCTCCATTTCTTTATCCAATTTATCCTCAATTTTGGCTTCTTCTTTATCTGATGTATTCTTTACGTTGGTATCTTTTTCTTCATCTTCAGAGTCAGTAGAACTTGAAATATCATCTTCATCAATTCCATCGTCAACCCATAGTGCCCTTTTTTTATTCTGTTGTGAAGTCCCTGGTAATTTTCTTTTTAATCCGCTTGAACTAGGTGAAGAACTTAAGCCTTGTGTTACTGCATCTTCCAAACGCTCAGGTAATTCTGAACGTTCCTTATCGTAATTTTCATCCTTGAATTCGTGCTTAGGTTTTTGTGATAAGCGTTTAATTTTTTCTTCTTTACGCAATATGATTTCTTGTTCTCTAGTGGCTTGTTGATCAATCCAATTTTTTAAACGTTTCTCTTCATTGATGTCTCTTAATCTTCGTCCACTTAAATCTCGACATGCTTCCCTATTGGTCGTTTTTTCAATTTGTGCACCAATTGCACGAAGCATTGATCCAAAACCACCTTTCCCACCAAGTGTTCTTGGGATTATATGCAAAATCGCATTTTTAGAAATGGTACTTTCATTTTTTAAGATTTTACCATTATGAATTAGGTAGAAGTTTTTTAGCTTAAGTTTTTCCTCAATAAGCTCATCAATTTCAACTTTGTTGGAATTAGTTGTAGTAAAAACGTATTTGTTTTGTAAATATATATCTAGCATCTTTAGGCTTAGTAATAACTCTTCAATAATTTAACTGTAATTTGTACAAGAACGAAATCTTTTCGCAACTGTTCACAACACGTAAATAACGTTAGTTTACAGGTTATGTTTATCTGAGCATTGAAATTAGAGAGTGCTAGATTAGTAGAGCGACCACCGACTACTTACGAGTTAGTTCATACAGACGAAACGTTTATTATACAGGGTGTTCTAAGACCAAGGTTAAAATAATATTAAATAATAAATATCGTGGGCTAACTAACTAAACCAAAATAGTTAATATATTTTTGTTCACAATTTAACTATTATAAAAGAGAATATTCGTTTTGATTAGGCATCTAGAAGCTAGATTAATAGATTTTAGATTAATTGGAGTGTACCTTGGAATTATACAACTAATTTAGATATAGTATATTACGCAACGAGCTAGAAAGTGACGAATTTTGAACGAGTGTTAAAATAGCCGAACGAGGCGCTAGCCGAGTGAGGATTTTACACGAGCACGAAATTCACTTCCTGCGAGTTGCGTACGCTATTTTTCCGACGACCACGGAGATTTAGCGACCATTATTAATATTTTGTAGTAACAACTAAATAGTCATAACATAACCTGTGTTAACATCAGCTGACATTAAAGTTATTTTTAGTTAAATCTACCAAGGGCGCGTTCCAGTAATGAACACTAAAGCCCACGACGACCGCAAAATCGTTCTACATAAGACCGCGTTTGTTGAATGGTGACCTTTTGAGCTAGTGGAACGGGAAAATTTTGCGGTCGTGGTCGTGGGCTTTAGTGTTCATTACTGGAACGCCCTCCAAATTGTGTCCTATTTTATTTAAAATTTACACAAAAGTTAATTATATAATGATTTTAATAATAAAATAAGTTATATTAGCGGGGTTATAATATAAATTTTTATTTAAACTGTCCTTTTTTGCAAGTTCAAAAAAATCCAAGAGAGGGCTTTCCATAGAAGTAATATAGATGGAAGGAGCATATCTGCTGTCATTCGATGTTTTTGTTAAGTCGACATTACATCGGAAAAGATCGGAAACATTCGGGTAGGGGGGCAAATTAATAACTTTCCCATAAGAACACATCGAAATAATTCGCTTTTATTTAGCTTCTTGGGACTTTTTAGATGCATTTTTTTTTAAGTGAATCGATTATTTCATTTAAATAATTTAATAAATTGATGATATAACTTAGAAATATTAATTTATTTTTAATATTTAACTGCAGAAAGCTATGCCCCTTTAAAATAGAATATTTTCGTTTTTAGAGACTTTCCATGATTTATTTTACACATAAATCAATATTTTTAGAATTTTTTGTACAACTATTTAATTTATTCATATTTAACTTAATTTTATTTTATAAAATACAGGTTTTCATATCCGTAACCAAAAACTTGACTTTAAATTTAATTTTTCATAGACTATACATACGTATTATATATTGTATGTATTGTATGTTTTGATCCAATGCCTATTTAGTGATGTGTTAGTTATATGGAATATTGTATAGTACATTACTAGTATACAAATTTTCATTAAATAAATAAAATAATATCGCAAGATGAAATGAATCAACGATTGCTATCGCTAATCTTTGTCAAATCGTTTACTTGTAAATAAAATAATACCAAAAAGAAAAGAAAATTCTAATATATTTTATAAATTCAAACTAAGTATTACAATAACAAATTAATTAACATTATTTTTGGAACACTTTTAATACATTAAATTCCAGTTTCGTATAAGGTGGCAATTGTCTTGATATCTGAAGTCAGGGGCAGAAGCTTCCTGCTAGTAGTGGTTCTGCAGCTAATACGGGAGTATGTCTCCTTAGTGGGATTTCTCTTGGTCTGAATGTTCTAAACTTCGAAGGGAGGCTTTTCAAAAATTATAGAAATCGGTCAATTTTGTACGTCATTAAGTACAGAATCGTCCCCTACTTTCGTTTGGAAAAAGAACAGACAGTTTAATAGGTCAGTGTTCTCACATCGCCCTCCTCCCATTGCAATTGAAAAGTGGCAGGAGCTTTTTCTGGACAGGCTGTGTCCTTTTGTGGAGAATTATTCTTATCTTGTTTGGGACTCTTCACGTTCTGGTACCGAGTTACTGCATAAAATTGATAGATCCGAATTCCTCTTAGCTATTGGTAATCTAAGGAACTTGAGTCCTAGTAAGAACAATATAAGTAATTCAATGATCTCTCATTTCCCAGAATCTGTTATTTCCTTCTTCGTTGAATTTTTCAATAATTTTTTGGGTGGCTCTGAGGTTCTTATAATGATTGGCGGTCAGTCCAAATTTATCCTATCTTAAAACCTGGGAGGAATCCTGGTGTCATCGAGAATTATAGACCGGATGCACTTACTTCTAGTATAAAAAAGCTTTTTGAAAGTAAAATTCAATTAAAGTTGGAGTGGTGGTTAGAACTAAAACACAAACAATTCCAGAATTAGTTAATAGCCGATCCGCCCCTAAAATATGAATAATTATTAAATATCTTATTTGCTTGCCCAATTTTAATAAATCGATTTATACTTAACCATCCTGCATCTTTCGTGTCAGGTTTATATGTATAAGGAATTAAATTTTGGGTAAAAAATGACCCGAAGGATGCAGCAGGATTAACTTTGAAAGTTTTTATCTATATTTTCCTAATGAATTTACTTACTTGTGAAAAGGCACACCACTCTTTTCATATTGGACCTTACACTTATAAGCCGAGCATGTCTTAACCATTTTATGTAAAACTAAAACCTACAACACAACATAATTACACACAACATTCATTATATGTATAAACATTTTGTAGGCCAAGTTTTCTAACGATTTAAGTGAAGTACAACTTAAAATCAAAAATAACCTAGATTTTTTTAATATTACTTATAAATACGTACTTACATGAATTAAACAGTAAATGGTTAAAATTAAATATCACATTAATTAATCTAATAACATTTAATAAGCAAAAAATAACACCAAGGGCTGGATTGCTGAAATCTCACACAATGAATGTTAAATTCACCTTCCTCGAAGCGCATGCGTCAAAATCTCATCAGCGAATCCAAATTCACTTGGTCTGAACCAGGCGAATCAAGATTTACTAGTGAAAGTTTGCGCATGCGCTCGAGGAAGGTGAATTTAACATTCACTGTGTCAGGTTTCAAGAATCCACGTCCAAATGCGATTTGAGTATAAAAACAAGTACATAAACTATACGTCAACGCAACTGTCAAATTGAATTTGCCCCCCTTAGCTCTATCTCACTATATTTACTGCGATTTTCATGTATTGCTCCTTCCATCTATATTAGTTCTATGATGGTTGTATGGGGCTTTCGGAATTCCTTCGCAGTGCCTCTATCGAAAATTGCAAGAAGTACAAAACAGAAACCCAAACACACTAGTGTTGAAATGATAGATTTTCTAAACTACTAATATACATATACGACATATGACATATACGATTTTCTCATATGGTCGTCGGAAAACACTTTTACGAATGGTATCAACCTTTAAAATTGAAAATACGCAAATTACTTTTTTTGACTTAGTGCCTTTTGCTTATTAGTCCACGATATTAAGCTTTGAAATAAAAAACTCACTCTATTTAAAAAAATATTTAATGAATTTTCGTCAACTAACCGAATGTGAATAATAATTAGTAGATGTAGGAGGCATTGTTAAACAATAGAACAGTGGTGATTATTATCATATTATTATTGATAGTTGTCAGTTGTAGGTATCATGTAATGTTGTGTATATCAATTTATAAAATAAAGATTATTTGAATTGAGAAGAGACTTTAAAGGTCTATTTATGCAGACAAATTTAACATTTAATTTAAGATTTATCACTTATCATTTAAGAATAGTGTAGGATTTATGCATCCAGATTTAAAACTTAATCTAAAAAAACGGAAATACGGGCTTCTTTCCTTCTTTCCTTCTTTCCTTCATTTTTTAATTTTTATGATTTATTTGTGTTTTAAGTTCTTATTTTGTTTGTGTTTAGATATATTAAATCAAAATTTAAATGAAAAACAGCGAATTTCAACTAAATTTATTTTAACGCATGCGCAGTTCACGTAAAATTTAACATGCAAGCCCGAAGATATGAATATCACCAACTATTAAATCTTAAGTCTTAGTTCATAGCTCTTAAATCTGGTGCATAAACGGTCTCATTTAATATAAGTACTTTATCTCTTAAATCATAGGTCTTAAATCTTAAGTGCTAAATCTTAATTCTTAAATCTCTCTGCATAAATAGACCTTAACATTCTAAATTACATTTGGTTACTTGAAGGCAAAAACCATCCTCTTTCAATTAGCAATAACAAAATAACAGCAAAATGTTGAATAAAAAATTCATAAAGAAACAACATTGAAAACTAATTTAAATATTTCAGTTTTCTGCCCATTTCTCAAAAAAGCTAATTACGCTAAAGTTTTGCTCTCATATTTAAAACCTATATACATTATTATCCCTGTAAGTCATGAAAATATTGCGTTATGAATGATAAAGGTGCAGAAATAAGACCCGAAGAAGAAAGTTTTTATTTTCAAAAAAATATTATTTTGCTTATGCTTGTAGGGCCGTGTTATTAACTTTATCAGTATCTTTTGTTTTTTGAAAAAATTAAAAAAACGTCAACACCGCCGTTTTTGAAAATAAGCATTGTGGCTAACTTTTATCTTTAAATTGGTCGAAAAATCATTTTCTGAAGTTACAATTACATTTCAGAAATCATCAATAGTAATTCAGAATAGTCAATTTTGCCGCATAATTTTGGATACCTAAATATACTATTTTACCCAGTAAACATGCAATGTTTCGTTACGTATTTTAAACGTTTCATTGCAATGAAACATTGCAAAAATGTTATTCAGTAAACATGTAATATTACGTATTTTAAACGTTTCATTGCAACATTAATGCAACACGTTGCAATGAAACATTGAAATCTTGTAAATAGTTAAACATGTGATTTGTAATACATTTTAAACGTTTGTAAATAAAATTAATGTAATGTTTTTTGTAATGTGTAGGAAATGTTTTGCAAAGTACATTTTTTAAATTTTGCCAAGTAAAATTTGGGGCGCGGTAGATACGTTATAGTTACATGCAGCGTGCAGTGCATAAAATAAGGTAATTAATAATTGTTATTTATACTATTATAGTTAGAAAAGATAACAAAAAACGTAAAAAACCTTTATTTTTTAACTATTTTTTCTGAGATTGTATTTTAACTTTCAAGGATAAGTCATAAGGATTTTCCAACAAATGACGAAGATTTTGAAACTATTATAATGAACTGGTTTGGATATTCAGGATATTCTAAATTAGGAAGAGAAAAATTAAATAAGCAGGTTTAAGTCCATTTCAAGGAATAACTGTGATGTTTTACCATACCCATGTATGTGTTTTATTCAAATGTTCTTTTATGAGAATTTACATGAGTTAAATTTTATTTTTATACATATTTATAGAATATTTTAAAAATATAATATAATTTTTATATACGAATGTCTTTTTGACAATCCACCTTTCTTTGAATTTAAAAGTATCTCGCTTAATTTAAAGCAGTGTTAAAAATATGTTTAATCCACGTACCATTGTAATATTAATAAAATGTTTACTTTGAAACGTCTCCGTCACAATGTGGTTGCGCTACGACTTCAACCGTTAATGAAACCTCACTGCAACGCAATTGTATCAATACATGGTAACATTGCATGTTTCCAGGAAACATTAATAAGATATTATATCAATGCTATTTTGTATATTGGGTAGCCACCAACAACCATGTCTTCCATTGCTAGAGCAGCTACATGAACGATTTTAGTGTGTTGTGCTGCACGAGCATATAACCAACAACCATCACCAATAATTGAATCGGTGAGATTTTGAGATAATTTAAACTTTCAGAACATCTTGAAACGATTATTTCATGCAAAAATTTTTAGAAAAAAACATACTGCACTGAGCAATTTGCAAAAAATATGTTGGACTTGTAGTGTTAATGAACTCAATATATTTTGAAGTCATGAATTTATTATTTTAAGTTGTATTAAGTATTTATAGTTTATCAAGAAAAATGGTACCAACGTTAGGCTTTGTTAGATTTGGTATTTTAACAAAAAGTAATGCTAATTTTTATTAGGGTCTATTCAGGTTTAATATAATGTTGTAAAAAATGTAAACATTTTGTTACTTTCTCACTTTTTGTAGTCGATTCCAGATTAGTATTAGTATATAAACTCTAATATCTCGCCTATAATACACCGGCGTGCATTGAAAACGGGGCGCTAACAATTTTATCAATATTTTATTTTGTGATCATTGTATTTTGATAAAATTATGGTGATTTATAGAATAAGTATTAAGCAATTAACCAAAAAAATAAAATATGGTAAAATTTGTTTATTCTTTTGTAAAAAAAATAAAGATATGAAAAGTAGTGAAATAGAAATTTTACAAAAAGAAGGAAAATTGTTTTTTAAGTGAAATAATGAAAAATTATAAAAACAATTAATATTGTATATTACCACCTCTAGCCAGAATAACGGCTACGAGGCGGTTTCTCATGGATTGAACAAGTGTAGCCTGAGGAATGCGGATCCACTCCTCCAAAAGTGCTCTTCTTAGCTCTGGCAAGGTATTGGGTGCAAGCACCCGAAGTCTAACACGTCTTTTCAGTTCGTACCATAGGTGCTCTATTGGAATAAGATCAGGGATACGTGCTGGCCAGTCCATAACCTGCACGTTGGCTTCCTGCAAGTAGTCAACTACGACTGTAGCGATGTGAGGGCGGGCGTTGTCCTGCATAAGAACAAAATTATCACCAGCTACGTTTCTGAAAGGCACAGCATGGGGTTGTAGGCAGTCTCTTACATATCTGGCAGCAGTCATGGAACCTCCATCCACAATAACCAGCTCTGTGCGAGCTTCGTAAGTAATACCTCCCCATACCATAACAGAACCTCCTCCAAAGCTAACACGTTCAACCCTCGTACACTGAGAATATCGCTGTCCAGGTCTTCTATACACTCTGTCACGGCCGTCAGCATAATGTAGGCACATTCTGGACTCATCTGTGAATAACACGGAGCTCCACTGTTCTATAGTCCAGTTGAGATGTTCATGTGCAAACTGGAGTCGCCTAACTCGATGGTGTTGTAGAAGTCTAGGCCCCGTTGCCGGCCTGTAAGCTCTCAAATTAGCTTCTCCAAGCCTTCGACAGACGGTCCACTGACTTACATTTATTCCATGAACCTCTTGGAGCCTGTCCCGTATGGTAACTCCGGTGCGGTGACGGTTTCTGAGAGCCAACATTCGAATGAAACGGTCGTATCTAATTATTGTGGCTTTCCAGCATCCTGTACCAGGTCTCCTGCTGAAGTCACCTCTCTTCAGGTGACGTCGGTACACTCGTTGCACTCTTGAGCGGCTTATTCCCATGGTTATAGCCACGTATCTTTGGTTTCGTCCATCCTCCAGTAAAGCTACTACTCTAGCTGCCTCCGCAATGGTTAAATGCATTGAAAATGAATACTCGATGTTTATTTTCAAATCAACTTGACTCCTTAAAAATCTAAAGGCGTCTAGCAATATTACGTTTAAATATTCGTCACATTGTATTCATTGTTGTAACATATTTGTTGTGTTTTTTAACATCTTTATTTTTTTCTATAAAAACTAAACAACATTTTCAAGAAAAGATTTCATTATTTGATTTCTTACTACTTGTGGTAGAATTTACCATAATTTAATTCAAATCTAATAACCATAAAAAAATATTTACGAAAATGTAGGTGACCCGTTTTCTTTGCACGCCAGTGTATATTATAGTCAGCAGTCAGCACTTTATATTAATGTCGTTTGTCGAATTTTTATTAAAATAATTAATTTAGTGACAGTATAAAGTATAAGTCCATGACTAATAATACTGTGTTCTTCTGCTCATTTCGAAAAATTTTATGAACTTTTGCCTTTATAATAGACCCCAGCGTATTGTTCTTAATCTCATATTACAGAAGAACAAATTATGTACTTTGGTTATCTTAATTAAAAAAGGCAATATTTGGACTCGTACTGTTCTTGGACTCTCCGATTGAATTGTATTTTTGGCTTCATCAATAATTATTGTTTCTAAATAAACCAAAATTTGCTCCATGATACCAGAAGCCACAACAGGAGAAGTTCGAAGTTGTCTTTTAACAATATCGCTTTAATGTTAGAACAGATTATTTCAACATTGGCGAATAAGGACCTAAGCCTAATATTGTTACTGGTGTAATGTTAAATTGTCAAAAACTCTTGGATTCCTTAATTGTAAAATGCCGTGACAAGTCGATTTTTATTGCAACCCCCTTCCCTATGGAGCCACCCTTTCAATTTTTTTAAATGGGAATAGGGGTCAATTGATACATCATTTGAAAACATTTTTTTACCCTGATAATGATAGTCATAATTTTTTTTTTGGAAACTTTTTGATTTCTAACTTACCTAAAAATTGATGTACTTTTAAATCACTTTGGATAAATTGTTAAGTTTTGACCATAAAACAAGTTCTCTAACTTAACAAAAGCCAATTATTTATAATTATTGAAAAATAAATCAGTTACCATATTTTTTTATAAGTTTTTTTGTGATAAATTACTTTTTATTTTCTGCTCGCTTTTCTCTTTTATCGTGTCCTGTAAATGACTAAATTAAAATAGGGCCGAAACAAATCATATTTTTATTTTATGGATAAAGATGCGTCACTTGATGCGACTCGAAAATAAAAACCGACCTGTCACAGGATTTTCATATTAAGGTGGCTCTTTTTAAAATGAACACCCTGTACAATTTATCAATGTATTTTGAAATACAATTGACTATTCTGAAAAAGAATTGATGCTTTCTGAAATTAAATTGACTTATCTGAAATACAAGTGAAGGCTATACTGCAAAAAGGAGGTAACTCCAAACTCCAGTTTTTAAAGTTTTCAGATCACCATATAAAATTCAATGGCGTGTAAAGACAGCAAGCTTTAGTTTTTGAATAAAATTATAACTAATGGGTAGAATTACATGTTTTTTGCATCAAACGAAAGAGTTGCTCATTTGCTACAAAATAATACATGTAATTGTAACTTGGGCGGGATTGAGTTTCCTCCTTGTTGCAGCAAACTCTTCAATTGATGCTTTCTAAAATACAAATGACTGTTCTGAAATACAATTGATACTTTCTGAAATACAATTTAAAATGTGTAGATTGGTTAAATCTTAATCGAAAGAAAATAAACAGTCAATAGTCAGCATGGAAATTATTAAGAATTTAATTACTCACATACGATTTATAAAATCAAGTAAGAAAATATTAAAAAAGACGAGTCATTTTAATTTATCTAAATTCATATACATGTGCTGTACATTTTAACATTTTCCAAACAAAATAAAATAATTCATGAAGCAAAAGATTTGTATTTATAAAATGTATTTTATATAATTAATAAATTTATTTCAGGAATACATGTATTTGGAATACTTATACATTTACCATAATCTATATCTTTAAATTTAATGTAGAATTATAATTACACAGTCATTTAGAAAATATGGAATATATACATATTATAATATAATCCTATATATTACAAGCATATTTTATTTATAGTGAGTTAACTTCATGGTCATCAGGCAAGTTATGTATGAATTTTAAAATTTTAAAATGTATAAACACCGAAAAGCGTTAACATTACATTCCGTTTTTAATGTATAATAATAAAATTTCTCATAACACATACGCTTTTAATATCTTCAATGTTTATGCCATATTATTTACAAATATTATCCTTATAAATTACTCCATATTAAAATGATTGCTAATCAAGTGACGCCGTCCTGTATGCGCTTTTGTAAGTTATTTATATTCTCTAAAAATCTAATATTGTAATAATTAGTCACAAAATCACGTATTATACAAAATTATATAAGAAATTCTTTACAAAAAGGAACAGATAATAGCACACATCACTTTATTAATTAATAATACTGGGTGCGGTCCAAGACACGGCTATGCACACATCCACACTAATAGAGATCAAAAGTACGCCGTGTTATTGTCCGCATTAATTTAAAACCTACTATAAAAAGAAGCATCAATTATATTTTACTAATTAATTTTAATGTATTAAAATTTGGGACCAGTAGCGGATCCAAATAAAGTTTTATAAACTTTTTATTATTTCAATTACGATACATTATTTAAAACTTATTAGATAATTTCTTTAGATTAAAAATGTACAAATTAAAATTATTTAATAACAAATATTAATATAGATCATATTTGAAGGTATTTTCCTCTTTAAAATTGACGACCTTAAAATGAGTAAACCAATATACTATTTTACTAATGCATTTGACATCTAAGGGCTTTGTCGCGCTGAGCTTGAGCTTAGCATTACTTAACTACCCCAGTTACTTTTTATACTTTAAGAGGATTACTAGTCTATCTCACATTGATGTTAGTTTATATAAATTTTCGAAAATGATTTAATGTGTAGTTCTTTTATACTACAGTTCCAAAAATATTCTAGAAATAAATTCCATAAGACTATAAAAACGTTTGGACTAGGTAGTTATTATCAAGTTACACGGAATTTAATTAAGGTAAGTACCTAGAATGGAATTTCTTTTAAAACTAAATAGTACATTCATTCCTTGATACCTAATCAAGATTTTGGGCATTTATTTTCAAAACTTTTACAACGCTCGTGAATTGTTTTGGAAAACAGTGAAGAAATATTTTGTTAAATAAATATCTTGATTAGAATTTTCAATATTTAATTATTTTGGTTTTAACTCCTGGCTGTATGATAAAAAAGGTTCAAGTAATTTTTTACTTTGTTTGCAGATGTTAAAAATAGAACTTTGTTCAAATAATTGGCTAGTCTAATCTTAACTATAAAGCGATACTTACTTTGGATGAAAGTAATCACCGTTTCAAATATAAAATAAAAGGGAAACATAAAGATCAAATAAAATCAAATATAAAGCTTTGTTATTGTTGAGTTCTAATAAAGCATTGTAATAATAAACAAAACCGAATAACAATTTCGTTAAATTAAGGTAAAAATTTTATATTTTTATAGCATGCAAATACCATTACGTTATTCTTTTTATTTATAGGATTTAAATAAATCTTCCTTTTATAGAAATAAATATACTTTAACCGTCTTCCAATACAAAACAAATATTAAAATATAAATAAACTTTAGGTCCGTAAAATATTTGATAAGTATTTATTTTTTATTGAGAAGCAAACTAAGCCATTTTACAGACAACTCATTGATTAATTTTTGGGGAATTGAATTGAAGTAAATGAATGAATGACCTATTTTTGTTCCTGTCCATTCGAGTGCAATCGTTTTTTTTTTACATCGTTCTTTTTAAAATTTAAATTGAAAGCAAATTGGAAGGCAACGAATAATTATGTAATTAAAAGTAAATTAAAAGTTATTTCAATTTAAAAACTAAGCCAGCAGATAGTTTGTTAAATAAACTTTAAAACTGTTTTAATAAATCAATTACCTATACAAATATAACTGAAAAAATAATTACAAAATAATTTTCTACAATATAAAACCAGTGGGAATCATGAAAACATATAAAATAAAATTTGGTATACTAAAGCTGTAATTAAAAAATATGTATTTGGATAATCGAATGATACAAACCATATTAGTGTAATTAACTTTTGCAAATTGGTATTACAAATTAAAAAAACCAAGGCTAACATATTTTTTCAGAAAACGTGGTGGATGGCCAAAAAATTATGAAATGTAAATTTTGGCTTATGCCAACTTCTTAAATTGCACCTCTCATTTAAGAAGATACTCAGCAAGTTAACAACTTGATTTTTTTGTTTTACATGTTTTTTTTAAATATTTTATGGGGTCTAGAAAAATAAGTAATTTAAAAAAATAAGTCGTTATAAAAATACAACAAAAATACATAAAACAAAAAAGTCGAGTTGTTATGTTATTTCTCCAAAATAGTACAAAAAAATATGTTATCACTTTCTATTTTTTCAAATTTAAAAAAATGCGCAATTTTAACGAAGGGTTTACCCGACAAAGATAAAAGTTATAACAAACGAAAGCTGTAAGACTTTTGAAAGACATATTAAAAAAAAGGATGTTGTTATTTGCACATACAGTATGTACGAATAAATGGCTATTTGCACATACAGTATTTACGAATAAATGACTATTTTGACATACAGTATGCATGAATATTTGAGCATTCAAATTACCACATGCAATACGTCTAAATATTAATTTTACTAATATTTTTGCATCGAACATTACTTATATAATATTTTTGTTAATTGTAAAAATGTTTTTTAGCCATGATTAAGACTCAGACTGGAGTCGAAACGTCGGTCAAATTATGAAAATAAATTGATTAAACTTATCACAATTAAAGTAAGTCTCTTAATAAAAAAAATATATTCAGATCAAAACTTAGAACATTAAACTATACCCAAGTTACAGGGCCGGATTATGGCCTAGACAAAAGAGACAAATGTCTAGGGCCCGCATTTTAAAGAGGGCCCGGCTAATTCGTTATTTTTAATTAAAATCTTATATTGACAAAAAAAATAATAGGAAGCCATTTTTTATCAATTTAAATCAAATTGCTTTTATGTAATTTGCGAAAATATTGGATTAGAATTTAAAAATCTTATCAAGAGTTACAACGAAATTTACGAAATTTTCAAAAATTTTTTATTCCAATGTGGAAATGGACGACATTTCAACTATTTCTATTTCATAGAGTGGAGTTAAAAAATGTTACAAACACGATGTTGATATTATCAAATTAGATGAAGAATTGCCACAATTTTTGATACTTTGCAAAAATGAAAATATAAATTCCACCGCTTCAATTTATAAAAAGGGTACAACATTGTATCTTGATTTTCTATTGTTTAAACTTTGTTGCGAATCTATTTAACATTGCGTATTTCAAATGATTCAGGTGAAGGAACATTTTCAGTTTTACGATGAGTAAAAAATTCTCTTAAGTCAATCGAAATTAAGTTATTTAGCTGAATTATGCATAGAACAAGATGCTATTGACCAGTGGTCCCCAACCTTTTGGACCTCACGGACCACAAAATTTTAAATCTTGCGGACCACTTTAGTACAAAAAAAATAGTTTCCAAAAAAATAATTGCAGAACCTATTTTTATTAATATAACATGCTGTTTGCAAAGTCTATGATCGTACTACACCTTTTCCAATTGTATTTCAGAAAAGACCAACTCAATTTCAGAAATCATCAATTGTGATTTAGAAAAGTAAATTGTATTTTAGAAAGCATCAATTGTATTTCAGAAAAAAAAAACAATTTAATTTCGGCAAGTTGTCAATTGTATTTCAGAATCATCAATAATATTTCAGAAAGCATCATTTGAAAATAAGAATTCATCAATTTAAATTCAGATATTATGATTTGTATTTCAAAAGCAATATAATTTCATTTTAGAAATAATCACTGTTTCAATAGAACAATTTATTTCAATTGAGTTTAACTTTGGTGATTAAAAACCTAAGCGTAATATTGTTACTGGCATAATGTTTAAATAGCCAAAGCACATTGATGCCAAAAATTCTTGTCTTCCTCAATTTTTATAATTGGAAATTGACTTTTCTGAAATACAACTGATGCTTTCTGAAATAGGTACAATTGATGATTCTGAAATACAATTGATGCCTTTTGAAATTAAACTGATTTATTTGGAATGCAATTAATGCTTTCTGAAATACAATTGATAATTCTGAAGTACGAAATAGAATTATTTACACTTTTTTATGGATTTATCTGAAATAATGCTGAAATACAATTGATGCTTTCTGTAATAAAATTGGAAAAGGTGAAGAAACAAAAAGTGTCTTTCGTGAATGAATTAATTGCAACGTAAAAACAAAAATGGCCAATCAGAATCTTATTATATTATCCAGATTTTTTTACGGACCACCAGTCGTCCATGGACCATCTTTTGGGAACCGCTGCATTTAGACAGTATTAATTATGTTGAAGCACTTGATAAGTTTGCAGAAGTAAGAGCAAAGAAAAAGGAACTTTAATTTTTTGCAAATTTTGATTAACTACTTTTAGTTTAGTGGTATCTGCAATGTCGAAATCATGACCAGAATGAATATTTATTTTAGACCCCCCACTCCGGCAATAGAGGGCCCGGGAGGAAAAAATGTCTAGGGCCCTGCCAATTTATTAGATACCGTTAATAAAATAAAATTAATATTCCGACGTATTGCATGTGGTAATTTGAATGCTCATATATTCATGCATACTGTATGTCCAAATAGTCATTTATTCGTAAATACTGTATGTGCAAAAAGCCATTTATTCGTACATACTGTATGTGTAAATAGCCATTTATTCGTACATACTGCATGTGCAAATAGCCATTTATTCGTACATACTGTATGTGCAAATAGCCATATCCTTAAAAAAACTAGAGTGGTATATTTATTATGACCAAAATATGCACATATTAATCAACCTGATTTCAAAATCAACTTATTAGATTTGCAGACTTAATTATTTTCTTTTAAATGTGAAATCCAACAAATTCTCATATGATTTATAGTGGTATTAAAATTCCTCTAGAATGTTGCTTGCTGATTTAAGAAAATTAAAGAAGACAATAGAAAACTGAAAATATATCATTAAAACATGATAAAGTGATGAAGTGAAAAAAAACAAACTCATTTATTCATTTACGATCAGCTATTATCGTATTTGTCTGCCCCTCTATTGGAAATTTAGTTGATACTTGGTATTTTTGAATAAGTACTTAAAGAATTTGTCGCGTAATTGAAAAATTCTTAGCGCAACCCTTGAAATATCTTGAGCAATCAATACTTAAGGTCGTTTGGAGGAAAACCCGTCAATAAATTATAGAGATATTGTATACAAAATATTTTGTATACGTAAATAATACTTTTTGATCTTAAAAGTTTTAGTTTACATAGTTCTTTAAAGTGTTTGATTTTTAAACGTTAATAACTCAAAATCACCTTCACATTTATTACCAAATATTCTAAATTAATCTTGAGTTAAGACAAATTTTAAATTTGTAAATTTTTTTAAGAAAATATTCTTTCAGGAGTTAAATTTAGGAAAAAGTACTTAAAATTCTAAAATAACACAAATATTTTATAAAATTAAAAGAAGAAATTGATTATAATGTATCCTTATTGCACATCCCTTTGGATCCGCGCCTGGAAGGTCTATAAAGATGAAAATTTGATTGGAAGCCCCAAGTGACTAAAATATTTCATTTAAAGCACATTGAGATAGAGAACGTGAGGAAAGTACAGTAGATAAGGCACTGGACAATTTTCTATCTAAATTTTTAACCCTGTGTCTTTAATTCACTAACGTCACTATGTCATTAGGTTTTAACGCACGTAGCACCAAATGTTAAAGAACAACCAGTGCGTGAAGCACTAGTGTAAGCCATTCTCACACTTCCGTCCCGTCCTCGCCCTCGTCCTCAAACAAAGGTCCGGTTGAAGTCTTCTTCTTGGGCTTGGGAGGCGGTCGCGGAGGTACTTTAGGCGTTTTAGTCTCCGATGAGGGCAATAATGATGCAGTTGACTCCCGCCTTGAATCAGGGTTGGGACTCTTCGACCAACTAGCTCTAACAGCATCCAAGTTTGAATTGGAAGTAATCGCGCGTTGTGTCCTGGGTAACGTTGTTGCGGTCGGCGGTGATTCATGTTCCGCTATGGGATCGCATGTTTGCGGAGATAACGGAAACATAGGCCTCATCCCCCTAGGTGTTGTTGGTTCGGTATTTAATTTATTAAGCGATAAAGCAGAAGCTCCTGTCGCCGTTGTACGTAAACCAAGATTGTCATATAAAGGCTCGCAGATGTCCGACATGTTGGGTGGCTCGCTGCTCCAGCTGGCACGGGGGCGGCGTGGAATGGTCACGTAGGCGCCCTGACGAGGAACGCGAATTGGCACCCCATGGGGCGAAGTAAATGGGGAATGGGATCTGGAGTACGGAAGAGTACGGTATAAATTTGCAGTTTCGTAAAGGGGGCTGTGTAATGGCGATTGAGGCCCGTGATGTGGCGGCAGTCTTGTCGTATCAGCCACGGTGGAAGCTGAACTTCCAGCCGGTGATATCTGGCACGTCCCTCTTGGCGGAAATGAAAGGAGATCTGGCGGATAATGGTGTTCGCTCCTGTAATCAACGTCGAGTTGATTTTGTGATTTTGGATGGTTTCTTGAAACGAAATCGTATGATCTTGATTCTTCATCACCAGCTGAAAAATAACAAGACTATGAGTAAACAACAACTAATTTATTATCTAACATACATTGATTATACAAAATATTCATAATATGAATTTGCGACGACTGCGCTGTATAAATTTTCGACGCCATGAAAATCTAAAGTAGTGTTTGCATTTTAAATTGGATAAATATATAGCCAGTAACTTTTGCTGATACTCGAACCGACAGCACACTAATAATTGATCATCACAAGATTCCGATTCTGCAATAAAATAACGGGAAATAAATCTATAGTCCATTTCATAAATAGATCACCTTTTCATGAGGAATTCCGACTCAAATATAGAAAGTTTTTTATTGCTTTTTGGTCTAACAATACTAAAAGCCATATTTAGTTATCCTGTAACTAAATGCTTTTAGTGTTGTTAGACGAAGACACAAGTGAAAGAACTGTCTATATTTGAGTCGGAATTTCTGCTATAAATGAAATGGACTTTACACCCAGATTTTGCGTATAATTTGTTTACCGAAGAGTTCAAATTTTATAGTCTTCAATAACACAGCTCTACAACAAAACTAAATTTAATCGAGAAAAAGCAAAAAAAGCAAGAGTCTATCTTTTTTTAGTTTTGAACAAATTTTAGTATGTTGTGGGAGACTATATTATGAAAACGGTGATGTCTATTAAGGGGGCAGAGATTCAACCCCTCTTGTATTTTTACTCCGAAATCACACGTTTTTTTGCGCGGAGTTGCCAGAAGGGTGTTTTTTAGTCCGATTTGAAAAATTCGAGTTGCGTTGTAAAGAAGGATGTTTATTCTAAAAGGGTTGTGAATAAGACATTTATTTGGAGCAGGGAATAATTATTTCAGTGTTTCCCGAAAATAGTCGATTTTCTTGCTGTTTTTCCTGACGTCGCGTCAGCGGTGTCTACTTTGAAAAATCGCAGCTTCGTCTGGTTTTAAAGGGAATCGACTATTTTGAAGTCTGCAGATACAACGGTGTGGCGTCACTGCGCCGAGAAGTGAAGAATATAATATTAGCGGTTTTTTAGGTCGCAATAGTACCAAATTTGCATCGCTAGGTTGAGAACTTCGGCTTGAGGAAGAAAAATCGCGGTTTTTTGTTTCGTAAACAAGAAACCACGTTTTATGCTATTCCTGTAGATTATTTTGATATGAGAAGTTTATATGTCGTTTTGACGCCATAAAATTCGCGGTTTGAAATTCGTGTTTTTTCGACGCGAACTTTTAAAATTCGTAACTTTTTATAGACACCAGCTATAATAGGAGAATATTTTTATCTTGCCTATTACATTAATATATATGACTGAAAAAAACAATAATTTAAAATGTTCACCCGAGGGTTCGGAAAAAATCGTACATAAAATGCTCAAAACATCGCGCAAAACGCGGTTCTGTGGAAGTCACAATATTCAAAAAAATATGTTTCGGAATAACTTAACCCTGTAGTTAGATTTCACTCCTACGTAATGCACCTTTACTAAAAGTTTTTAAGGTCCACTTTACGAAATAAATAATCATTTCGCTTTTAGCTATCTCCTTTCGTTTTCGAGTTATGACTGAAAATGTAGGTGATGAACAAAATCTCCGTTTTGAGCCAACTTTTCGGTTTGAAGTTTTTCACTTTTCACAAAATAATTAATATTTTCGAAACTATTAATACCACTAAGATGCTTAATAGCTTAAAATTCGCCCCATAATTTCCCCCACCAAATACTGTGAAAATTATAATTTTTGGTTAAGAACTGCCGTCAGCGGCCATAGTTGTTTGTTTTTTTCTGCCAAAACTAGTACTAGTACTTTATATCATAAAATGTGCATTTTCTCGAAACTAATAAATTGGAGTTAGGATGCCTGGTATACCCCTTCATCGACAATACCTTTTAATCGAATGAAATTTCATCGACACGACGCCGACGTTTTCAACGACACAGACGTTTCATCGACATGTCCATCGACAACTATTTCGTCGAAAAACCTTTTCTTCGACAAAGACCTTTCATCGACACAGGCGTTTCATCGATAACCGTTTCATCGGCACTACCTTTTCATCGACAAACCGTTTCATCGACACAGATGTTTCATCGACTTTACCTTTTCCACCGACAACTATTTCATCGACACTACCTTTTCATCGACAATGTCGTTTTATCGACTATAGTTTTATCAACACTGCCTTTTTATCGCAAAGGATGTTTCATCGCCAATGTCGATGAAACGGTTGTTGATGAAAAGGTAATGCGGATGAAACGTCTGTGTCGATGAAAAAGTAATATCGATGATAGGTCTGTGTCGAAGAAAAGATTTATCGATGAACCGTTTGATGAAAAAGAAGTGTCGATGAAATGTCCTTGTCGAAGAAGAGGTTTGTCGATGAAATGGTTGTGTGGATGAATTGGTTGTGTTGATGAAATATCCACGTCTAAGAAACGATATATAGATTATGTCGATGGGTTCATCGATGTCGTTGTCGATGAAATGGACTGTCGGTGAAATAATAGCACACCCTATAAGGGACACCTAATGAAAAATGAAAGGCCAAGTATTTCACCACTGTGCACTCGCCGATGGTAACAGAGTGTGTTCAACACACTTCTTGCCAGAGGTGTAACTAGTAATTTTTGCCCCTTAAGTAAGATTACAAAATTGACCCCCCCAAATTTATAGAATTTGGAACAAACATTGTCTGTTACAAATCCGAATCCGGGACTGTCCTGAAAAAGCCCTACAAAAGATCCAAAGAAACGAGAACGAATGATAAATGTATGAATTGAAGAAATAGAGGAAAAAGACGAAAGACCACATAAAACGAAAACCCAACGAAAATAACTCTACTTCAAAAGACCGAAAGAAAATGAGCGATTGACAAAACTCAGACGTTGTTAAAATGTCAAAAAAACAAACAAACTCAACCTAACCTAAACTGACACAGTTGAAATTATTTCGAAAACTAAGCACTGTATTAAGTAATTGTTTATATTGAGATTTTGTCAATTTCGGAATTTTATCATAGTGCTTGTTGTCCAATTCGGCTATATTTTAGTTAGTCTTCTGTGTTATTCGGCCATTTAACGTTCGGTTTTTCCACATTTGGCCTATTGTCCGTATAGGTCATTTGTTCAAAACGGCCTTTTATAGTTCGTTTTTTTTATTGGGGCCATTTGGCCACATCGTCGTCCGTTTGGATTTTTTTTTGGGTCATTATTTCAGGTCGGCCTTTAGTTTTTCGGTTTTATCCCACTCCCAAAATGCACAGCAGCGATTTTAAATTATGAAAGGGCCAGAACGTAGAAATTTATAATGATAAAATATAAAAATAAATCGGTTCAATATATGATATTTTTATGGAAGCTTTGTTTTTTATGGCACACACTTTTATATTTCTTTCTATTTTGGGCCCCTTAACCTCGCCGGCTTAACCTTGCTTATGGGTAGTAAAGAATGTAAATAACTTTCAGAGAACTTAAAAAAATACAACCATAATGAGTATAATCTTAGAGAAAATTTTCAAAAACTGAAAAGAATACTACTATTATTTTTTGGAAAAGAGTACTTTGTTCCGATTGAAATATATGTAAAAAACAACTTTGTATCCTTATTCGGAAAACTTTATTCACTTTTTAGAAGCTGTACATTAAAACATTTAGGTCCTGGTTGGGACCCTGTTCAGTTTCTTTGAGTAAATGTAGTGAATTGTCAAACTTATAAAATTTTGGGTGTATAAAACCGTTAGAGTGAACCTCGAGACTGTCAGTTCAACACTTTAAATATCTGTATCTAATGAGCATAGAGACAGATTCTCAGATATTCTCAGATATTGTTCAAATGGAAAAACGTTATATCGGAAAATGAACACTCTCAATATTAGCTAAATTCTACTTGAAAATTACGAAACACATTGTATAGTATAAATGGAAACTAATAATAAAATTGGAATTATATTTATTAATGATGTGCTAGAATAAATCTGGTCACAGATATAAATTCTGCTTAAAAAACCTACAAGAATTATATAATTTTATTTCAGAACCAAAACTTTTTTTAATTTTCTTGTAGAATAGTGTAATTAAAATAGGTCTATCAAATTATTATACTGCAGTTCTGTGATACTAAATTCTGCAAATTCTACACTCATTGCTTCAATTATTATTAGTAAAATTACTGCAGACCCCAGTAATAACTAGCTATCGGATGTGTGTGTGGTGACTGCTTATCACTTATCTTATTAGGAAAGTATTCAATCTAGGTTAACGACTGTTTGTAAGGAAGCAATTATTTATTGAGTAATTAACTGATATTGGGGGAATGGTAATAGTTTAAGGATTACTTATTGCATACAATGTTCTTCGGAATTCACAAAGAGAAATGTTTAGCTTAGGTGTTCGATCTACTTAATTTTTAAATTCCTTGTATTTACAGATCTTAAAAAAATCATTAATAATGAATTACAAATATTTATATGATGTATCAATATTTAGACATAAACATAAGTCTACGTAACATAATTTATCTGCCACCTCTGTTGACTTTTATCCTTGTTTATAGATACTTGTATTATACTAAAGTATACACAAATAAATAAGGGTTATATATACCGTTTTTTTGTAATTTGTGTATCTAGTATCAAACCAAAGATATGAGAGAGACAACGAAAAGCCCACGTAAAAATTTCTCTTCGTTTATTGTTTTAATAATAAACAAAAAACAAAATGAGACGATTTATTTTTATTACCCCAACGAAGTAGGGTTAAAATAATATTTTTGTTTTTTATTTAAAGAAGTATTTTAACCCATATTTTATCATTATATTTAATGATTTATATTTATATTGATATGCCATTTTAATTAGAACTTGTGGACATAGTAGTTTTTCCTGTACTGTTTTTTTAAACTATTATTTATCCAATTTTTAAGTCACCCAAGTAATAAAAAATACTGTAAATTCTAAATACGAGTCTAGTTATGGTCTAGCATTTTAGTAAAATCCTTGAAATGTAGTAATATAAACTCATTTATTTCCCTTAAAAGCACACTACTGCATTATTTAAATTAGCACATTAGGAACTTTCTTCATTAAAAATGTTTTAATAAATCCCTTATGAATTGCTGTAATTTAATATTTTTAATTTGTGTAGTTATGTTAGTTAATAACATACACATAATGATTATTTCTTATGATAATTAAAAACTTAGCATTTAGTAGTTTTGTGTAATATTTAATTATACACGATTACAATTTAAGAAGACTGTAATTATATAAAATATAATATATATATATATTTTTAAATAAATTTTTAAATAACTTTTTATGTAAAGTGATAGACTAATTTAATTTCTTTGTCGTCACCTTGATGTCTAAGGAATTATAAAATATTCTAATTATACGAAAAATTTTGGATAAATATAGATGTTAATTTTTGCTTGATAAAACAAGTGTTTTAGGTATCGAGTGGTATTTGTCTAACAATTTCTAAAAATAATTTTAAATTTTTTATAACCTGTAATGTGTAGCTAATCGAGAATACTCGGAATTTTCTTTAAAATACTTAAAATTAACTATATAGTATCTAATTCTGAATCAATTTTATAGTTTAAAAATGAGTAGAAGTTGTACATGGTTTTAATTTCTTCTAGCTTTGGTGCATCTATACATATATAGGGTAATTTCTAGTTGTTAAATAGGATATACAGGGTGTTTGTGAACAAGTGTCAAATAATCTAGGAATGGGTTTTTGGACCAATTTTAAGACAAAAAGTAAGAATATTTTTTTTCGCTAAAATCATCTATTTCGGAAATGCAGGGCATTGAAGTTTATTCATTTTTTTCAATTTTTTAACATAAAAGCTACATTTACTATTGGCAGCCGCCTTGAGATGAATTAGAAAATTTTCAAAAAAAGTTAGGGTGAAGTTTTTCGGGTGAAACCTTTGAACCCTATTTAACATTTTTGTACAACATCAAAGTAATGAAAAAAATTAAGTATTTACTTTTTTACACGTTTTTTTTTAACTTTTTGCTCTCTTTAACCTTTTTGATAACGTTAAGAAGTTATGGGTAAAATAAACCACTTCAAATTTCTACAATGTCTACAAAATTAAATTAAATTTTTTTATTTCTGTGCAAAATTAGATAAAATTAGGAATGTTTTGAAGAATACAAATTTAATTAAGAGTCTGAAAATAAAATTATGTATGTAAAATACCTCCATTTTAGAAATACCGGGTGTACATGCAAGTAAGTAATTTCAACACCCGGTATTTCTAAAATCCGAAATGGAGCATTTTAGCGCAAAAAATTATTCTTAATTTTTGTCTTAAATTTGGTCCAAAAACCCATTCCTAGATTTTTCGAGACTTGTTCAGAAACACCCTGTATATGTCAAATTAAATCTCATTTAAAATTAAATATTCGTTACATACAAAAATATAATACAAAGAAATTTAAACAATAAAGAATATTTTTATAATCACAAAATAAGCACATCTGCTCATATAACTTTGGGCTTGGGGTGATCAGATAAAAGCCTTGTTCCTTATTTACCCTTTCAATTGAATGGTCAATGATCCTAACCTAACCTAACTCAATTTCACGCCATTATACAGATCGATTGTAAAATATTGGTTACTACTTCGTATTTTGTTAATGCAATATATGTAAAATAAGTCAAAAAGTATTTATATAAATATATGTCCTGGTCCTATCTATTATTTAGATGCAGAGGTGTTGTTTATTTTTTTCTACTTTTAATTAATGTGTTCTAGATAGACAAGTTAAAAAAATTGCTGGATAAGTATTCCTCATAACTAGCTTTGACTATCACTTTTACTCCAATTTGGCATGTCAGTGGTGTAGAAATTGAGTAAGATTCCTTATTTTTCGTAAATTTTTAATAGGTTACTACCAAAATTCATTAGGCTTACATTACACTGTTAACATTATTTGACAAAGGTATTTTCTAACATATATTTTATGACTACAATTATTATAAAATATTAACCTATTTGAAAGATTTTATAAAATATTAACCTACTTGAAAGATTTTATAAAATATTTAATGTAAATGGCAATCAAACAATTTCCCGAAATCTTCTGAAAAATATGGTATTAAAACTCTACATATGATAAAAGTAATTTTATAGGCCATCGTCTATAAAAGTTTGGGTATTACAAAGATCTTTCATAAAACTAAACTTTTATAGTGTAATACTCGCCAAATAGACCTCTTTGAATCTTTATTATTTTATTTAACTATTTTTGTGAGTTTCAGTAATTTTTAATTGATTTGATTTAAACTATTATATTCCACGAATCGATCCGCACTGGAAACTCCAACTGCATAAAAATAATAATTGAAATATTATGTTTTCAAAAATTTATAAATAACTAATAGATTTCTACAAAAACATATAATTTAAATCTAAGCTTTCTTGGACTTTTACTGAATTCGCGTAGTTCATACAATTTCAACAGATGGTGTAAACAATCTAAAAATCACCAATATACAGGGTGTCTCAGACCACCCGTCCACCCCTTTTATTTTGAGAACGCCTTGTCGTACAAGGCTGAAATAAAAAAAAAATATTACCAAAGCAAACTCGAAGAATCCATTGGTGCACATATTTTTTTCCGGACCAATCCGGATGTACCCGGAACCGGAAGTACTTTAGATTTTTAAATGGCTACATAGGTCGAGTATGGTATCGTTTGAAAGGTCTTTTAAAAAGAAACAACTTTTATTAAAATATTTTTGTAATATCTTGCATAATCAACAAATTAAACGAAAAAAAAAATTCCAAACAAGTGACCATTGGTCTCTTAAATTATGGAAAAATTAATTCGTTACCATCATCCGCAAATGGGCAAGAGAGAGATTTTTTTTAAATTGAAACTCTTTTTTGCGTTTATCGCTTTATTCGTTAAAAATAATCAACTTTTTTTTATTTTTTGAATTAAGGTAAATACATAACCTAAAAAAGTTGATTATTTTTAACAAGCGAAACAAAAAATACATGTTTCCATTTAAAAAATCATAATTGCCTCTACCCTTACCCATTGAGGATGATGGTAGTGTTTTAATTTTTCCACAATTTAAGAAACCATTTGTCACTTGTTTGCTTTTGTTTTTGTTTAATTTGTTAATTATGAAAGATATTAAAAAATATTTTAATAAAAGTTGTTTCTTTTTAAACGATACCATACTCGACCTATGTTGCCATTTAAAAATCGAAAGTTACATCCGGTTCCGGGCACTTCCGGATTCTTCCGGAAAAAAATAAGTGCACCAATACATTTTTCTGATTTGCTTTGGTAATAATTTGTTTTATTTCAGCCATGTACGACAAGGCGTTCTCAAAATAAAAGGGGTGGACGGGTGGTCTGAGACACCCTGTATACAGGCCATCCCACTTTTTTCCAGCAAAATTTTTTTAGATATTCCATGTCATTCTAAACAAAACAAATTCCTATGAATTAATATTTTTTTCCGGCACCTTCAAAAGTTGCAGCAGTTTTAAAATGGAAAAATTTTATACATTCTTGTTAGACACCCTATATAATTTTCTTTCTTATTATATAAAGGGTGTCCCAGTTTTTTTCCAGCAAAAACTTTTTTTTAGATAATAAATGTCATTCTGAACAAAAAATTTCCTGTGAACTAATATCTTTTTCGATTCCTTAAAAATTTAAGGCGGATACATGCGAGCCACAAAATCTTCTTTTACTCCAAATAAAACATGCTATTTTTTAATTAAAATAGTAACATATTTTCTTTTTTAAATTTGATATTTAATTTACATACAATACACACTACAATGTAAGTGTATATTGGGTTGCCTAAAATGCATATCTACTCCGCCTTTCTAATCCTTGTCAATGCAAAGTATACCCGATTGTAACCGATTTACTTCGGAAATGCACGAACATGACCACAGAATCAAGGAACATAAAAATGACTTCTTAAAGCCTGTCAAGCGTCTCATAAGGATGTACTTTAATGACTTTTGAAGAAAAACATTATTTTTTCTAATAAATTGGAAGTTTTTCGTATTTTGATTTCATTAATAATATTGTTTAGTACTCTACGAAGAGTCCCCAACAAAGTAGCGGGGATTTTGAGCGCCAATTTGAGAACACCCTGTATGTACTTTTAAATAATAACTTGTAAAAAAATAAATAATTTTTAACTATTATTTCATTATAATTAGTCAATCAATATCATTCTAGTCTTGGCTATAATTTGTATCTAAAACGATTCTATACAAACTTTAAAAACATTAATTTTTATTACAAGGCAATAAAGTTAATTAGCGTTTCTAAATTAATTTCACTTAATTGCTTTTTTCAGTTTTTTATACATTAACAAAACGTTGAAAAGGTCATAACACGTTTTTAGTGTTTTCCCTAATGATTATAATAAAAATTTCATTTTCTACTTTCTATTAATTATTGGTTAAGAATAATTTTCTTAATTTTTAGAAAATTACACAACTCTGCTAGAAACAGTAAAAAATACATATATGAAATTAATACAACTGTAGCACTTTAATATTAACATTTAAATTATAGAGGGTGGTGCTAGAATTTGGAAACTACTTTTACTAGACCCCTCTTTTAAAAATTAAATTATTTTTTTTATTTTAATTTGTATTTAACAAAATGCTATGCAAGATACTAGTTTTTATATATCATCGTTGGAGTTAGGACAAGGTCTTCATTAAAAAAAACTATCCAAACATTTATGACGTGAACAAAATAAAGTTTTGACATCAAAAGATGCCATTTTTAGAATAAAAATCAAGCAGTGCGAGAGAGCGCCCAACAAAAATCTTTTCAAAGAGTTTAGGAAATCTTTTGCTCAGAACGACCTAAAAAGGTTTTTCTAGAAAAAAGTGAGACATCTTATATAATCTTAAAATAAAATATAATAAATGGAAAATAAATACTAGTCGCGAAATTATTTTAAGAGATTAAGTTGCTTATTATATTTAATAGTTTTCGAATATATAATAAAAATTATAGGTTCCCATTTGAAAAAATCTTTCCCCATAAAACCCCATAAAAATTAAAAACCAATGGCACTATTAAATGTCCCCCTTGTGCCGATACATTTGTTTCTCAAAGATTTTTAAGGAAATTGCTTAGATTTCAAGACCTGGATTATATTATAAATATATTTTAATATATTAATCATATGTATAACCGAAAGACGTAAGCAAAAATATTGCTCTTAAATAAAATATAAATTTGAGTGGCACCAATATAAATTTTCTAAATAAAAATAAATACAAAATTCAGCAGAAATGCGGTTTTGTTTCCATTATAGAAGCGATTTTCGTTGTTCACACGACATATATAATAAATTAAAATAACACGAAAAGCGTTTTGGAGTTTTCATATTTCGTCCTGGCGAAATTGTTACTTGAACTAAACGACTGAAAGCTCATACTTTTGAGAAGCAGGAAACTTTTGTGTTTTCATAAATGTGTACAGAGGATATTATAAGAAAGAAAACAAAGAGAGCAGTAACTCTTTTCAACTATTCAAATTTATGGGTGCAAGGAAAACATTCTCAAGAAACTTCTTCGCTTACTCTACGTTTTACTTATTTAATTAAATATCGCGTTGAGAAAGTTGGTTAAGCTATAGAGATTAGAAAATAAAATGGTGTATTAATTACCTTGAATACTATCTAGACTTTTCAATTTAGTGGTTTTATTTAACCTCACTATTGTATAAAATTAATAGAAGAAATTTAACAATTTTCATTTATTAACCTCATCGGTATTGTTATCAAAAGAGTAATTAGTTTGCAGACTACGAAATGTTGATACCCTCATCTCTACATAAATCAATCGGGTTTGTCAATCTACGCCAATAATGATAATCAGTGGTAAATCTGAATATCGCCACAGATATTGAAGCTGTAACCACAGAGCGTTTCTGTTCGAATGGATGGACAAATATTATCACAATGACAAATCCAATTGCAGATGGAATTATTGTTCCGTTTATTTATTAATTTTTCACTCGCTTCAAGTAATTGCACAATGAAAAGAATAAACACGGGCTTTTAAATATTTCATGCATATTCATTTCAATAGTATGTCAAAACAAAAATTTAGGAGAATTATACTCGTTTATATTGAACAGGTTTTAATTAAAATTATATTTTATTTGGTCACCTAAAAAAATACCAGAATTTCAATATTTTTTCCTCCATTTTGCAGTGTATATTCTGCCTTGCAGAGACCTTCGAACAATGTTAGTTAACAAGGTTCGCGAACAAATGAACAAAGAAAAAGTTCACAAAGATTGTTCAAATTTTATGGATTTTTAAATGTATTTTTACTTTCATCCGTTGATAATAATCTACAATTACAGTTTTAAATAGTAATTTGAAACATATCCATATTCCTAAGTAAAGATCCATCAAAATTAGTGCCTAGGTTGCTTTATCTAAAAAATATTCTTGATGTAGTCAATACATAGTTAGATACAAGTATTGTATGTCTTAGGGTACAGACATGGTGCAGAACTTAAGCACCGACTCAAGCATTAAAAACATGATGTTTAAGTCGATGTATGTACCTTTATTCTTCGTGCAGACCAAGCGAACAATATTAGTTAGAAGATTCGCGAACGAATGTTAATGTTAAAAAATTTTTCACGAACATTGTTTAAATATTATGTCCACACCAAAAACAAGAGAACTTAGATATTCATTGGAATATTTTCTCCATGTCTATTAAATAAACAATTTCTTACGTTTGTGTTTCTTTAAAAGTATTGAAATTCAATACTAAATTTTGGCTATTATTCAACAGGTACGGACCGGGTGCGGACAAATCACAAACCTGCATTCTTATTACTCAATTTTTTTATAGACAATCTGCTTACTTAGAAAAAAATCCCAAAAATACGAAAAATAACACAAATATTGTTAAAATTTAGGTAATAGCTTGCTTAAAAAGTTAATTAAATATTTATAAAATTGTAATATTTATTTTGAAATTTTATCATCAGTATATGTATAATTATAATTATAATGAGTATATTAATTGCGAATTAAAGTTTAATAAATTATAAAAAAGGGAAATATAGTAATTATAAAAGCTAGATATATCACAGAAACTTTCTCATATCAATAAATAGATAATAAAATAGTATGTAAATAATTATTTAATAATCATATGACCTTAAACTTTTTCTACTTTGTTTGCAGCGAATGTTTTTCGTTTTGAAGTTTCCCGATAAGTCGTTGAAAGCAAGTTAAACACTCATTTTAAACAAATAATAACAACGACATTCACATATTTGAATGATAATTGAAAACTATAATGCATATTATTTATGTTTATGTAAACTGGGCTACTTTTTCGCAAAAACAACGTTTCGTAGTGCCAATATAAATAGTCAAAGATATCTTTGCTTTTTAGTTTTATCTTTTATAACTTAGCAAAGCAAGCTTTGATTGGTTTATGAATAATCTTACTGTAAAGTAAGGGTACTTTAAGAGCAATCCTCCTTTCGTGACGTCATAGGAATCGCAAAGAGCAAAAACTGATTATTTGCACACAAAATTCAATATTTTGAGAGAAAAAATCATTCGTATGAGTTTGGGACTGTATTGGGCACTAATCCACTAAGACACACCCCCACTCTCTGTGAAGGAGCGCTTACAGCTCACGATTTTCGACAAAACATCAATTAGTAAAAACATCATACTACCCTTAATAATTAATGAAATTGGTTCAGATTTGAAACATATTTTAATAATACATCATTTTCCATCTTAGCTAAAGAAAAATCTAAATTTTATCTGTTAAATGTGCTTTTTAGCTCATTGAAAACTGCATAAAATGACGATTTTCATTAATTATTTTCAAAAACAAAAACAAATAGTAACAAAATCCTTTTGCTATGATGGAAAATTAAGATCGCTCTTTTAAATTCAGAAAAAAAAAATCAAAAATATTAATAAATAAAGGCTCTAGGATGTTTCTACCAAACCTCAAAATAGCGCTAAAAATCATGGGTACGATCAGTCTTAAGACCTTAAAACTACACTTACTGTTAATATTTTTAATTTCTTTTACCATAGTTTGCTCGTTATAGATAGTTTTACATTATACCAAAATTTGGTACAAAAATATAAAGTAATTTATGTGTTATACCTGAGTCTGTAGCACCCTATTTAACATACTTAAAAATGACTCTTTAAACGAACGATCATTAGATGTTCGCAAATTATGTTATATAACTAATAATAATTGCTTGGTCAGTACAAGGCATTAGTATATCATTTTGATTAAAGCTAATAAAAAATATAATAAAGAAAAAATATAAGCAGGAAATAAGTTTTTGACTTTTTTTCTTGCAGATAAACCAGGGAAATATGCTAAAAATTAATCAGTAGTATTTTATGAATACGAAAGAGAGTTTGAAGGGCCTCTCCACATTGAAGGGTTCTTAAGGAAAATAGAGAAAAAGAAATTACTAAGCGATCCGGAAGTGAGCGTAATAAATGCATAGATTTTTAAAGCAGAATTAAGAAAATATTAATTTAAGATAAGATTGTACTATGCAAAATGCCAAAATTAATATAACGATTTTATTATTCAAAGCTTTTTAGTGCACGTTGTAGTTTTATTCAAATTAAAAATTGTTATTATACAGAGTGTTTCAATTAATTTTCTGCATTACACACGTACAAACTTACAAGGCGGTTTATACATACCGGGTGTCCCAGCGCTGTGAGGAAGTAACATTACTCTAAAATTAAAAAAAGATATCGACATGAAGTTTTCTATTCCAAGATGCCAGACTATAGTTACGTTTTTTTAATGGTACACCCATAATATTATAAAATTTTTGTATTGCTTATCAAAAAATATTCATACTTTTATGGCGCTCTCTTTACTCGTTTTACTGTTATTTGCCATTTAACCGAGAAAAGATCCATTGTTGAAAAATCACTGCTCTAAAATAGATAGAAGTTTTGGGTAGAAATGGCAAAAAATTTCAATATCGTCTAGTTTACAGATATTAAGTCAAAATTAAATATGTGATAAGCATTTATCAGGGTGCCTTTATGGAAATTGACCAATTAAACGAAATTTTCAAATGGAACACCTGGTATATTTTAACATCAATCGATAGCACTTTTACAAGCTTTCTATTGATACATGTTTATATGGGAAGGAATGATAGATAACCATGTCATTGGTCTCACTGTTTTGATGGAATTCTAACTGGGGAGATGTACCTCGACTCTCTAAGAGATTCACTACCATTATTGTTGAAAAATGTTGACTTAGTGACAAGAAGAGACCTGTGGCTTCAGCAAGATGGAGCCCTTGTTCACTTTCATCGCACAATACTTAAATACCTGGCTACCTGGACACTGGATTGGTAGAAATAGGCCTTTAAATTGGTCGGTCAGATCTCCTGATAGATTTTTTTTGGACTATGTAAAATGTTTCGTGTATCAGACTCAACCAACAACACCTGTTGAAATGAAAAAAAAAACGTTATTTGGAATGGACAGTTAAAATATTTTTAGAGTATGCGCCTAAACTTATTGTATATTCTGCCGAAAACTGCATGTCGATATCTTCTTTCATTTTAGAGTAATATTACTTAATCGCAGCGTTGGAACACCCTGTATAACTATACAGTATGGAACATATTGTATGGCTCAATACGCGAGGTGGGTATATAAATATTCTTAAGCGAACAACTGTCATTTAAAATAACTCTACATTTCAAACATTGTAAATATTTTGAGATTTTTTTTATCATATTATTTTATATCTTCTGAATAAATTTTCTATTTCTTATTATTACAAGTAAATTTGATAACTACATATATAAATAAACAAGAAACGTCACGAATAGTTTCTAAAAAGAAAATATAATTTCTAATAGTTAATCTAATAATGATAATTGCATCTTGGATTTACTCTTGATGATTTATTCACATGAACTAGAAGTAACACGTGATTTGAGCGAAGTCCGCGAACACATCTCAGGTTCTCGTTCGAATAATTGTTATATTTGGAATATTTGGCAAAATTTTATATATTAAAAGAAAATTGATAAGCTACCACAAATTGTTCATGTACTCGGGTAGATTTTGTATGTACTTCAAACTGACAATTGGTCCTGAAGATGGCGAATGCCGAAACTAGTCGACCTGTTTTTTAAATAAATGTGCAATTAAAAAGCACCAAACCGTCTATTCTTTGTTTTTGTTTAACCCATTAATATGTAAATACTAATTTTATAATAGCTAATAGCTAATAGCTAAAAACTGTATCCTAACTCTGATTAGAAGGTTTTCTAAATTATTACTCCTGGTATAATTATAAATTCATTTGAAAAGAAAAGGAATAAAACATTGATAATTTCGTTTTCAGTTACTAAAAATAGAAATGTACGAGTAAAATTATATAAAAACTTTTTATAATATGCTAATTCCACTTACTGTAATAGCAGTCTTCATCCATCAACATTTTCTTCGTCTCACTGACTTCAGTGCCTCCACTTGTTACTGAAGGCGGAACTGAATACTGTCTGGGCGGCTTACTAACAGGATTAACATCAGTCAATAAGGACTTTTCAATCTCTTCAGGTCTTCCATCCAAACTAATAAATTCGTTCGATTGTCCCATTGGCCTATTTTTTGACATAATATTCCTATTTCTATTATTCTTTTTACAGCAACAGCATATTAAAAATATTATAAAAACTAATAGAACGATGCAACTGACGGTTAAAATAATAATCCATATCATCATTTTCGACATTGAGCTGGAGGAGAGGGCGCCGCCTCCAATATAATCAGAGCCACGCGTATAAAGCGTAATGTTTCTCTCGTCGCTTCCTCCTGCGTTAGTAGCAACGCATTTATATTCGCCTTTATCTCGGTAACTTGTGTTGATTATGGTTAAATTATCCCAATAAGGAATATCCTTTGAGCTTGTTATGATGTACTTATGGGAATTTCTTTGAGTGTCAACGGCGCGGCCATTTGTAAACCAAACGACACTAGGACGAGGATCTCCAGACACTTTACAGGGAATGGTCGTATTGATACTATCCGTTTCAAAAACTGCATTTGGCGAAGGTTCAATTATTTTAGGATCACAGGCAAAAGTAACTGAAGTATCAGACCATCTTCTACCTTTTAGTCTTTCAGGAGAGCTGCATTCAACAGGGTTAGTAATCCAATCGCTTTCTAAAGCCACAGTTCTAAAAGGTTGTAAATTGCAATCACATATCCAAGGATTACCAGCAAGAGCAAAACTACCCAATTTTTTTAATTTATCACGAAAATTTGCAGAAATTGTAGTTAACTTATTATTTTCCACATGTAAATGCAAAAGGGTGCAATCATCATCAAATACATCAGTATGAAAAGTTTGTAATTGGTTATTATTGAGATCTATTTTCTGTAACTGATTCATATTAGTAAAAGTTCGATCTTCTATAATTTTTATTTTATTATTCGCAAGGCTCAAAACTCGCAATTTAGTACTATCTGTAAATATATTTCTATCCAACGTTTTTATCGCGTTGTTTGATAAATCCAGTTCAATAAGCAAACGCAAACTTTCAAAAGCCAATTCGTGTATTTGCTGCAAGCTGCAATTCTGCAGCTTTAATTTGTGTATGTTTTGAAGGCCCGCTAGGGAAAAAACTCTCGAGCCAAGCTCATAGAATGGATTGTTGGAGAAGTCGATATCACGCAATTCAGTGCTCAAATCCTTCGGCACCTCGTTCAAATTCACATTTCTGCAGTCTGCCGATTTCCTCCCGCTCGCCCACATACATTTACAATTGTAATTACTGCATTTAGATGTCCAATCCTCTTCTCCAGCAGTTAATACGCCAACCAAAAGGAGCAGCTGTAATAATTTTAGTGCCATAGTCTTCACTTATCCATCTGAAAAAAACAAACAAAAAATTAAAAGAAAATTCAAAAAGCACAACTAAAATTAAATGTGAAAATGCTAAAAAATTTATAAAACTTTATAAAACGAGTCTTTTTTAATAAGATGTGGTTATTATTTTAATGAACGTCTAATGCTAAGTTCATTAAATTTAAGCGCTGTTTTTAATAAACAAGAGTAAAATGGGTATAACTTATCGTAAACTAACTTTATAAACAAGGTGGTCTTAAGTCTTAAGTATTATGTGGGATATATTTATATTTTATAGACAGTATATTTCTATATGTTAGAAGTAGATGAGCCTCTTGCCATAAAATGAACTACATAATTATTATTTTATTCGATGATTATGAAGAACCCCGGTGGATTTTTTCGGTTCACTCTCACTAAGTTAACTCTATGTGTGATATGAGTAAGAGCGACTAATTTGATCACATGCTTAGAAAAAACAGATTATTTAATCTAAAATAAGACATTAAGTATACATCTGCATTTATTTTAATAAGACCAATCAAAAAGTCATGGTTAGCTTAAATTAATTAAAATAATGTCAAATAGTTCATAGACTGTTACATAGATTGTAATACAATGTTGAAAGCAGAAAAGAAAATGCATTTTATTTGTTGAAAAATCCAAAATCCATTTAAAATATGAAAGTTGCTATTTCTATCTTAAAAACCAAATTTGTTATATGTATGTAAAAAATATTAAGACTAGTCTTTACGAAACAAAAAATTTTTATACGAAACATTTTTTGTCACTTTTTTCGGTTATTTCGTTTCTCTTCGGATTGCTCGGAATTTTTGATTATTTTAGATGCCATCTACATGAGTATAAAAAATTGCAAAACATTACAAATCTGTAACTTTATTAATAACAAAGATACGCAAAAAAACACTAGAATTTATAAAAAAAAATGAAGAAAGTTTGTCAAGACGTAAATGATGTTAAAGGTTAAAGCGACAATATTTGGAATTGAGTATTGTTATTTATGTTGTTATTAGTTGTCATTAGTTGTTATTCAAAGAACATGACCTGTAATTTGTATCGTATTTTGTATCGGATCTTTTATGTTTGAATTTACTTATACGCATACTTCACATTTATATGTGTCACTGTATATTTTGTTCTGTATTCTGATTTAGAATATACTCTGTTATTAGTTACAAAGAGTTCGTATTATCCAGTTAACTCTAACAGGATATGGGCCCAGAAATTTAAAAATTTAACTGAACTACTTCAGACTATAGCAAACAAAACTATGGATCTTAGTGAAGCAGATGCAGATATGTTTTTGCAGGTCAAAGAAAGTGATTGCGTTTGTCTCCTGAATAGAGAGGGTTGTACGGTCTCAAACAAGGCGGAAGACAGTGATATGAGAAGTTACATTCTACATTGCGAAGAATTAGAGCAGAATCTACAGATACAGATCAATGTCTCTACTTACTAAAGCAAGGAGAAGAAATCGCAGCACACATAGTAATATACGTGGATGACATTTTTGTTGCGTCAGAAAGCGATGAAACCGAATTGAATTTATTAGAGAGGTTGAAGAGGGAATTTGAAGTCAAGGATTTAGGCGAAGTCAACTTTTATCTGGGACTGAATCAACAAGGATTTTTGCTGAAACGGTTCAAAGTGTTAGATTGTAACCCCGTACTAATTAATCTGAAGCTAACAAAAGATAAAAAAACGCTTTAGCAGGTGAAGCAACAAATTTTCCATTTTCCACTTCATGAATTGGTTGGAGCTCTAACTTACCTATCTACATCAACGAGGCCTGATATTTGTTATGCCTTATCTACTTGGGACACTTTAATTACTGCTATCAAAAAGAACATTGGCTAGCTGCTAAACGAGACCTAAGATATCTGAAAGGTACAGCTGAGGTTGGTTTCTGCTATAGCCCTGATACAAGGATTTGTAGATGCTGACTGGGTTAGCGACAAAACGGATAGAAAATCATTCACTGGCTATTGTTTATTACGGGCGAATTCTACGATATCTTGGAAATCAAAGAAACAACGTACGATGGCAATATCTTCCAACAAAGCGAAATACATGGCAATACTGAAGTGACCAAAAAGATTTTTTTCTAAAGAAACTGATGTTGGAAATTAGTGTGGTTCAAGGGCCGTTAGAAATATACAATGATAAACAGCTTTAAAACTTTCTGAGAATTCAGTATTCCTCATCAAAGCAAATACATTGACATGAGGTACAATTTCTTACACGAAAAGATAAACCTTCATGGAAAAAGCATCACGATTTCACCAAGATGATGGGATTGAAGCGAACGTCCAGATGTCGTCCCGAGGGAAGGTTTTGAAGCGAAAAACTTAAGGTGATATTCCTATACTTAGTTATATTTAAATGTACTAAACCTATTAACTCATATCGTGCTTTTGACTAAGAGAAGGGATGTCTACAGAGATGAATCCTTTCACGTCTTCTTGAACCTTGGTAGCTATGGAGACCATTTTCCGTCGTTATAATTACCTAGTAATTAAAAAGGAGACAAAACTTCGATTTTACAGACTCATCGCGAAAGATATAATAGAAGAAATTAGGAATCAAATCATAGAATTGTGGACAGACTCATTGGGTACTACAGCTCTTTGGGGGTAATTTTAAGTAATCGACGAACTATAGGGTATTACAGATTATATTGTTATTTTTCTGGAAGTTTGATCTAGTATACTGACAGACTTAATATCGATTGCGTCATTGAATAAGTAACTATAACATCATCTGATCAAAATTAGCATGGAAATATCCTAATGAACACAAAAGAAGAAAAGATCACAGGAGAAGTAACTAAACTATGATAGAGACACTGTTGAGTGTCTGGCAACGAAAAAACCGACGACTAGATAGCAAGGCGTTTGAAATTAGTACACAGACCCAGAACCAACATTAGGAATGCCAAAAAGTGCATTACGGTTGCATCTGGGTTCGCACTGAACATGTGAAACATGCAAAAAATTCCAGGACAAAATCACGGCAAGAAGCTATGCAACAGCCTTGCAACAATAAGTAAGCTGAGTTGTTGTCTCTAAACAGAACAGCTCAGAACTGCCACAGGACTACTTATAGGACATATTAATGTAAAGCAGCACCTGTGGAGATAGATGGAGACCTTACTTGTAGGCTAATCAACAAGAAAGTAAACACTGAAAATGCATGTTTTATGTAAATGCGATGCGGTGGGGCAAAACGGACGGAGCATTTTTGAGAAGTCAATCACAAAACCACTGTGAAGGACCTGTGTCTCCTAGTAAACATCACATACTGGGTATATGGGCATATGAGCACGGGTATGACCAAAATAAATGTTTGTTCCATTGTCTCCGTAGCTTTATAGCAGACGGACGCATGGAGGAAAAAACTATAATTTGAAAAAACATCTCCACAGGCCCGAAAATCAACATGGGCCCATACCAAAAGCGCAAAACCAACTCGCACTGAGCATGCAAAAGACAGGCAACATATTTCAGGTTAAGAACCTACCAAAGAGTTCTTTAGCTGACTCATGGCTCACAACCGAAATATTTTAAAGGACATAGAGTAATTAATTTATTAGTTTGGAGGTAGATATGCAGACGATATATTGAGTTTTGGATAATTATGCAATGGAATAATACCAAGCTATCATTTGAATCACTGAGTATGCGGACGATGTAGTTTTGTATCTTATTATGATTATAAATATTCATTAATTGTTAAGTTGTAGGATAATGAGTAATTTTGACACGATAATACGTTTTTGATATCCTATTTTATTTCCACGTCAAAATTAGCGATTGCTATTTAAATTTATGTAGATATTAATTTATGTTTATCAGTTAGTGCAATAAATCGCGTCTATTTTAGGAGGAAGTTGTGACAATTCAATCAATACACAGAGGGCGATAAATTTGGGCGCTATCGCTGTAACGTAACAGGGAATAAGGAAAAATAAATCGAACCATTAAAGTCCTGTTTATTTCTGCAACCTATCATAAATAAATTTAAAATTTACAAGTTCTTACGACATAAATATTTTCCCCGTTAATCTTTTGTGCAAGTTATGCGTTTGTCGGTTGTACGTTGTGCTCAAAGCAAGTTGCCTTTATGCTTTTTATGCGTAAAATTTGCGAGAAGGAACAAGACAACAAAGAGTAAGGCGTTTTGTTAAAATTACTCGGCTCGTGTCACTTCTCAACTGAGAACCTTAAATTAATTTACTTTTCTCTTAGAGAAACTCCAAAGATAACGCCAAATATTTGAAATGGGGATAAAAAATAAATTTATTTTTATCTCAAGTCATCAGGGAGGAGATATTTAATTTCATTTTAATTGAAGAGAATGTATAAATACTATAAATCTCTATTTCCAAGGATTCCAAGAGGGATTTCATTTCATTATGATGACACAATGCGTGGCCCAAATAGACGCCTTTTCAAGTATTTCGATCCGATGAAATTTTGGTGATCGAAATAGCGCGCTTTCTCATTTACTTTTCATTGGGAATTGCCGCAGTGCCACCCTGATTTAATTTTCTAGGGAAGAACACTACGATTAAGTTAATTTGCAGTAAATGGAAATAAAGAGAGAGAGAATTGAACTATTTGAACACTTTTTAATCCCCAATTTCAGAAACAGCTAATTGAACGCGTATTGTCGTCAATTTTCAATTACTTGGGAAGTCTTGTAATAATTGACGTACGGCATTTAAATATCAAAGACAAATTTATAGAAGTACCTAATTTTTAATAAACAAATCCCCGATTGCATTTTTAATGCTCAACGTATTATCCTTTAAACTGAATATACCTAAGCTTATTATTAAGTATTTTCAAATTTACGAAATGTTTAGTAACGAATATAACGACATTACGAATAAATAATTCTATTCAATATTTGAGGAGTTATTCGTATTTTGCTTATTTGCGTATAAGGATTTAAAAATTAAAACTTTCATGCTTCTAAAATTCCAAGTGCAGCTGATTTAACTTAAATGCGCACGAAATATTAATTAAATTAGGTGTTCATATTAAAGTTGTAAAGTGAGAGATTTATCTTGAGTAGGAAAGTGCAAGAGGTAGTTAGGACCAACTATATCACGAGTGATTAAATCCACTCATAAGAAAAGTGCATACCCAACTTTTTAAAAAGGAAAACTTCATAAACTATTGTACTATTTTTTAACACGATGAAGACTTTTTTGTCGTTTTCGTTAACTTGAATATAAAGCTATCTCTAAAAATGTATAAATATACATATTATTATACAGGGTGATTTAAAACTATTCCACAACCTTTTAAGGGCAGATTCCTCCTATGAAAAGTTTATATAAGCATGTGTCCAATCTTGCTTCATTAAAGAAAAAGCATTTTTCTATTTTATTGACGCTCAACACAATTTAAATAAAATTATAATACACTACATGCAATGAACGAAATGTTTCCTGAAAGACAGACAAAATATGAAAATTTAAATCCCTGTGCAGAAATTACTCCTGCAATGTTTTCCAATATACTAGGGGTTTTGGAAAAAGAATTCTAATATTATGGAAGTAGAAGGTCATCACTTTGATCACCTAATTAAATAGTAATTTTATCTGGTTGAAACTTTTCCTTTTTTCTGCCCATAGTTTTTAATTTAATAATCAATTAACTTATTAATTTTCTGCAGCGATTAGTGGGCTTGTGAATCACAGGGGCTATGAGTACCACCCCCTCGGCGGACCTGGAGTAATGCTGCCTTAGGAATTTCCCAAAAACAAAAACCTTAAAAGTGAAAATCTGCAAGGCCACTTGAGGATTCTGGAATCTCTAGGACCAGATTTCACAACTAAACCATCGTATTTAATGCCGAGAAGATTTAACTTTGAGACTCCGTTTGAAGTGGTTGTCCAAGACCGCCAAATGGTAAATCACTTGGATCCCAAGGCATCCTTGTGGTTCACGGACGGATCCAAATCTAATAGAGGAACAGATATAGGCAAATATCATCTATGGACCCAGCTATAGGGTTTCCATGGCCTTGGGAACTTCCCCAACCATTACGCAAGCAGAAACTCTGGCTGTGGAATTATGTCCTCAGGAGTGCTTACGAAGGAGACTCAAAGGAGCACAAATATACATATTGACTGACACCCAGGCAATGATTCGGACTTTAAGGGCGCACACCCTTGAGTCCAAATTGACCTGGGTATGTCGGCAAACCCTGAAGCAACTGGCAAAAGGAAACAAGCTTGTCCTAATGTGCGAATAGAAGGCAACGAAATTGCTGATGAGTTGGCAAGATCGACCTCAAATCTTACACCGAGTAGTCCAGAACCGTTCTGTGGTTTAAACAAGATACATCTACTGGAGGAGATCATACGCTAGGAAAGGAATAGTATAATGTCTAACCGGAGTCATAATCCGGGTCCAAGACAGGCGAAGAAATTCATTGAGCACTCGCCCAAGAAAACCACAAAGCTTTTCGACCTAAGTACGCTTTCAACTGGACACTGGTCATCTCAACAAAATGGCAAGTCAGAAATTAAAACTTCCAGATTCTGTGGCCTATAAGATGAAATTTCGGAGAATATCATTTGCGAATGTGACGCACTAGCTCGCATTAGATTTGATCACTTTGGCTGGACAACACTAATTCCAGACGAAGTCAAGGCTATGCCTCCTAAGGATCTAATTAGCTTTATTATGAATTTAGATATCCCAAGGCTTCACTAGAGTAAGGGTTGAACAAAAATTAAAATGGTCGCAGTTAGGTAAGGTTCAATTGCAGCAAATCGCCCTCCTATCTAATCTAATCTAAATTAAAAATTTCAAAAAGCAAGAAATTGTATTTAATTACTTAGTCATAATATTGTCTCAGAGGCGAGTTTTTTAATGGACGAGTGCAATAATTGACTTCTGAGCGAGTTGCTTATATAATTTTTTATAATTTGCGCAAAAATCAAATAAATTTGGAAATTATTCGAGGTACAAATATTTCTTTATTTTTTTAGCAGTTGGTGACAATGATTTCTTATTGAATCGTTGTTATAACAACAGAAAACATAGAAGTCTTGACAGTGACAGTTTAATTTAAGGTTTCAATTTTTACATTTTAAGTTGCAGATTTTTAGTGTAAAACTAGTGATAAGTTATCGTGTATCCTACCAGCTACCAGATATGCCGAAAATAGCAAAAAATAGTAAGCCCTTAATTTTTGATAAATCTTTTCATATCTTCACAAAAATTAATACCACATATTTGACTTTCCTTATGTGACAGTTAAATTTAAAGATTATTATTTAATTTTTTGTTGGAAATTAATAATTTAAAAGGAGTGAGGAATTATTCTGTATCCTATAAAAAATTTAGGAGACTTAAAAAACATAGCAAGTACTTTAAATCTTGAAATTTATTTACGATAATCAATACCACAAATTTGACAGATCAATGCTACCAACTTCGTAAGCGGGTGCTATAATGATTGCGCTATGGCCCATTATGGTTTCTCTAGCGGTGTTGTAAAAGGAATATTATAGACGCAAATTATAAAAAATATTTTTTTACAATAGAAACAAATTCGTTTTATTTTATTATTAAATTTCTTCAAAACTTAGGACAATAAAAAAATGTTTTCCCCAAAATGTGTGTTCTTTTTCAGCGTAGAATAAGTTTATTTATTAAATAACTTGGTTTGTTTAAAATGACCTTCAAAATGTACTTAAGGGGTTATACCTACTCATGGAGATGAAACAACAAACGATTTCTTTATAATGTAAAAATAAGTTTTATATCATGAACAGTTCCATTAAAAACATTCGTAAAAAAATCGTTTTTTTTTCGTCCCCATGAGTAAAATTTGTATTATGTTACCCCCTTCAAACTAGTAATCTTTAAGTGGGACACCCTGTATATAAAATTAATTTTAATTATAATGCCATATATTTCGGCTATTTTTAATACAATATAAATTTTAGACTTTGACTTTATCATTAAAAAAAAATATAAAAAATTGTGATGATTCAAAGAAGAAACTAAAAGCAATCAAGATATGTGAAATTAAAAGTCCAATTTTATTAAAATAACCAATCAAAATCAATTATAAAGATATCGTAGCAGGATTAATATATTATTGATATTTATATGTTACTTAAAAATGCTGTCAGTAGAATAATTTCTTTACACGAACTTGTTCAAATTAATAATGTTAATTATTTAAAATCACTTTAATATTAATAAATGCTAATATATTGATATTATCATGGTGGAAAAGCAATTTGAATGATTGAAAATCTATTATCGCTTTGAGATTATTTTTGTGGCGATTGTGATGCTTATTATTACATACATTTGAGCAGTTATTAATTTACAGTTTTTTTTCATCGACATTAAAACTTATAATTCTAAAAAGTCTTTGATATTTTGTTTTCAAAAATTTAACATTGTTGTGATGAAAATCTCTAAATTTTTGGTCACATTACTAGTAAATTAAAACATTAAAAGTACAAAAGCATTACAATACCTACTATGAAATAGTTGTTTTGGCACCAGGGACAGTTATTATGATGATTATGACAGGAGAGTATATGTAGTGTCGCCCATAGGGACTTTATATGTGCGGATGGTTAACTGTTGGATTATTTAATACTAATGACGTCATAATTATATTAAAATACCTGTCATGTATTGTACGTCAGATGAATTTTACTTGGCTACGAGTTCGCGAGGTTATTAAAATATTTTAAATTTTATGGGTAACCTGCGAGTGAAGGATCCACCTATTGGGAACTAAGAAAAAGATAATAAAACTTGTTGTTAACAACAAGGACTAACCAAAATGTCTAACTAGTTTGTACTCCGCGCCAAGTGGCTAAGGGGTAAGAAAGTTTTATAATATGTACTTGAAACTGCTAGTTTAAACTTGCGCAGATAATAAAGCACGTCCTGATTTTTAAGTACAGGAAAATAAAATCACACAATCATCTCACTCCCACTTTTGGTGAGTAAGACCGAGATAAAAAGATGACTTGTTCGTGACATGGACTATAGTAGAATATTTTTTATTAATGAAATTTTAATAATCAAGGGAATTTGTAAAAGATTTAAACAAGAAAAAACTAAAGCCTTAAAAGTAATGTCTAAATTTTCCTTATGAAAAGAAAATTAAATGTGTATTTAATGTGTTTAAAAAGTTAATAGCAAGTAATATCTTGATTATAAATCCTTATATTTTACAACAGGTTTTCGAAGTTAATCTGGAAGATAAATTATCTGGCAATTTTCACATTTCCCGAAGGCTTAAAATAGGTTAAATTATGGCGGTAACTAGAGTACCACCTACTCAGGATCCGGTCCCAAGTGGCATGATGGCATAACTGCATCATTTCGCTATAACTCGTATCCAAGTTTTACAAGCACAGAAATACCAAACACTTAAATTCAAAGAAATCGATTTTTCAAGTGTACTACAGGACAAATAATATATAAAATCAATTGTGGCTTTCGCTTTCAAGTAAATGTATTATTCCTAATATAATTGGGTTAAAATCAATAGCCTGTTAAAATTAAAAACTATATACAGGGTGGTCGAGATAAAGTGAATAGTCGAAATATCTCAAAAAGTAAGAGTTTTAGAAAAAAACGTTTCAAATAAAAATTATTTGGTCTTAAAGGGGCCACAGAATGAGAACAGTTAGTTTTCACCTGGAGGACTTCTTCATGGCGATTCTAATCCTAACTCAGTTTTTTCAAAAAAATCTACTTAATACCCAGATTCTGGTCAAAACATTTAAGTTTAGAGGCCTCTAATAGGGTGATTCTGGTCAAAATTAAAGGCCTTTAATTAGAAACATTTAAGATAACCATGGAAATTGTCCATTACAACCCATACAACAAATATAAATTTAAAGGCCTTTAAACTTAAATGTTTTGACCAGAATCTGGGTATAAATTTATATTTGTTATATGGGTTGTACTGGACAATTTCCATGGTTACCTTAAATATTTCTAATTAAAGGCCTTTAATTTTGACCAGAATCACCCTATAAATGCCTGTTTTTTATAAAAGTTGTTAATTTTCTTGTTATTAATTGTAGCAAAATACTAAAATGGACTATTTGAAAGCTTTTAAGGAAAACTGGCAAATATCTTTTTTATATCTTTAAATTTGATCAAATCATCCTTGTAAAGGATTTCACTAAAAGTCTTTTAATTATTCTCGGTTAATTTATTGCATAGGAAATAATAATTGTTAAAAATAATGTTTATTATGAAGAATATAGCAATTATCTTTCGCAAAGGGCCGGTTTGATTATATCGGGGTCCATTGCGGACCATAAGTGGCGCATGCAGGATTTTTTTATGGCGGAGTCAAGGACACCGTAGGTGAATTTTTCGAAATTTCCAAGGTCAAGCATTTTTCTGACATCTCAAAAATATAATACTAATTGAAAGAGATTTTAAATGGTTATTACTATTTTAAAAAACAAATGTTGAAATTTAAATTCTATTATACAGGGTGTCCAATAATTGGCGGATAAGCTCTCCAGTTCGTTGTTGGGGACCCTTCAGGGATTCCCAGCAAAATAGTTAACAACGAAAAAGAAGGCCAACTTTGCATGACAAGCAGTGATATTTTCAAAAGTTAAATTCCAAATTTTAACCCTTAAAATTTCGGTCAATTGGCCAAAAGGATTTTGTAACGTTTTTTTCAGGGGATATACGAAACACGAGAAAAATAAATTTCAAATTTTGTAAATTATTTATAGTAGATAAGAATTAATGAAAAATCTGACCGAAATCAAAATATAAAATATAAATTCGCGGGCCGCCTTTTGCCCACCCCTGTTTTAGACAATGCTTTTAGTAGGTACAGTCAAATAGTAGTTTGAAGTGGAAAGTTCTGGTGTAATTGTGGTTTGCTTTATCTATTTTGGGGTGCTGAATCTGAAATTCCTCAATAAACCACAGACTTTAGTTTTTGGGTTATACTGGGTGTCCCAAAATTCGACCGACAACGATTAACTGGAGATAGTAAACCTAAAATATGTTGATATGACCCTATTTATCTATGTACAAAAATGCACCCCTGAGCAGTTATAAGCCTCTAAAGTTGAATTTTTAAAATAGAAATTTCTTTATTGCAGCCAAAGCAGTAAAGATTTTTTAATGAAATTTTGTATACGTGCATTTGAATGTTGGATGCTCAATTGATAAAAATTTGGCTAATCCCCGAATTTTGTAAACAGTGTTTAATGGAAGAAGGAGGCATAAAACAGTCAAAAACTTTTTAGGTATTTAAAAAAAATTTTAAACGTATTTGTTTTTGTGTAAGAGTAAGATTTTTTGCCCCTTATAAATTTTGCGTAGATTGTGCCGCTTTTGAATAAATTTAAAAAAATAATTTGAAAACGGTAAGAATTTAGTCGTTTCCATGGTAACAAGCTACAGTTTAAACATAAACTAAGAACTTTGAAAAAAATGTCTTAAGAGCATTCACAGCTAACCTAAAAATTAAAAAACAACTTCTCATTTTTTTGATTTATTTTTAAATATATTAATTTTATTTTTCGGTTGAAAATTAAGTTACATTAATTCTTAGATGTTTAAAGTTCGTTGTTGTTTCTATTTTATTTTTTTTCTTATAAAAAAATTTAAAATTAAAATAGAAACAAAAACCAACTTTAAACAACTAAGAATTAATGTAACTTAATTTTCGACCGAAAAATAAAATTAATATATTTAAAAATAAATTTAAAAAATGAGAAGTAGTTCTTAAATTTTTAGGCAACCAAAATTACACGTGAATGCTCTTAATTTAATAATTAAATTCACATTTAAGGAATATTCTAATAAACCATTGATATTGAGTAAATGCAATGGTTTTTTGTAATTTACAAAGTATTCTATTAAAAATGTATGTTGAGTGGCCTAACTTTCCTACCGCATTTTTTTTTAAATTTTATTCCAGTACTACTCAGCTTACCTAAAATTCATAAGACACAGAAAATCTTCGTTTTTCACTTTTCTACATGAATAAAATATTTTTAATTAAAATTTGTAAATACTTCATCAATTTTGGAGGCTTATAACTCTTGAGGGATGCATTTTTTGATGTAGATAAATAGGGTCATATCAACTTATTTTCAGGTCTACTATCTCCAGTTAATCGTTGTCGGTCGAATTTTGGGACACCCTGTATTTTGCAAAATAAGCTTTTTACGCAAATAAAATAAAGAGGACACTATTACCTACAATTCATGTTCTTATCGCTTTTTTGTACCATATACGGTTTCCGAGCAAACGGGTATCGAAAATTTGATTTTTTCGGAAATTAGATAAATAGTTATTTTGAGTACAAAGTACAACTGAGCAAAGACTATAATTTAATCACGAATTTGAAAATAAGGTGAGGAACCCCAATAAAACTAGTAATTCAATTATGTGTGCTAAACATGATTTTTTCCATTTTTGGTATAATTTATTTTTATTAAGTTTTGTGCAATTGCTGCACTATTCGCAATTTCCAAAATATCAGGTTTAGTACTTAGTATCTTGCCTTTTACATTACTTTCGATTTCTGTGATTCTCGGTTGCCTATTCAAACACATGTTTTAAAAGCTCGCCAAAAAAATTTAACACCCTTCATAATTTTTACCAAAATTGTTTTCTTTTGACCCCTAGTATCATCACCCCTTTAAATATTACCTGGTGGAGAATTTTATCTTCTATTTCAAAATATAGGATAATTTTTACAGTACAATTCTTACTTTATACTTATGACGAGAAAGTCTCTAAAAAATGTATTTTTTGCTATTTTCTTCGATTTTTTAAAGCCCCTTTGAGCGAAAACCAGATGTCTTACAAAAAAAATGATAACAACATTTTTTTGGTAAAAACACTTCTCATATTTACCGAAAAAAATTGTTGGACAACATCAGATTCCTGTTCAGCGCCTCCAAAAACATAAGTTAGCCACTAAAAACAATTACAGCAGAACTTTCCACTTCAATCCATTTTTTAACACCATTTTACTGGAGAATTTCAAATATTTGCAACTTGATAGTACCTCAATTATGCCAACTTTGGGTACAAATTAGATTTTTATTAACTTAGGTTCAGGTGTAACTAGTATAAAATTCTAGGTCGAATTATTAATAAAACTATATAAAAGTATTTTTAATATTATTGTGGAAATTTTTTGTGGATTATTTTTAGAGCAAGTTGTATATTTTCAAAAAAACAAGGTCTACTAAAAATATTATAGTATTAAAAGCAATAACAGTATAACTAAGCTAATAATTTTTAAAAGCTTAAACTCTTATAAACCCCCTGAAATTCTTTTGTTTATATTTAAACCTTACCTAACCTACCTAACCTTAAAACTTCTACGACATACCTACACCATTATTTAGTAACTAACCCAATTTTATATTGTATTCCATGGAAACAATGAATAAATATACTTTTGCAGCACTTAAATCACTCTAATCAAAATAATATAGAAATATACTTTTATATTACTTTATCGATTTCCGATTGTTAAGCCGCGGCGGCAAAAACTAGACGCTCTCTGAAATATTGCGGGAGCATATGGCATTTTAGGGTCGCTTTACCTGACTGCTTCAAAAATACAATAAACTACATCGACCGTATGCAACTGGTTTTGACAAATGCGCCCTACCTATTATAAGACATGGACCCTCTTCTTCCGCGTCCCATTACTGCGAACCCATCAAATAACATTAAACCCACACACTTCAGAACGTGTGGTAAATAATAAAGGAACGATTTGAAACAAATATTAGAGTTGATTATATCAAAATCTAGTGGAAAAAAGTAGAACAACTTTAATACAAAAGTAAATAATAATAGTATTAACAGGTATTTGTGATAAATTTTTATATTTTATTAAATGAAAAATTTTGTTGAGGATGATGAACTGAAGAAGTCCAAACGCGGAGTAGTTTTTCTTGGAACGTGTAATTTTAAATATGTATAGCTAGAAGCGACTCTTTTTTGTCTTCTGTTTTCTGGCCGCATTAGGGCACAAATTAAGAAAATTATAGGATTTTTTGTAACTCTACCACAAGATCAGGCGATAATCACTTAACTTTTTTTAAATAGAGGCAACCCATTTTTCTTGCATATTATTAAGGTGATAGGGAGTCAAATGTTGAAAAACCGACGTTTTTACCGTTCATGATTTTTTCAAAGTTTTTCGAATTGGAAAGTCAAAAGAATAAGAAAATACCAAACTAAAGTAAGAATTTTACTTTCATTTAAAGTTTTTGTTATTTATGTATCTACAAGTACATTTGTTTAATTTTGCAAGAAAAACTTCTATATTTATATTTTTATTTTTGCAAAAATATGCTCATATAAATCTAGATAAATAAAAAATAAAAATTGAATATAAAAGTAGAATTCTTACTTAAGTTCGATATTTAATTATTTTTTTTAGTTTCCAATTTGAAACACTTTAAAAAAATTCAAGAAAGATAAAAACATTGATTTTTCAACATTTTAAATAGTTTGAAAATTACAAGGGTTTAAATTTTCAATACATAAAGTTCGGCAGCAATGCTTTATTTTGAAAATTAAACATTTTACAGAAAAATGTTTAAAATAAAAGTTGTACGATTCTTAGTGGCGCACTTTTTAGAAATACTTTTTTAAATAGCAAGCAGCAATTTTAAGGCGTATTAATAAAACCTGTCCCCAGGAATAATCGCCCAACATACTAGGTTTCCATTTTCCTTGATATCGTTTTACCATTTAGCAAATATCCTGGTGAAACCTTTCCCGTGTTCGTCACCCAGGTTTTCGCAAAAAATTCAGATGTGAGTCCAGGAAGTATATCTCCAAGGACATGATGCACACCAATGCTTCAAATGTTGTCAATAATTCAATTATTAAATGTTTGTAATTTTCTACCATGCGGTTACTCAAAATATGTTCACCGACATTCACGAAATTCCTCTAGGGGGGTTTTTCATGTAATAAACATTTGCTTTAACTGTATTTCCTAAAATGATTTTGCTTTTAAATGTCCCAATTACAAAACTTAATCGTTGATTTCGCGTTGGAACTGCGCCCAGGTTTTCGGAAAAAATCCAGATGTGAGTCCAGGAAATGTACCTGCAAGGATATGTTGTACCCCAAAGCTTTATAAGTTCTCAATATTCATTTCTTTGTAATTTTCTGCCCCCTGGTTAATGGTTACCCAAAAAAATTTTTGCTTAAAACTTCGAAAATTCCCTTATTTGTGGACCTACAAATATCCCTTCTTTAAGTTTTGCGTCGCTGATTTTGGGAATGTTGATGAAACTAATATGTGACTGTCACCTATTTGAAAAAAAAACTGAGGATGATAGGAAATTTTTTTTTTCTAATTTTATAATATGGATTGCCAATTGTGGTCAAATCACAAAACAGAGATCTTGTAACAAAAGCAGTTTTGTGTGATTTATAATAAATACAATATTGATGTTAGGTATTTACTAATTAATTGGATAATTAAATACAGGTTTATTTGCAAGTTAACATTTCAATAATATATAGTAGTGTTTAGTTTTAATAATTTATTGATGAATAATTAATTAATTATTATTGATGAATAAAACTTTTTGCAGTCAATTCTAGACCGCGTCTGGACCTTTTTAGGCTCTAGGAACAAATTTTAACCGCAGGGCCCTAGCACTTTTTGAAAACACTTATTTTTAACTATGTTGATTTAAACTTGTTATTTTTATACACTGATGTAATTTTTTATGATAGGATCTGGGCAAAATGAAAATAAACAATTTATTAAATTTTTTTTCTCAAATACGGACCGCTAAACTTTCGGGCCCTAGGCCTACTTTGCGGGTCTGATGGCAGCCATTATTTTTGGTATCAGAATATTTAGTATTCAATACTCAACTACCTGTTGAAATATAAATGTTCCGCTAAATTTAGCGAACTTGAAAATATAACCTATAACAAGTGGCTAAAGCATCTTATCCAATGACGTTTTAATCTATAATTATCTAGATAAACAGCGCCCATAAGATAAATGCTTTAAAAAACGGCCCAAAAAATAGGCCTTTTGCGTTTGACAGGAACCCCAAGTATAAGACAATGAGGATATAATATACAGGGTGTACAGAATTTTTTTTTTTCAAAAATGCGTTATTTCAAAAATATACGGGCGTTGCCGAACTTTTTGTACACCCTATATAAATAAGAGCAAGTTAGAAGGAATGAGCGGTAATGAGGAACCCCTTGTCATACAAAAATGCTTTGTCATTGTGAGTCTATATTTCCAACATCTTTGATATTATCTGCCCAGACAAGAATTTGGAATTTTGAAACAGTTGGTTTGGTAGATGCGGACTATGTGAACAATATTTGGATATGTAAGACCTAGCAACTGTGCTGTTTTCGTTTACTCGCTATTAGCTACTCCGTAAAACTCGGAGCTACTAAAAGAAGTTCGTTTATCGGAGCGTAACGCTTAGCTTTGATGATAAATCTTCTTCAGGAACCTAACCAAAACGTATAAAGCCATAGCGAAACTGGAATTTCACATAAACTGAGCGTGAATCTGGGCTGAACGTGATAAAGATATCAGGTGTATTATTTTCCTCGGGAGGTGGTTTCGCTTATAGCGTCCCTGCTCTGCAGTCTCTTCGTCCTATTGTGCCTATTGTGCCTCAGGTATTAATTCAACCCAATAGACTGTACTCTTGGTTTATGTTTATGTTTAAATTTAAATAAAATTAAAGTTGCCATACTTTTAAACACTACTGTATATTTACAACTGTTATTCGGTGTGCCCCAAGACTCGCGTAAAAGCTCGCACAACATGTCAGGAACCCTTGGTAGAGAACTGAAAATTAAATAAAAAAAATTCTTCTATGGGCGCGTTCCAGTAATGAACACTAAAGCCCACGACCACGACCGCAAAATTTTCCCGTTCCACTAGCTCAAAAGGTCACCATTCAACAAACAACCACAAAAACCTACGAATAAATACGGTCGTTGTGAGCTTCTTGCGGTCGGCATCGATGCACGAAAGAAAAAATGGCGGTCTTATCTAGAACGATTTTGCGGTCGTCGTGGGCTTTAGTGTTCATTACTGGAACGCGCCCTATATGTGTTTTCTATGGGAAAATATTTTTATAACTGAAAGTTATATTTTAATCTTTAAAATTCTCTAGAACCATCACAGACGGATGCACTTTTCCATAATGAATTACAAATTAAACCATTTTCAAATGAAATAGTCAATAAAATGTTCCAATGTTTAACACTGGGGAATTGTGAAAAAGAGAGGGAAACACAGCAACCGTTTGTTATTTTAATATTTTTACATAGTAATCATAAAAAATAATAAATAAAAACTATCTGACCCTTATAATTATAAGTAGTACTTTAAGTTCTACCTAATTTTTCTTCTAAATAAAATTCTGGGAAAGCGTAGAAGTGGAAATACAATGAAATGTGGAAAAAAATGTGCTAGTTCCACTTCTACTCTCTTCCAGGGGCACATATTTCAAAAAAATATGCTGCAACCCAAAGAGTTATTTATAAGAAAGGGGATCATGTAAATTTTATTTAGTTTTGTTAATGGTTACTATGCAAAAAAATTAAATAACACATGGTTGCTATACGTCTCTCTCTTTCTCTCAATTTCCCCATCTTAAAAAAATAAGAATGTCAAGATAATGAATTGATCACCGATGTTATTTTAACTAATGACACTTTTCCCAAATCTGACATTATTTTGTTAATACTGTCAAGGTTTAGAAAGTTATTTTGACAATCTCTATCAAAATGCAATACAGTAACTATGGTTTCATAGTAAAAATGACAATTAATACACTCCGAACTTCGTGAACTGCCCATTTCTTCTTTGTTTAACAACTTAAAAAATATTGTGAATAGATTTTTTAAAATATTTCTTGGTACTCTACCAAGGATCCCTTAAAATGTAGCGCGAGCTCATGCAATCGTTTTGAGACACCCAGCCTAATCACTGATACAATTTACATTATGGAACACCCTGTATATTAATTGAAATATATTAATCCATTATACACCATAAAATATTTTAAATCTTTTTTTGTAGCAGGTACATAGCTATTTATATAAAAAATGGTGTTAATACATATTATTCCATATTTCATTTATAACTACATATTTATGGATCTATATTTTTATATACCTTTGAAAAAATACCTATAGTAATAACAATGCTATTTATAACTCCATATACAACCAATATTTTTTATATAATGGCCAAAGTTTTTGCAAGGGGCCTAATTTCCTTTTACTTCCAGTAGATTGCTGTGCATCTAACTCAATCTTAAAAAAACTGTGGTTTTGTGTTTTGTACCGTTTCATTCAAGGGCTTCAATTAATGAATAGAATTTTATTAAAATATGAAAAGTTTAGGAGGTTTTTTTTGTTGCAGGATTAAATCCACTCTGGCGATGTCTGTAAAGGGATATCATATTATTATAATTTTAAACAAAATAAACTTTTTACCTCATATGTCATGTTTTTGTGTTTTGGTCGTATTTTTTAGAGGAATTATTTATACATCTCTTCCTGAACGTATTCATACGCCATTTCCAATGGAAATTCCCGAAGATAAAATTATTTATGAAAACATTTTATTGGCTATAAATGCATAGAATTTACATCTGCATTTTAATTTTATTATTATACCTTTCCGACAAATAGTTACCATCGTCATTAATATTCTAAAATATTGTTATATACTACAAAGCTTCAATTTTATAAGTATGAATAATTTTGAATTATTTACTAGTATAAATTTATATTATTTGTAAATTGTAAGCTGGATTTGTGATATTATTTGGGTTTACATACTAAAATCCTTTCTTGTAATTAGCTTTATTATATGACACCTGCCAAGTTAAGCAAATTGCTGATATTTACTTGAAAATGAAATAATATAAATTATTACACATCAAATGTGAAACGCTTATATGTTTTAAGGTTTTTCCTGTAAAGTTTATTTTAAAATTGTTATTCCGATTTTTATGTTGTACTTAAATTGAAAGTTATGCAATTAAATTTTTTGAAATAAAAATTTTAGGTGTTTATACAGAATTCACAAATAAAACATCTTTCTAGACGCCCGCGATAAAATTTCTGTTGGAGATAATAACAGGGAATAAAAAATCCATCTCACTTTTCTGGTGCTTCATTGCTAATTATCAACGAATCGTTTATAATTAATACGAATCGCTAGAGGGCGCGCGAGTTTGGGAGGAAAAATCGTGATAAATTTCAAAATTACGGGAAATATTTCTCTTGCATAAGATTTTCAATGTTTTTCCGATTTATCAGCTAAATTCTTAAGGCAACAATCAAATAAATATTTACCTTCTGCTCTGACGATTTTTGTACATTGTTTTTTCATACATGTGAATTTAGTTCAATGGCTATTAGTAATTACTTAATTAGTAAGCTGTGTTTTGCGTAGGTAAAAGTTAGTTAAATACAATGCTCTACAATTCTATAACCCAATTTTGTTGGGATCAGTTTGGTATATTTAGAGTTCTAAAACATAGCACCTACATATCAACTTCGTTGAATCAAAATAATAAACAATCGTAGAGTAATGTTAGAACACAAACGAACTCTGACATATTTAATTTAGTTCTCCTTCATTCCCACTGTTTATAAGAGATGAGCAATTTACTACGAGTTAATTTGAAGTGGGAGGAATTAAACATGAGAAGTGAATGTAGAACTAATAATTTTATTGGAAAACTAATATAGTTATAAGAACGTAGGTATAATAATATTATTAGAAATTGAATATAATTGACGATACGATCCTCATGACATAAATAACTATTATAATATTCTTAATCTTAAAATAAAATTTTAGATTTTTTATGAAAACACTGTAAATCATATAAATTACCTACTACATTTTTTTATTAAATAATAGCTTTCATATTTCCACTCATATTAAATATGGTTGATATTATAAAATTTGATGTGAGCAGCTGTTTTTTGGCAATAAAATATTTTTGATTCATTGAGGTAATTACTCCAAAATAAATTTAGGTACAGCTTCTGTCATTAATACCGAGGACACAAAAGAAGTACTTCTTCCCACTCTTTCCTAATAGCACACGTTCACTTGCACGAGATTTGAGTGGAAAATGGCTTTTTTTTTGTGATTTCAGTATTAATGAGTATTGCTGTACATCTAATATATAACAAAGGCTGAATATACAAATAGCTAAATATTTAAATAACTTCTTAGATGTCATTTTAGATTTGAAATTGATTAATGATAGGTTTTATAATTGGAGGACCTTTTAATATTTTTGGAAAATTAAAAATAAATTACAAGATGCAACAAATTGTGCATAAAATATTAAGTGATATATATTAAACTGCTTATCAATGCATGTAAATTTAATATTTTTCCAATAATATGATCATTAAGAGCTGCAACAGCAATTGCTTCAACTTTCTTAACATTAAAAGCTGTAAAAGCTGCAATAATGCAATAAAACGTTTCAAATTAAGTAGCTTTAAAATTTTATTTGTCTTCTTTATTAAGAATAAAACCTTTCTACCCATTAAATATTAAATTCCTTATACGTTTGCTTTATGAAATGTATTTTGCTTTTTTTGTGTAATAAAAGCGCGTGTAGTTCCACAAATGAAAATAAAACCAACTAAAATGGAGATTTATAACAAATAAGGTAATTCCAATATAATTTATTAAAGGTAACTAACTCACTATATATTTTCTAGAAAATCAATGAATTTAATGTAATAACTTTTTGCATAAACATGGAAGTACCGGAAACTATTTTATAAGCTAGTTGAAACCTGAAATTAAATCGGAAATATAAGTTTTAAATTATTGGAAAATTATTCTATAAATAATTGAAAATATTTATTAATATAGATTATTTATTATTTAATAAACACAATATAATAAAAATAGAGTAATTGTGTTATTGTGTATCGTTTGTTACATCTTCAAAGCAGCGCATTAAAAGTTTAAGGATATTGTTATCCTTCACAAGGGAAGGTAATATAACTTTGCGATTAACTTATTGTTAAAGATATAAAACCAAAAATTAACAAACAAAATTTCTTAATTAAAAAGTTTTATTGATATAATAGATATTTTTAACCCTCATTTTTATACAGGGTGATTCATTTAACTCGAGACAAATAAATAACCAACAAACTAAAAAGCTTAGGAAAAAACGGTTTTGAAAAAAATGTTTCAAATAAAATTGATTATTTTATAGGGTGGAAAATAAAGAACGGAGTCAAAAACATTTTTCTAAAAATTTAAAAAAAAAATTATTCAGGCAAAAGATATTTTCTTTGAGTAGATTTTAGAACTGCTAAAAAATTATAAGTTTTCATTAAAAAAAAACTTGGTTTACGTTTAAATTAAGACGTAGATAAAAAATAACTAGCACCATCCTTTTTCCCCCTTTAAACCAAAAAACTTCTATTTTAAACTTTTTTCTCCAAACCTTTTAGTTTATTAATTATTTACTTGGCTCAAGTTAAATGATTTACCCCGTACACGAGAAAACTTTATAAATAAAAATTTATAAATAGTGGAGAATGAATTATTTAACGGTTTATGCCATTTTAAATAATTTAAAAAATGTGTCTTTTAAATAAAATGTTCTCGCGTTTAACTTAGTTTTTACCTGCCCCACTTGTTGCAAGTAAGACATAAATATATTATTTCTACATTTATAAAAAGTTTTTAAAGCAAAGTTCTTTAGATTATTAGTTTTACCAGTCAGAGTTTCATAAATTTATTAGTAACTTCAAATCATATTAAATGCTCTTGGGAAACAAATTTTAAAATTAACATTTTGTGTGAATATACTTATATACTTCTATACTTTAATAAATCATACAAGATGTTTCCCAATTTATGGGGAAATGTTGGTAATTTTTTAACTTAATTTAGCTTTGAGTACTAATTTAATTAATTCTGAAATCTCGGAAAATATACATTAAAGCCTCTATAGGGAGTTTTAAAAATAATAAGAAAAATTAAATAAATTTAATTAAAAATTTACCTGATGTTATAATAAATTAAACCAGATGACTGAATTTATATAAAACGTTAAAATACTTAAAAAATAATATACACATATAACGTCAATACTTTTTATGTTTAAAAAGGGCAGGTAAATAAATAACGGAATAAAACTTTTGTACAATAGTATTAATTTTGAGAAGATTTTGAGAATTTTATAAACACCATTAAAAACTTGTTAAAACTTCCTTTAGTCCTAAACATAAAAGGTCATAGTTATAATTTTGTGTTAGTTTTGTTTCTCTGGTGCGACAATTTTCTCTTTATGAAAACAATGGTATACTAAAATTGTGCGATAAAGTTAGTAAAATCCAGTAATTAAAAATTCTTTATAAAATCGTCGACCGAAATTTTAAATATGTATTCAAACTATTAATTATGTATGTTGTATTCATTATTTAAAACAAATGCCTTGTAATTTTTACATCATTAATTTATCATTTAATAGAATTTACTTAGATAATAATATTCAGTTCATTCTTTGTGTTGTTTGACCGAATCCATGAAAGCAATTTTTTGAGTTTTATTAGTTTCTTATTATCAACTAAATTATGCACGTTGCTCCACTTTACCCGGTCTTGGTATCGATTCTCAACGTCAGGAGAACGAACAAAATTGGCAAAATTATATTGAAATAATACTTTCTATATTTTCGAATTTTAGTTTTAAAATATTATGTTCGACAATGTTGATAAAAATAACATTTACCTTCTTTATAAATAACTAGTTTATGTTTAGTTAAATTTTGATATAAAAATTTAAATATTAAATGGTTTATATTATTTATATCAATTTTGCAATTTACTACAAATTTTTCAATCGTTTCCAAAAAATTAATTTTATTTTGCGAGGTAATTTCTTAAAACATATAATTTTTAAACAAAAATTCTTATATTTTCCAACAAACATAAAATTTCATTAGTAGTAAATTTATTTTGATAGAAAAAAAACCTAAGACAATATTGTATAATATTATCTAGAAAAGTTGCGAAAAAATATCTGAAATGCAATCTCAACTGTAGTTGGTATGAAACCTAAGAACGAGTGTTATTTTTAAGTATTTATTTTTTTGAAATAGGCACTTTATTTGTTTTATCATACATAGGATTTTGCATAAAAATATTACTTTGCCCCATATTTTTATAAAGTATAAATTAAATGCTCGGTAAATACTTTAAAATGCATAATACGTTTTACGGATTAAAAATAACAAATAACGCATATTTTATTTAAATGCAAAATAAGCAAATAAATGCAGGATAAAAATAATAAATGCACGGAAAAAATAAAAAAATGCTTGTTAAAAATAATAAATACATGGTAATAATAATTGCCGGTTAAAATTATAAAAGCTCTACATTATAATAATAATGAGTATAAATAATATACTTTCCTTCTTAAAAAAATAATACTTTCAGGATACAAATAGTACTTGCATGATAGAAATAATAAATGCTTGGTAAAATAAATATTCCAGGGGGGTTAATTTTGAGTCACTCGACACTATGTCGTCTACGACATGACGAGGACAGACTCTTATTTTTGCATTTGAATGACAAGGATAGAATGATGAAAGTCGCATTCGTCATCGTGTCGAATGTCTAATGGTTCAAAAATATGCCCACAGAACGGAAATTATAAAAGCTTGTAAAACAAAAACATGTAGAACGTAAAATAACAAACGCTTACTTAGTAAAAAATGTACACGCTCAATAAACTAAATTTAAAATTCATAGTATTGCAATTTGTAATATGATAAACTCTCTAGTCATTAAAATATTGTTGATTATTTCTCAAATATGTACTTGTAACATTTTTATAGAAACAATTAAAGTTGTGACCCTAAAAAGCACAAAAATTACAAAAAAATACCGATGTATTATACAGTGTGCAGCAAAATTATGGAATAATATTATTAAAACCCAAAAATTGATTTTAAAGTTTCCGATAAAAGTTGTATACTTATAGAAATAATAAAGCCTTTTTTAATTTAGTTGGATGTTCTTTTTTTGACAACGGCAATTGGGAATTTCGATTACCAAGAGATGGCGTTTTTGAACTATACGTATACGATACGTAAATTCTTAATTATAACAGTTTTGTCTAAGTAAGTGTTATTTTTCGAAAGACTGAACTACATAGCATGGTTTTTATTTTCTTCTATAACAGTTTTTGGCATATTTGCTCATTGATACGCTTTGGGATTTGGTCCATAAATCCACATTTTTTTTTCAATTTGCACTGTTTTAATTTTATTGACATTAGCCTAGCTTTGTGCACTATATAGACTAGTGGAAATGTTGTTAACCTTGGTGGATGTATACTTTAAAATTATTTATAAAAATACTTTAAATAATTGTATAATTTGCTTAAAATTCCAAATGAAGGGCTCGTTGCAAAAATTGATCAACTTCATTTTCTATTGGAACTTCTGTTAGGTACCTATTATTAGTTCAGTCAAATTGTCCAAAAAGGGGTTGATACATGCAATAATTCTGGTAGATGATTTTTTGCTTTTAAACTGTTGGAGGCGATGCAAATAAGAGTTTATTATGGTTTCCCAACAAAGTATGTCGAGGTTAAAACTTCATTTCAAGTATTTCTTTTGTACAACTATTACTAAGTGCGCTATAGCTTTTTGAAAATGAAGCATTTTTTAACTTTTTGAAAAATCAAAAAAACAACGTTTGAACCAATTTTTACATTATTTTACCTTGTTAATACCTGTGAGTACATAATTGCGAAAATAGTCTATAATATGTATGTACAATGAACCAGAGAAAAAATCATCAGGGTTGGAGAAGAATTCATAACAGGACTGAACCGTGGATCCAGATATTTGCAAAATCTGCCACAAAAAGAAAACTTAATCTTTCAAGGTGGCAACCAATGGAAGATGCTGCGCAGCAACATTTATTGAGATTTTACTATCAACTGCAATCATGGCTGAGAAACGAAATCACTTAAAATGAACCAAACCCAGCTCCCGAATGCTTGTTGGATGATAGATGATAGACTGTAAAATAGCTTGCACCAAAAAGCATGTACCTTTCAAAAAGCAGGTGGTCAAAAATCTGTAAAAACTGTAACTAGGTGAATTGCGAAAATGTGACTGATATAATTTTCTCACGAATAGATAATGATGATAAAGCTGACGCCTGGGACATCCTCGAGCAAACTGACAACAACAATGAGTATGATGATTAACCTGATGATTGTGCTCGAAGAGAAAAAGGCTGTAGAAGAAGAAGAAGAAGAAGAAACTTGCTTGACAGCGACTCAAGCTCAGGATTAGGAAGTTACTTATTCACTTATAAAATTTCCTTATTCATTTCACTTAAGTTCTGAAATATATCATTTGCTGAAGTGAAGCATGTTAGCTAATAATTTCCTCATCTACAAGTTAGAATAAACAGAGTAAAATGCAGCAAATATGGGTCGAAAGCTGATACTTACGATTTTCCACAAAGTTGCAAAAAGTCTTTGCTTTCAAAGAGCTATAGCGCGCTTAGTAATTGTAGAAAAAAAATCTCTAGAAGTGTTCAGAATGTTGAGAACGCTATGATCGCACGTTTCAGAACTTTTACGAAAAAAATACATAAACTTCGTGGATTCTTGGCTCCAGAAAGTCGAGATATTTTATTAGGAAACTGTAAATTCCTCTTATTGGCTTCGCCATAAATAGTTCAGAAACATAAAATCTTCTACCAGAATTATTGCATCTATTATCTAATATTTGACTGGACCATATGTAGAATAGGTAAGTTATAGGGCATATTTTGGTACAAAAATCAAAAAAATTATAAATTATGCAGTTGACTGATTTTTGCATTGAAAGTTCAAAGCTTTAAGCTTTAAGGTTTTTCTTAAACGAATCTACCTCTAATTTTAAATAGAAAAAAATGTCAAAAAATGGAAATATTGTGTAAAACAAAACGCGTAAAATGTTTACAAAGTACTTAACTCTTTTTTCCTATGTTAATTTTTTTTAATCGTACCGACTACGGTTTAAATTTTTTATTATAAAATTCAAAACATCCAACTCAATATTTTTTAATAAATATTTTGTTTATTTATTAACTTTTTATTTTAATAAATCCACCATATATGAACCGTTGATTTTGAAATTGAAATAAGTCCAAAAATATTATTTAATGTTACGTCTTATTACAAATTGAGATTAACTTGTTTTTAATCATTTACAATAATAATCGACTCAATATCAAATACAAATTTGTTGCTGTTGTTTATATGGTCAACAGTATTTTAAATGCATTGATTTTGCAAAATATTAAATATCTAGAAATATCGAAACTTAGCTAAATTTTAAAATAAACGGCTCATATTTTGCTTTATTGCTGGTTGTATTTTATTTAAAATAATATATTTGTAATAACATTTTCAACTCAAAGAGCGAAAAGTATTTTTGATTTATCCTTTCTTACAAGATAATTATACCTAGGTAACGCTATAAATTAAATGTAATAATTTTCGTGATGAAATGTCGTGTCATATTAAATGTGATATTTTGAGAATGATAAATTTTCGTGTGTTAATTTGTCGCGTGATCTTATGAACTTTTATAAAAAGTACATGTGATAATAGGAAATTTGATGAAAGATACATGTGATAATCTACCGGTTTGATAAAATCTTGTGAGTTATACTGACCCTGATAAATTATTGTTATGTGGTGAAATGTCATAAAATCCGAATTCATTAGGGCTGCGGCTTTCCTTTAATAAAGTTGCATTAGTTCAATATTTTTTTACAAATTTGTTTACAATTAAACAAAAGAATAATATTTTTTTTTCAAAAAACAAAATGAATCTAAACCATAGATTTCTGGATAACATTAAATGCGGACATTCATGATCTGGTATCCGGTATCGATAGATAGATAGTATTGTATTCCTGTATACCATTTTTAACATAAGTTTCGTTGTAAAAATAATTATAAAAGTTATTTTCCAGTTAAGTACAACTAAAGAAATTGTCCCTTTATAGAGATCTAATAGGAAACTTTTCTTAAAAATAAAGAAAGTGGTTTTTACTACCTTTATTATACCCAGTAACTTTTGATATAAATTTATTTTACATAATCCACTTCGTACTTTAAGCATATAATAATTTTCTCCAATATTTATTCTAAAGTTCAAAGGAAGGAAAAGTTGGACTAATTGGGTCCTCCAACGAATCTATAAAAGACGCCGGCTTTAGTTCAAAGTCGTCAACTTTCAAAAATAAATTTAAAAGTCATAGATAAATTTAATTATGATATTTTTCAACTAGACTTTATCAAATTATAAAGAATAAGATGAAAGAATTTTTGCACATTTCATAAATGTGGTGCGAAAATCGAAAATATATTTAAGTATGATTTTGAACGTTCAACTATGTATTTTAAATACAGATAGAAGTATATAATAATTTTATACATATTAAATACATTTGTATATTAATATTTAAGGTTTTAACATTTTAATGTAAGTAAAATTAAAATATAAACTACGTTTCCAACACTACGCTTTAGTCCGACTAATTTACCTGCAACCTCATAGCAGGAATTAATATGTTCCTTTTACCTCAAACTGGTACAAAAAAGCTTTTGTCTAAATTGTAATATAATGTTATGCGGTAGGGATGTTGTTGGACATTTTAATCATCATTTATCGCAAATTGTTGGTAAACATTCAGGTTTAATAATTATTTTAAACTTAGCCTCAATTAAAATTTAATAAAATATTTTAATCGTTCTATAGTTGGTTAGTTTTTCTAAATAATTCGTTTCTAAGCCGATCGAACTTTTAAGTTCAATTTAAAGTGAAATTCCCGATAGTAGACAATCTTAAGGAAATTGTGGAGATTAAAAATTAAATCAGGTGGTAATACCTTTTAACAGAGACGGGAAAAATAAGAGGATTTTACGAACGACTTAAACTTTTAAAGCAATTCGTTGGCTTTATCGTTCATTTACAAAAGAATAAAATTCAATCTTTAAATCTCTTTAAACTATTATGCCTTTTTTGGCAATTATTTTCATTGTTTTTTGATTGCAAATTCCGTGAATATGAAATTAAATACAAACATGTTTAATTTTCGTTCCATTAAAATTTATTTTTTAAAATAATCTAATCCCTGCTAAACTCTCTTTTATATAAAATGAAACCCGCAATGAATCGCTGATGCAAACAAAAGTTTGTTAATAAAAGTAAACAGGGGAAAATGTGCTGTACGTTCGGAAAAGCGTTGGCACGTGAGTTTAAATCATTGCTTAAAATATCGGTTCAAAATTTAAACAACTGGAATTTTACACATCAAATGCTAAAATTATTACATTTTATTTAAAAGGAATCCTTAAAAATGATTTCAATCATAATTACCGTTTACTCAAATAATACACCTCTTTATAGCTGCAACTTTATTCTTATTTGCTTTAATCACGTAATATATTACAAACGGAACGGAAACTTTTATTTGCAGTTCCTATTTTAATTTAACACCCTTTCAAAAGTAATTCAAAGTTTTTTGTTTCGTTAAATTCGAGTTTTTTAATAGAATACGGGGAGTATTTTATCAGGCAAGGTAAAGTTCAAATGGCTTTTAAAACGACAACAGCCTTAACTTAATTTCTAAGGTACCTAAAAAATAAACAGGCCTTTTACATCATTTAAAATAGCGATAATAAATAAATCGGACAAATTTTTATTTGACCCATTTTTACTAAAGTGCACCAATAAAAACAGTTTTACTTTTTTTGTTTTACTTATTCGTTGAAACAGTAAAAAGCGTGGAATAAATCTCTTTGTTGCACCCGTATAATTGTTTGGTCACAAAGACAAGAAATGCAAACAATTATAGCCAGAAGACTTTTAGCATATTAAAAACTAAAAGGCATTGGTACAAAAAATTATGGTTTTTTCTGCAAATATTGAAATAATTGACTACGTTTATCCCACGTAGATTAGATTAGATAGGAGGGCGATTGGCTACAATTGAACCTTACCGAACTATGACCAATTTGATCTTTTGTTCAACCCTTACTCTAATGAAGTCCTGGGATGTCTAAATGCTTAACAAAGCTAATTTGATCCTTAGGAGACATAAGCCTGTATTCAGCGACCGTGATGAAAATTTTAGAGACGTCGATAACGTTAAAGACGTCTTTAAAAAAAATTTCTTATGAAGAAATATTTTTTAATCATATGTTTAACGCTAACGACGTCTCTAAGTTTTTTATCACGGTTTCGCTGAATACAGGCTATAGTCTTGACTTCGTCTAGAATTAGTGTCCTCCAGGCAAAGTGATCAAATGGGAGCTATTGCGACTCATTCTGTCTTGCCCATTTTATTGAGATGATATCTTAATAGGCAGTGACCTGTGATGAGACTATGTTTATCCTGCTTAGGTCGAGAAGATTTCTCGCTTGGCTCCTGAAGGACACTGTACTATCTCTTTCTCACCTGTAAATGTGTCTTGTTTATCCCGCAGAACGCTTCTGGATTACTTTGTGTAAAATTTGAGGACGATCTTGCCAACTCATCAGCAATTTCGTTGCCTTCTATTCCCTAGCACCTAGCACATTAAATCCAGCTTGGATGCTTTTACCAGTTGTTTCAGGGATTTGTGACATTTAGACTCAAGGGTGTGGCCCTTTAAAGTACGAATCGTTGCCTAGCTGCTGTCGGTCAATATGTATATTTGTGCTCCTTTGAGTCTCCTTCGTAATCACTCTTGGGCACATAATTCCACAGCCAGAGTTTCTGGCTGCGTAATGGTTGAGGATGTTCCCAAACCCAAGGAAACTCTACAGCTGGGTCCGTAGATGCCTATACCTGTCCCTTCATTTGACTTGAATACGTTCCACAAGGATGCCTTAAAATCCAAGTGATTTAACATGTATTTTACCATTTTGCGGTTTTGGACAACCACTTCAAACGGTGTTTCAAAGTCAAATCGTCCCAGCATTATATCTGATGGTTTAATTGTGAAGTCGGGTTCCAGAGATTCCAGAATATTTAAGTGGTCTTGCAGGTTTCCACTCTTAAGGTTTTTGTTTTGGGAAATTCTTAAGGCAACGAGCATTCCCTTCTTCCGAACCTGCAGATGCAGTGGATAAAGATCCAGCATTACCTACGAGACCGCCGAGGAGGTGGTACCAAAATGGCCCCTGTGATTTGCAAGCCGCTAACCGCTGCAGTTTTTGCAGCTTGTTTTGCGGCGTAGTTATTTCACGTACCTCAAGAAGGCTTAATTTCAAGACAGACTAAGCACCAACATTTTTTGAATAAAAACGGATTGGACTCGTCGAGCGGCTTCAATACACTAGTCTAAGCATAGATTACTGATGAATGAGACTCCTCTAGCGCGCTCCAGTAAAAATGTGTACAAGCGGCATAAACGCCATTGACTTGAAGTGACAGTTATTAGAAAATTAGGTCACTCTGTCTTTTAATCTGTTATTTGTCTTTTCACAGCGATTTTAATTTCTTATTTTTAATCACTTATTAAGTCACACCAAATTACCAAACTATTTTATTAATAAGATTATAAATAATGAAACGAAAACAGAAACAGGAAGCATATTTTTGATCCAGACGATACGATGTCGTATACGACTTTCATCATTCTATCATTGTCATTCAAATGTAAAGATAAAAACCTGTCCTTGTTATGTTGTATACGACAGCGTGTCGTGTGGTTCAAGAATAACACATAGTTTTTATCTCTTTCCAATATATTTATGTTTGTAGTTATACTTTTCCAATTGTATTTCAGAAAGCATCATTTGAAACTTTGTTTCATTTATCAGTAAATTTTGGATTACCTAAATATACTATTCTAGACACAAACAGCTATGTCTTCCACTGCTAAAGCAGCTACATGATCGATTTTAGAGTGTTGTGTATCACGAGCACAACCACAACCACAACCACAACCACAACCACAATCAATAATTGTACTTTTTACTTCATCAATAACTGTTTTAAGTAAATCAACATTTGCTCCAAAATACCAGGAGCGATAACATGAGAATTCCGAAGTTGTCTTTTGATTTAAGTTTTTACAGGGTTGTAATGGACAATTTCAAAGGTTCCCTTTCTAATTAAACCTTTAATTTTGACGAGAATCATAGAACAGATTATTTCAACTAGGTTTATACGCAGATTCTGGTCAAAATTAAAGGCCTTTAATTAGAGACAAATAACGTAACCATGGAAACTGCCCATCACAACCCATATAACAAATATAAAGGACCTTATCGTTTTCATATGGGATTTTGGGTAGAAGTAAAATTAAAAACTATCTTAACAAAACGATCTAATATGTTTTGAATACATATTTTCTACTTTAATTTTATACAAAAGACGATTTTAAATGATTAAACTGTATCGCGAAAAATATATCTTTAATCTGGCAACTGCGGTTTATAAATTTTTAATTTTGACAAATGTGACAACTGTTGTCAGAAAAAGACGCATGCTAATTAGCACCTTTAATTTGCGATCTATTTCAAACATGCCACCTATTAGTTGTTTTTGCTGCGGGTTATACATTAAAGATCGGTACAAATCGCGCCTAGCAAATAATCAAGAGTTGTTTGATTTTTTTGTGCGTACTTTTGAAGAAAGGGGCGTACAGTGGATTCCACCTGCAAATGAGTCTAGGATTTGTAAACCTTGCTATAATAGATTTCAAGGTAAGCATTAGACTATCAGATATAAGTTATGCAATTAGGTACATCTATTATTCTAAGGTCAACAAAGACACAGAGTGAGAGTGAATGAAGCTGAAGAGCAACTACGAGAACAACATCAAAATGGCCCTCAAAACAAACAAAAACTACAAAATAGCGAGAATTTGTGTTGTGTTTGTCGTATTTTAAATAGAAACAGAATTCCCCGTTCTGCAATTCTAGATCTTTGGATGCGAGACCGAATTTATTGTAATATTAACAATCGCTCATGTCCAGAGCACCTTGAAGGCACTGTTTTTAATCAAAATGCGAAAATACAGTTGCGACAACTTGCAATTCCTTATGTAATGAACCTCGACGAGCAAGAAAATCTTATAGATTTATTAACGGATCAAGTGGATGAACTAAATAAAAAGTCCTCTGTTGATTTTGATTCTCCCAATTTAGACGATACCGACTATATTTGCTTAACTGGTCTTAAGAGGGAAGAGTTTAATACAATAGTCGATTATTGTGATAATACAACTAGTACGTTATTGTCCAAAAGAAACTGTGTTGGAGTTTTTTTAGTTAAAATGAGGTCTGATCCACCGCAATCTTTATTAGCCATGATCTTTGGAATGAGGGCAAATCAACAGCCGCGGATAAGTGAAATTATTCATCAAGTAAGTCTTATATTTTTTGGTTTAGAAATAAACAAAAATGCAGGCAACATTTTCCTTAGGTTCTGGATGCATTAAACCGAAACTTGGTTCCTCGTTTTCTTGGGTTTGATCACATGACCAGAGATCAATTACGTACTGTTCATAGTAATACTGTATCAAACCGTCTTTGCAGAGCAAATGCTAATTCTTTGGTTGCTCTAGTAGATGCTACTTACCTATTTATTCAAAGGTCTAGAGACCACAATTCCCAAAGATTAACCTATTCTACTCCCAAGAAAAGTAACCTGGTAAAATTTTCAGTTGTGACTGCTCCTGATGGTTACATTGTAGCGGTTACAGGTCCACATGCTACCGACGGTAAAAATAATGACTCAAATATATTCAATGCCATGGCAGTAGAAGAGGTAAATAATAAAATAACTTAGATTATTTAGAAAAGATAGATATTTATTTATAATAGGATGGATTTTTCAACTTCTATAGAGAAGATGACATTATTGTCTTAGACCGAGGCTATCGCGACTCAAGGGAAATATGTAATCAATTTGGATTGCAAGTTTTTATGCCCCATTTTGTACCACCAGGACAGCGTCAGCTTACATGTCAACATTCGAATGAGTCTAGGTAGAATTTCAAGAGTGTTTAAATATTTTATGAAGTAAATAGACAGAATTACTTTATTCGTCATATTTAAAATAAATGGGATAAAGGAATTCTTTCTAGTGCTATACAATAATCAAAAACTCCCCAAGATATGTATTATTTTAAATGTTATGATCATTATTTTAATTTATTGTTTCTTATAATAGAATTGTTACAATGTTGCGATGGGTAATTGAAGCTGTTTTTGGTCGACTTCAGAACAAATTCAGATTTCTAAGAAATGTTGTTCCAAATTCCTATAGTGCAGAAGCGCTGGGCAATATTTACAAGGTAGATTAATAAATAAAATATGACTCCTAAATTACCACCTTTCGCTAATTTTTACAAGGTTTTGTGTGCAATTTCGAATGCATTTTTTTCACCTATAAGTTCAAACGGTCCCGAAGATGATAGATTTTGCGATGTAGTATTGGAACGATTAAATCGTCCAAATACTCTTTTAGAAAAAGTATTGGAGGAAAATCTGACAAGGGTGCGCTTAAATTGGCCAATTGTAAACGCATTGGAAGGGCTTCAAGATTTTCCTGTTTTGAGTGAAAACCAAATTCAAGATATCACTTTGGGAACATATCAATTAAAGTTGGCATATGCATACACTTCCTCTCATTTAGATCATGGTCGTTATCTAATAAGGTTGCATCAAGATCCTGCAAATCAAAATGATGGTGAAAAGTTAATTAGAGCATCAATTCCTTCAAGGTTATATTTTTGCAATATGTATTTAAAGATATTTTTGACGTGACCTATTAAATCCAGGTTTCAAGGCAGGGAGGAAAGACGATGTTTTGTTTCATACAGTACCGAACTAAATGGGACAGACGCCATAACTGGTTGGGCTTGCCTTTGTAAATCGGGTGCCAGGGTTTTAGGTATGTGTGGCCATGTTGCCTCCGTTATTTGGTTTTTGGGATATGCTCGGCATCAAGAAAACATAAAATACCCTTCAAAAGACATTGCTGAAAATCTAATTAACGTAGCAGAAAATTAAAGCTAATGTATACGGTGTATGTGAAAAGTTTACAGTAATAATTTTTAAATAATTTTTCTTTTTCTTTTTGTAGAACTTATGGGGTTTAAGAAAACTTTCGAACAATTACTGGTTTTCGCCATAGTTTTCGCTATAAAAAATTATTTACATTAAAACACAAACACTCACCTCTCTCTATTCACTAACACATACCACATACATTACACATGATGCGCAAATTCCGTCCAGTAACCTCCTCGTGGTGCGCATTGGGTAATGCTAATACTGGCGGTACCATATCGCTCATACGTTCCGAGGACTCAAAAGAATTATTCTAACCCGGTGTTTGCTACTAAGTGCAATTAGGAATGAATGCCAAAGAGCGGGAAAGAGCATTTTTGATAGTCATCGGAACTTATAAGCGATATTGTGCCCCCCTATAGACACACTGTGAAGAACGCCGACTAAGACCATGAACATATACGCGGTCTTGCTTGTACTTGGGCCTTAATTAGCCAAGCTAACACATACTTTTTGTCAGTTTTTTACGGTCTTGATTTTGTACGTATTAAGAATGACCGATAAAACATATCTGTGTAGGTAAATTAATGCCACAAACAAGACCGTGAACTTGTGTATGAATTACATATACATAATAAAAATATCCAATATTAAACGAATTGTACCTTGTCATGCAAACTTTTTTTTAATTATTGTATTTATTTGTAAGAAATAAAAAATGGAATTTTATTTGTTTGTGATTTAATTAATAATACTTTTGTTACTTATATTAAATCAAGTTTAGCTATTATTTAGATGTTTCTTTTTATTTTTTCCTAAACAGAATTTAACAAGTTACGGTAATTCTAAACTATAAATCTTTTACAATTTGTTATATGCAGATCCGAAGCCATCTAAAATGTCTCTATCTTATTTTAATAATCTTAGTAATTATAAATGGTATTTGGCAAGCATGTTGTTTTGTTTGTATTGTTTACAATAAAATAAAACGTTTGGAAATTAATGGATTTATTTGTGACACGCAGGTGAAAAAGTAGTCCAATGTTGCCAATGTTTTTGAAAACCCGAAACATACTGTAAAAATCTTAATACCTTTATTTCACGATGTTCTAGTGAATGGAAACCGATAAAACTTTGGTAAACTATAATACTAATACCATTTTATCACGTAATACAAATATCATAATGTTATGCGATTGCTCTGATGTTTTATTCAAGATTTTGTAAAAAAATTGAAAAAACGGCAACTTTGCAATAATTAAATAATTTTAAAAATTAATTGTGTATATACTTATTTATATGACAAAACTATATGCCAAATAATATAAATAAAATAAAATATTTATAAATATATAAACAACTACATAATTAATACATTATTAACGTTATAAAATTAGAATATTTAGATGATGTCGGCAACTAACATTGCATAGGTGTTAAAAAATATCGGCAACGTTGCCTAATTGTGCAAAATGGTGTTAAAAATTCTCAACTTCAAAAACCTTTTCTGAAGCCCGCGCAAACTTTCATGACCCAATATTTTACAAAATTAAATATTTTACCTTTCTATACATGAGGTATGAATATCAACGTTGCTTAACGATCCACCCAGAGAACGATAAGGTCCTTTAAAGGCCTTTAAACTTAAATGAATTGACCAGAATCTGGGTATTAACCTTGGTGAATAATACCCAGATTCTGGTCATTTGGTAAATTTGTTATATGGGTTGTAATGGACAATTTTCATAGATACATTATTTGTTTTAAATTAAAGGCCTTTAATTTTGACCAGAATCTGCCCATAAAGGACCTAAGCCTAATAATGTTAAATTTCCAAAGCACATTTTTAATGAATTGTATGTGCTGTTGTGGTTCCCAGGCACACTCGATCATTTTTTTAAATTGGTCCTTTTTAAAATTTAATTGATTTTTCTGAAGTACAATTAATGTTTTCTTAAATACAATGTTTGATTTTGAAATACAGTTAGTGCTTTCTGAAATTAAATTGGTTAATCTGAAATTGGAAAAAGTGTAGATAAAATTTGGCTCAGAAAGCGATATGACTTTAACCAGACTGCGCATTGTTTACAAGATTTGTACTAGCTGGCTTGAATTCAAGCTGCTCGAGTTAAGCGAGATATACGTAGTCATTGTTTAAAATTTTAATTAAATACACTAAGCCTATTTACGCATGCAATGAAATATTTGTTTTTGAAATTTTGAATATTTTAAATGCATAATTTATTTTTGTGGGTTTTGATTTAAAAACAGTGAAAATCGTTAGTGTGCTTCACAAAAAAATACTTTTGCGAAAGTACAAAATTTAAAAGTTACATCCCACAATTTTGTTTTGGTTTTAGCAGTACCCATTTATTTCTGAAATAAGCAATTTTTCAGAAAAATGTTTCCCATAAAACTTTTATGGAAGTTTCAAATCTTTCAAATTACAGTATAAAAATGTAACTTTGATAAAAAATACTGCAAATAGGTGTTGCTAAACTAAACTAAGCACAAAAATAATGTCACCTATAAATAAGATTTAATGTTATTTTAGGTAAAACCGGAAGTGATATTGAAAAAAAATGAAAAAAAAAGAAAAAAAGTGAGAAATAAAAAAATTTCGCTAAGTTAGAAAAAGTAAAAGGTCTGTACATTTTTTATTTATACATAATTCGGTGCTTTTCTGATGCACTAACGAGCCCTAAAAAAATTTAAAGAAATTGAAAGATAATAAAAAAATTTTTGTCTAGTTGCAAAAAGTAAGTTTCTAATTTTTAGAAAATACTATGGTTTTCTGAAGCACTAATGAGAACTAATGAAAATAAAATGAAATTTCAGAAAGGGTGATAAATAAAAAATAACGCTGAGTCGAAGAAAGTAAAAGCTCCTCGAATTTCTTATTTTTTTAAATAAAATTCTTTTCCAAGGCACGCACTAATAAAGTTCAAAAGAAAATTTGAAAAAAAGGTGATAAATAAAAAAATTATCGCCAAGTCGAAAAACTGTTTTTCTAGTGCACTAACATGGACTATAACGAAGCACTAATGAATAAATGAATATTCGAAAGAAAATTTGAAAAAAAATAATAAAAAAATTGTTTCTAACTGTGAAGTTAGCGAAAGAATTAAATAATCAATTACTTAACCGCTAATTTTACTAATTGTTCCTCTAAGAAGTTAGAAGCACTAATAATACACTAAGGAATGAACTAAGGAATGAACTAAAAACACCTCTACAACAAATGTAACAAGTAATTGAAACGTCCTTTTAAATAGAGTATGTACACTTTAAAACTAACAAATATAATATTTAAAATAAAATATTGCTCAGCAGAGCATCGTAAATTTGACAAAATCATAATTGCTACCTGTTTTTATCTAAGAGCTTTAGCTTCAGGATAACTATAATTCTTTAAAATAGTGCCAGTCGTGCACTGAAAGTGAAACCTTGGAAAAACTTTGTTGCTGCAGTAGATACGAACGAAGCAAGAAAAGCTTATGGGTCTCAAGTTTAAGTTTATTATTGGCATTAAAAAGTTAAAATCCGACTTCGAAAAATTAATTAAATAAAATACGTCGTAAAAAGAGTAGGAGAAATTATAGGAGCCATGAATAGTTGCAAAAATTCAATAACAAGCTGTATACTCGAGGAACGAATTTACATTGGTGGAGTTGTAAGGGTAGTTATTACTTTTCCCTGTTTCTCTACTACCAATAAAAATGGCAAGGTCAACACTAGCATGTTGTTTTATATGAGAGCGTGATATTTTTGTGATGAGTATACAGAGTATATAGGACAACCTACGCACCAGCGAGATGCATATTTAATATTTAATAAATAGTTGAGGAAAGACAAAAATCTTTAAAGGTGTAGGAGGGTAGTTCAACTTGGAGTTTATTAATAAAGATATAATGAATGCATAAAACAGATGGCTGTTGTTCAAGTCGACTATAAAACCACATGATTGTACATAAAACTACGAATGAGATAATTTTATATAAACTTTAACATTTATAAGTGATAAAAAATTTAAATATAAATGTTTTTTAAGGGATATAAAAGTGTGTATATGCTACTTTAAATTACAAATAGGTATGTATATTTTATATGATTTTAAATTTGCCACCATCCCCTTTAATGTAAATAACTAATTTTCATATTGTTAGAATATTGTAAAATTGTTTTGATAATTTTGTCAACAAAGTTTGAGTTTAAAATTTCAGAGAAATTCTTTACTGAATTAGAAATATCCCTATGTTTTACCCGTATTTATTTTAAAACTATTTTGATGACATAACATGCTTAAATGATAAAGAGTATATGCTCAGTGCTTACTTTATAGTTTAGATTGTCGTTTTGTTTATTCGATTTTGGGTTAGGTTACATTTGGAATGGAAATTCAGAGCTTTGCGAGGCAACGCTTGCTTAGTTTAAATGGATGGAAACGAAAGATCATATGGAACCCACTCTCGTCCAAAACGACTCGATTAAGGTTGTGGCAATTTGCAGAAACGTGTGTTATCATTCCATTTTTTGCACTTTTAAATTTTAAAACCAAACAACATATTTTTAAAATAACATTTCTGGTATCGATCATGTGTATTTATAAATTCATGGAAAGATTTTTACAAATTATTTTTCTTATTTAAGGCTCTCTTTTCAGTGTTAATATTTTTAATGCGTAAAATTACGGAAAACTTCCTTTACTACTATAAAAAGCATAAACAATAATGATCAAATTGAAATATATTTGGTCACTCAAACATATTTTTAGATGGCGGAAATAATTGTTTTTATTGAAATTATTAACAAAAAAGATCTTTTCAGTAACCAAATACATATATTTCAAATCGATCATTATTATTTATATTTTCTTATTATAATATAGTCTGTCTTAATTTTACTGCTTTAAAGAAATTAACACCCAAATGTAAATATTAAACCATAATTAACTTTGAAGTTTGAAATACGCAATTCTAGTTTGAACTTTTTCAGGTGTCTCTTGAAGTGAACAAGAAGAAAACTGTTAAAAACTATATCTAATATATAATATACTGGGTGAAACCGAAATATGGGTCACATGTGTAATTTTTTATTTATGAAAATAAATATGTGAATGCATGTTGTATACTATTTATCTAAACTTATTTTAAACTATAAACAAAAAATGTAGTGTTACATTTATAAAAACTTGATATTATTTAAGGTAAAAACTAGAAGTGATATTGAAAAATTTTTTATTTCTTAAAATATATTTTCTTGAAACATACCATACACTGTAACAAATATAAAATTTATTGAATATTGAATTGTGTGTCATGAAATTGACAGCAACGTTCTCTCGATTCAATTCAATAAATTTTACCAAATATAATATCACAAGTGGTAAAATTTTCAATGATGATTGATGAGCTCTTTACAAAATTTCAGCAAATTATTATAGAAATATACAGGGTGTCCCACTTTTTTTACAGCAATTATTTTTAGATAGTAAATGTCATTCTTAACAAAAATTTTCCTATGAACTATTAAGTTTTTTCGACACTTTAAAAAGTTACAGCAATTTTCAAACTTCATAGATTTTATGATTTTTGTGGAACACCCTGTATAATATTCTTCCTTATAGATTACGGACATCAGTTGGTCGTTGCAAGTATAATCTGAAACGTTGGGGCTTCTATACATATTTCTTGTTCATGTGGTGAAGAAATTCAAAATTTAACAAATAATTTTGAATTGGCTGAAGCAAGTCCATCTGCAATTAATTGTGCGATGTTTTGGTCTGGTGTTATTTAATTGCTTATATTATTTACTGTTTCTTTTTGGGTACGAATATACCGGGTGTCCATGAAACTAGGGCCGCCCCGGTATGTATTTGTTTTATTTATGAAAATAAAAAATTTAAATTTTACTGTTTTATATGGCATAAGAAAACGCATTTATTGAACTAAAAAAATTTTTAATTTCATTTCCGGTTTTATCGGAAATGACATCAACTTTCATATTTTAAATGTAACATTATTTTTGTACTTATTATTAAATATTGATAAGTTCCAAGTATATTTGTAACAAAAAAGTTTTTTTCTGAACTTTCCAAAAAATTTTGTCATCGAAAAAAATCCCCTATCGAAATGGGGGTGGCCCCACTATCATGCCATATGAAAAAATAAAGATATTTGCAAATAACCGCATTTTAAAAATTAATTTCTCGAAAACTGCCGAATTTTATAATTAAAAAATTGGATGTAAGAAAGTTGAAGTCATTTCCGTGCAAAATATTTCTAGTTCAATAAATGCGATTTCTTATGCCATATAACATACTAAAATTTCAAATTTTTATTTTCATAATTAAAGAAATTACAAGGGTGGCCCTAGTTTCGTGGACACCCGGTATATATCAGCTGTTCAATCTCGGCAGGGAATTTGAATTTTCTAGAACATTTTGGAAATAATGAATAATTTTGTCAACAATGATTCTTTTTAATTCGAACTCGATCTCGCACAGACTTGATAGTAGTGCCTTCGGTATTCCTGTCGTTCGATTTTTGCCGTTTTGGAAATCTCTCTTTAAAGCGATTTTTTTTTGTTTTTTTTTTGTAAAGAGCTCGTTTTATTGCTGCCGTATGAGTATTTGAAAAAAGGAAAATTAAAAAAATCTTCACGGCAAAAAAATTATAACCAAAACCGCAAATATCAAGCGAATTTCTAAATCAAGTGCTTGAGATCTCGTGTCTCCCGTAATCCTCGAGTTTATGATTTATCATGATTTTTTCTTCCAAACTCACGCGCCATCTAGGAATACGAATTAATTATAAGTGTTTCGCTCATAATTTGAAATGAAGGTACAGAAAAGTGGTTAGATTTTCTATTCCCAGAAATGACTCTTAAGTTTCATACAAAAATGACGAAAAAACGATTTGATTATACAAAAAACACAAATAAAAGTAAGAATAGGAAAGGGGGGGGGGGGGTATATGGAAGAGAGAAAAGCATTTTTAATATTATGTCCAATCTGTTGGTATTTTATTTTTTGTTTTAAATTTCGATTTATGCTTCTTTGTGAAGTACCAATTAGTATTCAAAACGTATAAACATTTATTCAATCCATATAAATGGTTAAATTTTACTATTTTATTTATTAAATTCGTAAAAATTAGATATATGTATTTCAGTGGAATAACTACAACTGGTAGAAATTTTTCATTATTTTTCCAGTAATTGGCGCCCAAAAAAACTATAAAAATCACCCATTACATACAGAATTTTTTTTTCATCGCTGACCTGTGTATTATTTAATAACTATATTATTTAAAATTTAAATTATGACATGCAAATGTTACAGAATTGCTTTCTATATAAATTAGTTGGAAAACTGACAGTTGAGTGTTTTAATTAACACCTAGAACCTTAAAAATGCAGACAGGTTAATTTTCTATAAAAAGTAAGAAAAATTTTAAATTTAAAGTTTGGTACACGCAAACCGATAAGAAGGTAAAAATGTACACGAGATGGATAGTAAACTATTGCAAAAATCAGTGTATAATAATTTAGTTGAAAACAAAATGTAAGTTTTGTAACCGCAATTACATATTTTTATTAATTTATTTTAGATTTATTTGTACATTATACAAAAAAGTAATTACAAACCCAGTAAATGTAAATCTTCCTCGAAAAAATTTAAAATAATCTAATCTTTCCTTAATGGACGAAACCCTTGTATGTTTTTAATAAAAATAAATAAAACCTCCAATCCCAATCCCAAAACGTAAGGGTGGGAAGTAAACAGTTTTCTTCTCAGCGCGTTACCTTTTTTTAAAATAAAAGCATTTATGTGCGATTCGGTCGAATGGTTTCTGCAACAAGGGTTAAAAAAGGTTTTCTTGGTTGCGTATGTATGTAGACATAAATATGCACAAATTCTCTTATACATTCCACGGAATTCGAAATTAAAATTGCTTCCGCGCCTGTAATAGCTCAACATTACTCAGCAACTGCACAAATGTGTACATTCTTATCGAAAACATGATGGATGGGTGCAATTATAAGATAAAACATGCATCTATTTCATCCGCGAAAAGTTACCAATGAAAAATTAGACCAAGGAAAAGCAACCAAGACAAAAATGAAATGATTAATTAAAGACATTGTCCAATTAGAAGGATATTACGTGTAGATATATTTGAACATCAGTTGCAGAATGTAATGCAATATTTTCACTTCTTAAGGTTTCTGTTTAAGTTTTGGAGTAATAATTTATAATAATTTATTACATATTATATTTTTGCGCTTATTAAAACACTTAAAATTATATTAATCAATGACAAAAACCAATTTATTTTGCATTTTCCTTAGATGCAAGTTTTCGTTCTTTTATTAATGTATGAGCTAAAGAAGATGGTGGCTTTCAAAGAGTAGTGAATAGTTAAGTGTGGTATTATCTTTTCTATAACGCTGCAAACGTAAAGTAGTTGATATTTTCCAACGTTCTTATTTTAATTTATCATGTAAAAATACCAGAAAAAGATAATGTATTATGTTTTTTACAAAAGAAAAATATCGTGTCAAAATAATAACAATAACAATGCTTAAAAATATTTATAATTTATTTATTAAGTTTATTATCTGTTTTTTATAGCTTTGTTGGTCTTAAATTATTTAACTTACTTTATTAAGTTAACGTTATAAAAACTTAATTTTAAATGATTCAATTCGTAATTACCAAAAGTTAGAGCCATGAAGTTTGGGGCAAAACCGTACTATTTTATTTGTGGTAATATATTTTATTGTAAAGTTACAACATTAATTTTATTATCCTTTAGAAATTTCGATTTTATAACTTAAATGAATAAATGACGTCGTTTAATTAAAAAAATAAACTATGTAAATCCAATAAAATTACTGAAATATCTGAAATTTTGGAACCCAATTTAAAACTATCCACGTTACTATATTAGTTTACAAGCATAAAATAAGTAATAAAAATTAATAAATTCATTAAAAATAATTAATAAATTACTAAAAGGTTTCGTATTTTGCAGTTTTAATGCCTTTGACTGGTGTTACAGTTTTATTTTTAAATAAACATTGTGTAGAGGTTGACCTAGTTATTTATATTATAGTTATACAAAAACAGTTCGTAAATACAATGGATTTCCAGGAATTAAGGATTTTGTAGGGATTAACTTATGGCGCATGCGCCGGGTTAAAAAAGTTTTATAGTTTAATAACTCGATTTAATTATTATTTTTGTATTATTTTACTTCTCCAAATAATAATAACAAGTTTAGTAATTTATGGAATTTATGGAAATTATACAAATTTAAATGATTTTTTGAATTTTAATAAAAAAATGATTCATTAATGTTATCGCATAAAAACAGTTGCACACTCATAAATTTTTCAGCTCACAAAAAATAATTAATTTTCTACTTTTTGGCACTCCCCTCAGATTCCTGTCAGAAATATTAGCATCCCAAATAAAGAGGCTTAATTATTCTGTTGTTGAATGGAGAAGCTTAAATGCGTAATTCACCTGTTGTACGTTGTACTAAAATAATAATTATATTGAATAATAGAGTAATTAATAAACAATAATCAAACTATTAAAGTAACATCTGTTCACGCTTTAGTATTCACCCTACACACATTTCCACACATTTTTAAACGCTTCTCGACTGCAAATTGTGATTTTTAGGCTCGTCAATATTTATATAAGTTATGAGACTTGCAAGATTTTTCCATTTTGTGAAGCGAAAGCAAACAGTGAAAAGAATTCTAAAATTGTCGAGAGCAAACGTGTTATTGTGCCTGATACTTTTTATACTCCTACATCGTTATGCTTCTAGTTAAAGTTTTGTTTTATGTTAATAAAAAGAGTGACAGAGAAAAAATAAAAAGGGATTGAGTGAGATAAAATTAATGCATATTAAATACAAAATATAGCAGAGAATTTTAACAAAAAAATTAGATTCTGAAAATAGATCAACAAACGAAATGAAATTATGTTTTATCAAATAATAAAATAATTAAACTCAACGATTTATAAATTATAATTATTGTGTATTTTAAAATGGGATATTATGAGTTTTAAATAATTAGTGTATGCATTGTAAATAAATCATCAACGAAACGGTCGTTTTTTATGCAGAATTTATACATTTATATAATTTATCAAAATTTTATTTATTTTTTAAATTCATTATTAATTTTAATAATTTTACTAGATCGTAAAAATGAGACCAACTCATTTATCAAAAATGTATTTAAATTATAATAGAAATATTATTTACGTAAATTTCGGACAGTAAATCTATATTTAAACAATTTTTTATAAAAGGCTTAACAAAACAAGCAAAAAGTGTAACTGATTTTCATAAATTTATGGACGGAATTTTTTTGGAAAACTATAACATTAGCAAAATAACCAACAAATCTTAAAAGCTCAAAAATGTAACCCTACAAAAATCAGTTATTTGAAACTTAAGAAGTATATTTTATGTAAAGGCAATTGTACAGTGTTTGCTTCAAGTTTATAATAGTTGAGTTTTTTTACATACATTGCGTGAGCAAATATGAGCAAATCAGTTGCTCACTCAGTATACTTTTAGCATGTTCGTTTTACGTGCTCACTTTGAACTGTTCTAAAGGACATACCATTAAGATATCCTGAGCTGTATTTTCTGTAGACATCTTCCTTTTCATCATGAATCTGTTCATTTAGAGCGTTTGCTAAAATTGCAAATTATCTGAACTAAATTGAGAATACGGATGTAAAAAAAATACAATTAATAACAGAAAATCATGTCAAAATAATAACAAAGTAACTAGGCTACACAAAAAAGAGTCGTAGGTTGAATTTTAACCGTTGTGTTAAATCTTCGACTTTTTGTATGTCGTTACCGAAGAATATCTGCATACCTATCAATCCACAATTATACAGGGTGTACAAAAAGTTCGACAACTCCCATTTATTTTTGAAACTATAGGCATTTTGGAAAAAAATGTTTCGAATAAAAGCTTTACGATTCTTTGCAATGCTTTATTTAAGAAAATTCCCATGACCTTGACTAGCAGGTTGAAGGACACGCGATAAATACTTCACGGTATTAAATAGCAACCACTCATTGTTATTGCAAATTACTCAGGTCAAGAAAATTACAAAAAAAATTGGCACACAAAATCAAATCACATATTTTGATAATACTACTCCTAACAACAACTGAAGAATATAAAAAATTTAACACGTAACGTTTTCAAGAAACTTAGTAATATACTTTTTTATAAAAAATAGACAAAAATACACTTATGTGTAATATTTTTTCGGTAATTCCATATATTCATTATTTTCACGAGTACTTAGCTCCCGGTAGGTCTCTTTTAAATCCCCAGGAATAATCAGCTAACATGCTAGGATTCCATTTTCATTGATATCGTTTTTCATTCCTGTTCAATTTTATTTCATAATATTATAATTATATGTGTATGATATGGGATCACGTTCGTACTTATTGTTTATATAATCATAGATTCTATGAAATAAAGTGTTTATTTGAAAATTTTGAAAGTTTGAAGAAGGCTTTTATTTATCCTTAATATAAATTATAATTATAGAAACTGAAAATTCTATCAAAGAAAATAAATATTTGAAGAAAATTCGAGTTTCGTTCCGGTTTCAGTTTTGGTTTTATAATCTTATTTTTTTTCCTTTCGGTTCTGTTGATAATTACAGATATTCCGACTCTCTAGTTTAAGCAAAGTATTAATAAATTTTATTTTATTTTTCTTCTAATCGAAATGGTTGTTTGGCTTCAAGAAAAACATGGCACTTTTAAATACATTTAATTATCTTTTAAATAAATTAATAGATTTTAAATTAATTTATCAGAGAATTTTTTTTTAAATTGTCTAAAAAAATATTAATACAATCATATGTGTGAATAATACACTAAAAAGTTGTTACCTAGTTTGCACTTATTTGTCAATTTTCCTAATATTTCAAATAAAATAGATTTTTCAAGTTGGCTAATTAATTTTAGTGATTACTTTTAGCTCATAAAAATAACATTTTTCTTATAAATTTGATAATTAAATTTAAGGGTAAGTTAAAAAAGAAACGTAATTAATAATGTATAATAATCTAAAGTTCCTGGTATAGGCAAAGAAACTTTTATCAGGTAGATTCATGGGGGTAGAAAGTACCCAGAGAACCGGATATAAATTAATAATTTTATTACTAAAATTTCTGAAGTGAAACTGAATCGAAACATTAAATGAATTGATTTATACTATCAATTATAAAATAACCCAATTGTATACAAGGTGATTTTAAGATTCTTAAATAAATGCATTTAATACAAATCAATATGTGACGTGATTAAATTGTATTTATTGTTTTAAAGGTTATGAATAACTTAAATTTATTACAGAATAACTAACCAATACATTTACAATTTCTTGTAGTAAACTTATAAAGGATTGTATAAATTCATGCGATATCGATATTACTTAGGATTATTACTTTCATTAATCCAAATTAATGACTTTCTTTGCCTTTAAATTAAGGGCTAAATAATGTAAATGCAAAAACGCATCAATACCTTACCAATTTAATCGCTGTGGGATAAGGATCAAATAGATTTGAGGCTGGGTCCTGGGTCTATTTAAATTTATTACCATTAAGAATTGTAATTTCCTTTTTGTTCTGGGTAGTTATGCAGGATGCGTGAAACATGGTTGTAACAAACCCTTCTTATCAAATACGTCTAAACGATAAGAGGTTCTAAGGGTTTATACATATAGTTTTTTGAAGAGCACTGAAAGGCAACGGCTAAATTTTGAACTAAATTGGCAACATTGTGCATGGCATTCAAATTCAATAATCGGAGGATGATATTGATTAAAAATAAATAAATTAAAGTATTAACTTGATATTTAAAAGAAATCCTTAGCAAATAGTGTTATGAACTTTTTAAATTTTCCATGTCATTTATTGGTATAAATTAAAAATAGTATTGGGGATAAAATTGGTAAATCTTCATTAATTTTCATAGTATGACTAGATCTATTGTTAATAGTTGCAAATTGTTTCCGATTATGTAAATATGAATGAAAATGGCCACTTACAGCAGAATGTTCTAATTTTTTTTAAAATTATTTTGTGTGATATTGTATCAAATACTTTTTTAAGATAAAGAAGCAATTATTTTTTTTGTAATCTAAATTGGTTTTCATTTCATAGATGGAATCCACTCCTACTTAGGTATTAGTATTTCTTCTGAAACTGAGTTCTTCTAAAAAATCTAATAATTTATTTTGAACAGCTTTTTATAAAATTTTTGAAATGATTGAATTATTTGGATTGTTAAATAGTTATCTCCTGATTTATATATTAGTTTTACTTCACTAATTTATAATGTACATGAAAAAACTTCAATTTCAAATGATCTATTTTTAACAGATTTTGAAAATGTTAGTATAGGAAAATATAGATATTTTTTGAATTTATTAGTGAAATTCCATTAAGACCACTACTCTTTTTCTGAGGTAACTTTTTTATTATTTTTTTGACATCATTTGAAGTTACGAGGTTTAAAAACATGAATTAACCATTAAATTTTTACTGTAATTTATAAAAACGGATTAATTTGTATTTTGGATTTAAGGTTTGTTGCAATGTTTAAAAAAATTAAATTCATTAGCAAAATCATTTGAATTTGTAATTATCTATTAATTTAATACTTATTTTCACTTTTATTCTACAGGAGTTATGTTTTTTTAAATGGAACATCCAGTATATTATGGCATTTTTGGATTCCTCATCAAAAAATAATTATACTATGTATAAACTTTTATGGGTCTATCATGTTTTGCTGATATTTGCCACTTAAGTCAAAAAAGATTTTAGAAAAATCACTGCTCTAAAACAGACGAACATTTTGGGTTGAAATTTTGTCAAAAAATTTTCAACATGGTCTAGTCTACAACTATCGTGTTAAATTTAAGTTTGTGATAATTTTTTATCAAGGTGCCTTATGGAACGCAAATTGAACAATTAAACGAAATTTTCAAATTGAACACCCTGTATATTTTAACATCAATCGATGACATTTTTTACAAGCTTTAAATTGATATAATGTTTGTACGGTCGCTTATCATTGGTTTACGAGATATTAATATCCAAACTGAGAAACAGTAAAAAATACACAAAACAGCGCTCTTGATGAATTTTTTTAGGATTTTTTTTAATTTGCCTAAAACTTATTTGTGTCTTTCTCCATTTTGCTTTTTTAATAATGTTGTTATATTACAATAGCAGTTGTTGTTGTTTTACAACACAAATAATATCTAAATTTGCAATTATCAATTGTGGTTTTCTAAATCTCGGTATGTTTTGAAAATTTAATAACTGATATTACCAACGAAACCCCTATTTTGTTGAATTTAGTTTTGTTTCGTTTGATCACCTATATCAACAGGTTAAAAGGCGTAAAGTATTTAACATGATTCACCATACTATTAGATCTTTCCCTTTGGAAACTCATTCATTATTTGGAAGTTGTCTTTTTCAAATTGTATATATTTTTTTCTTACTTCTTGAATATTGTTAATAAATAATTTAAATTTTTTTTCCACATTATGAACGTTTTTGTGCGTAAGAGAGAGACAAAATATGGAGTCAACCGAGAGTTACAAAATTCCACCTTTGGTTCGTGTGCGAAATTTTTTGAACGAATTATACGAATTTCAAGTCCGTATACGAAATTAAACTTTGAGCATGCGCATACTAATTCGGATACTATTTAGACGTTTTTTTTTAGATGAAGATTGTTGTTTTTGGTTGAGTTTTTTTTGATCAGTTTCAATAATTGTATAAAGATTGATTAACAATGGATGATGCAATTATTTATTAAGCGGTAACATTTGAAGAAACTCAGAATTTAGTTGAACCAGAAATCTGACCGTTTCCAAAATCTATCTTTCCAAAATCTAAGGCCGGTAGCGCACTGGAGTGGGTTATTCGAACTATTGCCTAAATTGCGACGTTGTCAAGTATGACCCTTCGGATTTCAATTCCGCGTACGACATCAGTAAAATACAATCAGGTGATATCCATCGATTTTTTTTCACTCGAATTTATTCGCATGCGAAAAAAATCGAGTAAAAACGAAAATAGCCCACCTGTAATCTTTTACATACAGGGTGTCCCATAGTATTTATAATTTAAATCAATTATTAAAATTTTATGATTTGAGATATTGCTTCGACCAGTTGTCAATTAGAGAATTTTTTTAATTAATGTTACCAATATTGTATTTTTAATTTGAAGATTTAGCAATTTTAAATTAATTTTGTAATTCTATATTTCATTATTGTTATTTAAAATAATAAAATTTGAATCTCCAATGGCAATTACTTTGCCATTGATAATGTCACGTTCTGACTTTATTTGTGAGTGAAATAATAAAATTTAGATTTATTTCTTCTTTTACATAAATAATTATTCCACCACCCTTTCGTGAACAACCTATACTTACAGAAAAAAATCTAAGGGTCAGTATTTTAACTACTGGTTTTACTTTGAGGTAATAAAGTACCTTTCTTTGTATTATGGCGGTTTTGTATTTAATCAGCAAAATGTTAAATTGAATTAAATAGTTATTATTTAGGTGTTTCATTAAATAGACTAATTAAATACTTACGTTAAATATTTGAATTCTTGAGTAGTCACAAAAGTGAAGCGCAATTAACGTGTTTAGTGAACCAAAATTACAATCAGGAATACCACTGTTAGCAGTAATTGCCTGTTAAATGAATGTAGTCTTGAAGCTTTCGTTTAATTAATAAATTATTATTAAATAGTTTAATACTAATGTAAACATGAGTTGGCTTATTAGAGAATTATAGTTGAGTCTTTTGGGAATCACGTGAACTTCTCATGCATAGCTTAGTGCTGTGCTTCAAATATTAACACGACCTATGTTTACTTTTAACAAGATGTAGGATCAACAGACGAATTGTGTGAACTGAATCCGGTAGAAAACCTAGATAGCAATTATAATCCTGGGTCTGTTCTGAAGCCGCACATGTGCTAAATATTTACCAGGAGCTGAATGAAGGACAGATACACAGATCACGTCCTCGACTTTGAAACGGCCAAATTACGATCCTCGGAAACTAATATTCTTTATTAAGGCTTATTGTGTTATCGCCTTTATACCCCGTAATGTGCATTTCCTTTAGGTAATTGAATTTCTACCAAATGATGACTTGTAAACAAACACAAAACGCTCAAAGAACACCACTGCGCTAACTACTTAATTTGCTGAAAATTTAATAGTTTGAATGACTTCCATAAAGATAAACAGTTCTAAAGCGAATAATACGTTAGCAAAATTATATAATTAATTAAGCGATTATGTTTTATTAAATCCGAGTTGTTTTAATCAGCATACGTTTCCTGCTAAAGTGTCTAAACTGTTGAAACTATTCGCAAATTATCGCAACTTGATAATAAATTAAATTATTTTCCTTAACTGTTAAATACTTTGAATTATTTTATTGCTTCCACAAGTTTACATGATATAATATTTTAGACTTTGAAAATTTCACATCAAAATTATTACTCTAATCAAAAACAATTTAAACAAGGTACCTAATTAAATACTTTTAGAATATAATTGTATAATTTAGTATAGCTTTTTACAAATACAAAAAAAAATATTTCTATTAATTTATAAATGTAATAACCTAAATTTTTCATCACAGTCGCCGAAAGTAATTCCAACAAAATGTAAGCACGCAATTAAATCTTTTATTACTTTATTTCTTTAGGTTCAATAAATCATTAAAACCATAAAAAAACTTCATGCAAAGCAAAAAATATAGCAGGAACTGTGTTCCTGCTATATTTTGATGTAATCACAAGCCGCTAGTGGTCAACGATTGGGATTTCCACCTAGCTGAAGTGGCGGAAGCCACGGGCCAAAACATGGCATGAAAAGGAAATTCTTATTTGAGAACATCGCGTCCACTACATTAGCCTCCAGCAGTGGAAAGCTTTGTCGTTTTAACCCATGGTGTTGATGTCTTCGGTCTCCTTCTTCTCATTTATTTATACCTATATAACACTTAATTTTAAAACATCCTGTCCTGTACTTCATTCACCTGCTAAAATTGGCAGAGTAATTAATGTTCTTATATTTGCGTTCAAAGTGCTTCCTAAAGATTAATATAATGGACCCTCCAGGTAGTGTAAAATATAGGTGCTTTTATCAATATTGTCAGAAGGCTCTTTATAATAATGAAACGGATGAGCACTTTTAAAAAATACATTTTTTTATAATGTCCTGAATTATTCTTCCTCTTTTATAATACGAATACGATGATGATATTAAAATAAAATATTACATAATTATAATTGGTGCACATAAAAATATACAAAAACATCCAATAAGTAACTTTTTAATCGACTATCTAATAATCAATCAGTTTTGCTAAAAACTACTTTTTTAAAGTTGTTTATTTGATCACAATTTAAGATATCAAAAAAACAACTTCAAATAATTCTAGCGTTGATGCATTTATGCATGTACATACACAGTATTTAAATACCATACATTATTATATTATGCTTATAATTTTAGAAATACTGTATTAAATTTACCTTAAATGAAATTTTGTTAAGAAAGAAATTAATTTTTGGAAAATTTTCATACATAAGTATTTTCAGTGCGAATGCGGAATAGTATATTAAAAAATTTGTATGATGACCAAGTAAAAAAAAACATTATGTACAAAATACTTCATAATATCGCTCTTTAGATTTTAATCTGACTGGGTAGGTATGTACAAACAAGCATTGGGTTAGTATGAAAAACCATTGAATATTACGGAATAATAAAAAACTTCTGATAACGATAACAATAAAGGGTATATTATTAAAAGGGGTGATAACACTAGATTAACTTCGTTATCAACTTGGTAATGTCACAATTGAGTGGGCAGAACGTAACAAATTGAATAAACAATTTGAATAAACCCATTTTAATATGACTATGCAAATGAAGAATAAAAACAGGCATTTTTTAATTTAACACTGGTAAATAATACTAATTATTTATGTTGATAAAAATTTAGAATAATATAAATTCATGTTTTTTTATTATTTTAGTTTAAAAATAATTATTAGAATTTGCTTCCATAATAAAGCTCTCTTACGATGTTTTCGGTTTCGTAATGACCCATAGCACACTCATTATAATACTAATTATTTATGTTGATAAAAATTTAGAATAATATAAATTCATGTTTTTTTATTATTTTAGTTTAAAAATAATTATTAGAATTTGCTTCCATAATAAAGCTCTCTTACGATGTTTTCGGTTTCGTAATGACCCATAGCACACTCATTATAGTACCCGTTTTCAAAGTTGTTAGAATTGATATATCAAATTTGTTGTATTGATTGTCGTAAATCAAGATTTAAGTACTTGCTATGTTTTCTTAGTTTCCAAAATTTTTGGTTGAGTACAGAATAATTCCTCAATCGGTTTAAATTATTAATTTCCAATAAAAAATCAAATAATTTAAATTCTAAATTATCTATCAAATCAGAAAAGTCTAATTTGTTCTTAATTTATGTAAAGATGTCAAGATTTATAAAAAAATAAGTGATTACTATGTTTTTTTGTACTTTCTCGAAAATTTAGAAGACAATGAAATATTTCATATGGTTATACTTTACTTATAAAACTGGTAATTATAAATTCATTTCATTGTAAAGATTGGTACTATTAATTTGAACATAAAGTGCTCGGACGAAAATGGTAGAGATTTCATCGTCATAAAACTCTCTGAGTTTTTCGAACGGACTGTAAAACTTTATTATAAATAGAATTTTTAATTGAGGTGATGGGAAGTCAAATGTTAAAAAACTGATGTTCTTATCTTTCTTGATTTTTTTAAGTATTTCAAATTGTAAAAAATAATTAAATACCGAACTTAAGCAAGAATTGTACTTTTATATCCAATTTTTGTTTTTCATGTACCTAGATTTATATAAGCGTAGTTTTTGAAAAATAAAAATATGAATATACAAGTTTTTCTACTTTAGTTTGCTATTTTTTTATTTTTTTGACTTTATATTTCGAAACACTTTAAAAAAATTCACGAAAGATAAAAATAAATTTAAATTTCAATCCATGTATCTCATCCGAAAACGTTTGAGGTAATACTTAGAATTGAATCTATGTTTTTGTTAAGTTACAAGAAAAACTATAAAAACATACTTTGATTGGTTTTTGAGTAAATTAAGTAGGAGCACTTTAAGGGTCTTAAAAAATACACTTACTGTTAATATTTTTAATTTATTTTGTGATAAATTAGTCATTATAAATATTTTTTAATGCTACCAAAATTTGGTACAAAAATATTAAGTAGTTTATGAGTTATTTACGAGGATGTGGTACCCTATTTAGCATACTCAAAAAATGACTCTTAAGAGCAATTTCCTAAACGGAAAATATAGAGGTTTACTTCTGCAGTCATAAAAGCTAGTACGAACAACATTTGTGTATAATTTTCTTTGTAGATGTCTTAGAAGTCATTTCTTTAAGTCCTGCCAGAAGGAAAAAAAATTGGAGAATGTACAAAAAAAAATATAATGATCTAAAAGTACCTTAACTTTGGATCCCTCTAATTAATTTTGTGCTAGGTTGCAGAAGGTAACTCTCTGGCAGGATGTAACCTAATTAATTTAGATTATAAATCTGAAAAAATAGAAAATCTAACAAGGGAAACTTGAGTTATGACTGCAGAACTAAAGCTCGATTTCATAATTTTTCACAATTTTTCCTCCCAAACTCGCGCTCCCTCTAGGGATTCGCATCAATTATCAGTTATTTGGTCATAATTTGCAAAGAAGCTCTAGAAAAGTGGGTTGGATTTTCTATTCCTTGTTACTATCTCCAACGGAAAATTTATCGCGGGTGTCTAGGAAGATGCTCTTAATGTTGGTTGCAATAATATCTAATATAAATGGAGGTTTCTATATAAATAATGTTAGATGATTATCGTCTGATCTTTGATTTATTTTCCAAGGTCATGGAAATATTCCTAAATAATGCTTAACTAAGAATAGTAAAACTTTTATTAGAAATAGTTTTCTCAAACAAACTTCGCTTCTAAAATAAATGGACGTACACGAACTTGTTTATCACCTTGTATGTTACGACAAATCTGTCAATGTATGTTCAATGCTCGGGCACTGTGCCTACTGTATTTTGGCACTATAAGTAAATATTAGAAATATCTTTAAAGAAAATCTTTAAACTTGCTCAATATTATCAAACTAAGTGGACTAAACGAAAACAAAATAATATACCTATTATTATTTCTGATCTGAAAGCAAGCTATAATAATATGCAATAAAAATGGGTTGCCCCTATTAAAAAAAAACTCAAGTAATTATCGCCTGACCTGCATTTTGTTGTTCAAGGTCATGGGCAATATTTCCAGATAGTGCGTTACTAAGAATTGTACTATTATTTGAAATATTATTTTCAAACCGAACCTTTTGTACACCATGTGTGGTCTACGGACTTTATTTTCGTCTATTTTGATTTGCAAAATGATGAATTTAATTTATGAAAAGGTTAAGTTGATAAGCAAAAAAGCCAATTTGACTTGAAAATGGACGAAGTTGATTTACTAAAAGGTGGAAATTAGTTACAAAAGTGATTATGAGGTGAAGTGACTGAAGTAGAATTTGGAGTGCCAAACCTGTTATAATTAAAAAAGGACGAAATCCCCAGGCCCCGGATTATGTAGTTACATTATGGAATTTGTGTTTAAAAAATGTATTGGCTAGATTTGTGGAGATAATGTTAAATTTACTAGAAATATTTTTGGCTGCTCAAATAATTCAAGACTTAAATATGAGTATGAGAAAAATGACGAATTTAAAATAATATGTATAAGTTATTAAAGGGTAAGTTATTACACTAGATAGGGGTTTAGGTTAACAATTTCAAACTTTATAGCGCCAGACTATAATAAACACCAATATTGAAATTATCCACAAGGAAGAGGTAGGAAATATGTTAATAAGATTCAAGATTACACAGAATATATTCCTGAAACTATTTCAAACTAAACTTTTGAAATTTCAACAAAAAACTAAATTTTCGTGAAGAACCCGATTTATATTTAAAAAGATTTTGTAATTTCATATCTGTTAATTTTTGAAATATTTTATGAACCAATTGTATTCTCTTAAAAAATTATCTTAAATCCTGCTACAATTTACGCCATAATTGTAATAAAACTTATTTTTCGAGTATTTTCAAAAATTTATTTAAACTTTCCATTGGTTTAAATTGAAGTATACAGCAGTGATTGTTTATGGAGGCTTTTAAATGACTTTTTGATGTTTTTGTACTCCACTGTGTTATTTTAGCCTAGACCTCTATTGCCAGGGCCACGCCATTGATTAATACGCAACACCTACGCCTCTTGCGTTCCAAAATAAAACGAATAATATATTAAGTTCACAAAATCAGTTATAATAAATTGTTAAATGAAATTTGTATTTCAAGTATTGTAGAATGAACAAAATTATTTTCATTGATTAAAAAAGAATTACTTTTGAAAATACAATTACTTTACATACTTTAATGACATTATTAAAACTTACAATATTTTATGTAAAAAAAGAAGCAAAATTTAAAGAGCTAAAAATATGTTTAGGAAACTAGGTAGGCCTTTTAATTTAAGTTTTAAATCTCCAAACGTTTCTTATATCCCAGTGGAGGAAGTGGATCACGAAACTTAGTGAATACATGTACTTTTCCCTAAATTTCAGTCATAAGAAAAACAAATTTCTAAGTCCAATAATTAATACCTTCTTCTAACAACTTACGTAACAACTTCATAGATTTTATACGGGGTGATTCAAAATACACCGTTTTATATAAAATCAAAATGTTTTTCCAAAAATTTAGATAAAGGATAAATTGCCAGGTTTAAAAGTGGCAACGTTTATAGCTGTAGGTTAACGGACGATCATGTACTACTTGTTAAGGTTGAAAACAATTTAGAATATACGGCTCATAACTCATAAACTTTACAGAGAGTATGAAAACGCAAGATTTATGAGAATAAATTTGAATATTTACTAGTAGGTACTAAAGATTCGTATGATTTAATTCAGAAACTTGAATACATAAAGAAGTATACGACGAGTGGTCGTAATTTTTAACAAATTTGAACCAACGTCGCCATTATAAATAAAAAATATTAAAAATCCACCTTAAGATTGTTCCAAAATATGCTAAGATGGAATATGAAAACGTCTTTAAGAGTACTTGAATGTAAAGAGGATTTTTAAAAAGATTTACTGGATCAGATAGATCAGACACCTAAGACCAGATAATGATGAGTGACTCCAAAATTATAATATTTCGCTATTTATCTTTTTAGCGTCATGAATATGTGTTTTGGTCTTAAAATCACCACTAAATTTTAACATAAATGTGACTCATTCTATAGATTAATTCACCGAATGTAAATGTTATCGTTTCTCGTCTATTTAATGCGATATTATCCTGCAGAGGCAGGTCATGTAAGTCTAATTTCTGTCTGTTATTTGGGGTTTTCAGGGGTCAAGGGATAAAATCCCTCCCATTAGGCAATCTGTATTACTTACATGTGGGATAAATAATATTATTTACATTGGCAAATATTTGTATAACCATACATAAATAAAATTATTTATTCAAAGAGATACAAATCTATTAGCTTGGTTTTATCTTACAAAATATTATAAGCGCAAAATCTAGTTAAAATAATAAGATAGTTAATACTATAAACATAATGTTCCTATTCACTTTTCGTTAATAAATCTAAATAATGGAAAACCGATCTATTATTGATAATCAATTCTTTTATCGTTGAGTAGAATAACGGCAATACAATTTAATATGAAAGTATTAAAGGTCCAAAAAGAAAATACTGTAATAATGAAGTAACCTATCCAATGATATCGTAATGAGCTGAAATATTTACTTAGAAAGTTATAATTCGTAGTTATCCAGGTAATAAAAAGTTAAATAAGACTTTATTAAATAATTTAAATATGTACTTTTTGAGGTTTATATACTTTAAAATTTCCTTACTAAACACTAAACTAAAAACATATTTCACTATAATTAATGATGCAGTGTAAAACAAATTAATAATTTAAAACTTGCGGTCCGACAAGATATTCAACAATGTCAGCATGAAAAGAGGAAATATTAATGTTTTTATGAACAATGGTTGCTCCCTACAACGGGATAATCCGCGATCCAACTTGTAAGAGGGTTTGTCCTGATAAAATCTTTTATGGTTAAAACAAGGTTTTCCTTCATGCACTTGAGCTCTAGAAAGCATCCTTCGTTATAAAATATAACTTAAGTGATATTTTTTATGAATCTAAGAATCTTTTTATAACTCCAATTTTATTTCTAAGCAATTTTATTACTGCTTTTTCTTTGTTTCTGCAGAGAACTTCATAAATGGAAACAAGGGTTACGTATTCATTTAGCAATTTCAGCAATTTATATCCTTTAGTTCGATTAAATAAAAAAAAACGATACAAAAAAATGCTAAAAAAGTAGGTAATAGGTATAATCATGTAACTGATAAAACCAAATTGAATAGTATAAAAACAAGACATCTAGAATATGTAAAACTTTTTTCTTGGTTTTTAAAAAGCGTATTAAAGTAAAAATCAATCATTATTGTTGTATGGGAAATTTGTAAATCGACTCCCAAAATTGTTTCAATTTTAGAAAAAAAAATAGTACAAATGTAGGTGTATTGCCAATCAGTATTCAGTACCAAATTTGAATTTATTAGATAAAAAATGAAAACTAAAAACCAATATCTTTGGTTACGATGTTATATAAAAAAAGTTAAATTTCAAGTTCTATGTATAGTGTTCATGTTTCAAACGATGAATAATACTTTAAGTTAAGGGGATAGACGTAAAACTTGATTCCAAACTTATGGCACATAATATGCTTTCCCACCATAACGTTTTCAACCAGTACAATTGTAATGTTTCGTAACTGTCATGATATTCATTGTTGGAGAGAGTAATAAAACAATAAGCATTTACGAAACGTTTAGGTCTATTGTTCTGTACTTTCATAAAATTATCACTAACATAATTTATTAAAACAAATAAATTTTTACTCTGTACAATATAGGCCATACACGATTTTTTAATTTTTATTTAGTCTTGAAGATGAAAATATTCAATCAATTTTTTGGTTACTTTTGTCAGGGTTAAAAATTAAATACATAATATAATTTTTCGAACGTTTTAGTCTGGCAACGTTGTTGGTGTGCCTCTACGCCTCGTCCTCTGCAAAGTTACATAAACTTTTTTGACATATGACTGTTCTCAAACCACCACGAAGATAAACACAAGCCAAGCTGTCCCGAGCATTGACGAGTGTCACGCGAAGGTAAAAAATTGGGCGCCGGAATTTGTCATTTGAAATCTGTTAATATAGATTATAGAGCTCCACGGCAGTAGAGACGACTACCACCGTTGCCAAACTTGAACGTTTGAAAAATGACGTCACAAATTCAAAATAAATTTTCTGGTGCACTAATTAAAAAATAAACTAGCACAATAAGCTTTTTCGGAGCTATACTATAGCATAAAATTGATTTATAATTTTTCTACCATTGTTTATTAATATGTACAATGCGTACTTAGTTCATTTTGAATAAGTATAAATACAAACTAAACATTTAAAAAACTAAAGCTTTCATCACATTATTCTCTGAATATTTAATGTAACAGTTTTAGTTTTATTTTAAAACTATAATGTTTGACACTGATCAATGATCTATTATGTAAAAATTCTTCTCAACAAATTTACTTGCAACACATAGATATAAATTTATAAAAAATAGTATCTCGGTACTTAAACTTATTTTGTAAAGGAATTTCGAAAATAATAATTAAGTATTTTCCATAATGTATACCACTCTAATTTAAATATTAAATCTAACTAACGCCGAAATAATTACTGGTTCATGAAATACGCATTTATTGTAATTCTGGAATAAAATTTAAGTCTGATAAGACAATCCTAAACTGAAATTAAATACAAGATAACACAACCCACTTACCCTTATTACCAAAAACAATGGGAACATCAGATTGCAGCACTGCGACTTAAATTCGAGCTTTTCTGAAACAAAAAAGGGGAAAATTAATTTTTGCGTTAAACTTATCGCATAAGTTTATTACAAATTAATATGGCGTCCTTTATAAACTACAGAAAATTACACCTTTTTAAAAATAGTTTTATAAAATTCTGCTGATAATAAGAAAACCCTTATTTTAATTAGAATATTCTTTTACTATTCACTAAAAAATATAACTCAATATTTAAAAAAGATAAGAATAAAAAATATTATAGTAAATAATAGTTTGGCATACTCTACTGTGATAATTTATTTTTTAATTAGTGCACCAGAAAAATTTAAATTAATTCATTTTGATTTCGTGACGACATTTTTCAAATGTTCTAGTCCGGCAACGGTGCTGGTTTCTCTCATTGTCTCTACCGCTATAAAGCTCTATAGTCGGTATTAACAGCTTTCAAATATCAAACTTATTATTTACCGATCATCCAAAACACATTTTAAACTTATTTGAACTTCATCTATAAAACTAAATAAAAGTTAAAAAATCGTGGATTAATCTTGTTCTATTCTGAGTACTAACAATTCAACAAAAAAAAGGGGAATTATCTAGTATGACCCTTATGCGAAAATTGTGGATATTCTTGGGTTTTAAAGCTTTATAATAACAGTTTGTAAAATAATATGATTTTCAAGAACTTTCTCGTGCTAAAATTTATTATACACGTCTGATCGATTTACATCATGGTCGGATTAAAAGGTTAAATGTAAATAATTCAATTTAAATATTTGCCCAATTTAAATCTTTAATCCTACCTTTTAAATATTTATCCCTCTTATTAAGTTACTACCCTTTATATCTAATATATTATTAATCTTTGAAGATTACACCTGGTAGTTTTTTACATTCAAATTTAATTTACAGTTTTATGAATCTTCTGCAGTTTACTCGTGACGCAAATGTATGGGGTCTTCCAAAAATGATGTTACTGGTAGGAAACCTACATTTGTACCAGTAGGCCATCATAAATAAATAAATATGAGTACATAATAATGGGTGTTTAAAAAAACAAGGCGAGATGAATTTAAATATCAGTTTTTTATTATACATGCTGGACCACATTTAACTTGAGACAAATAAACAAACTAAAAAACTTAGAAAAAAATGGTTTTGAAAAAATGTGTCAAATAAAAATTGTTTGGTTTAAATGGGGGGAAAATGGTTTTGCCCCTTTTAAACCAAACAACTTTTATTTCAAAGTTTTTTTGTCCAAACCTTTTAGTTTTTCAATTTTTTTATTTGTATAAGTAATGCTTAAAAATAAACCTGATGAGGCGTTCATTGGTTAAAATAAACGATCAAAAATAAACATGAATTCCCTAAAAATTACTACAAACTATATTTGGTTGTCTAGTTTTGGTAACAGTCTTAATTGAATTCCCTGTATAATAGAAGTATTGATAGATCATAAAGTTAACGTGTTATATTCTAAGATTACTAAAGATTTTTATAATCGGAAGAAATTTGGCAAAAATCGCAAATAGATAAAACAAAAAGCTTATTTGTATTTTAAGATTATTATAATTTACTGAAAAAGAATTTGTAAATCCAGATAAATTATAAGTGATGGACACAATATTTTGATGAAAAGTAATAGTTTCCCTAACAAAAGTGTTATTTTTATGAGGAGCACTATCGTATACATTACCTTTCTAAGTTTAAAAATTTGGGATAATCCAATTTTTTTTTTCTTTAAAGAATCGTCCCTCCGCTACTGCAGAATACTTCCATCCCCCATGGCGTTTTATCGTTAATAAGTCTCCGCCACGATTCGCCAAGTGTGGGTTTAGCAATTTAAGAAAGCTGCGATATCTTTAGATATTTTGACCATTGTGATTAAATCGATGCTTTCTTTATCTGATATCGCAAGTACATTGTTTATCGTTTTAGGTACCGTAATGATAATAGAATCCCGTTTATATTCATTGTCAAATTGACCTTAAGGTGAAAGATTTATATTTCTTATGTTGCGTTGTCGAGTAAAACGCTCCCCGCTACGCGGCTCGTGTTTTAACTTCGACCCCTTGGAAAAAAAACCCGCCGTATGTCACTCGTTCCTTAATATACTATAGAAACATTCCTTATTTTTACATAGTTTTTTATTTCTAGATTTCTGTATAATATGTATAATTTCTAAATGCTTTTTGGGCGAAAGCGCCGGGCTGTGAGCTTCAAACGAAATAAACTTTCTCACTTTTGTTCAAACAATTTTTTATTTAAATTAATAATAACAGGGTTATACATTATTTTGGTATTTCTTATAGATATAAAAACTGCATGGGTATCTATGTTATTATTGGAGATAGAAAGAAGGCTGGATGAACAAAGTAGTGGAGATGTGTTCGTATATTAATAATTCGTTAACAAAACATTAGAATTTCACATCGTTTCTGCTATCTTAATAAAACAAGAAAATACGAATTTCAATTTATAGCTATACAGGGAGTCGCAAGATTCGGTTTACAGGTCATATCTCTGTTAGTTGAAGAGATAAAAAATCAAATCAACAAAAGTTTTTAATGGCATCAAATTTGCATTCCAATTCCGTCCTTAAAATATTATTGGCTTTGACCACCCTTAAGAAGCTTATCAACTTTGTTAGCAAATGGCACACCCTACTTTTGTTATTGAATCTCAACTTTATACTGAATACGACAGTATGTTTTTTTACAATTTTTGATACACAGAATATGAATGTGTGTGCAAATATTTTCTTGGATTTGAATCTCCAAATATCAATAAAGATATTTTTTCGAAGGTGGCTTTGTTCATATGTATAAAAAAATGAATACATTTTAAAGCTTGTGTACAATATGTAGGAATGAATTTTTAACATTTATTATAATTTATTTTAGAACAAAATTTATCAATAAATAAAAAAAGGTTAATTTTATACCATTTTTTAAGTGAGTAAGGTGTTGTCGTATTCAAAATAAAATTTAGATCCAATTTTTGTTAACAAGAGTAGTGTCTGCTATTTGAAAAAAAAAGTTGATGATGGTTTTCTTAAATAATACATGTGGTGTAACAAATTACTCACAAAAAAACACTGATTCCAAATATGTTTACAACAAGTTTCGTTCATTTGACTCAATCAAAACAAAATGTATTGTACACAAAAAAGTGCCTGTACAATGTCAAAATTTTTTGATAAGACCCAAACTAAGCAGTTATAGACATATTTTTAAAATCGCATTATTAATGTACAACAAATCACTACTACTTTCCCCTTTTAACCGACTTTCTATCTACAACAATAACAAAGATATCTGTGCAGGTTCCGTGAGACACCCTGTATATGATATTGCGGCCAAAATAATATTATTTAAAGAAAATTCATTCTAGTTTTTTTTATAAAATGTGCATTTAGGAAGTATTTTTTGCTGACTACATAATAAAATAGTCAACTCCACTTCATGCACTACTGAAAATCATGGAAATTTCATGTAATTGGTAATCACGAATATTCGTTGGAACATAATATATTCTCTTAAGTTCTCTTAGATTTTTTTTGTATAAAAATCACGTCCTTATATAAAAACTTGAGGCTTAGAAATAAGGACATTTTATAAGTGCCATTGAAAAGGCTTAAAATTAATTAGAGAAAAAAAAAACAAGAAGCAAGATTGCGTAATAAGATTAATAAAATAGCCCTGCCTTATCCTCCTATTGTATTTTCTATTTGAGTTCTACCATCAGAACAATATGTACTTTTTACTTAAGCACCCGGATTTATAAATAGCCGTAATAATTTGTTTTTAATCTAAAATGCATATTTAAACTTAAATAAATATGTTACTATTAAATAATACAAAATAGATTTTTTGTAGATTGTCAAGACAAATCAAATCTATATGTGTAGGGCGTTGCTAAACTATTATCCTTAACTTTCTTCTTTGACCTATGTTAAGAACAAAAGTAAGAATAAAATATTTCGCCAAAATGCTACATTTTTAAAATACGGGGTGTTAAACTTTCTTAATTTTTTTAACATAACATTTATGTTTCTAAAGATAATTTCCTAACAATTTGTAGAGAGTTCACGTTTGCCAATCGTCACTGAATACAACTGCCAATGTTTGAAAAAATACGGTACAGAGTTGTCGGAGGTTTCGACCCTTTTTACTACTTTTTGACGCCACTGTGTCGAATATAATTTCAATTTTTTACTTCCATGGATATTCCAAAAACTTTTTTCTTTCCTTAACTTTTTTGATATTTTACTGCACTTAGAAGTCGTCAGAGAAAATGTACAACGTTTTTTTCAAAACACGAAATAATTCTTTCTAAACGGAAAGTTTTAGGAATGAAGTAATAAAATGTCTTTATATTGGACAAATAAAAAATAGGGGAGGGGGTAAAAAGGGGTCCGTTCCCCCAAAGAAATTGCACCATAAAATTTTATTTGAATTTTTACATATTAAGTAGGGAAAAGATACTTTTTTTACTATTTTTCAGTACTCTAGGAAGAGTCCCCAATAACAAATCAGAGAATTTGCGGCACCCTGTATAATAAAAACAATCCAGTGCGACTGGAATTACGAAATCGAGAATAATTATATCATGTTGATTCAAATCTAGGTATTCAACTATTTATTTTACAAAAATATTCTGTATTTATGTCTTTCTTATTTTTACAATGATGACATGGAAATATTGTTTAGGACGCCTTGAGTCTCCTGTTGGCTTCATTTTTTACTAAATTCAATTATAAACTCGCCGATGCAACTAACCACAATTGAAATTAACAGGATTTTTCTGTATTTTCTAGAATGGTCGCTTTATTAAATTATGTGCTTTTAATTAAAATAAAAGATTATAGTATATTATTCAAAGAGCGGATAATGACAGTTATTAATCGCGAGGGTAAAAGATTTTCGTGATAATTTACAATTACACGCGTGTCAAATACTATTATATTTTAACCAGTATCAAAATTTATTTTATAAAAATATAATTACAAAAGAATAATTTTTAATTTAGCAGAAAGAGCGTGATAAATAATGTAGTGCATTAATAAAAATGCATTTATAAATAATTAGTGACAGCTGTATAATAACTGCAAATTATCTACAAATAAAAAGAAAACAGTTTGTCAGTAGTTAAAAAAGTATGGATTTGTATAGTATAATAAATGCATTAAGAACTAATCTTTTTTTAAACCAATAATAATAATTAGTAAGTACACTGATTTAAAATTAAGCCCATGGGGCTGACGTATCTACGATAAAAGAGTTTTGAGTAATTTTTATGTTATAAGTATAGCTTATTTTACAATATGCGTCTTTCTTTAAGAAAATAAAATTTGTAATACATAACTGCATTTATTTTTTTTTGTGAATTCACCTCGTCTTATTTGTCATCTTCTTACACATCTGGCGATCTACTTGTGTATTCATCTTTTCTTGGATCGTTGAAAATACTCGCGCAAACCACCCTCTGTATTTTGTATTGCTGATTCATTCTTTTGGATTTTCAGTGTGCACAATAAACAATGAGTAACGAGCCAATTACAGCCGGAATAAAATACCGTGTAAACATGACATACAAAATCCATTTGGGCATAAATTTTATTCCATTATAGGTTTTAGGATATAAAAGGTTGCTAAAAAGTATAAAAAGCGGCTGATATTTATTTTTGAAAGGTTTAACAAAAACTCTCGAAATTCGATTTTAATTAGAAGCATTTAAGGTAATTTTGTTACATAAAGTAAAACATTTTTACAATTCAGTCATATTCACCGCCAAATTATTAGATAAATTAACTAAAACTTTTACAACGCTAACAGACAGCAAATTAGTCTTAGTATTCACGATTTCAGAATTCTAGATGTTTACTTGTGTTTTGCGCATTCTCACCTTAATTGGTACTTGAAGAGAAATACATAAATAAGTTTAGCAATTTTTATGTACAATCAAAACAACAATTGCAGTGTTTTTGGTTGCAATACCCTCCTTAAAAATGAAACAAACATTCACTTTTACGAATATCCAGCACCGAATAAGGTAAATATTTGTAAATCTTTTCGGAAATGTGAAAAATCGACAGAAGAAAGGCTTCAGAAATTAAATTATGTATTGAAAAGGCGTGCGTGTATGTTCGAAGCATTTTACTCTAGACGATTATGTTTCAAGAGGTCTACAATGATCAAAATATTTTAAGGTCCCAAAATTGCCAATACTTTCTATTCAGTATTTAGCGTCTAAGAATTATTTAGGCTAAGAATAAGATATAAATGTCACGAATTTCACGTCTGGACGACTTCTAGAAGAAAAGAAATTATTAATTGGATATGGCTGCTTTTGTCTGCTTATTTCTGGATATATGTGACCAACAATGTTGCACGTCGAAACCAAATTCGTTGCAACATGGATCTACATACCAAATGTTGCCCGTATTAGTGCTACGTATAAACCAGCCAACAATCGCCGGGAGACATGTTGACAACATTTTGACGGCACGGCAGCCAGAAAATAAGTTACGAGCTTCCACCAACATTTTGGAGATTTTCGAAACATAGATATCAAGAAAGATGTTGCTTGTTTTTGTTTCCATGTTTTCTATTTTTAATGCATAACATCGCTCGGTTTCATAAACAGTGTTCTTTGATGCTGCCAAAAGAGAAGGAAGCTCTTCAAAATCGGATTTAGTCATTCTGATCAAATTATAAAAGAGTAATATATAGCTGCGTTTCCACCAAAGCAACATTGAGGAACTTTTGTGTTTCTGTTGCTTATTAACAAAAATGTTCCACAAATTTCCATAAAATTCCTAAATATTTCTCGATGTTTCCGAAACAAATGCCGAGTGTTTCTTCATCTCGACAGTTTCCATTTTGAGCGGTAAACTTCAAAAGAAAATCGGCAACAAAAGAAAACTAAAATAAGTTTCTTCTTGTCGCCGTCTCAGTGGAAACGAACTAGGAACTTCCACAATCGCTTCACAAACGTTTGGTATTATTCAACTAATCGATGGCACACAAATTCTAAACAAATACATCAACGAATGGTAAGAATGGCCTGTTACAAGGAATCGCAAAGTGACAAGCAATTCTTTGTCAGAATAGGACAATCTTAAAAAATTTTGAACACTACCATTTTTTATTTTTCCAGAGGTAATATCGTCTACTTTGAGGGTGCTAAGCAGGCGTATGCCACCATGATTTTGCCTTTCTTGAAGGCTTGGTTTTACCCAAAATTTGTGACGTCTTTTATTTTGTTTTTTTCTAGACAACACAATGTAGGCTGCCGCCGCCAGCGCAATTTCTTCATCTTGATCCATGTTTCACCACTTCACAATGCACCAATAGCTCGGTTAACTCGGCGACATCCGACATCGACCACCAGTGGAAACACTGTGTTACGCGTTTCTTATTTGCCTGAAACAACGTGCGACTACTGACGATTTAGTTGCGTTAGTGGAAACAATAAGTTTATTCATGTTTCTTAAAGTTCCTTTTTGAAGCAACAAGAAGAAACAAAACGAAACAAAAAGTTCCTCAATGTTCCTTTGGTGGAAACGCACCTTAAGGGTTATTCCAACTTCCAACATTAGCTTGTCTATGTAGTAGGTGTAAATTTGCAAAAATTTTGGGTATTTCCTTTAGAATTAAATTTGATTTTGCCGAGCAACTTTGTTGGATACATATTTTCATACAAAAGTTGCTGTATTCAACAATTGTTGTCAATAGTTGTCAACATGTTGGCAACAGTTCCCAACAAATATAGTCCAATTTATACTAAGCTTTAATCATTAGAGCTTCGCAAAAAAATCGTGGTGTTCGAAGCAAATATGTCAGAATTACTTCTGTTGTAATCACTTTAGCGATTCCAACGTAGGGTATGTTTGGCCCAGTCTAGAAGTCGTTTCAACAGTGCCAAGACTTTGTAGGTAAATTCGGTACTAAAAACTAAGAGTTTTGAAGGATGATACCAAATAGAAAGAACTCTACTTCCTGGGTGTTAAAAATTTAAGTTATTCTTCTTCGAAATCATCAGAGATGTTGTTCTTGTTCTGGTTGTGTTGTAGATAAGCTACTTTTTTGGAGATTTCCCCAAAATAGGTAAACCCCCAATAATATAGCGGACAACGGTGTATTTATTGTTTGGAAATTCTTGATGATGATGGTAACTCCTGTTGTAATTTTGTTAAATTGATAAAAACTGACAATGAAGAACTTCTTTGTATTTTGGCTTCAAAATGTCCCAAAAAGATTACGAACCCACTTAAAGTATTAATTCAAATTGTTCTCGAAACCAAGTGTTGTTGTGCATTTTAAGCACAAGAAAATAAAAACAAGCAACATTTTTCTTTGTATTCCTGTTCCGAAAAATCTCCGATACGTTGGCGATTTGCCATAAATTTTCTTTTCAAAGGTAGTTAGTTAGTGCAAAGTGCAAATAAAGTAACTTTCAACATAGACAATTCATGGAAATAATTTAATTTAACTTATATTTTAATGTTCAGGAGCCTTTGGATCTAAACCACTAGATACCACGTCTCATTCTACTTTAATCATTCTCCTATTTTTATTCAATTGAAAAAATAAAAGTATGCCATGTATTTTCGTATGCGACATCGTGTCGAGAAGTTCAAGAAGAATGCCTCAGAAAAGGTTATTAAATATATATTATGCATTTAACTTATTATTTTGATTGACATTTGTGTATTACCAACTTTTAAGAAATAATTTTACTTCTCAGTAAAACAATGGAAGCTTTATGAATATGTAGTGGAAAAAAGTAGAGCAACTTTTTATATAAAAATAAATAATCATACTGTATACTTTTTAAACGCGAATTTGCGATAATTTTTTGTATTTTATTAAATTTTAAACATCGTATTATTTGTAAAACCCGTTTCTTGTCTTCTGGTCGTATTAGGGCACAAATTGAGGAAACTATGGGAATTTCTGAAACTTCCCGCACAATAGTTGTTTGGAAGAAGACCTGCCAAAAAGCCACTTCTTTCAAACAAAAATCGCAAAGCCCGACACGCATTTGCAAGAGAGCATTTGAACTGGACTATAAATGACTGGAAAAAAGTAATTTTTAGTGATGAATCAAAGTTTAATTTATTTAATAGTGATGGAATTATGTATGTGCGTCATCCAATAGACAAGAGACTCAACCCAAAGTATACAAGACTAACTGTCGAGCATGGTGGAGGATCCGTGATGGTATGGGGCTGGATCCACTTCATCGCGTGTACAGGGATATTATGTCAAATATTATGGTGCCCTATGCAGATGAAAAAATGCCTCTACAACACTTTTTCAACAGGATAACGACCCCAAACATAAATCCAAGTTGGTGTGTCAGTGGTTCAGTGATGAAAAGATACGCTTACTACCCTGGCCATCTCAATATCCCGACCTAAACCCAATTGAGAATCTATGGGATAGTCTTGACCGCTCTATACGGCACAATTCGTATAAAAATTTAGCAGATCTCTTTAGTGCTTTAGAAAATGGTTGGGCGGAGATAACACAACTCAAAATTGACCGATTGCTCGAGTCTATGCCACGAAGATGTCATGAAGTAATTAAAAATAAGGGATACTTTACAAAATATTAGGAGTACCTAATTAAATATTATTAAGAAGTACTGTATTAATAAATAATAAAGTTGCTCTACTTTTTTCCAACACATATCACATTTTTTTTATAAAACCTTGATGCATGTTACAAAGTCGAAATAAATTGGTAATAGTAAATAGTTTTTAGAGTACTTTAATTCAAGCCAATGGATTTTGTTCTAGGTTTACTTACTTATTTAGATTTAAATAAAATTAAAAGTTGCTCTACTTTTTATCACTACTGTATATTATACCACGGCTCTTAGTTTTTTACTAGACATAGTAACGACCCATACTAAAAATATACAACAAATGTTACAAATATAATCATTTTTTTATATCATCGTTTAAGTGACATAAATGTCTATCAAAAACGAGTAAAAATGTAGGGGTTTTAATTTAAAAAAATCCATAATGACGTCACTGCTAAATCGCCAGTCATTAATATTTTGGCATTTTAAAAACTAAAATAGACCTTTCCGAGCGATTTTTGTCAAAAAATTTAAAACGGCAGTTACGAGTTTTATTCCGAAGTTTATTATCACCCTATATATTAAATCTTACTTCTTGTGAAGAAAATTTCTAATTGGATATGTGGTCATGACAAATTGAGTTTAGGAATAAAGAATTATTTTCTCTTAATGTTAATGAGGACAAAACCAATGCAGCAAAGTAATTTAAAGCAAGTTGTAGATTGACGTGTTGGGTTTAAGTTTTAGTTGCTTTAATAACATGTTTACTCGAAAATCAAGCAGCACTAGGCGTAAAGCCTTCAAGTCAAAACTTGTAGTCTGTAACGAGCGAGATTACGAACAACAACAAAATGATTAAATATAACCCAATTAATTGGATTAGCTAATTATTCTTTTAAACGAAACGCTGTTATTATTCAAGCATTTTAAAATTTCAGCAGTGATAAATCGAGAGCCCTTTCGCAACAACAATCCGACGATTTCATTGTTGCCTCGGTGGCTTCGCTTTATATGAATCTACTTATTGCCCCCATTTGTGGTTAAGAAGAACCGCGCCCATATTTCATTATTTGAATTATTTGTTTCGCGCTGCTAAGCCATTCGTTTTACTCGAACCCCCAAATCGCCAAAGGCTTTGCTTTTGCTTTGTATTCAATGCGTCTTAATTTATACATGTTTTCTTTGGAACATTATATTTACCTAATAAAAACAAATTTGTTTGCATTATTTATTTTTGGATCTCATTTATAATTTTGTAAAAGTAAATATCTTGTTGTTTTTTAATGTCTCGGTGCACAAATTTCATCAATCGTAAAAACAAAGGGTCTTTCTAAAAACATTTGTTAATATTATACAGGGTGATTCACTTTTTTTCAAGCAAAAATAATTTTACCTAGTAACAAAAGAAATCCAACAAACCAATATGCTTTTCAACTCGTTAAAAACTGCAATTTTAAAATTTTAATGATTTTTGTTGGACACCCTGTATAATTTTTCTTTCTTATTATAATTTTTTGGGATAAATCAGTTATGACTTGGATATTGTCTTTTCCAAATTCTAATGTTTTTTTAACATAATCAAAATCCAAAACACATTACAACCCATATAACAAACCTTACAGATTTTTTGTGTATAGAAAATGTTGCTGGAAGAAATATGTGTTGCCCTATATATTTCCAATTATTTTAAGTAAGTCTTTTTTTCAGAATACGAGATCATTAAAACGTTTTGTAAAAAAGGGTCCAACCATGGCCTGTCGAGAGCCCTGACCGTACAGAATCAGTAATATAAATAAATAGTATTGGCGTTTTTAAATTAAAAATTTGAATTTTTTTTTCTTTTTTAATTAAAACAACTTTTTAAAACAGATACCATGCGCAAAGAATTTATTTTTTCGCTTGATGTGCCTTATTACGAAACTTGCCCGTCGGTGTTTAAGGTAAATATGTTAAAGTATAAGTAAAGTATCAATAGGATTACGTGTCGGTAATCTAAAACAACTTTTATAAAAAAACATAGTCAATCAAAGAATCATCGTTGAGTTTATGCAAATTCGAAACTGAATTTTTCATAATATTAAACACTTATAAGTATACCTGTTTTTCCTGAAAATTTTAGGCCATTCTATATTTAAATTGGCTCTACTGTTTATTTTTTGTCATTACTTAAAGACACAATAAAATATTGCCAGGATTTTTCTTAAAAGAAAAGAAATTAAAAAAGTTTTTTCATTAGAAACTTGTGCACAAAATAATTTTTTCATAAATCTTAAATTTTTTGGCTCATATCTTTGGGGCAAATAAAGATTTTGATATTAATTTTCTTTCCTAAATAAGAGTACTTAAAGGGCTTTTAAATGAGCTATGAAACTGAAAAATAACTGCGAGCTAAAGGGGTAAAAAACGATTTCCAAAAATCTCGCGTGTTTCGAGCCGGTGTCAAAAAAATAAGCGACTTAAAGTAATCAATCTTAAGATTTTAACAATTTTTCATTGGTGGGTCGCTTTTGCAAAACTTCTGGATTTTCTTTATTAATTTTCTTAAAATTTTTACCAAAGATAACCATCATAAATAGCCGTATTTTAAGTTTTATGAAAATTGGCCAAAAATTTTTCGATAAAAAAAATTCCAAAATCCTTGTATTTTTCGGGTATAAATTGAGCCCTGGGGAATGTATTTTTCACACCACACAGACTGTTTCAAAATTGACAATACAGTTTATTTTGCGTTTTCCGCTAAAATAACTCTACATTTTGACGTTTCGAAAAAAAAAGGATAGAACATTCTGAATTTCTTAAATAAGTTTGTGGAAAAAAGCGAAAACAATTTCGTCGCTTTGTTTGAAAAAACCCGAGAAAAAATCGGTTCTTTTCGGGAGTCCTTTTAAAAGAATTTGCTTGGCTCAAAAATTTTAAATTCGGTTTATAATAATAATAATCTTTATTTGGTGTTAATCAATATACAGGGTGGTGATAAAGTTTGGAACCAAGGTCATAACTTCCATAAAAATTTTTTTTGTAAAAATCGATCGGACAGGTCAATTTTTGTTTTAAAAATGCCATCTTTTGGAATGAAAAAAATATTCATGACGTCACTGATAACTTCACAATGACGTCATCATCAATTTTTTTAAATGGAAACCCCTATTTTTTACACATTTTTCATAGACCTTTTTATCATATTAATGATCACATAAAAATATTTAAAAAAATTTCAACTATTTCTGAAAAAAAAAATAAATTTACTCAAAAAAAAATTATTAATTCTCAATGAAAATATGGCAAGAAAAATAAATTAAACTAATTTTTAGTTTAAAAATAACAAATTATTATTGAAAATATTCGAATTGTTCTTCTTTACACAATTGGAATTTTCTTAAAACTAATTTTAAATAACTTTTAATGAAAAAGGTAATTAAAATAAAATGTTTGAGTAATAATAAACTTTAAATAAAATTGTAATTTATTATAAATTTGAAAAAGCTTTTGATATTCAAAATTTATTGAAATAAAAATTGCCTTTATAAAAGTGCTTTAGTTGACGTTATTTTGTATGGCAAATAAAATTTTAAATCCATTTACCAATGCTTGAATAGCTTACTTCGTTTGTTTAATAATAATCAACAATTATTAAGTTTTGCGAAATTAAAAATGCCTCGTTTAAGCGAACGCGAAAGAATCGAAATTTTAATTATGGTTCCTACCTACGGCGATAGAAAAAGAACCCATGGGGAAGCTTGTACTTTGTTTAATGAGCAATATCCAAATAGACCGCAAATCTCAAGATCTACAGTGAATATTTCAGCAAGAGATATTTCAAGAAATAATAATGTGGATCATTCCTATGTCGCAAAATTATTAAAAAAGGAAAAGTATCACCCATACAAAATAAAACTCATACAAGAGTTAAATGAAGATGATCCCGATCGCCGACTGCAATTTTGTGAAGAAATGATGGCGCGATGTGATCAAAATCCAAATTTTTTAAGTAGTATAATTTTCTCCGATGAAGCTACCTTTCAATTGAATGGATCAGTGAATCGACATAATTGTAGGTATTGGTCACAGGAAAATCCTCATTGGGCCGTAGAATCCCATAGTCAAAGACAGGGAAAGTTAAATGTATGGGTGGGAATGATTGGCAGACGTTTTATAGGACCTTACTTTTTTAATGAAAACCTTACTGCCGAAAGATACTTGAATTTTTTGCGGACTGATTTGCTACCAGTTTTACTTCGTATTTTCCCCAATTATGAAAATCGCAACATTCCTAACCAAAACATTTGGTTTCAACAAGATGGGGCTCCTCCACACTTTGGCAGGGCGGTGCGAGAATTCCTTATCACCACGTTTCCCAACAAATGGATAGGTCGGAGGGGACCAATTGAGTGGCCTCCGCGATCTCCCGACCTAACGCCCTTAGATTTTTTTTGTGGGGACATTTAAAATCAAAAGTTTATTTCAATAGACCTAATAATTTACAAGAATTGGAGCTTAGAATTAGGACGGAATTGCAATAAATTGACGAAGAAGCTATTAATAATAGTATTCAGATTGTCTACACTCGAATGGGACAATGCCAAATGGTCAATGGGGAACAATTTGAACATTTTCGTTAAAATTTGTTAGTTGTAAATTAAAAATTTACTTTTTTTTGTAATATTTTCATTGAGAATTAATAATTTTTTTTTGAGTAAATTTATTTTTTTTTTTAAAGGGTTGAAATTTTTTTAAATATTTTTATGTGATCATTAATATGATAAAAAAGTCTATGAAAAATGTGTAAAAAAAGTAGGGGTTTCCATTTAAAAAAATTGATGATGACGTCATAGTGAAGTTATCAGTGACGTCATGAATATTTTTTTCATTCCAAAAGATGGCATTTTTAAAACAAAAATTGACCTGTCCGAGCGATTTTTACAAAAAAATTTTTTACGGAAGTTATGACCTTGGTTCCAAACTTTATCACCACCCTGTATAAATATTTTACACACGTCACAAAATACAATTTAATATAAAAGCCATTAAAAACACATACATATGTATAAGCTCAAATATATACAAAACAATATATTAAATAGCACAATTTAAAAACTCTTCAAAAGTATAGAAAGCATTTTCAGATAAAATATTTTTTAGTTTGGTCTTAAATGAAAAAAATGGAAGAATTTTTAGTTCCTCCGGTAATTTATTAAAGAATTTTGGACCTAAGAAATTTACTGAAATTTGAGATCGTTTGAGTCTTAAAAAATTTGGTCTGATTTTGGTCTTATTTCTGGTGTTGTAATCGTGGTAATCAGATGAATTATTATAATTACTTAAATTAGATTTTGTATAGAGGATAACATTGTAAATATATTTTGGAAAATTAAAACGCAATAATCGAACTCCTTAATAATCTTTAACTACCAGTAGTTTTTATTAAATAAAATTTCGATTATTGCGTTTTAATTTTCCTAAACATTTATACCACGAACGTCTGCATTCAATTAAAATTGTAAATATGCAAAGATGGTAACGTTAAAATATTGTTTATTTTAAAATTATCGCGAACATCGTCTTGGTATCCCAGACCTGTAATTTTTCGCAATGCTTTCCTCTGTAGCTTAAATAAATCGATTAAATGTGGAGCATGTCCCCATAGCATATGTAAGATGTGAAACTATTAGACTATGGTAACTTTGCCCTAGTACACTTTCTTTAGATTTCTTAGCAATTATATATTTTTTGAAATTATTTTTGATATATTCTCAATGTGTTTTTCCCAAGAAAGGTTGGGCAGTATAGACACTACTAAAAATTTAACTAATTCAGGAATGGAAAAATCCAAATCCTTACGCAATGAAATATGCATCTCGACACTTTTACCAGAATTAAGACTTAATAGATTTGCTTGGAACCAGTCATTGGCCTCAGACTGTGCACCTCTCATCTTTTCTTGTAGAGTAGTTTCATCATGAGATCTGTTTAGTATGGTAGTGTCATCTGCAAAAAGCACAGTCCGAACTCCCGGTAGATGACCTGGTGATCATTTATATAAATCAGAAACAAAAGTGGACCGAGTACGGAACCTTGAGGTACCACATGTTCCATAATCGCTAATCCAGATTTCTGACCGTTGAAATAAACAAACTGTTTCCGATTCCCTAAGTAGGAAGCAAGAAGATATGTACTCCTTGCAGAGACATTGTAATTTCTAAGTTTTTGTATTAATAAAGAGTGAGATACACAGTCAAAGGCCTTCGACAAGTCACAGAACTGTGTTCCTAAAATTTCTCCATTTTCGATAGCCTTGATAGCCTCCTCTACAAAATCTAATATGATCAAAGTTGTATTAGAATTTTTTCTGAATCCGTATTGACCATGGGCGAATAAGTTATTATTTTCGAAAAAGCAAGAGATTTGATGTTTAATAATGTTTTCAAATATTTTCGATAAAATTTTTGTTATAGAAATTGGTCTGTAGTTAGACTTATTATGAATATTCCCCGATTTTTTTGAATACTGGAATAACCTTTGATATCTTTAACACGTCAGGAAAAACATCTTTTAAAATACACTCGTTAAAGAGACTAACAATAATTGTCTTGATCGTTTTAATATATCAATAATATAATTGTCCATGGTGTATGAATTTCTTTTATAAAAATCAAATCAATTTCTTTTCAATTATAGCCTTTATTTGAAATACAATTTTTTTATTAAAAATAGCTAATGCATTTTCGATCCTTAGATCATCATCAGGCTATAAAACATTAAATAAAAATAATACTATAACAAAGTATTAATAGAAATTACCTTGAAAAATATTTTAAAAAATTCATATAAAAATGACTTATGTAAAAAATTTTAAATAAATAAATAAAATTAAATTTTGTTTCACAAAGATGACTATAAAAAATAAACTTTTTATAAACTAAAATAACAAGTAAAGTAAAACAAATAAAATCTTGATGTAAAATATAAAATAAAATATAATAAGTTTATAATAAATTTATTTTATCAAAAATTTTCGTTTTAATAACTTCAGCATTAAGGTCATATACATCATTCTGTAGGTATGAATTATTCGCATTGATTTTGGCCTGCCTAATTTCCTTACGGTAAAATTTACGTTCTTGTTTAATAAGTGCACAGAGATTATTACTTGGCCATCGATTATAAAACTCAACCATTAAATTTAGTTATAAAACAGATATTTTTCTTTAAGACGCGACAGGGTTTTTGAAATTTGGTTAAAAAATGTACCCGTTGTCGCAGTAAAACCGTACTCGCATCGATTTAACGTCAAAGTTTTTGAATCTACACGACGATAGCGCTCTTTATAAAAAAGTTAATTTAATTTAAAAAAATTCCGACGAAGATCTAAATTTTTTTCGCGATCCGTGCACCTACCAAATGTCAGAAATTCGGGCCGGTCATTATTCTGGCTTTAGTTTAACGAAAACAGTTCGTACTCTTTAGTTATTTTTTTTCTACCAAAGCTTTTGATTTTTTGTATTTTTACACAAGGGTACCATTTATTGTGAAAGGAGTTAGAGTAAGAATTAGACCCCTCCATTATTTTTATGTTTCAGAAAATAAGAAAATGTATTTATATTAGTAGAAGACGGTGACAATTAAACTTAGGTCTTTGGTTTTTTTTAAGTTTTTTTCGTTGGTTAAAAATACAAAAATGCCATGAAAAAGTGAGAGTAAAATAGAATTTTTATCATTGTCATTCGCGTTAAGTTTTTTATTATACTTATCAAAAATTGAGCCAGAATACTTTTTAGTGTAAAATAAAAATAAATTTGAACATTGTTTTAGTAGAAAAATTCTTATGACGCAACTAATTAAATTAATTAATAATAATTAATTAATAAGATAATTAATCAACCGAATTTCAAAATTAGGTGTTATGATACAATAGCTATTCTCTTAAAACTCCATTAATATTAAAATTGTTGAAAATATACTTTTAAGAAGAAATTACTCGTTATGTTTGTTAATTCGTAAAAAAATAAAATCTTGTAACTGCAGAGAGCTTTGTGTTGTTAGTTTATTATTCTCATTATGTGTCCAATGACATTCATTGGTGAAATAATTATAACTGCATCCTCCATGCATAATTAACTTCATTATGCATATTAGGAGAGGGCAAAAATATTTTATATAGCTTTAGATTTAATATATTGATATATGTAATTAACCAAACTGATGATAAAGTTATTCGTAAAATTAAATTGCTGTTATTTAAAACATTACTTATAGTTGTATTTTATTGTCACAATTTATTACATAAATTATAATTATAGTAACAAGTAGTTTCCTTGTAAATACGGAGTACGAAACAGCTGCAGTTTAATTTTCTCAACGAAATCAATTTAGGCATCGATTCTTGGGATTTATGTTACCTTCTGTTTACAGAAATTGAGAGTAATCTTTCTAAATAGATCTCTAATGAATACGGAAATTATGTAAATTCAGGTTATAGTATTATTTTAGTATTTATTGATATAAAGAAAGCATTTCATTCTGTTAATCATACTTTTAAATTATTTGGAAAACTAAAATTTATTTTTTCCATTTTCGTGAGTAAAAGTTACATTTTGTCAACTAAATTCATTTTTGCTCACTCAAATGAGTTGAAAAAAGTGCCATGCAATGTTGGTTGTATAACAACGCATACCAAAAACACAATTAAAAATTTAAAAAGAATTTAAATTATTTCAAAGAAAATATAGTTACACGAAACATGTTATAATATTTAATAATTTTATTCAAACAAATAACAATTTTGTGGTTTAAGTTCTTTACTCGCAAATGTAAGTTGACATAACCTAAATTTTTTAAATTTAAAATTAAGATCTATTTGTGTTACAAATTAATGAAAACTTAAAAAAGTGACTATGATATGATTGTAAGTTGTAAGTACTCCTCCTGATATTTTGGAAATAGCAAATAATAGGTTTTGAATAAAAATTAAAAAAACTGTAGGTAATTTAAGTCACTCAACATACATTTTTAATAAAATACTTTTTTAAAGTTTAAAAAACCAATTGCATTTACTCGATATTAATGGCTTATTAGCATATTCCTTAAACGTGAATTTAACCCTTTGCACTCCAGCCTACTGACACATATAGTACAACAACAACTCCAGCAATATACAGGGTGTCTCAAACCACCCATCCACCCCTTTTATTTTGAGAACGCCTTGTCGTACATGGCTGAAATAAAAAAAATTATTACCAAAGCAAATCCGAAGAATGTATTGGTGCACTTATTTTTTTCCGGAATAATCCGGAAGTGCCCGGAACCGGAAGTAACTTTCGATTTTTAAATGGCAACATAGGTCGAGTATGTTATCGTTTGAAAGGTCTTTTAAAAAGAAACAACTTTTATTAAAATATTTTTTTAATATCTTTCATAATTAACAAATTAAACGAAAAACAAAAGCAAACAAGTGACAAATGGTTTCTTAAAGTATGGAAAAATTAAAACAATACCATCATCCTCAATGGGTAAGGGTATAGGCAATTATGATTTTTTAAATGGAAACATGTATTTTTTGCTTCGCTTGTTAAAAATAATCAACTTTTTTAGGTTATGTATTTACCTTAATTCAAAAACTAAAAAAAAGTTGATTATTTTTAACGAATAAAGCGATAAACGCAAAAAAGAGTTTCAATTTAAAAAAAATCTTTCTCTTGCCCATTTGCGGATGATGGTAACGATTTAATTTTTCCATAATTTAAGAGACCAATGGTCACTTGTTTGCATATTTTTTTTTGTTTAATTTGTTAAATATGCAAGATATTACAAAAATATTTTAATAAAAGTTGTTTCTATTTAAAAGACCTTTCAAACGATACCATAGGCGTTCTCAAAATAAAAGGGGTGGACGGGTGGTCTGAGACACCCTGTATAAGTTACAAGTGTATATGTCACTGTAAAATGATTGACACGTCAAATGGTTTGATTGACTCTAACTAAAACCTAGGATTTACCAATTTGATGTAAAAAAACACTAAGATAAGCAAAACATGCGTGTCGCCACTACGGCAACAGTGGATTTAAAATTCATATTTTAAATGTCGCATTTACGGCGACAACGGAGTGCAAAGGGTTAATTATTAAAATTAAGACTTTTTTCAAAATTATCAGTTTATGTTGAAACCAAAGACTTCTGTGTTTTCTATTGTTATGCATAGACCGGATACCTGTAATTTTTTTGTGTATCACTGGCGCCCATTTTAAAGTTGACCTGTGTTTTTTCTTTATTTTCCAAATGATTTTTTTAAATTTATTCAAAAGCGGCATGACATACGCGAAATTCATAAGGGAAAAAAATCTTACACTTCCATTCTCCACAAAAGCAAATAAGACTTAAATAAAATTTTTAAATACCTAAAAAGTTTCTGACTGTTTTATGCCTTCTTCTTCCCTACAACACTATTTACAGAAGCCGACGATTAACCAAACCACGTATACAAAATTTCATTAAAAATCTTTACTGGTTTGCCTGCAATAAATTTTTTTTAAATCAACTTTGGTGGTTTATAACTGCTCAGAGTTCAACTTATTTTTAAGTCTACTATCTCTAGTTAATCGTTATCCGTCGAATTTTGGGACACCCTGTATATCACTTATAATATTTCTGTTATTCGCAATAGCCGAAAACGCCCACTGCCCGAATTTTTTACCCACAACGCGTTGTGGGTAACTGAATTTACCCACGACGCGTTGCGACTTCACGTTTGCGGACAGTGGGTAAATTTATTTACCCACAACGCGTTGTGGGTATATTTATTTACCCACAAGCGAACTAAAACTTTTTCGCTTTAGGTTCTACTTTTGTCCACGTCGGAATGTGGCGTTTTATCGATAGGGCGTCAAAAATAAAATGACATACTTAATAATAAAAATACTTTCATTGGAATAAAACTGAAAAGGAAAAAACTTAAGTCCTTGTTCTCGGAACAAGGACTTAAGTTCTTTCCCCGGAATATTATTATCGGAACAAATAAGGTTTTTTGTTAAAAGTGAAAAGTATTTTAGTTCTTAAATAGAAACAACGTGCTATTTGTTTTTGCACGGATTACTTCTGTGACACTTGGAATTGCATTTTACATTTTCCTTGTTTTGAGCCAGAAGACATCATTGCTTCCTGTCGTACATTCACATGGGAAACTGGAACATCATTTGGAGATAAAAATGTTGAGGGGGATAATTGGAACTCATTCCGACTGAAAAGTTTTCTAGTTTACCATGTTTTGCACCTAGAACGTACAAATCCAAATCAGTTTTTTCCATTACTACAGCTACAATATAACGAGGAGCCAGGCGTCCACGATCAACATCCGGTATAGTTACCAAAACATTATCACCTACGCTAGCTGGAGGGAACTTGCGTTTCGATTGATCAAGCATTTTTTAGCTTGCTTTTCCAACCCACGCTTACAACCTTTTCTTTCGATGTCAACTGCTCTTTTATTTCCACAAAGTTTGCATAGTGGCACATCATTATTAGGACTACAGGTCGCATGAAACTGTTCGTTGCATTCAATACACACATTTTCTGGGATGTACATATCATTACAGATATTGCATTTATTCATCTCTTCATTTTCGACCACCATGCTTCTGTTTTTGCTACTTACTTGTGTTTCATTTTCAAGTTCTTCATCAGAAATTTCAGAATCCGATTCTTCATGTACCGTATTTGCTTTTTCCAAAGATTGTTCTATCAAACCCAGTTGTTCTTCAAGCTGCTCTTCAGTCTCAATTTTGTTTATGATAGATTTGTCTAAGCATTTATCCAACAGACCATTTCGTTATGAAGTGTCAAACAATGCTTCGTATGGTGTTCGTTTTATGCCTGTATGGAAACTTCGATTTTTTGTGCTCTGAATAATACGAAGACCTCTTGCCCAATTATTACAATTCGTTCTGGGTGAGTAAGTTTACCCACAACCCGTCCTGGGTAAACAAATTTACCCACTGTCCGCAAACGTGAAGTCGCAACGCGTCGTGGGTAAATCTAGTTACCCACAACGCGTTGTGGGTAAAAATTTCGGGCAGTGGGCGTTTTCGGCTATTGCGAATAACATTTCTATTTTAATTTTGTAATTGAAAATATTAAAATATTTGTATATTGTTATTTTTTTGATTAATATCCTTATATTAGATAATTTTCAATAAACTCCTTCATTAATGATGGCCAGTGGCCATGTTTTTGTTCGCAAGAGCCGTAATACAGAAAACTTTAGTAAATTAATGGTTTCAAAATGATAAATTAGTTCACAAATCAAATCCCAATAATTTTTGTTACAAAACTACGTCTTTTTATTTTTAAATTTTTTTAAGTTTATATGGGTAAAAGCGTATATTCTTAAAGAATAAACATTTTTCTTGATAGACCTTCATGTTTAAACTTAGTACATTGATTTAAATTACAATAATTGATTGATTCTCTTGAATTAATAACCGTTAATTTATGTGTTTACAATGTCTGTGTGATCATTTGTTTTGGAATTTAATAGTTACAATAAACTAAACTTTTAAGCACGAGAAATTTTTAAAAGTATACACTTATAAAAACCAACTTCTTTAATGTTTTTAACAAACTTCTGAAAATAATAAAATAATTAAATTCTCTAGAAATAAAAGCTTTCAGAGTTTAAGTAGGTATATTATTTAAGTTGGCATATCTCATAAATTGAATAAGTTCAACTTGAAAGATAGATAAAGTTAAATGAAATAAAATTGAGTTCACTAGCAAAAATAAAAAGCATTTGCTATTATTTTCTCTTGGTATCATAATTTTCCATTCCCAAGCCACTTGAGTATATCGATATAAAAACTCAATCAGTTTTTTTGTGATTTTTACTAATATGAAAGTATAAAGTGGATTATTAAAATAATAATATTCTATTTATATTAATATATTTTGGTAATTTTTTAATTCAAATACCTACTTAGTATCGCGTTTATATTTAAATCAAAAAGTTTTGGTAAAATTATTTTTGTGTAATTCCACAAGCATTTGTTATAAATTTTATAAACGAAATTATATCGCGAACGAAATCATATATCACTATATATGTTAAAGTTGTTTTTATTTAGAAAGGACTAGATCTTGCGGGAAAAGTTCCACCAGAAATACAATAAATGTAAGAAGAAATCAAAGCGGGACAAATAAATCTCGGGAGATATAAGTTTATATAGATTATTGAAGAAGTTGTACGTGCTTCGTGTTTATATTGGTAAAAATTAGAGCCAACAGAAAACTGCTTCCACAACATCTATATTACACAATTGGAAGTTTATTATCATTAAAATTAAAGTGAGCACTAGCAGCCTACTACACACATGGACGATTTTTATTGCTCCTAAAGGAAATTATAAATATTAAGTCCCTTAAATATTAAAACTGGAAATCCGCCATGAATCTAATAATAACTTTAGATTACAAGTACCTCTGCTATCAAATTAAAAATGTAGGAATTTTTCCTTTGCAATTTCCAATAAAGGAGTATTAAAATCAAATGAAGCATTTTATTTTATACTTGAACCTTACCTGATCATTATAGATTAAATATTTTTATACTAAAACTAAATTTATATGTAATAAACCTCACGTTTATATAAAATCTGGTCATGTATTTCGTGGCGGTATTAAAAAAGCAGGCTGAAATGTTGGACAACAAAAAAGCTAAATATGCTACCCGCATTCTTTGAAAGAATTCGTTAAAGCCCTTTCGAGTGACCCTTACACGTCGGGAGAATACACGGTGGACAAAGGACATAAGTACGAAATACCACTCGACGCACACGCATGAATAATGGCTGAACATGAATGTGTTACACATTGAAAATTTTCGACGTCAAGGAGATGATTCAGGGACAATATATGTTAAGCTAGCAAATGTTTTGGTGACTTTCTTTAAAGATACTTTCCCTATAAAGGCAATTATGTAATACGAAAACATTAATAGTTTTAACTTTGAAATTGAAAATTTCTGTCCTGTGGATATCAATAGTTTTGTTTTGTGATTAACGAAGTGGTTTATGTTACATGTATAGACAACAATTATACAATGCATATGAATGAAGTGCAAAGCTGTTAGCTGTTTAATTGTGTAAATTTCAAACATAAAGAATTTTGGATGAACACTAGAATACACCTTTTAAAGCCATTAAAGCGTATATAAATTTAAAATAGTGACTCTGTTACGCGAACAGGATGTACTCATTGTATCGTCTGTTTCCCGTTTTCCACCACATTGTTTTCCAAGAATATCCATATGAAATAAAATGGTTCCATTTAGATATAATGCATTACACGAATATTATTTTTTACTAAATTATTGATATTTTTATTTTCATTTAGACTAATTAAAGATTAGACAAAGTTTATTACTTATTTTATGTTTGTATACTTCATATATTTCACTCAACATCACGTGTATTACACTTTTTCGCTTGTGGAAAAACTTGATAAACTAATCAAAGTAGTTTGCGTATACAACGTGCTTGCATCAAAGCTCAAAAGTCGTTAGAAAATTTCAAAACAGAATTTCCTACTTCTAAAATAAGTTACTTCATATTCAAAATAACATACACATTTGAAATTTTACTATGTGGCATAAGAAAACGAATTTATTGAACTTGCGGTTTCACCGAAAATTATATAAATTTCTTATTTTAAATGTAACACGCTACTTTTTGTACTTTTGTAGTTTTGGTATTTTCTTTTTATTAAATCTATTAAAACTACTCTTAAATAATTTCAATAAATAAAATAAATTGTAAATTATGAAATTCTTTTTTGAGAAATTAATATTTATAATTTCTAAAAGCGTTTTTTGCAAATATCTTGATTTTTCAAATGGCACCCCTTATTTCGATAGAGGATTATTTTTCGATTACAGTGGTACCTAAACTTTCAAATTTTTATTTTTATAAATAAAGAAAATACAGGAGTGCTCCTAGTTTCGTAGCCACCCGGTAGAATATGGACAAAGTAGTAGAGATTTCTTCGTATATTAATAATTCTTGTAAATATAAGAAAATCAAACTTCCGAAGTATGGCTATTACTTCTACATTTTCGGTGGTACTAAAAAGATTTTTGACATTATTCAGGGAATTTTATGTGTTTAATGGAGTAATAGACCAGTCATTTGGTTCTAAAAAAGAGGTTACCGTAGGTGGAAGTTTGTAACTCCTAAGGTGCCGAGAACGGTTGATACGGTTAGAGTTTCTGTCTCGTTTCCACATTATGAACGTTTTTGTGCGTAAGAGAGAGACATAACATATCGAGTGAACCGAGATCAACTCTAGAGTTACAAACTTCCACCTCTGGAAAGTTTTTTTCCTGGAGTTTTGAAAGTGGGTAATTTTATAGATTTCGATGTGCTCTTTCCGATTTCAACTTTGCCACCTCGTATCTTTGCCGCTCTCGTCGCCATATTGGAATTATAACGCCTCAAGCAGTCTTTTGACAATATCTCCTTTCCGACTTATTTCACGATAAAAAAATTTCTATAGAAAATTAAACTAGAAAAAAATTCCTACAACTTATGTAATAATCTTTTTTTTTCCTTAAATCAATACTTTATTATTTTGCATTTAATATTCTACATATCGTTACATTGTTAGTTTGTAAAATGAGTTTTTGTTTAAATATTACATATAGTATATTGATTTCAAATATGTGCATATCCAGTATGGCCACCATAAGCAAAAATAAGTTTCGTTCATTTGGGGACATTCCATTAGTGAAAAAATTAATTAATTTACCTTACTGAATTCTACCAAAAAATGTACCTGCCTAATGCCAAAGAAACATATTTTGAATATCGCATTTTCTTGTTTTTCCAAGATAGGTTAGAAACAATGTTTTTTAATGAATATACGAACAAATCTCTACTACTTTGTCCATTTAACCTACTGTCTATCACCATTAATAACAAAGTTACGCACGCAGTCCAACGTGCCTTGAGACACCCTGTATACGGGCGTCCCATTTTAAATAGAACCAGCTCGGTTTCCTTAAAAATGTTTCAGACAAACATTGTAGCGGCTCGAGTGTCATGGGTTTGGCGAACATCGTGCAAAATTAAAATTTTCGAAAAAAAATTTTCCACCAACAGTTGCTTATTATTTTTCATAAATTACTAATCTATAATAAAAATTATGAGTTTCCACTTGAAAAAAATAGTTCCCCGTAAAACCCCTATAAAAACCCAAAAAAAAATAAATTTCCCTTCGAGCCGCTACAATTTTTGTCTGAAACATTTTTAAGGACATCGCTTAGTTTTCAAGATTCGGTTGGATTAATTAAAATTTAAAGTAAACAACGCAAAAGTATTATTTTCAGTGACAAAAGACGAAAAATTAGTGGAGAATGTATCGAAATTTCCGTGTTTACTTGATTTGGCAAAATCTCGAAATTTCTTTTCGTCTTTTATTCAATTAATTAATGTAGTAAAGTAACCTTGCTCGAGTTTTCTTTTATACATCAGTATGCATAATCTGTAGCCATAAAATCTCCTTATCTTTAAAAATAAGTTCAATAATACCTTATAGTTGATACTCGTATCGAAAAAACCCGTGCACTATCTATAGTACCAATCGTAAGGAATTGCATGCTGACTTTTATTCAGAGAAGGTAAAAGAAGATTTTAAAATAAAATGTCAACTCGCATCAGCCGCTTTTAAAGAAAACACTCATGTAGCGTCTGACGCTTTGCGGTGACCGCCAAGCGGCAGCCGCTAGCGTCCGCAGCTTCAATAGAAATGCACCTTTAAGTTATGTGGCAACCATTACAACGTGAAGGGTACTAACCTACAGGACCGGATTAAAGATTATATAAATTTATCAGAAATATGTATTAAGAACATAAATAATAAAACCAATAATTTTTCAACACCGTTAGTGAAAATATATGTTTTTAACTAGTCAACAAATTGTAGATTGTAAATTAGAATAAGAAATTGAAATTGGAGGTGGAGGTGGACGTTTCCATGTGGTTTTCAATTGTTGAAGTTATAATCTATTGTAAGTTCTTGTAAAATTTTTAGCGCGATTTACTGTTTCATAATTTATTCTTTTTGGGATTTATAGGCAGATTCTGGTCAAAATTAAAGGCCTTTAATTAGACACAAATAATGAAACCATGGAAATTGTCCATTACAAATTACAACCCATATAACAAAAAATGGCCTTTAACCTAAAATGATTTGACCAGAATATGGGTATTAACCTCATTAATAAATATTGGCTCTGGTTTCCATAATACAAGGTAGGGTGTCAAGTATTACTTTTAGAACATTTTCGTTATTCGAAATTTTTTAAGGAGATTGTAGATAAAATTTTTTAAAAAGGGTTCATCCAGGATCTTATAAGGGGCAGCCGAAAGCTATTTTCTGAAACTATTGACGAGAAACTAATTAGGTAAATTTGAATTTTTGATTATTCTGATTGCTTATCTACAATATCTTTATTAAAACTTTAAATACACTTTGACAAGAACAAATTTTCATATTTTTTATTTAATTTGTAGGCAAGAAATATTCATCAATAAATAAGTTCGACATCCCGGATATAGTTTATTGTTTTACATGTAAATGTAAAAACTGAAAAATAAAAGAGGATATATTTTTTTGTTTAAAATTTGGTGACCAGTGTTATCTTAGAAACGTGAAAAGATAACAACTTTTATTATAATACAGTTTCTATATCTTTTCAACTTCAACTTCAAATTGAGATTTATTATTAGTTTCACCCAAAAAGAACATTTTAATATGAAATTTTTGAAAAGTACATAGTCTATGAACGCAAATGAATTAAAAATGTAGGTCTACCCAGTGGCTCGTTAAGATATAGCCAACAAAGGCAATTGGCAATAGCTTAAGATCTCAAGCAAGAATATTTTAGTTCTTGGCAAGAATTGGCCAAATATTGCACAAACCGAGAATTCTATAGGCAACCGCTAGAAATATCATCAATACTAAGAATAACGCTGTAACTTATTATTATACCAAATTCATTGCATACATTTAAAGAGTATGTATGATTTATTAAATTTGGTAAAAAACTAATTTTTGGCATTTATAATTCATAGACTTTGTACGCTAATATATGGCAATAATTTTTTCTTTTCACAAATTAATTTATTATTTTTTGGTGAAACTTATAGATCTCAATTTGAAATTGATTATTCCCCATTTGAAATTGATTATTGACAATTGATTATTCCTAAAATGAAATTGATTATTCTCAATTTGAAATGGATTATTCTCAATTTGATAATGTTTATTCTCAATTTGAAATTGACAAGTCCCCATTTGAAAATGATTAGTATCAATTTGAAGTTGAAAAGTTATAGATGTCTCCCCTGCTTATTTTTCGAAGTTTGCATAAGAGTTCTGTTTTTAATTTTTCATTTGCTTACAATTTTTCAAAAAAATGTGGCCCCCAACTTCCAAAGACCGGTGGGGGCTACGTTAATAAGGTATGTCCTGCTTCTGACGTCATCCCATTAGTTTTGCATACGGCCGTAAGAGGAAGATCCCTTAGCTTGGAAAGCCAATAATAAATTATTTAGTACCGTTAACTCAGGTAACTTCGGTCCTTAAAGGTAACGTTGGGCCAAATTTGAAAAAAAAGATAGATTGATCAGTAGATCAGTAAACTAACAGTACTTATTTACAAACTTTCATTTAACACATACTCTAAGTATTTTTAGTGTGTCTTTCAGTTACTATCTTTTTCCAAAATTTGACCAAAGTAACCTCAGTTTACGGTAGTAATAAGCCTACTTTTTTCTATCCATGTATAAACAAAGATTTAATAGAAATAATATTTATAGGGGTACAACAATAAATAAAATGAATTAGAAAAATAAAATGGAATAATTTGGTAGCTTCTGAAAATATTTTACTTTCTACTGTAAGATTGTTTTAGTCATTCCCTTGTAAGTATATATTTCCATTAAGTATTGCACGTAGCTTGGAAACTACAGAAGAGTAATCCATTCTCTTTTCCAAGAAATGCATTGCTGTAGGCAGTTTGGATACAAAATATTGCACTCTATGCTATCATATTACCAAACGTCTGAAAGTTAAAAATGAATTCCATCATAAAATCCTGAATTAAAATGCCTCGCTGTTCCTCATATAACGGATAGAATAAAAACCTTTAAGCTTACCGCATTTATTTCTCCTTAGATTTTAATAAACTATTGTATTAAATTCCATTTATATGTACCTGCGTATATATAGAAATATGTTAAATGAAAAAATCTTCGTAGAATTAATATGTTTTCATCATTTCATACTTTTCTTTTGTAGTGAAATTTCATTTTCTTATCACCATTATTAAAAAATACACCACATCTTAATATACTTTTGAAATTCCTGCGCGCAGTGCCCTATAAATATATGCTATCAGTGTTTTTGGTATAGAGAAAGGGAATCACCAAAAACACTGAAGTATGAAGTTAAACAAGCAATATGATCATACTAAAATAATAATTATTATGAAAATATGGACCAGAAAAAGGCAAGCACATTTTGCATTCAGCTGAATTTCAAATACTCTTAAATTAAAACGACAAGGAAAATTGAAATTCATTGACAATATTCAGTGTATTTAGTAAGCCTAGAAGCAAGAAGTACAAGAAGAAACATATTTATAACCATAAATTTTGAGAACTAAAAGAAATTTAAAGTGCTCAAAATGTTTGCACTTTACCTACCTTTTTATTATCACCAACAATGTAGTAAAGATGATTTTGATTCAAGATTTAAGTCTTGTGAAGTTATGTGTAAATGAACCTTGACAATTTACCACTGAGTTAAGTTTTAAACAGAATCGTTTGATTTGATATCGCCCGTCCAGAAGAATAGTGACACAACTCATCATTTTCCAGGCCAACGATTTTAAACATTAATGTTTACATTTAAACCTTAACAAATAGAAATAAAAAATCTTGAAAGTTTTCATTGAATTTTGCTTGTAATATTTCCATTATTTTATGGGATTATAAAAGAAAACCATACATTTTGAATAAACCATTTAACTTAAAATAGTTTTTGAGTTGTGTCACTATTCTTCCGGATGGACGATATACTGATTCATACTGACCAAAAAAAGTTCATATCGGATTTAATAATTTTTCATCAAATTAATTATTTAGCATTTTTTTTCATTCGATTTTTTTTTCAAATTATTTGATCCATGTCGTCGTTAGTATTGGTTGCTATTTCTTCATGTTTTTCGGTTCAGTGTAAATAATGTTCAAGGTAAAGTAAGCTTTTTATCATTTATATCGAACAATCTCACCCTACCGTCACCTATTAGATTTTATCGTTTTGGGTTATTAAAAAAACGTTACTCTTTTTACCTTTACCTAAAGATTTTAACAGATGAAAGGAAGAAGTAATAATCCTAGGAGTTCTTCAAAACTTTAGAAAATCTATTCAAATAGTAAGGATTTCAGGTTACACTGTTTTTTTTTAAATATTACAAACCAACAAAGTATTCTGTCGTCAAAAAAGTACGTTACTGGTGATTTGAATAGTAGGAAACCTAAATTTGGCACATTTAGCCACAGTGAAATAAAAATAAGTACTTTAGTTATGATTTAAAAAAACAAAGTGAAGTTATTTCTTACATCACTTTTTCTTTTTTTATTATTTAAGTAATACCTAAAAATAAAGCTGCTGACAGATCCTGGTTAAAAAACAAAATCAAAAATAAAGTTTGGTTGGATTTCAACTGGTATACAAACACTAAAATCCATAAAAATTACTACATATTACACTTCGTACCTATTGAATTCTCTGTAGTACACTACTCAATTTGTTGTTTTAATATGTTTTGTCGTAGATCTAATTTATGTCTAAAATCATCGTGGTTAATAGGTGCATATGTTTTTTACTTATATTGTGAAGAATGTTTGTCGTTCTTACAATTTCTGCCAACTCTAAATCAACTCCTTAAGAAGAAACTATATTTTTTTTTACCAAAAATCCAATAATGGTAAACTATATTATGTTAAAACTACTAAATGCGGTAGATCAAATTAACTATCGCAATATCATTTGTAGAATATAATAATTTATTGCATATAAAATCGAAGGCATACTTACAACCATTACATAAACACTCGTAAATGTCAACATAAATTATTTAAATAGAAATAAACTATATGTAAAGAATTAAAAATGGTGTTAATTATTGGTAATAATTTCAATTTATGTACGTTAAAGTATCCAGTTAATATGAAAATCCTGAGTTAAAGAAGATTCGTTAAAAACACTGATTTTGAAATTGAATAATTTAAATTAGGGTTAAATATCAATTACCTGCATTAACAAATAAACAAACACAATTTTACTGAATTAGTCTGAAATTCCCATTGGCACGTCGAGCATGACATAATTTAATAACATAAACAGCTAAAAGTTCTTTAATTAGATTAAATTTGTTTATTTAATATAATTAAAATCTTTTACAGGATTTTGTTTCAAATGTTTTTGCAACAAACAGCAAAAAATGGTAAATTGACAGGATTTATATTATGTCATAAATGATCAAAGAATAATACTTTATTCCTAAAACCAGAATAAAAATTAAGCTCAGTAACTTATTATTTATTATTCAATTCTCTATATTAAGCTTAATTTAAAATTCAATGTAATTTTGTGAAATTGTAAGACCTTTCTTATTGTAAGATTTTTACTTCCCCCAAAAAATCGTTACGATTCCGAAATGGCTAATCAAGCTCGGCATTAGAATGTATAATAAAATAAAATAGGGTTAAAATAATCCAGAGAAAGGCAATTTTAATAAAGCTGGTGGTGTTGTCGGAACAGAAAATGAGGCCACAAGCAAAAAATACATTCAATTCAGAATAATTTCAAATTAAACAAAATGCATTTGCAATTGCCCTGATTCGTGGAGATGGATTAAAGATAAAAGGAACAAGCCGCAAGTGTTTGAGCAACAAAAATTCAGAGCACAATAAGCGTTGATATCGTCGTTAATGCCCGCGTTTTATGCGATTCGTGAGCAAATTATTCGTTTATTTGATACCTGGTAAATGTAGCAGATGGCTCATGGTTTTCATTATCACATAAATGCCAGTGTAACTGTGTGTACCATTCCGGAGTTTTTATAGTCCTTCAGCTTTTATGATTTAGATACGGCTAAAATATCACACTAATGGAACACACACAAGCTTTTATGAACTCGCCATTTTCTTTTATATTTAAAAACATCTTTTCCTGCAGGTTAATTAAATTAAATCAGTTGCACATACATATAAGGAGATGAAAATGGAAGATGCTTTCTTCGAGCCTCGCCCGAGATCAATATTCAACACCCCATAAGTTTTCTCAAGCACCATTGCACTTCCTCGAAATAAAGTACAGCTATACCTGATGGTTTTCAATGATTTTTTGCAAGGGGTCAGTACACGTAATCCCCTTAATGCGAAAAAAGACACAGCAACGTATTCAGGCCTCGTTCTTTTATGCACGGTTGAAGCTACGAATTCCTATCTCTTATCACTGCCTCCTAAACGCTCCAACTATTCCCATTTATTAAAGGTTTTCTTACTCTTCAATACCTTCTAATTTAATCATAATAAACCGCTCGCTTTAAAATCAACAGTAACTTTTATTTCCGATAAGTTTCGACGATAAAAATACTTTAAAAGATTTATTTTAATAAAAGGAGAACCAAAATGGACTTAGTGTTGTTACCCTTGAGACTTGCCTTATGAACGCTGGCGTCTATTATATTTTTTGCTTTAAACATTTGTACCTATTTTTCTTCTTACTCTTACGAGAAAAATTTTATACCACGTTGCATTTTCTTATAAATTGCTGTATTAATTTTGATTCCCTGAACTAATATTTTCAACTTTATCCTTTGTATTACTTTTTATTATGAAGATTTACTAGTCAGTCTTTAATGTATAAAAATCAAGTAAAGTATTAAGTTTTATTTATTAAGAAGGTAAACGTGGTTTCAGAAAATTATTTAATTAATTAACTCTTGATATAAAAAAGCTAATTTCTGTAGTGATTTATGGGCAGATTCTGGTCAAAATTAAAGGCCTTTAATTAGACACAAATAATGTAACCATGGAAATTGTCCATTACAACCCATATAACAAATTTAGATTTAAAGGCCTTTAAACTTAAATAATTTGACCAGAATCTGGGTATAAATCTGAATAAATCTTGAAATTTAAATTTGTTATATGGGTTGCAAAGAACAATTTGCATAGTTACCCTAAATGTTTCCAATTAGTATAGAGATTCTGTTCAAAAATAAAGACTTTTAATTAGAAACAGTTATAACCATGGAAATGGGCCTTTCCTCAGTAAAATATTTTTCAATGAATTTTATACTATGCATAGCTCTTAAAAAACCTAATTTAATGGGCTGGTTTGTTTTTTAATTAGGGCCCAGGAAAAATTTAAATTAATTTATTTAGAAATTGTGTTCAAAAAAGGGGCAACGTTGCTGGTGTTCCCGTCGTGTGTCCTCGTGTGCAGTCGTCTCTATCAACTCTACCAGCTCTAGAGTCTGTGATCGGTGATGACAGTTTGCAAATGTCAAATTTATGTCATTGTTGGTTAGCTTGTGTAACCGTCATCTGTCAAAACAGAGTTTATTGAGCTTTGCGGTGGACGAGACGACAGGGGATACCAACAACGTTGCCGGACTAGAACTTTTGAACATTACGACGTCACGGATTTTCATAAATTCAAATTCTTAGCTCTTACACAAAATATATAAAAAAATTGATTGGATATTATTTTTTATTTTAACTTTATCTTTAAGACTAAATAAAAATTAAAAAATCATGGAAAGGCCCAATGTCCTTTACTACCCATTAGATTGAAAGTAAGTTCGAGTGTGTATAGTTGATTGGTAGGAAAAAACAACATCTTATGCTTATACGATCACCTTTATCAAGCGATGCCAAATATACAATTTGCCAACGTTTCGACTTTCGACAGTAATTTGCTATCTTCTTCAGGGCTGCAAAATTTAATAAAACCTTAGCAATTGACGTAAAAACACAAAGAAATTAACATGTTAATTACAAACCGTAATAACAAACCATATAACAAGTTTAAATTAAAAGCCTTAAATTTTGACGAGAATCTTCCGATAAATGATATTTAGTCTTTTGTCCAACAATAATAAATTAAATCTGCAAATTTTAGACGAAAATTACTTAAAACAATATTTTATTATGGGTTGGGGTTAAACACGAATCCCGGATAATAAACAAATTTGCCCATTCTCTGCCTTCATTCAAACTATACAATTTTTTTCTAAAACTCTCACGGAGATATTTCATCCACTATTAATGTTAAATAGACCATCAAGTACAATTGGGATAAATATAAAAAACAATAAAAGTTGATATTTTTTACCATTTTCTTGTCACAATAAATAATCACTATTGAGTTAAATAGTCACAATTTTTAACTCCAAATGACATGAGTGGTAATGTATAGAAAATGTTCGACTTGTAATTTGAATAAGAGTGCATATTTAAGGGACTATTTAACGAAAATTTTTCACTTTTTTGTGCCAAATTTCACCCCCAACTTCAAACTAATTGCAATTTTATATTAACGTCACAAGAGAATCTCTGACATTTTTGAGGTTAAGTTTTAATTTTTAACCCCAAATTATATGAATGGTAATGTATGAAAATATGAAGTCTTGTTCAAATTATAAATTACTCTTGCTAATATTTAAGGGACTATTTTTCACGTTTTTGTGCAAAATTTGACAGGCAACTTCAAACTTATTGAAATTTGACAATAACGTCATAAAATAATGGCTGCGTTCAGCGAACTCAACCGTTGAGAATCAGCGTAAAACACGTTTGCTTCCTGATTAGTAATCACGGTCGAAATTCGCTGAACGCCACCCGCTTTTGATAGATTACTTTCTAGACGACTTTGATGTAAATCATGCAGTGCAAAAGATATTATTAATGATGTTCCTAAAAATAATGGTCCCATTGTCCCAATCCGTAATGATCCAGTCTATAATAATGGATATATGAAAAATATTGTAATAAAATAAAATTTAAGTGAATTTAGAAGTCATTTTATAATGTCCTGTTAAAACATAGAAGAATTATGTACATTATTAGTTATATTATTTAATAATATATTAGTTAAAATCAAAACTATAGAACTATCGCTGATCGCTGACTAGAAACAGCGCTAATTTTTTCTGCTTAGTGAGTTGTAAAGCTGCTGAGAATAAGCGTGCGCTTAACGCAAGCGTTCAGCGAATCGCTTGTGCCAACTCTCTCAACAGTTGTGTTCGCTGAACGCAGCCAATCGCTGATATTTTTGACTTTTCACTTGTTATAAACAATAATTACGTATGAGTTGAACAGTAGTAATTTCTATTATTTAATTTAAAATTGACATGAATAGTAGGTACTTCGAAGCATTTTGGTTGTTAGATAGACGTAAAGAGATTGGACAGACATTTTCGTTATGCCTCATACTATAACTATGTATGTTAATATGTTGTTTATAATCATCTAAATTTTCTTTAATAAATAACAAAAATTGTAAAATATATAAGCATGGAAAGGTAAGCATCCTAACCTAACCTAACCTGTACAAAATAGTTCCGAAAATCCTCTCTATACCCAGCGCCACACATAACAGGTACAGTTGGTCACAGCTGGAAGTAGGACAAAAGAATCACGATCGCGTATTCCCTGTCCTATTTACAGCCCTCCTCGGCAGAACAAAAATTTTAACTTTAACTGCAGAATGTCCCCATGCCAAAAGACCATATAGTAGATGACTTTCAAATATTGCATAGTACGTGATTTTTAAAATATTAGACGATACACATGAATACAAAGTACGTAAAACTAAAGTAGAATGATTTAATTGTTGCTCGGACTTGCTTTTATTTTTAACTTTTTCAGGCCTATACAGTGCGGACATAAAGTAAATACCCCCCCCCCCTGCTAACTTTTGAACGGTTTTTGCTTCTGAAAATTTGTCAACGTTGGAATCTAATTGCGAACTTTCTAATAAAGATATTTTTGATTTTGTGGAACTTCCGGTTATACCGGAAGTGGATGGCAACTTTCTTATTTTAAACGGAACACCTAGTACATTTTTGCTTTTTCGTGTTCTCCATAAAAATACCATTAAATTGACCTAGCATAGTGTGGTCTACGATTAATACTTTCGGAATTTCGCCCATTCGAAAAATCGTATTTTTATGCAACTTCATTTACACCGGAAGTGGAAAATTAACGAATTTAAGGTTAAACATAATTTTGTTTAAATTTAATTTTATTACCTTAATTGCAAAAGAAAATCATTTAAAATAAGGAAGTTGGGGCAGTTGGCTCCAACTTCCGGTGTAAATGAAGTTGCATAAAAATGTGATTTTCAAATGGGCGTAATTCCGAAAGTATTAATAGTAGAACACACTACGCTAGGTCAATTTAATGATGTTTTTACGGAGAACACGAAAATGCAAAAATATACTGGGTGTTCCATTTAAAATAAGAAAGTTGCCATCCACTTCCGGTATAACTGGAAGTTCCACAAAATCAAAAATACCTTTATTAGAATGTTCGCAATTAAATACTTTAGTGGACAAATTTTAAGAATCGAAGAAACTATTGTCCAGAAAAGATTTTATAAAAAACTATACAACTTTGAATTTTTTCAAAACAAAATTGGAATGGAACTGTACAAAATTATTACCGCCATAACATCCAGCAGTTTTGTAATAATGTGTTTATTTCTTATAGTACTTATACAGGGTGTCCCATTTGACGTTGGACTGTATTGGTATCTTTGTTATTATTGGAGATAGGAAATCGGTTAAATGGACAAAGTAGTAGAGATTTTTTCGAATATTAATAATTCGTTTACAAAAAATTTGAATATCGTATCGTTCCAACGCTATCTTGAAAAAACAAGAAAATGCGATTTTCAAAATATGGCTATAACTTCGTTATTTTCGGTGGTACCAAAAATCTTTTTTGACTTAATAAAGACAATTTTTTTGTACAATGCAGTAAAATAAATGAATATTGTTTTTCGCCAACGGATTGACCGGAAATGAACCAAACTTATTTTTTTCTTATGGCAGCCATATTGGATTTACACATATTCGGAATTAGTGTATTTTTCTGAGTAATTTGATATATCATATGTAATATTTTAAGAAAAATAGAAATAATTTTATTTTACTAACCAAAAATTGCCTTGAATAGATGTAAACTGTCAATACATATATATTAAGAATTATTTTACATTTAATATTTTAAATAGTTACATTTATGTTATTGACAATTTACATCTCTTAAAGTCCAGTGTTAGTTTGTAAAATCAAATAATTTTTTTTTAAATATGACATATGGTATACCAAATTACCCAGAAATAAATACTGATTCCGAAAATGTATAAATCCAATATGGCTGCCATAAGATAAAAATAAGTTTGGTTCATTTCCGGTCAATCCGTTAGCGAAAAAAAATATTCATTTGTTTTACTTCATTGTAAACAAAAAAATATCTGTATTATGTAAAACCTTTTTTGGTACCACAGACAATAAAGAAGTTATAGCCATATTTTAAAAATCGCATCTTTTTGTTTTTTCAAGATAGCGTTGGAACGATGCGATATTCAAATTTTTTGTAAATGAATTATTAATATTCGAAAAAATCTCTACTACTTTGTCCATTTAACCGACTTTCTCAAATAATAACAAAGATACCTATACAGTCCAACGTCAACTGGGACACCCTGTATATTCAGTAGTTTTAGAATGATTAATAACGTACAAAAAAATAAATATATGATCAAAAATAGTTAGTGACCCCTCCAAATCTAACGCCTCTGGAAATATTATTGAAACTCTTAATCGCTTTAAATGCGTGTCTTCATGTGAAATAAGTAGCATAAAAATTTCAAATTAATATATTTTGAACTATTTATTATATTTACAATAATATTTCAAAGCGGTATAACTTTTTAAGGAAGCATTTCCGGACAAGACACCTCAAAAACTTGGCAGAGTTAGTCAGAGACATACTGTATAATTAACTTACTTTAAATAACAAATGTAATTCGAATTATATTGTTTAGTGCGTACCGAATCACCCTGTATAATAAATTAAAAGCTGAAAAAATTGTATTTAATTAAATAACTTTTTTTTACTTTAATACTTATTTTGAATAATTCACGGGATTAAATTTTTAATTATTGAGGAAACCATTAGAACTAATAACACCTACCACTCGCGCTAATGCAGTGGTAATTACGTTATCAATTATTTTATCATCAATATGAACTTTTCAGGCGTTCCTCTGCAGTAAAAGCATAATATTAAGTTGAAAGTTTTTCCATAACTTTTGGATGTTTCGGGAAATGAAAGCTATAAAAATATTAATAAACAATATTATTTATAAATAACTTATAACTATTTATTTGAATCTTATTCTTTTTGTCCCGTACACCAAAGTTAATGGTGGTATTTTTGTAAAAAAATACAATAAAATTATGATTAAAAATTCTGATTAACCTAGAACTATCTAAAAAATTGAAAGTTCGACAATTACCTCTTACTAACCTGGAATTGCTTATTTCAAAGCTTTTTGGCAGTTCAATAATGGAAAACAAGTTTTTGTTTTAAATTTTGAGTAATGGGAAATAGTTTAATTATTTTATCTAAAATTTTTAGTGCAAAATTTCCTTGTGGAAAATTCTTTCTGGAAACTAATAACCACATGAGGGTTTAAAATTTCTTCCTCTTTACCAAAAAAAGGGAAACGCATATTGTCCCACAAAATACGTTCGTTGTGGCCGGTTTTGTACCGGATGCATAAAAACTAATAACCTGGTCTTCACTAATCATCTCTTTAAATAGTCGATTCTCGTATTCAATGTGATTTAAATTGATGACTAAATTTTATTATATATTTTTTACTGAAACCAAACCCCAAAGGATGCAACATGAAAATTTCACATATTCAAGGTTTTGTTTACTGTTTTTACTCATTCTGCCATAAGAAAATCTTAAGGTGATTTACAGTAATGACTAAAAACATTTTTTTTATATTTTTCACAATAATTGTTAGTACCTACTTCACAAAACATTTTAAGGCAAAAAGTAGTTTACATAAAAAACACTTGTGAAATTAAATTCATTAGCATGTATTCAGCGACCGTAATGAAAATTTTAGAGATGTCGTTAAAGTTAAATACGTCTTTAAAAAATATTTATTATGAAGAAATATTTTTTAATCACGTGTTTTATGTCAACGATGTCTCTAAATTTTTCATCACGCTCGCTGAATACAGGCTATTTACTTCAATATAAACTTGATCTAATAAGTAATTACATTATTACCAGTGGTATTGCTTGGAACAACCTGTAGGTGAATTGTTTTAATTAGTTATTTTATAATGTAACTTTACATAAACGGATATAATATTATCGCTTATAGGTAATTAAATTTTGCTTAAAGTTTTAATTAGTTAATTTAATTGTAGTATCCAACTTTAAATTTTCATATTAGTTTGAACATGTTTTATATACAGGGTGGGCCAACGAAAAGTTCCAACCAAGGTTAGGTTAGGACAAAATATAGTAACTTAAGTGACAATCCATCATCCATTATCCAAGGCAACTATTACTTCAAAAATCTTAATTGCCAATTAATTTTTAATTTGATGAAATATTTGAGAAGTAAAAAGTGGTTTTAACAAATAAAATATGGGTTTTTAAGGCTTTGTTTTAAGTGATAATAAAAATAAATTGAACCATACATTGGTCCCACACCAAATAAAAATTTAGCGGTTTTAGGTTAGGTATTTACTTATTTTAAAAATTACCTGGGGGGGGGTTTCGTTTAGTTGGGTGTTGTATAAATCTATGTTTTCTATTGTTAAACATAGAAAAAGTTCAACTTTGTTTATCTTTATTTTAAAAATACCAGATACAACATACATCTAATGTGATGAACTACGATACTATCGGTTATTACACTTGATTGAATTGTAAAAGTTATACGCCCAAAGTTAGCTCATTAGCAGATAAAATTTTCCAATCGAAACACCTATTTCAAGGTTATGTCAAGCGTGTCCGGTCTATGCATAACAAAAGAAAACATAGAAGTCTTTGATATAAATAGCCAGAAGTTCGAAAACTAGTGATGGTAATAATCCTTAATTATTCACCCCCAATGACTTGTATATACAGTGCGGACATAAAGTAAATCCCCCCCCCCCCCCTGCTAGCTTTTGAACAGTTATATTTTTGATTTTGAAAATTTGTCTACTGAGGAATCTAATTGCGAACTTTGTAATAATGGTATTTTTGATTTTGTGGAACTTCCGGTTATACCGATAGTGGATGGGAACTTTCTTATTTTAAATGGAACACCCAGTATATTTTTGCATTTTCGTGTTCTCCATAAAAATACCATTAAATTGACCTAGCATAGTGTGATCTACGATTAATACTTTCGGAGTAACGCCTATTTGAAAATCGCATTTTTTATGCAACTTCATTTACACCCGAAGTTGGAAAATTAACGAACTTATGGTTAAACATAATTTTGTTTAATTTTAATATTATAAACTTAATTGCAAAATATTTCATTTAAAATAACGAAGTTAGGGTAGTTGGGTGCGACTTCCAGTGCAACTTCCGGTGTAAATGAAGTTGCATAAAAATACGATTTTCAAATGGGTGTAATTCCGAAAGTATTAATCGTAGACCACACTATGCTAGGTCAATTTAATGGTATTTTTATGGAGAACACGAAAATGTAAAAATATACTGGGTGTTCCATTTAAAATAAGAAAGTTGCCATCCACTTCCGGTATAACCGGAAGTTACACAAAATCAAAAATACCTTTATTAAAAAGTTCGCAATTAGATTCCTTGGTAGACAAATTTTCAGAATCAAAAACATAACCGTTGAAAAGTTAGCAAGGGGGGATTTACTTTATGTCCGCACGGTATACGATACCCAATAAAAAATGTAATTATAATTTCGGCTAAATGAAAGCAACATCTACAGGGTGTCTGTAAGAGGTCATAACAAAAACCTACCACAAAGTGCATTAGTTTGGGCGCTATACTCAATTACATTTATGAAAATAGAAAATATTAGTCATTATTTTCTTAGTAAAAATAGTTTTGTTATTGTCAGTAAAGATTTACTTTTAATACTAGTGCGAGAAACTTGACACTTTTACCGCCTTTCGTCTTTCATGAGTGTTAGAATAGCGACTTTAACATATGTTTGTAGAAAAATAACGTTAAATAGCTGACATTTTTATTTTTGAAACAGCCAATTAGAAGAAGGTTGGGATCGTAATATCCGCTACGCGGCGTTGTTGCCTAATCTTTCCGGACTCTAGCCAAGACTTCGTGAATACAACCATGGTGGAATGCAAGCTTGTCTTAAGGTGAGCTTGAATATGAGCTGAACTCAGTAAAGCTGAGTCTAAAAGGTATGTTGAGCGTTGTTTGCATCACAATTACAATTTTGAAACCCCGAAGAATGATGATGATGAATACTAAGTTATTTATTTTTAATATTTCACTCACTACTTGCAAGAATGAGGTAAGTTGAATTTTCGCGGAACTGAGAAAGGTGAACTTACCTCGATTTTGAAGCAGGATCTTCAATTATTTAACTTTCATATTGCTACTTTATCTTAAATTAAATTAAAAATAATTCAGGAAATGCATTAGAAACGAAGTAAAATGAATTAATGAGAAATTTTTAGCAAAAAACATTTTTAAAAACTACATTAAATTTTAATAATGCCTTGGACATATTTAACATTTCCATAATTCAGTTTCAAATTATAAATAAGGTTCTATACGACTTTCTTTATTGGGGAGAGTTTTTATTTTAATTAATTTTACAAAGAATAAAAAGTAGAGAAAATGTATTAAGTGTTATCCTATAGATAATTTTAATGAAAAATTCTGCGACATAACCGTATTTACAGTTTCGATATAATATTGATATGAATAACCATAACGACACAATTTATAATAGACATTACAAAAATTTACATGATTGGTATAAATAAAAAGATTTTTATTGAACAATTTAAACACAAAATTATGGTTAGTTAAGATTTAAGCTACATAATACTTTAAAAATTAAATAGAAAATTTGAAAATTTATGATGAAAAATTAATGTTTCATACTTATTTTCCATAATTTTAACATAATTAGTTCTTTTACATTTGTAATAAAATATGTAATAAATATTTCAAGGTTTGGTAGTTTCATTATTACCAGACCGCAAAATGCAACTCAATTTCAGGTGTTACTCGTAATTGGCAAAAACATAGATTGAGCATTAGGTTGTATAGGTATAGTATTACCGAAACAATAAATGTTTTAATTAATGAATATTTTAAAATAAATCGTACAGTGAATTCAAATAAGAGTGAAACCAATGACATTTCAAGGTAGAAAACCTAAATTTCCCAAAGTTGGCTACACTGAAACTATAAATCAATACTTCAGTGGCGTTTCAAATGTTTTAATAAAAACCTACGGCAAACTTTAATATTTTTATTTAATTTAATTTTATGAAAAATATTATTTAAAAAGAATGCACCAAAAACTTGAGATAATATTTATTCGTATATTTTATAAATCACATTATAACCTAAAAAAGTAGTTAAAAGTTACCGGGCTGAAGTTACATTTAAATGCATTCATTTTTACATTCATATTTTTTTTTAGAAAAGAGGGCTCAAGTTTTTTATATTTTGTTACAAATACAGTCCTTAGTAAAACTACATAAAAAGTTTTTTCAAAATCAGACAAGGAGTCAAGAAATTAAAACAAAAATTTAAGAAAATGGTCACTTTTTCAGATTTTATTTTTTTTAGCGAAAACAAAAAAATGTAAGGGCTCAATTTTTTTATTTCTTGTTACAGATACAGTCTTTAGTAAAACTGCATAAAAAGTTTTTTTGTAAATCAGACCAGGAGTCAAAATATTTAATAAAGAATGAAAATAATCAGTCACATTTTAACATTTAATTTTTTTAATCGAAAACAAAAAAATGTAAGGGCTCAATTTTTTTATATTTTGTTATAGCTACAGTCTTTAGTAAAACAGCATAAAAAGTTTTTTCAAAATCAGACTAGGAGTTAAGAAATTAAAAAAAAAAATAGTCACTTTTTCAGATTTTATTTTTTTATCGAAAACAAAAAAATTTAAAGGCTCAAATTTTTTATATTTTAAAAGTTTATTTCCTATCGGTTATATGTTCATAATATTAGGAATATCAAGTTGTTTAAAACTACTACACATATATTGTGAATAAATTGATGTTAAGAAATAACAACTGAGGCCCAAATATTTACATTTCAAATTTGTTATTGTTGAGGGATTCTTCTAGGGATAGTAGGGCGTTATAAGAAAAAACAATTTTAAATTTTGTTTGGAAATTTTAAGCATCTTGGAAGTTTTTAAGTGAAGTGGCAGTTTATTGTATACTGTTAAACACATGTAATGTAGTTTTTTTGAAGAGAAGGTGTTGTGTTTTGGAACTCGTAAAATTGTAGATCGTCTGGTGTGGATGAGGTGGTCATATACATTTTAATTTTTTGAAAATTTGATGTTTTCTAATACAAAAATACAGCGTTTGTACAGATAGAGCCAGACCCAGTCATCAAATTTAATTGCAAGAAAAGTGGCTGACAGTACTCTATCAGATCACCAAATGTGCCCAACAATTTGTTTTTGTAACACAAGGATCCTAGAAGTAAAACATTAAAATCTGACATAGAGTTCAAAATAATGCAGAAATTTCACAACATGTTTCCATCCAGCTTAAAGAGGATGTGTCCGAATTGGTGTCAATATAGAAGCCCTTACCAACGAAGGTGTTTGTTAACTATTGTGAGAAACTCTAACCAACGAGGGTATTTATTATAAATCTTTATGTGAAGCCCTTACCAACGAGGGTGTTTCTTATCTACTGTGAGAAACCCTAACCAACGAGGATAATTGTTATAAATCTTTATGTCCAGCCCTTACCAACGAGGGTGTTTGTTAACTATTGTGAGAAACCGAACTTACAATAAATGTTGGCTTATCAATCTTTCGTCATAAAACTCCTGAAGAAATTAAATTGTGGTCCTTGCAGTATGTGCGGTTGCACCATCTTGCTGGAAATATCCTGTCTGAAGTTCGTCATTATGAAGTTCGCTAATAAACGGTTCCAAAAGCAAAGTTCGGTATCTCGCAGCATTTATCGTCTCTTGAAAGAATATTGGTCCAATTATTCTTCTTCGTGACATGGCCACCCATTTTTTGGGGATGCAAGCTGGTTTCAACAAATATATGTGGATTTTGTGTAGATCATGTTCTATAATTTTGGGAATTCACATAACCCGATAAGTGAAACCACGCTTCATCAGAAAAGAACGTAACATCCAAAATATCATTGTTTAAATTGTTATTAAACCATTGACAATAGTCTAATCTTTTTGGATAATCAGGTGGTAATAATTCTTGCACTACACTCACTTTATATGCATGCATGTGAAGTTTTTTTTTAGGGCCGTACGGCAAGTTCCCACGGACAATCCTAAAAAATTTTGCATAAATTATAGGTAGTTACCTGTTTGAGCTGCAAGTTTTACGATTGATTCTGTACGACTTTGTTCCATGCGATTGCTAACGTCCCTCAAAACGTTATCGGTTAACTTTTTAGGAGCCCCACTAGTTTTTCCTTTACAAATACAATGTTTATTCTCAAATTTATGGAAAATTCGAAACTTATGCATTTAAAATTCTCATACTCAGACGGATATTCTGGAAAAGCTTCTCAAAATTGTTCAATACAAGATTGTAAGTCGTAAGACCATGTTCCATCGATCAATGTTCCACTTCGAAAATGTGCCATCAAAATGAATGCGTTGTACCCCGTTGAGAAAGCCATCGCAAATATTTTAACTGCACTATTTTAAGTTTTGTAAAAACTGTTTTTTTATAAAATTTGCAAAATACTGAGAAATAACTTGAAAAACACCCGAAGAAAAACTGCTGAGTGACGCTTTGGTTAAAGTGACAGATATGATTTAAATATGAATAAAAATTAACAGGTACACCAACTTAGCAAGTCTAAAATCACTACAGAGTATGTTTGGTTGCATAGTTGGTAGTTTCAGTCTTTTTTGAATTTACTGTATATGTACTGTAATAGCCCAAAAATATGTCAATCGTACCAATATTATCGTGCAAAACTTAGGTGTTAGGAAGTAATTGACTTCAAAATAGTATTTTCTTCAATGTAGATACGATTTCATTGGAGTTTGATGAAATATGAAATAGATAAGTTTCTGCAAGAAGTTTTAATTGCAAAAGTTTTACTTTGACTGCCGATCTAGCCAAAACGTATCTACGTTTTAAAAAATATTGTATTTAATGCGTAATTGCAAATAACTAAAGTTAAAATGTGATTTAAAAAATATAAAAAAGTAACTAGTCTTTAAATAATATAATTCTAAATAATCCATTTTATACTTTTAGAGGTAGTATCTAACCTAACCTAAAAAACCATATGTATGTATATTTGAAAATTTAAAAATATGCTTTAAAATGTATCTTTTTACTTCAAGCTATCAACCCTTGCCGTAGTCAAAATATAACATTAATTAAATAAATAATATTAATTAAAAAACTTTGAGAGAGAAATGTAGTCCTAAGTAAACAACATAATTATCGATAAGCTTATTAAATATTAAAAATAGAAAATCCTTAAATTATAATCAAGTTCAAAACCAATTCGTGACATCTTGAAATGAAGTAGGTCTCGTTTGATTGCTTTTCAAAAAATTACATTTATGTCTGGCTTTCATAGATCATTAAATACTAGTCTGGTACAAAAATATACGATGTCTTCATTTATTAATTAGTACCAAATTACCAAATTAACAACTTATAAATTATAAATTTAGTCAAATATATATAAAATAATAAACGCAAGCAAATACTATTTACTTATTATATTTAAATAAAATTAATTTAGTGTGCACGTGTTTTTGCGAAAAGTCAGGGTTTAAAAATATAAAATGGAACGTAACTGAATTTCTAAGGCAAATATTGATCGTGGCACTACCGTCTTATATTTGAATTTATTGTTAATAAACTTTCTGCGGTACACGTCTTTTATATTACCTTGCCTGACACTCTGGTGATGAATTTTTGTGTAAAAATAAAAAATAAGACAAAAGAAAGCCAACACGTGCACATAATAAAAATAATTATTGCTATCACTTTTTTAATTAAAAATATTAACAATATTTTTAGCATAAATTAATAATTTATACCCCTTTACAAAACTTGTACAAGTATCGTACTAACAATTTTCATATCGCATGCTTTAAAAACATAAAATGGGCGCTATTAAAGTTAATTTAAGGCGTCTTTATTTATTTGCTTTTATTCTACAAAGGAAAGGTTATTGCCATTTTAGTGAAAATTAATTTAGGACATGCTGAAACTATTAAAATAGTAAGCATCTTAAAATGCTTTAGCTCACCTCCAGCCTTAATTTCGCATGAGTATTGCGTAACTGGAAAATAAATTGAAAATGTTCAATAAATTCTTAGGACCAACTTTCCTTGCTGTACTTAAGTATTCGAAATTGCTTTAGATGATAATTAAACTTGTTACATTCTCGCACTAAATTTACGATAATTTCTATTTTCCTTTGTTATTATATCTAATTATTACATTATAATTTTAATTATACCGGGTGGAAATGAAAGTATTGCCACCACTGTTATTTTTTTATTTATAAAAATAAATCTAAATTTTAGTATGTTATGTATGAGGTATGTACACAAAGGACCTTATCGTTCTCTGGGTGGATCGTTAAGCAACGTTGATATTCATACCTCATGTATAGAAAGGTAAAATATTTAATTTTGTAAAATATTGGGTCATGAAAGTTTGCGCGGGCTTCAGAAAAGGTTTTTGAAGTTGAGAATTTTTAACACCATTTTGCACAATTAGGCAACGTTGCCGATATTTTTTAACACCTATGCAATGTTAGTTGCCGACATCATCTAAATATTCTAATTTTATAACGTTAATAATGTATTAATTATGTAGTTGTTTATATATTTATAAATATTTTATTTTATTTATATTATTTGGCATATAGTTTTGTCATATAAATAAGTATATACACAATTAATTTTTAAAATTATTTAATTATTGCAAAGTTGCCGTTTTTTCAATTTTTTTACAAAATCTTGAATAAAACATCAGAGCAATCGCATAACATTATGATATTTGTATTACGTGATAAAATGGTATTAGTATTATAGTTTACCAAAGTTTTATCGGTTTCCATTCACTAGAACATCGTGAAATAAAGGTATTAAGATTTTTACAGTATGTTTCGGGTTTTCAAAAACATTGGCAACATTGGACTACTTTTTCACCTGCGTGTCACAAATAAATCCATTAATTTCCAAACGTTTTATTTTATTGTAAACAATACAAACAAAACAACATGCTTGCCAAATACCATTTATAATTACTAAGATTATTAAAATAAGATAGAGACATTTTAGATGGCTTCGGATCTGCATATAACAAATTGTAAAAGATTTATAGTTTAGAATTACCGTAACTTGTTAAATTCTGTTTAGGAAAAAATAAAAAGAAACATCTAAATAATAGCTAAACTTGATTTAATATAAGTAACAAAAGTATTATTAATTAAATCACAAACAAATAAAATTCCATTTTTTATTTCTTACAAATAAATACAATAATTAAAAAAAAGTTTGCATGACAAGGTACAATTCGTTTAATATTGGATATTTTTATTATGTATATGTAATTCATACACAAGTTCACGGTCTTGTTTGTGGCATTAATTTACCTACACAGATATGTTTTATCGGTCATTCTTAATACGTACAAAATCAAGACCGTAAAAAACTGACAAAAAGTATGTGTTAGCTTGGCTAATTAAGGCCCAAGTACAAGCAAGACCGCGTATATGTTCATGGTCTTAGTCGGCGTTCTTCACAGTGTGTCTATAGGGGGGCACAATATCGCTTATAAGTTCCGATGACTATCAAAAATGCTCTTTCCCGCTCTTTGGCATTCATTCCTAATTGCACTTAGTAGCAAACACCGGGTTAGAATAATTCTTTTGAGTCCTCGGAACGTATGAGCGATATGGTACCGCCAGTATTAGCATTACCCAATGCGCACCACGAGGAGGTTACTGGACGGAATTTGCGCATCATGTGTAATGTATGTGGTATGTGTTAGTGAATAGAGAGAGGTGAGTGTTTGTGTTTTAATGTAAATAATTTTTTATAGCGAAAACTATGGCGAAAACCAGTAATTGTTCGAAAGTTTTCTTAAACCCCATAAGTTCTACAAAAAGAAAAAGAAAAATTATTTAAAAATTATTACTGTAAACTTTTCACATACACCGTATACATTAGCTTTAATTTTCTGCTACGTTAATTAGATTTTCAGCAATGTCTTTTGAAGGGTATTTTATGTTTTCTTGATGCCGAGCATATCCCAAAAACCAAATAACGGAGGCAACATGGCCACACATACCTAAAACCCTGGCACCCGATTTACAAAGGCAAGCCCAACCAGTTATGGCGTCTGTCCCATTTAGTTCGGTACTGTATGAAACAAAACATCGTCTTTCCTCCCTGCCTTGAAACCTGGATTTAATAGGTCACGTCAAAAATATCTTTAAATACATATTGCAAAAATATAACCTTGAAGGAATTGATGCTCTAATTAACTTTTCACCATCATTTTGATTTGCAGGATCTTGATGCAACCTTATTAGATAACGACCATGATCTAAATGAGAGGAAGTGTATGCATATGCCAACTTTAATTGATATGTTCCCAAAGTGATATCTTGAATTTGGTTTTCACTCAAAACAGGAAAATCTTGAAGCCCTTCCAATGCGTTTACAATTGGCCAATTTAAGCGCACCCTTGTCAGATTTTCCTCCAATACTTTTTCTAAAAGAGTATTTGGACGATTTAATCGTTCCAATACTACATCGCAAAATCTATCATCTTCGGGACCGTTTGAACTTATAGGTGAAAAAAATGCATTCGAAATTGCACACAAAACCTTGTAAAAATTAGCGAAAGGTGGTAATTTAGGAGTCATATTTTATTTATTAATCTACCTTGTAAATATTGCCCAGCGCTTCTGCACTATAGGAATTTGGAACAACATTTCTTAGAAATCTGAATTTGTTCTGAAGTCGACCAAAAACAGCTTCAATTACCCATCGCAACATTGTAACAATTCTATTATAAGAAACAATAAATTAAAATAATGATCATAACATTTAAAATAATACATATCTTGGGGAGTTTTTGATTATTGTATAGCACTAGAAAGAATTCCTTTATCCCATTTATTTTAAATATGACGAATAAAGTAATTCTGTCTATTTACTTCATAAAATATTTAAACACTCTTGAAATTCTACCTAGACTCATTCGAATGTTGACATGTAAGCTGACGCTGTCCTGGTGGTACAAAATGGGGCATAAAAACTTGCAATCCAAATTGATTACATATTTCCCTTGAGTCGCGATAGCCTCGGTCTAAGACAATAATGTCATCTTCTCTATAGAAGTTGAAAAATCCATCCTATTATAAATAAATATCTATCTTTTCTAAATAATCTAAGTTATTTTATTATTTACCTCTTCTACTGCCATGGCATTGAATATATTTGAGTCATTATTTTTACCGTCGGTAGCATGTGGACCTGTAACCGCTACAATGTAACCATCAGGAGCAGTCACAACTGAAAATTTTACCAGGTTACTTTTCTTGGGAGTAGAATAGGTTAATCTTTGGGAATTGTGGTCTCTAGACCTTTGAATAAATAGGTAAGTAGCATCTACTAGAGCAACCAAAGAATTAGCATTTGCTCTGCAAAGACGGTTTGATACAGTATTACTATGAACAGTACGTAATTGATCTCTGGTCATGTGATCAAACCCAAGAAAACGAGGAACCAAGTTTCGGTTTAATGCATCCAGAACCTAAGGAAAATGTTGCCTGCATTTTTGTTTATTTCTAAACCAAAAAATATAAGACTTACTTGATGAATAATTTCACTTATCCGCGGCTGTTGATTTGCCCTCATTCCAAAGATCATGGCTAATAAAGATTGCGGTGGATCAGACCTCATTTTAACTAAAAAAACTCCAACACAGTTTCTTTTGGACAATAACGTACTAGTTGTATTATCACAATAATCGACTATTGTATTAAACTCTTCCCTCTTAAGACCAGTTAAGCAAATATAGTCGGTATCGTCTAAATTGGGAGAATCAAAATCAACAGAGGACTTTTTATTTAGTTCATCCACTTGATCCGTTAATAAATCTATAAGATTTTCTTGCTCGTCGAGGTTCATTACATAAGGAATTGCAAGTTGTCGCAACTGTATTTTCGCATTTTGATTAAAAACAGTGCCTTCAAGGTGCTCTGGACATGAGCGATTGTTAATATTACAATAAATTCGGTCTCGCATCCAAAGATCTAGAATTGCAGAACGGGGAATTCTGTTTCTATTTAAAATACGACAAACACAACACAAATTCTCGCTATTTTGTAGTTTTTGTTTGTTTTGAGGGCCATTTTGATGTTGTTCTCGTAGTTGCTCTTCAGCTTCATTCACTCTCACTCTGTGTCTTTGTTGACCTTAGAATAATAGATGTACCTAATTGCATAACTTATATCTGATAGTCTAATGCTTACCTTGAAATCTATTATAGCAAGGTTTACAAATCCTAGACTCATTTGCAGGTGGAATCCACTGTACGCCCCTTTCTTCAAAAGTACGCACAAAAAAATCAAACAACTCTTGATTATTTGCTAGGCGCGATTTGTACCGATCTTTAATGTATAACCCGCAGCAAAAACAACTAATAGGTGGCATGTTTGAAATAGATCGCAAATTAAAGGTGCTAATTAGCATGCGTCTTTTTCTGACAACAGTTGTCACATTTGTCAAAATTAAAAATTTATAAACCGCAGTTGCCAGATTAAAGATATATTTTTCGCGATACAGTTTAATCATTTAAAATCGTCTTTTGTATAAAATTAAAGTAGAAAATATGTATTCAAAACATATTAGATCGTTTTGTTAAGATAGTTTTTAATTTTACTTCTACCCAAAATCCCATATGAAAACGATAAGGTCCTTTATTGAACTTTTTCAATATTACTTCCGGATTTTTCGAAAATGACATTAACTTACTTATTTTAAATGTAACACCCAATTTTTGAAAATATTTGTTTTATTAGGAGTAAAATAAGTTCATTTTGTGGCGAGCATGTAAGTTTGCAGGACGAGTTCTGCGAGTCCCGCAAATAGATGCGAGAAACAAAAAGTTCTTTTACTCTGAATAAAATATGCAATTTTTTCGAAAGTTATAAAATAGTAATATTAAAAATAATTTTAAAAGTTGACATTTAATTTATATTCAATACACAATATAATCATTGTATATTGGGTTGCCTAAAATACATTTCTACTCCGTCTTTCTAATCCTTATTCATGTAAAGTATTCCCGATTGTAATCGATTTACTTCGGAAATCCATGAATATTACCATCAGTCAAGGAATATAAAAATGACTTGTTAAAGCCTGTCAATCGTACTTTAATGACGTTTGAAGAAAAAAAAAACATTTAAATTAAAAATTTGATGTCAAGGAGAATTTTGAAATCAAATAAGTTTCATCCTTACCATAATATTTCTTTAACCCAAAGAACTTGGAGAACAAGATTTTCAAGGTAGGTTGCACCGACTACCCAATCGGCTAACTTGATTTACAACAACCCTCCAAATTTAGCACTCGATAAGACCAAATTGGATCATGTGCAGATCCTTTCATGTAAGTAGCTACTTTTACGGATTACCATTTTTTGATAAAAAATTAAAATCATAAATTTTTCTTATTTTTTTGACCTAGGATATGATTCAAAGAATATTTTTATTTGTATCTTCTATGGGTCGTTTGTGTAAAAAAATATAAAAAACGGGCATTTTCATTTTTGTTCTCTAATAAAATACAGTATGAAGAAGTATTTATTTTTAATTTTTATTTTTGTGTCGGGGTCTGATTTTAAGATAAACTTTTATATACTTAACTATATTAGGGATTAAAAAATCCACCCCATTCTTTTTGATAACGAAATTCATCCCATTTTTTTGAATTGGATTGAAAGAAATTTTGAAGATTTATGTTTCTTCTAAGATCTGTAAGTTTGCTAAAATCAAAGTGAATTTTACTTTTGGTTTACTTGCATGGTACAGGTCGTCTAATTTTTACTTTTTTTGGTTTAGCTGCATGGTACAGGTCGTCAATTTTTTCTCTTTTTGGTTTACCTGTATGGTACAGATCATCAAGATTTTGTTGTTCTAAATTTCAACAGTAAATTTCAAAAAACCCTTTCCAACTTGATTATGTCAAACGTTTGTAAATTGAAGAAACTCCAATGTCTGTTATTGAGATGAACTTAGTTTCTTCAATATTGATCCTGTTGCCTGATGATGCTGGAATTTTCCAGCGAAACATGTAGCATATGATTGTTTAATAAATTATAATCATATTGGCTAAAAGGATTTTTTTACACACAACTTAATAAAGAAGTATTCAAATTCACATAGTTCTAACTTTTAATTTCTTTCAAATTTTAATTCTGATATAAAAATTTATTTTTTTAAGTTTTAATGCTGAATATAAGAATATATTTTTTTATTTTATTAAACATTTTATTTGTAGGAAGAATATTAATTTATTTATTCTTTCGATTTTCCGTCAAAACGGATTACCAATTTAATATTGTTTTATTAAAGTTGATAGCGCAAAAAATAATATACGTTACACGGCCATAAAGTGCGGTATGACAGGCCTCGAAAAATAGGAAAACTCGCCCCTACGGTTCTCGTTTTTCTAAACTTTTCTCGTTCTCTCATAACGCACTTACCGACCTTGTATCGTAATATACTATTTTGACAGGATATTAAGTTTTATAAAATAACTCGTTTGCCAAAATATTTTATATACAGGGTGGGCCAATGAAAACGAAACGGACGAGTTAATAAAAAAAATTGAAAAAACCCTCGGAGAGGTCAACTTATGTTTCGAAGGGAATATAATTTACAAAAGAGCTACTGCAAAAATCTATTCATCCGGGTGCCCTGTGAACATATCCCCTAAAATTTTAAGTATCACTTTTTTTATTTAAAAATTTTGGTATACTAATAATACATATACCTAAATTTTTTATTAGACTCTAAATATTTTTTTGAAATCAATATACTGGGGCATGCTTATATAATCTAATATGAGTTTGATATTAGCTTTATGTGGTCATATTTATATACGTTTTAAATGTGGGTATATTTAAAAGTATCCTTTGATGATATCCATCGTGCATTAATAAAAACTTTGAAAAGAGCTTTTATAAAGTTAAATATGCACAAATTTTAAGTTTTGTACCACAAACGAGTATTATGTTGTCAGTATAAATACAGTTTTTGTTAAAGTTCGAGGAATACGATTCTAATATTTCTAATAAATAATTAATTCAGTCATTAAAATTATGCACTAGGGATAAAACTTTTTAATCGGATTAATAATGGCATTTAAGATAAATTAGACAGAATTTCAATTTTGCTTAACACACGAGGTATCGTATCGACGTTTCTCCTGAACAATACCCAAGAGATAAATTTCTGTGTGTCATGTTTTAACATAAACCAATCAATTTAATTAAACCAGGTGTATTAACATGGCTTAATTAAAATTTGTCTTATGGAGATGGGAGCGATAAAAACACGCACTGACAAACTAACTAAATTAAACTACTTTTTATAAAACGTATTTAAATAATTAATGTGTCGCTTATTCAAACAAATGTTGAATCATTTTGATAAATTTATTCAGTTAAAAGCTTTACATTCAGGTTTTTCTACTCAACGTTGTTTACATTGTGAAAAATTGTTCAAGTTATTTAAAAATGTATTAACTACAAAAAAATCTTGTTTCAAAATATTTTTATAGTGATTTTTGTTCATTAAGGTTGGCGTTAGCAGTTTTTGAGGAAGTTAGATGTAGTCACGGGGTTCCTCGTTCCTCACTCCATCATACAATGGTCAAAATCGACGTTTTTAAAGTTAGTTGGTGTAAAATCTCCCATTGTATAAATATTTCTGAGTTTCTTAAAAACGACGATTTGGTGATGTTTGTTTCCATGGAAAAATCATAATTAAATATGACAGCACTTCGATTTTTCTAATTTTTTAACTTTATTGGGAAGATAGATAAAAAAAAAACCTAACACTTTTTTGTTCCAAAAATTATGTACAGTATGTGTACGAATTTTTTATACTCAATTATCAATTATAAATCACCCTGTATAAGTTATATTTATCCCAAAGTTTGAAATTCTAAAAAGTAGTATTAAGGTTAGTAAAATCCCCTTTCTTTATTATTTTTTTTAATACTTTACCCGTTTAGACCTGATTTTTTTCTTAACAGGAAAATATAATTTCTGTTATAAATCAATAGTCCTAAAATGTTATATTATGTTATATAGCACGCCTTTCATATTATACTTTAGGACCATCAACATAACAGCATGATATGTGTGGTTGCAAAAGAATTATTATAATTTAAATCGCATATTGGATTTTTATATCAGTATGCATTGTAATGTGCGCCAGGTCTGAAAGGGTTAACTTTATTTGTCAAAAATATTTAGGTCAAGGTCATTGCGGGTATTGCATGTATACAAAATATAAGCAAATTAAATTTAACATTTTCTTTATTTTGGGCAATATTACTTATAATACCATAATTAATCTTCAAATTACATTTAAAAAAAATAACTCTAAAATTTAACATATTTTTTAAAACTATTTCCTGTTGTATAATTAGGTGATTCTACTTAAAATTTACATTTTTTAAATAAATTAAATGTTGCAAAAATATTCTTGTTTTAAAGAAAATAGTCTAAAAGTTGAATAAGGCTGCTGTGAAAATTACAAATTGTAATTAGCAGGTGCTACAGAATTTAACAAAGTTTTAAAGTAATTAAAATTCAGTGTTTGCGAATATTTTATTTTATAATCATTAATCCAATTAATTACAATTTTAAATGAGCCTACGAAACACACATTTATAAAAATCAAAAACGAAATAACTTAAATTTTATTTATATACGAAACTCATGTAAAATGTAAAACTTACCTAATTATTTAGCACATCTGAAACAAATAAAAAATAATTAATATAAGTTTTGGTACTCAAATTTGCAATCAATGAGTACTTGTTTAAAGCAACCTCATTATGATTGTTTTTCCTGTAAGTACAAGAAAATAGGAGATTAAAAAGTTAAGATTTAATCCAATTTGTACCTCTGGCAACAACAAAACGAATCAGGCTGTCTTGATTCGTTACGCCTTAATAAGCAGAGGCTGAATTAGAACGTCTGAGACTCCCTTCTCTGATTTTTCTTGTTATACAAATTTTACCTCCAAGTTTAAATTAGAATCAACTAAACGATGAGAGAAAATTTTCATTTTTTAAATATAATCCAGCTTGTTGCATACTCCCAATTAATTTAAACTTTGAGGCAAACGTTAATTGGCTCTTGTAATTTCATATCGAGAAATTTATTTTCCACAATACAAAGGTAAATTATAAGAGATAAATTTTACGTACTTAACACGCGTCTGGAATTGGTATGTTATTATCAACTCGAATTAAGTTCGTGGCTTTATTTGCAAATAATTTAATTTTAAATTACGATTGCAGAATCCAGTAAGAGCTAACAACCTTAATTACACCGCGAAATGCAATAACATGAAACAACTATTCCAGAAATTGATTATCTAAAATTTAATAATTACATTATATGTTTATTATGAACGTGATATAATTTAATTATTTAATAATTCCCTGAGTAAGTTTCTTCTATCATTATTTTGATTAAAAATAATAATTCGTATCAGACTTTCCCCTTAATTAATTTTTGTTTCATCTAATTTCATGAAGTCCTCCAGTGTGGCAGCAGGAACATTACAGCGGTCGAGCAGGAAATCGTTTAATTTAGAGCCCAGATTAAGTTTCTTGACCTAATAAGAAGTTTTGCTCTTTACCTTTTATTAATGAAAAAATAAGAAAAATTTTAGGATTTCCTAAATTAAATAGTTTATTAACTAATTAAAATACCTCAACGAGGCTTCCTTATTATAAAATTTAATCAGGTTACGTTGATATTAATATGCCAGCATACATCGATCTTACAATATTATGATTAAAATAAGTCCTGGAACGTACCCACATGAATTATTCTTGCGAGTAAATATGCAAAATAAGCCAAGGCACAATTTTAAATAAATATTATGTTAGGTTTACTTGGAAGTAATCCTTGTCCTTGTCCTACGCAGTTCTGGGATTGAAGTTTGAAGAGGATACGTGAGAGTTGCACGTTAGCACTTAAGTGTCCTCTGAAATTAAAGATGTGGTTTGAGAGCGAAATGTACTAAACATACTAGAATCTAGTCTATTTCAAAATAACTAATGCCCTGCAACTAATTTTGTTTAACTTTCACATTACATTTTTTGTAATACAAATTTCAAAGAATTGACTTTAAAACTTAAAAAAAAACTACAAACTGTGCAATAAGCCACTTAAATTAGCCTTAAAAGCCAGAAGTTACTATAGTGTATTCAAAAATCGCTAAATCTCGAAATTGGAATAATCAAGGATTCAAATTAAAACCAATCGTACTATATCTACATCACGTCAATGTTGTTCTATGAAACACTAATAAAAAATAGTGGTTGTAATATAATTTGCACGTGCAACTTTCAAAAGGCATTATTTTATTTCGTTTCTAAATTTTATATTATATTCTATAGAGATAGGTGTAAATTCCTTCAGGCAAAAAATAGGGGTGAAGGAACTTTTGGATTGCTATAAAGGCTGTATCCACACAGGTTACAATTTTAATTCTATTTCACAGGCATTTTAAATGTCCGAAAACAAGGAAATCCGGAGAAGCAAGTTTGGGAAACCGTGTTCGCAATTCTATCGGACCTCACCAATCTATCTTCTTGGAAATCTATCATTTAACCACACCCCTATAAGTTTAACACGATGCTGTAAGCTCCATCTAGTTTTCTCTTATAAATTTTATCGATTTTATAAATTTTAATTTAGTTTTACTAATTTATGTTGCGATAAATTTATTATTATAAGTTTTTTTAGAAAATCTTGCCATACCTGAGGTATAAACTTTTTTTATAAAATTTATACAAAAATAAGTAATAAACCGGAAAACTCACCTTGATTTCGGGTATATTATTTTGTAAATTAACAGACATCTTTGTAATTTGATATATCTTTTTAATTTTATATTTTTTAGGATTTTAAAAGCTTAAATTTTAATCAAAACGTGCTTAGAAATTGTATATTATAAGATTGGTCTTAAAACTGCACGTTATGATTATTAATATTTTTTGCAGATTTTGTTGTTCGGAAAGGAAATAAGTTTGGGTCTTTGCCTTTGTTAATGATGAGATTGTTAATCATTTTAAAAAGCTAAACTTATTTCCTTATAGCGGCTCTTGATAGCCACAGATAATTTAGAGTTAGTTTCCACTGAGATTCCACTTGGGAATATATAGATTAATCCGTGCCTGGTGAAAAATCGTTTATTGTTAAACCAATTTAAAAGGAATAAACACAAGCAGCCTCAACAACTTTTTTTTAAAATTTTTGTACCTTCCTTAATCTAAAGGAACGGTACAGAAGCCTAACCTTAATTTTATGTACCAAATTAAAAACCTAGAGCAATGTTTAAACAATAAAGATGTAATTCCAATCGAGAGGAAGTCGGGGGTTCACCTTCTAAAATGTAACAATGTGCCTCATAAACCGGGTGTAAACGAAACATGGGTCACATCTACAGCTTCTTTATTTATTAGAATAAAAATTTGACTATAGGTGCTTTCCAGTGAAATACTCTGAGTAGTCCAGAGCGCACTACTCGAGGGTTTTCCATAAGGATCGGAGTGAGCTACTCTGAAGCACTCCATTTTACCTCGTCCTCGTCCCCTGAAGTACCTACCTAATTTTTAGCGTGAACTACTCGTGGAGTGGAGGTTCTGATTCGGGCTCTTTATTGGTTATAATTCCGATTTTCTGGTTATGTTACGTGTTCCAAGTCGTTTTTTATTTGGAGTAGTTAAAATTTAGTTGAAAACCACCTCATGTTATATGGTTCAAGAAAACACATTATATGCACTAACTTTTTTTTTCAATATTACTTCTGGTTTTACCGGAAATAATATCAACTTTGTTTTTTAAAATGCAATACCCCATTTCTTTGTTCGTAGTTTAAAACAATTTTAGAAAATAAGTATGTTATTTTATAAAAATAAAAATAAGTATGTTTTTGTAATTTCTTTTTTGAAAATTAAAAAAATATATACATAATTGTTTTTTTCTTCATTTGAAGTTGATAAAAACTACCAAAACTCAATATAAATAATACTAATGCCTAAATAGAATTGCACTTTGTAAAATTATTCCAATAGTTTTTGAGATATTAATTTTTTAAGTTTTTGAGCAGCATTTTTGAAAATAACCCTGTTTTTTAAATACATAGATACCGGGTTTTTCAAAAAGGAGATTTTATAAGGATTATTTTGGTACCGCATAGGTTGGGTCAAATTTGTTTGCCCGTGCCCATTTTTAAATTTCTAGTATGAAAAAAATAAAAATATGAAAAATAGGCACATGCAAATTGATTTGGCCCTACACATGGAGTATCAAAATTCAAAATAATGGTTATAATATGTTCTTTACTTAAAACCATTGCAGAAGAGATACCAGCCGTGTACTTGGAATGTTGCCTTAGGAAAACAATGATTTACAAGTGTAATACCGTTTCCAAAGAAGGAAGAAAGATTATTAAGGAACACCCTCGTCTGGGACGACCGATGACCCATTGAAGCCACAAAATATGTTGAACAACTTGTAGTAAAGATGCCTAATTGTAGAAAAACCAATTAGCAGAATTACTTGGAATATCATCTACAATTATTCTGAATATCCTTCATCACCGTCTAGGGATGACAAAAGTCAGTGCAAGGTGGGAATGCTGACGCCCCTTCAAAAACAACACCGAGTTGGGTTTTCACGGCAGTTCTCTGCAGAGACAACGAAGATGACAATCGATGATGAAACTTGGGTTCATCACAATTAACCTTACTCGAAGCAGGGCATCAGCATGCAGTGGCATAAAAAGGGCACACCACCCACTAAGAAGTTCAAGGTATCCAATTGGCAGGAAAAATCATGGCCACTATGTTTTGGGATATGAAGGGTATTCTGTTAATTGATTATAAAGACAAGAATGTCACAATAACTGGCCAATACTACTCTGATCTACTGAAACAGAAAAGAGTGCTGTTTTTGCATAACATCGTGCTTGTGCATAAGAGTACCCTGCATATAGTCCAGATACGGCCCCGTGAGATTATTTTTTATTTCCAAACATGAAAAAAGTGCTTTGTATGAAAAAATTTAAGAATTACGAAAAAGTCAAGTTTTCAGTTGCAGACTATTTTGAGCGCGAAGATATAACATTTTAATTTCGTGGGTATTAATAAACTTTTAGAAAGGTTTGAAGAGTGTATTTGTTTTAAGGGTGAATATACCGAAAAAGAAAATTATGTTTTTTTTTAACCTCCTTCAGCGAATTTATTGACCTTCCATCAAAAAGTTACACTGAACCAACATTAGAAACGCTGACAGAACCAGTAAAACTACAGGTACTTCTATACCGGGAATTTAAATAAAACTTAATCACAATAAACAAGCGATCGGGCCGTATTTATTTAATTTTTCCCGAGCCGAATTCGTGTTCCAGTCTACTCCTGAATTCCTTCATTAATAATATAGCTTTATTCCGACATCGAGTTTTCTTACCGTCATGAAACTGTAACAGAACTGCATGGATCGTATTTATGCGACTGCACTAACTTTTTACCGTCTAAAATCTATCTCACACGACAGCATGTTGGAATGGTTACAAAAGCATAAGCAAAAACGATGATTACTCACTTGTTGTGAATGTTAAGAATCGAAGGTTAGGTTTCAGTTAATTAAGGCGGCTGCACAATTGACGGTACTAGTCCGTTACGAGTTCATTGCATTTCGAGTACGTTACTAAATGAAAATATGTCAGATGCACAATAGACGAAACGGAACCGAAATGAACTGTAATGTGATTGGTAGAAGATAGAACTTCACCAACTCTACCCGTACTCGACGCGACGTCTCTCCGTAGTACGAAATCGTATTGTGCATGATCACATGGAACTCGTATGCTTCAATTTTCAAACCATACCCGTAGCGTATTCGTAACGAACTCGTTAATACAATTGGGCAGCGGTCTTTAGTCGAGACGTGAGTAGCTGAAGTGCGACTTTTAGTCCAAACAGAGAACACGATTCCATGAAGTTTTGTTGAAACAGAAGTTTGGACCGTTCTACCTACGGTGACGTCTCGATGCGCGCTTGACTGTAATAGTCAACGTACGGTTTTTCGTACTGTCGGAACGAACCTAAAATATAAAAATAATTCCTCAATGAAAAATCCATTGTAGGCATACAGGGTGATGATGAAGTTTGGAACCTTATTCATACCTGTCGTATTTAATTGTTTTGAGAAAATCGCCCGTCAATTTTAGTTTTTAAAATGCCAACTCTTGATAGAAAAAAATATTAATGACGTCACTGGTGCTTTAACAATGACGTCATCAGCGATTTTTTAAATGGAAGCCCCCACTTTTTTTACTCATTATCGATAGAAATTCATGTCACTTAAACAATGATATAAAAAAACAATTAAATTTTTAAACAAATTTTTGAATAAAAAATCTTTTTAATTCAAAAAAGAATATTTTTATTTGAACGAAAAAGGTTTTATAAAAATAAATTAAAATGAATTTGAAGTTACCAATAATAACAAAAGAAAGTAAATTTTTAAATAATGCGCATTCTAATGAAAATGTTAAATGTATTTAATAAAATTTAATAGTCTTGGAAAACTAATTTTTTGATTCCATTTAAATGTAAGAAAATTTACAAAAAATAAAATTTTAAATTTACCATTTATTGAAATCGGCCAAAATAAATCTTATACAACATTCAAATTTTTCAAATTTAATAGTACAAATTAATTTTAAGTTTATATTAAAAAAATTTTAAACGAAAATTTGTTTACAAATGCAACATTTTTTTTATATCATCGTTTAAGTGACATAAATGTCTATCAAAAACCAGTGAAAAAAGTGGGGGTTTCCATTTAAAAAAATCGATAATGACATCTTTGCTAAATCACCAGTGACGTCATTAATATTTTTATTATACCAAGATATGGGATTTTAAAAACTAAAATTGACCTGTCCGAGAGATTTTTTCAAAAAATTTAAATTCGGCAGTTATGAATTAGGTTCCAAACTTTATCATCACCCTGTATATAATTGGTTTAATGTATCGCAGTTTTTAATACATATATTTTTTTATAATTGAAGATACACCATTTTACATTTTTAATTATTCATGTAAAAGTAATTCCTTTAATAACAACAATATACACAGTTTTACATAATAATTGAAAATTATTGTACATACTATATTATTTATGTTTGAGTTTTTTTTTGTTGCTGCGTTTAAATTGGGCAACTGTTGTTCCAAAACAACGTTTCGTGCGCGGTAATAACTGGTCAAAGAAAGTGTTGATTGTCATGTTTATGGCACAAATCGATTCACATTTTACGGCTTAACAAATTCGGAGAAGTGTAACATCGGGCATTGATTGGTTTTTGAGTAATTTTACTGTAAAATAGGAGCACTTTAAGGGCCTTAAAAATGCACTGTTAACAGTTTTTAATTCTTTTCTCCGATTTTGTTCATTATAAATATTTTTTAATGCAACCAAAATTTGGTACAAAAACAAAAAATACTTTATGAGTTATCTATGCTCCCATAGCACCCTAGCATACTTCAAAAATGACTCTTAAACTATGATTTGGAGCCCATAATGGAATTATTACAATTGTGATTTTATTATGGGCCTCAATTCGATAAAGAACGTCTTTATGTCAATCAAATCAACAGGCGTAACGGTGAAATTATAGTATGCAATCAGATGAAGAAACTATGATTTGGCGCCCATTACTAAATCATTACTATGGTTAATTTCCGCCATAAAATTTACTTAGTAAGAATGATATATTACCTCATCTAATGTATATATAGTTATCACGACTTAAAATAATTTTTTCCATCAATGTTGGATTGATTATTTATCGATATTAGCTTAGTAAACACTTTGCTGGTATTAGACAATTAAATCAAATACAGAAATGTTTTATTATTGTTAATCAAGAATTTAATTGTTATTATAATAACGTCGAAGATTTGAAAAATTGTGTTCTGTTGAGCACTTTAATGACAATGATGATGCGTAATCAGATTAAGCTATTTATTTTTCTACATATTACTATCATTAATTTGAATATGTGATTTAAACTAGGGAAATTATATACAAAAGTTTTGTAGGGCACAAGAAGAGAGGAGACACAGGCGTCTACATTTTAGTATGCTAAATGTTAAAATTTGTGGTTTAATCTGGACATGTTGCAGTAATAAAAATTTTATAATCCATGGAGGCGAAAATGGTTCCTATTGATTAATGCTTAAGGGTGAACGTTTCAGTTGCGTTTGCAGGTGCGGTAGTAAAAAAGCGATAACTAAGACCGTGTACTTTAATCTATGCCCAGCACTATGTTTTTATAATGACAGAAAAATATTTTTTAGGTAAATATAAATACAGGGTGTCCCAGCGCCAACAGGATATAACATTTTTCTAAAATGAAAAAGATATCGACATTCTGTGTTCAATACAATATTTTTAGGCTCATACTCTAAAAATATTTTAATAATATACTGGGTGTCAATTTCAAGATGATGGACTTTGGTTACGTTTTTTCTAAAAGGAACACAAAGTATTTTATGACATTTTTGGTACCTTAACAAAAAATAATCATACTTTAAATAACCTTTGATGGGTCTATCTTGGGTCTAAATTGTCATTTGTTTTAGAGCAGTGACTTTTCAAAAATGGAAATTTTTCGCTTTAATGATAAATATCAGTTAAACGAGTGAAGATAGACCTATAAAAGGTGATTATTTTCTGATAATTTATCCAAAAATATCATAATATATGTATTGAGTGGTCCATTTAAAAAGACGTATGGTCATCAATTTTGGAATGGACACGCGTCGAAAAGTATTGTATATTCTTTCGAAAACCGCATGTCGAAATATTTTTTTATTTTAGAGTAATGTTTCTTCCGCGCAGCGCTGAGACACCTTATACAGGGTGGTGATAAAGTTTGGAACCAAGGTCATAACTTCCGTAAAAATTTTTTTTGGAAAAATCGCTCGGACAGGTCAATTTTTGTTTTAAAAATGCCATCTTTTGGAATGAAAAAAATATTCACGACGTCACTGATAACTTCACTATGACGTCATCATCAATTTTTTTAAATGGAAACCCCTACTTTTTTTACACAATTTTCATAGACCTTTTTATCATATTAATGATCACATAAAAATATTTTAAAAAATTTTAACCATTTTTGAAAAAAAAAATAAATTTACTCAAAAAAAAAATTATTAATTCTCAATGAAAATATGGCAAGAAAAATAAATTAAACTAATTTTTAGTTTAAAAATAACAAATTATTATTGAAAATATTCGAATTGTTCTTCTTTACACAATTGGAATTTTCTTAAAACTAATTTTAAATAACTTTTAATGAAAAAGGTAATTAAAATAAAATGTTTGAGTAATAATAAACTTTAAATAAAATTGTAATTTATTATAAATTTGAAAAAGCTTTTGATATTCAAAATTTATTGAAATAAAAATTGCCTTTATAAAAGTGCTTTAGTTGACGTTATTTTGTATGGCAAATAAAATTTTAAATCCATTTACCAATGCTTGAATAGCTTACTTCGTTTGTTTAATAATAATCAACAATTATTAAGTTTTGCGAAATTAAAAAAGCCTCGTTTAAGCGAAAGCGAAAGAATTGAAATTTTAATTATGGTAGAATACGGCGATAGAAAAAGAACCCATGGGGAAGCTTGTGCTTTGTTTAATGAGCAATATCCAAATAGACCGCAAATCTCAAGATCTACAGTAAGTAAGTTAGTTACCAAATTTGCAGAAACAGGATCTGTAGGAGATTTGCCTCGACAAGGACGGCCTCAAGTGAATGAAGAAACCAAATTAAATTTATTACTTGCGATTGAAGAAAATCCCAATATTTCAACAAGAGATATTTCAAGAAATAATAATGTGGATCATTCCTATGTCGCAAAATTATTAAAAAAGGAAAAGTATCACCCATTCAAAATAAAACTCATACAAGAGTTAAATGAAGATGATCCCGATCGCCGACTGCAATTTTGTGAAGAAATGATGGCGCGATGTGATCAAAATCCAAATTTTTTAAGTAGTATAATTTTCTCCGATGAAGCTACCTTTTAATTGAATGGATCAGTGAATCGACATAATTGTAGGTATTGGTCACAGGAAAATCCTCATTGGGACGTATAATCCCATAGTCAAAGACAGGGAAAGTTAAATGTATGGGTGGGAATGATTGGCAGACGTTTTATAGGACCTTACTTTTTTAATGAAAACCTTACTGCCGAAAGATACTTGAATTTTTTGCAGACCAATTTGCTACCAGTTTTACTTCGTATTTTCCCCAATTATGAAAATCGCAATATTCCTAACCAAAACATTTGGTTTCAACAAGATGGGGCTCCTCCACACTTTGGCAGGGCGGTGCGAGAATTCCTTAACACCACGTTTCCCAACAAATGGATAGGTTGGAGGGGACCAATTGAGTGGGGACATTTAAAATCAAAAGTTTATTTCAATAGACCTAATAATTTACAAGAATTGGAGCTTAGAATTAGGACGGAATTGCAACAAATTGACGAAGAAGCTATTAACAATAGTATTCAGAGTGTCTACACTTAAATGGGACAATGCCAAATGGTCAATGGGGAACAATTTGAACATTTTCGTTAAAATTTGTTACTTGTAAATTAAAAATTTACTTTTTTTTTGTAATATTTTCATTGAGAATTAATAATTTTTTTTTGAGTAAATTTATTTTTTTTTTTCAAAAATGGTTGAAATTTTTTTAAATATTTTTATGTGATCATAAATATGATAAAAAGGTCTATGAAAAATGTGTAAAAAGTAGGGGTTTCCATTTAAAAAAATTGATGATGACGTCATAGTGAAGTTATCAGTGACGTCATGAATATTTTTTTCATTCCAAAAGATGGCATTTTTAAAACAAAAATTAACCTGTCCGAGCGATTTTTATAAAAAAAATTTTTACGGAAGTTATGATCTTGGTTCCAAACTTAATCACCACCCTGTATGTATAAAAGACTAAATTATAGTAGTTTTAAATAAACAAATCACAAGAAAACAAGTTAAACTTAAATAAGATATGTACAAATTAATTTACTTAGGTCCATTCCAAGGAATCCTTACAAACTTGAGTTTACCTTTTCAAGTTTTTGGGGCGTTGCTGTACTCTCCAGTTTGCATACAAATGACCCTTATTTCGCAAATAAGAGGATTTACCACCTTGTTTACAACAATTAAACTACATGTGTGCATATACATTTTAATCAACGCTAATCATTCCACAAGCAAACCACTTGTTTTGTTTACATAATAAGGTTTTGATGAAAAATAATACATTTCGCCTGGTGGATTTGTAAAAATGTGAATTTAAATCTAGCGGCACGAATAATTTTTTCTCGCTTAGCCGCTTTTTTGATTGCATGTATTTGAAGATTATTCGCAGTCGATTTTTTCTTGGAGTAATACTGTGAACACAAATGGGGGAAACGATGCGACAAAAAAGACGCGGATAAGTTTGGTGCCAACGACAGTGGTGCCAGCCTGGCGCCCAACTCACACTGCCAATGCTGATGTTTAGTTTAATAAAGATTTTATATGGAATACATTCGGTTTTGAAATAATTTGTAACTCGGCCAAATTGATCAAAATTTAATAAAAATAAAAACGAAACGACGCGACGGTTATTAAGCATAAAAATGTCACATGTAAATTTTCTTTCAACATGAGCGATAGTGGTGTTTTTATCTTTATTATCAAAGAGTTCCAGGCCAAAATCGAAAGATCAAAGTGTTGTTCGTAGGAGTTTTGTTTGTAATTATTAAGTTTAGCAACCATAATAAAATAATATTATGTATAAATTCGGACCTACTTGTAGAATGTTGCAGGTAACAGGTAACAGGTGGAATCGAAATTCTTATTGTAATAAGCGAATCTTATAATAACAAATAAAAAAACTATTTTTATATTTAATTGTTACTAAATTTATTCAATTATTCAAGTAATGAATAAAACTTCAGATCCAGGTCTTATACAGGGTGTAAAAAAAGTAACGTATATCAGATGTAATTTAAAAAAGTTAAATACAAAAGTTTTTCAGTTAACTTCAGTGCATATTTTGAGATTTTTAGTTTTTTTATATCTTTCCCAATTTTATTACTAGAGCAACCAACTATTGTTTTTTAAATAGCATTAGTATTTTTTCTTTGCATATTTAAAAAAAAGCGCATTTTCTGTATTTGGTAATGCTATTTTATGATACATAAATACACAAAAGAAAATAAAAATTTTGGAGAAAAATTATGGGTGTCACATTTAAAAAAAATTTTCTAAGGACTTTTTTCGACTCCTTATGAGGTTATGGCAATAATAACAATTAATACAATTATCAAATTGTAACTTGGTAAGGAATCAAAAAAATTGTGGTCCATTGGAATTTTTTTCTTCAGAATGATATTTTACTATCCAAATGAATGTTTGGGGGTGAATAAAAAGGATACCCTTATTTTTTTCTCAAACTTTAAATTTTTAAATTGTATTTCTTATTTATTATAAATAGCATTGCCAAATACACAAAAATTAACTCTTTTAAAAAGTGCAAAGCAAACACACTAATGCTATTTAAAAAACAATAGTTGGTTGCTCTAGCAACAAAATAGAGAAATATATTATGTATAAACTAAAAATACCGAAATATGCACTGAAATTTACTGAAAACGTTTTTATTTAATTTTTTTATGCAAATCTTTTAGTATTAAATAGTCACTTAGTTTTTCAATTAAACTTAATGCAACTTTTATTTGAAACCTTTTTTCTAAACCAATTAGTTTTTCAGATATAATTAAGTAACGCCTTTAAATACCAAATGAAAACAACTGTTTATAAAACTTTATTACACTTATGCATTTCGAAGTGAGAAACCAGCAACCAACTTCATCTTCAGAGAACATTAAGCATTTATATAAACTAAATAGGAATGAAATACCTAAAACATATAAATTACAAAACTTAATGACTTACTGGAATTAGAGGAGGGTAACAATTTGAAAGGTAAGAAGCAGCAAGATTGTTACAAAATAAAAACTACTTGATTACATAATCGCAATCCCCACGCAACGATTTTAGGGGTTTACGGGAATCGTCGTAGGTCTTTTATTTATAAATATTTTGGAATAATTATTTTTACATTTAAAAGGGCGATCTTTACTCGCCATATTGGCCGTTTTCAATTTTTTAAATGTCTTATACCCTTTTTGAAAATATTTATTGAAAATGGTCATTTTACGCTATTTTCAATGGACTAAAACATTAATTTATAATAAGTATTTTAAAAGTTGAGAACGGCCAAAATGCAGATTGGAATTTCATTTATCCATATTTCAAACTTGAAAAAAAAATCGTTCATTGATAAGGCTGCTACAACGATTCTACAAATTGATATTTTGCATACATATAGGTGGGAAATACATTGCGAGAATAGGGACAACTCACGTGACGTCACAAGCGGAGAGATTGCTCTTAATGGAACCAAAATTTTAATTACGTTAAACCAAACTACTGGGGATATTCGTTATGAATTATCAGATATTCTTTTCGAAGTTCGTAGTACTGAAATACCAAGATACATAAATAGCAGTTGCCAAGTAATTTTGAGGTTAATAGAATAAATGTAAGATGTAAGTGGAAATGCTCCGTATTGATATGCACACTTACTTTCGAATGCAAAAAAGTCGACTAAAACAGTTTCTTGTATTCATGCTTTCCCAAAAAATGAAAAAAATATTGTGTAAATAGAACTTTATTGACAACCAACTTCAAGAATTTGAAAACCATCAAATTTTGTAGGAAACTAAAGTGAATATTTTAGAAGATTCAAATAATGGTTTTACAATCGCGAAAATTGCTACTTTTTAATTTAAAGAGTTACATGAAAAAGTTAAATACTACTACAAAAGTTTTTCGGTTAGGGCATATTTCGGCATTTTTAGTTTTTGTATAACTTTCTCTATTTTGTCGCTATAGAGCAACCACGGAGCAACCAACATTAGTATTAGTATGTTTTTTGCACATTTTAAAAGAGCTCATTTTTCTGTGTTTGGCAGTGCTATTTTATAATAGAAAAAATAAAATTAAAAAATTAAAATTTTGAAAAGAAGTAGGGTGTCGTTTTTATTAAATCTAATATTTTTTTGTACAGTAAATATCACTCTGAAAAAATTTTTATTAATTTCGACAATACTAGTTCATAAGAAATTATTTATAATCCAAATAAAAAAAATGGTTTTATCAATGAGAGACACTTCATTTTCATTGCAAACAATAGTTGGTTGCTCTAACAACATAATGGAGAAATTTGTAGAAAAACTAAAAATGCCAGAATATGCATTGAAAAATGAAATTAACTGAATAACTTTTGTACTTAATTTTTTTATGTAACCCTTTAAGATGATACGGAGTCAAATGTTGAAAAACCGACGTTTTTACCTTTCATGATTTTTTTAAAAGTGTTTCGAATTGGAAAGTCAAAAAAAAAAGAAAATACCAAACTAAATTAAGAATTTTACTTTCATTTATAATTTTTGTTATTTATGTATCTATAATTACATTTGTGTAATTTTGCAAGAAAAACTTCTATATTTATATTTTAATTTTTGCAAAACTATGCTCGTATAAATCTAGATAAATGAAAAATAAAAATTGCATATAAAAGTGCAATTCTTACTTAAGTTCAGTATTTAATTATTTTTTTTTAGTTTCCAATTTGAAACACTATAAAAAAATTCAGGAAAGATAAAAACATCGGTTTTTCAACATTTGACTCACTATCACCTTAAGAGGATACTCGGTGAAAAGTGTAACTCCGCATTTCGCCCGCAAAAGTATTGAAAAATGGTGATTTTTCAAACCAGTTGGTGAGATTACTAATTGAGCAAAATGAAAATTTTTAATTGCATTAGAAACAACGTTTATTGTGTTAGTACGATAGAAGATGCTTTTTTCTATTTTTTTACTCAAAATTGTAAAAAAAAATTCTTGAAATGTGCAAAAAATTTTAGCACAATTTTGAGTAAAAAAATAGAAAAAAGCGTCTTCTATAGTACTAACACAATAAACGTTCTTTCTAATGCAATTAAAATTTGTCATTTTGCTCAATTAGTAATCTCACCAAATGGTTTGAAAAATCACAATTTTTCAATACTTTTGCGGGCGAAATGCGGAGTTACACATTTCACCGAGTATCCTCTTAAATTAAAAAGTTACAGTCATTATGCGTTATTTTTGTAACATCCTGTATAGAAGAGAAGAGAAGCTCGACGATGATTTGGAACGAATCGTAAATGAATACACTCGGAAGATTCCTATGCTCCAACTTTATTCATTTACATCCTGTATGTTCTAACATAATCTAATAATCAGCCTTTAAATCCTCATTTAGCTAAGAAATTTTCCCTCATGAATGGACGGAAGTTCGAGTGGTTCCCATTTTTTAATCAGGAGATAAGAAAGAAATAGCAAATTACGGTCCCATCTCAATTTTGAGCAACTTTTCGAAAGTTTTTGGGGGCATATTTATTAAATGAAGAAATTATTATACTGATATTTCTAAAGCGTTTGATCAAATCCCACAGAGAATCCTTCTTCAGAAGCTGATAAAATTTGAGTTACTTGGTAATATACTATGTGTTGTATTTACAACCGGGGTTGTAAATTGGGAGGAATCGTCAACCAGCCGTTATAATATATTTACAACATTGGTTGTCGATTGGAAGGAATCGTCATTTCGTCAAATTTGTCTAATCGAATACAAAAGTTAGTTATAACGGTTTTGAGGTTTGATCCTGATAATGTACTTTAAGAAGATACTCGGCGAAAAGTTTGAAAAGCGCGTACTTTTCGCTAGTAAACATTGATTTTTGGGCATTTGTAATCTAAAATTTAACAAAAACGATGCCTAGTTCCAATCAAATTGAATTTAGTTTTCATATAGAATTTTTGTTTTTCATGTAGAGTCTATGATAGGGGCGTACTTTATAAACAATTATAAAAAAATGCGTTTTAATTTTTATTCATAAAGTACGCCCCTATCATAGACTCTACATGAAAAACATAAATTCATTATGAAAACTAAATTCAATTTGATTGGAACTAGGCGTCGTTTTTGTTAAATTTTTTATTACAAAAAACTATGTTTACTAGCGAAAACATTCAAACATTTCGCCGAGTGTCTTCTTAAGTATTAAGTATTATAAAACCCCAACGGATTTAAAGAAGCGATTTTTAAAATTTTAAAATTATTTTTTCCAATAAAATTTCCTACTTTCATAAGCCAGTGAAAAAATTTTTTCTTCATTTAAAAATAACCACAATTACTGACAATTACATTTCCCATAATTTAATCAAAACGTACCTAAAGTACGTTTTACACAGCCGAAATTTCCTTGTCCACTTTTTTGCTTTTGACTGCACATATTAAGTATTCTTTTTCAAGTTAAAAACTATAATTTCTTTTCGAAAAAGGTAGGTACCTATCATTTTAAAATTTTGTATATAGAGATAAAGTCTTAGGAGATTAAAAGCGTTAAGAGGGATTTACACGTTGCATGCAACTTTTATCGAGAAAGACCGCAAAGTTCAAGAAGAAATGAGAATAGTAAGAAGTATCAAGAATCATATGTTTAGATATAAAATTAAAGTGCAGAATATATTGTTTCTAAATTCTTGGCAAGTAACATTTTTGGTAGAAACAGATACAATACAAAATTTAAATAACGAAATTTAAATTTGTTTTACTAAATTTGAAGAAGATGAATATGATTAAACACTCTCGACGATATTTTTAAACAGGTAATCCAAATTTTTAGATAAATATGTTTGTTATCCAATAATCATCTGTTGAACATTAAAAATAACCAAAAGATAGGTATTTGTCACAAAATGATTTTTGTATGAAAATGAAACTTAAATTATACTGAAAATGATGGGGCAATGGAGTAAAACAAAATTTATAAAGTAAAATTGAGCAAATAAGTAATTTATAACTGAATACACGACCAAGGGTTTTAAACGTATTTCATACGCTTCAACGTTCCCAATTCAGTTTAAAATTTATAATATGAGGAATTAATTTCAGTTTTCTGCAAATATAATTCCTATATTTCAAAAAGTGAAATTATATTAAAAAGTGCGACAAAGCTCAAATATTATTTTAAACACATTTTTCCTGTTAATTTTTTTTTTAAATTATACGATTATTAAATTCTTAAAACGGTATTGGTTTTAATAGTTTTTAAATCAAATCAAAAACCAAATACCTACATGCTATTTTATTTTATTATAAGTTTTAAAGTAAATACTTAAAAAACGAATGGTAAAGTTTATAAAATATGTTTAAGTTACATTTTTGACTAAACAAATAAAAAGCAGCCAACTTTTTCATGACAAGTAATTTTTCCAAATTCATGATAATAAAGAAATCGAATTCCAAAATTTATGTCTTCATATCTCGGGGATTTTTTAAACTATTTTTCCAGGTTCCTCAACAAAGTAGCGAGAGTTTATGCGCGAGTTTTGGGACACCCTGTATAAATGAAGTGCATTTTTTACCTTTTAAAGTATACATAATATGTAAAAAAATACTTATCAATGAAACAACATGCGGCGAAAATGTACTTTTGGGGTTTGTTGGTGTAGTTGCCTCCGTTTAAGTCGGGTTTTTTCGATATTGCTTACCAGGTTTCCGGCGGTGTGTGCCAGATTGATTTTGCCTCAGGTTTTTTCCTTTTCCTGGAAACTCGAAAAAGCGTGTTTGCTTTAGCGTGTGATATTCCGTTTCCAGAGCTAAAACATTGTTTTATAACCCACAAGATATTGCAGCTTGTAACAGGTGAATTCCTTTTCCTGTTAAATTTGGGTGTTTCTCTGAGATGTTATATTGTTTTTAAGCGATTTTTTGTTACTTGTATAAAAACAAGAATACGGTTTTTTTTGGCAAAAAGAAAACCTTTTTGTTTCATTTTGGGAGACCTCTTTTTTATTCCACCAAGGTGCCAGGTGTGTCTAAAACACACACGACCGGCTGTTTCAGTACAACTTGGCGCCCAACGTGGGGTTTTAAAGGATTCCTTTACGTTTAGAAGCCACCATCCCTAACCTCCTACGGTCGCCTAAAAGACATAATTCGGCACAACTATTAACTGGATATTATCCTCTATACTTTAATTAAGTCGTTGATAAAAGCACAATCGAAGTCATTATATAATAAAAGACATAAAAAGTAAGTATTTTCTATAATATGAGGTGTCTCAGACCACCCATTCACCCCATTTATTTTGAGAACGCCTTGACGTACATGGCTGAAATAAAAAAAAATATTACCAAAGCAAACCCAAAGAATCTATTGGTGCACTACTTTTTTTCCTAGTTTTTCCGGAACAATCCCGAAGTACCCGGAACCGGAAGTAACTTTCGATTTTTAAATGGCAACGTAGGTCGAGTATGGTATCGTTCAATAGGTCTTTAAGAAAAAAACAACTTTTATCAAAATATTTTTTTAATATTTTTCATATTTACGAAGTTAAATTTAAAAAACGACAATTTTAAGAAAAAAGTAAATTTTTGTTTCATTTTCCAAAAACGAAAAAGAAAGTAAAGTTTAAATGAAAATTATTCATCTGTGATTCACTAAATTTCACCTTAAATGTTCAAATAGCCCTCCACCTTGATGGATACACACTTGTATCCGAAAGCGGACATCGTTAACTGCCCTTAACACTTCATTTTCACTTAGTGACCGGGAGACATTTCGGATCCTGTCCATCATGTTATCCCTCGTGGTTGGAATCTCAAGATACACCAGTTCTTTGACACGTCCTCAAAAAAAGAAGTCGAGAGGTGTTAGATCTGGAGAACGAGCTGACCATGGGACCGGATCCCTTCTTCCGATACAGCGGTTTGGCAATAAACGATCAGCCGATTGACGGGCCACTCTCGAAAAATGAGCTGGACAACCGTCTTGTTGAAAGAATATCCCCTGGAGATGAGTAAGTGGAACGTTATCTAAGAGATCATACAAGATGTTATCTAGAAAATTACTATAAATTTCACCATTTAAAGAGCCATCGAAAAAATAAGGACTAATGATATGACCTCGTAAAATGCCGCACCAGACATTAAGGCTCCAAACTCGCTGCTTGTCCACTTCAGGTAACCAATTAGGGTTCTCTTGGGACTAGTAATAAGCGTTGTGAATATTGACAAGACCATTGCTCTTAAATGTCGCCTCGTCTGACGATAGAATGTGGTAGTGGAAACTTTCATGTTTGTTTAATAACCATTCACAAAAATCAACCCGATTCTGAAAATCTTGAGGTAAAAGCTGTTGGTGTTGGTGTATGTGTATGTGGTAAGGATGGAACTTATTACTCTTTAGAATCCTTGAAACCGTAGCCTAATGCCAGAATCAATTTGAAGTCTTCTGGTAGAAATGTGTGAATCTACAGCAATAGCAGCAAGTACATCAAGTGCTCTTTCATCCTGCACACGTAGCCTGATGAGCTGATTCTTGTTATGGCTCGGCTGTAGCTGACCAGTTGTTTTTACTCGATTTGACAATCGCCGAAATACCTTTCTCGACTGAGTAGCTCGCTGAGGGTAGCACTCCGAGTAAAGCCGCTCAGATGCAAGATAGTTTTGATTGCACTCACCCAACACCATGAGCATGTCAAATCCCTCTCGATTTGAAAACACCATATTATTACAATAAAACACAACTTCAATTTATTTTATGTTATTAGTATTAGGTATCACGAGAAATAAACTGAATTTGTAATGAATTAAAATTTTTGTCAACAAAACGAAACAATTTTCTTAAACAAAAAACAAAACAAAACCACCGTATGTATTATCTCCAGCAACGCATGTGAATCAATTCTTACAAATAAAAATCAAAGATGAATAATTTTCATATAAACTTTACTTTCCTCCTCGTATTTGGAAAATAAAACAAAAATTTACTTTTTTCTTAGAATTTTCGTTTTTAGTTTAACTTTGTAAATATGAAAAATATTAAAAAAAAAATTTTAATAAAAGTTGTTTTTTTCTGAAAGAACGATACAATACTCGACCCATGTTGCCATTTAAAAATCTAAAGTTACGTCCGGTTTCGGGTACTTCCGGATTGTTCCGGAAAAAATTAAGTACACCAATAGGTTCTTCGGGTTTGCTTTGTTAATATTTTTTTTTTATTTTAGCCATGTGGTCTGAGACACCCTGTATTTTAATTCATAAACTGATTTTTACCAAGTTATCGGCCAGGAATGTGAAAAAAAAATTTGTTTATGAAGTGTTTTGAGATATTAGGTGGGTATCGAATCATATAATTTTCAAAAAAATTAAAAAGAAATGGATTTTTTATAGGATCAAAGTTGCAAAAATGATCAAAATAAAAACGTTATATTCATGTAATACTATTCTATTTAGATGTTAATTTAAATATATTTTCAAAAAAAAAATTTTACTTTTTTATTTTTAAGATTATTTTCTTTTAAAATATATGATTCGATACCCATATAGTAAAATAAAAATCAATAAAAAAATCAAAACACCTCATAAACTTAACAATATTCCCTAGCCTTATTATCATTCCTATCGCACCTGTGTATTTGCGAATTAAAGTAGTAAGCAGAAGTGTTTATGAAATTGTGCTTGCATAAAATTTTTCTCCTCTTCTTTATGTAAGAAATATATCGCAGAAAGATGTTGGTATTGAATTTCATTTATGGAATTGAAATACATTTGTGCATATTTCTTGAAAGAAAATTACTATTCCAGTTGTAAAAACGTTAAATATAAGCTTTATGTATTTCACCCAGTAAATAATACAAAATATTTTTTATTGTTTTAGGGAAACTCAATTATATCCAAGTTATTAATGAAAAGGGTGATCTCCATTTAACTTGAGAAACGGGAAAGTAATAAAAAATATCGTAAAAGCTTACACGTGTAAAAAGTTTCTAGAGGGACACTAAATGGTGTTATTGGCTTTTTAATGCGAGGACTTTTTTAAGATCAATTGAAGCAAAATTGTGAATCTTTGAAAATGTTTTTATACGTTTTCTTGTCTTAAATATTATTTATCATAATGTTTTCCTACAAGCTTCAAATAATAGAATTCACCAAAGTTGCCAAGAAAGCTAAATTATTACAAAAAGAAAAAACACCAATATTTTTGTGAATTTGATATATTAAAAGTGGAAAATAGTTGCTGGTATTAATTTTACATTTTTCATTAATTATTTCGGCTTTAAATATGAATTTATTGCATTCAACATTCCCTATAAATTTTACTCTTATCTATATAAAAAATTTAAAAAGATATATGAAGGTCGGTCATAAAAATCGACTCACGCAAGTAATATTCCAAAAATATTAATTTCGTTACTTTCGAATGTAGATTTAAACTTTTTAATTGCCCTGCATTATTTAGTAGGTTGATAGTAAAAATTCGATAAATAGCTTCAATCTAAATTTTGCAAAATTTTTGTAAACCAATTTAAATTAAACGTTGTAATAAAAATTACATTTTTAATCAAACTTTGAATATTTAAAAAATGTTTGTTGGTTTTCACAGATTTTATACGTAGAAATACGCATAATTTAAATGTACTGCTTTCAAATTTCGTTTTCACAATAAAAAAACACTCAGGATAAAATAATGCCGGTTTAATTACCAAACTCAGTATCTCCCTTATACAAAATAAAAAACAAAAAAAATATTTTATATTATCGAACTGTTCGCTATGCTATTATTCTTTCTTTATTTAGTTACTTGTAATATGCTTTATTAAAAAATGCAAATTATTTCCAGTCATTTTTTTAAAACAGGCAATAATCTACCACCTTTGGAAATTTATTACTTTTGATTTAATAAAACATTGGTTTGCCAATGTTCAACTGCTTGTCGATAAAAATTGTCCATCACCTCATGTACAACTGAATTATATTTATTATTATTGACGTTCGGTTTCTCTAGTGACCACAGCAATATTTATAGATAAATTTAATTTACCGTCAAATCAATCAAACATATCAATAAAAATAAAATCATAATAAATTCCATAATTGAACTTAACTAAATTGTAACCTTTTCTTCTGATGAACTTTCAATTTTTTAAATAAAAATCAGCCAATTAAATTGAAAAAAGAAAAATGAAACAGCTAATTAATTTCTTCTGTAAATATGGTCAGTAAGACCATTTTTCTATCCCTGAAAAACTGGATAGTAAATTGAAGCTGAAAAAATACAGTCTTCTAAAAATCCGTATACCTAGTATACATTAAGAAAAACTAAATTTGTAATTAAAAATATGTATGTGAACGCAAAACTAAATAAAAAATATATAAAAAATAACCCTCCTTTTTTATGGAAATTATATAACTAATTATTATTATGTAGGTATTAACTTTGTTTACGCAACAAAAGATAAATTTAATGCATATTCCAAAACAACCATTAAAACTATTAATTCCTGTAATTAACTTATTTTCATTTACAGAATTTAATTCAATAACAAATTCGATTAGTGCAAAATAACTTCCAGGAAACCTTTACAAACAATTCCACCTATTTCCTTGAAAACTCTCAGCTACGCATAAAGAACACGAAAAATAGTGGTATTGGATAAGTTGACAAAGAAGGTTACACGATAACACCAACGAAATTCTATTTCATTCAAAAAACGGCAAAGGGTAAAACAAAGGCAGATAAAGAATCTTTTTTGCTGTAATATTATCCTAAAAGTAATTTAATTTGTACACCTAATATACACGAGAATAGTGTGTTAGAACAAACATTTGAACTGCACTAAAATTAATTTACTTGTAAATGATGGAAAATCGAATTTAAGGAACAATGAATAAATAAGCACTCAATGAAATGAGTCTAAACGTTTTTCCGAAGAGTTTCTGAACCAATTAAAAAGAGGAAAATGCAAAATTAAAAATTCAATTTAAAAATAATAATGTAATTCTAGTTAACAACTAGATTAATATTTTTTATTTCTACAAAATTGAAAATTACAATTTAAACATTTTCGCAAAATGTAATAAAGGCCGTTCTCCTCTTAGGGGTAAAACCCAATTTTGGCTATATTGTTTAATTACTGACAAAAATTAAAGTAGCTATAAAATCAATATTTTGCAATTAATTTTTTTAACTTGTAATTAAAATTTCAACTTAGCTCGCTAAATTTGAAAACTTATAAAAAACTTTTAAAATATGTGTTAAGAATGATAATTTTTAAGAAAAATCATAAGAATTTTTTTTAGTTGGGATGATAGGTTAAAATGCAAATTTAACATCCCGTAGTACTATTTAATAAACCTAGAATTTGTAACTATGTCTGAAAGCACGAATACTTGGAGCACGAAACGGCGGTAAAAAATAAAAGGACTGTTTTATGACCCAACAAATAAAGTAGTTATTTTTATACCCACTTATAATGGATGTTTGATAATAGAGTAACTAATTTTATTATAGTTCATATACCGAATGTTTAATCGAGAGTGATCACAACCTATTAAATTTCAATGTTAACACTTGAAGGTTAATCCTATTCAATTTTTTTTCTTGCTATACCATCCTTATGGGATTACCTTTGGGTCAAATTTTTGAAAAATGTAATGTAGTGCAAACATTGGCGAATAAGGACCTAAACCTAATATTGATACTTTAAATTGCCAAAGAAACTTTTTAATGAATTGTATGTGCTGTTGTGGTTAACATGCACATCCACCCCCAAAAACTCTTGGCTTCCTCATTTTTTCTTTCTGAAATTAAACTGACTTTTTGAAATACAATTGATAGTTTCTGAAATACAGTTGATCTTTTCTGAAATGCAATTGACTATTCTAAATTACAATTTATCAATTCTGAAATTGAATTGACTTTTTCTAAAAAGGTGTAGTACAGCCGAGTTACATGGTCATATTGAAATAATTTTATGAGGTGACCACATCTACCACTTGCTAACTTGCTCGATGGTCTAACAAACATCTTAATGTGAGTGACCTTTATGATATTCCTCATCACTATCTGCCTTAATGTAAAGAAGTCAAGTGTGTTTGTGTTGACAATTATGAATCACTTCGTTACAATTTATGTTTATGACTTTTCTAAAGCCGATTATCAAGTAATAAATATCTACTTCTCTGCATTAGATTGGAAACACTTATACGAACTCCCAATATTTCTAAAAGTGTTTAGCCCTTTATACGAGATTATTGAAAAGTGCATAACTCCAATGAATTAGAATTGAAAAGTGTGTTACCAAGAAAAGAAAAAAAATTCAAAAATGCCAACTACCATGCTGATTATATCAATTCCAAGAACCTACGTTCTAAATGGAAAGATCAAAACAAAACCTTGTACACGATTATACAGGGTGCTCAAAAAGTCGCGGACACGCTCCAAGCTACATTATTAAGATGCGTCTGTTACACAAGGAAAAAATAATTTAAAAAATATTTGGATAAAAATATGGAAGTTATTAATATCTTTTAAAAAAGTAAACGTAGCAACATAGTTTTCAAGGTAGTTTATTAAGGTAATATTACCTATTATATATTTCAAATTATTGGCAACTTATGATAATAAACTAAATAAAGAGTGTAAACTTGAAATTTACATGACATTTTTCAAAAATGCAAAAATGATTTAGACAAAATAGAAATTATTTTATTATTACTAATTTTTAATTAAAAAAATTATAAAAACTTTAACTTAAAGTAGAGGTTCAAAGTTATATCCTTCCACACCTAAGCACAATTGAGATCTTCCAGCAATATTGTTTTGCACATTTTGAAATATAATGGGTGTTATAATGCGCGTACCTTCTCTAATTGGGAATTTTAAGAACCCGGTCGCCTTCTGGTGGCAAAAATATGAATTTCTATATTCGGTACTTACTTTTTGAATTAATGCATTGGTACATGTTTTTGAGCTTTACTAAAGCTTTAAATAATAAATCTATTTGGGTTTTGTTAAATATGTAGTTATAAGGTAAAATAATCCATTTTAAACACAATGTTTGACACTAATAAGTACCGAATATCCTCCATTAATAGCGCCATCTATACGTAGTTAAAATTCCCAATACGATTAATTAAAATGTTCTCGATTCATTCTAGGAGACCTGTAAACATTACTTTTTAAATGACCCAAAAGAAAAAGTCCTGGGGTGATAAATCCGGCGATCTTGCCATGGAACAGTACCTCCAAGATCAATCCATATATTGGGATAATTTTCGTTTAGCCAAGCTCTAACATTTCTTGCAAAATGTGTAGGAGCACCATCATGTTGAAACCAGGCATGCCAAATATGCGCTATGCGTATGTCATCTAATACATATTCAAAATTGTTTTCGTACCCAAGTCTCTCCGGAATTATTATTGGTAAGTAGTTTCTAGTATTCCTATCGAAACGCTAAAACGAAAAAGATGTTGGTTATCTAAGTACAAGATGAGGATTTTCAATACTCCAGTAAAGGTTATTCTGTTGGTTGAATATTTCATCTTTGGTAAATTTGCTTCATCCGTCCAAATAATTACAATAATTTCTTCTATTGTTATAGTTCGGAGGCGCTAACGAATGGACTTTTGTGTAATGAAGTTGGTGCGTTGTTTGATCATTTAGCGTACTCCAAACCAAACTTCTATTCAATCCTAGTTCATTTGCAATGTTTCTAGTACATCTCGTTGGATTATCTTCAAGTAATTCAAGAACTACCTCTTCGATCTAATCATCTAAATACATGTCATCATATTCGTTACTTTAATACATATTTTTTACTTTCAAATTTCAGGAAATTTGTTATTTTATAATAAATTATGAATTTTAAAATGTAACTATCTTTACATGCTCAACATAAATTTATATTTTTTGTTAAGGAATGCAATAACATTAAAATTACTTATATGTTCTCTACCATATTGAGCAAAAATAACGAGAAATGTGCAAATAAAATTTTTTGGGAATTTTCCCTTGTCTAATGGATGCTTCTTAACAACGTGGCGTGGAGTACGTGACGACTTTTTGAGCACTCTGTATACCTAATATCCTAATATTGAATGTAATACTCATAGTAGGTAACCCTGCGTAATTTTGGAAAAATATTAATGTATTAAAAAAACAACTTTCCCAAAACCATGTTTTATAATAATGTACAGAGCGAATCTGCTAGGCATACTGCAACCTTGTTTACAATTTTTTTCAATTGGCATGCTGATAGTATACCAAACTTGTTTCTTAAAGAGTGCATATTCATGATTTCTGAAACTCCAAATTTTATTTTCTCTGTGGATAAAACTTTAATTGAAAACTATAGAAGGATTTGCATTCAGTCGTCAATTCCCAAACTATTTGACAAACTAAATTCCAACCAACTAGCTTGGTGTTTAAAAAATGTCATTATAAAGAACCGTATTGTTTTGTTGAGGGGCTCTCTACAGTTTCAAACCGGGTGTTGTACGAAGACTTTATTACAAATGCTTTGGAAAATAGCGAAGGAGTAGATTCTAATGTGGACTTCTCTAAGGCTTTTAACAAAGTTGATCATGAATTAATGGTAAGGAAAATTTAATATATCGGATTTCCATCTTCTATACAAATTTGGATTTCCAGCTCCTTAGGACTACCAGGAGCACGCAATAGTAATGTAATTTCAGATCCAGTGTTTGTGACATCGTGTGTATCACAAGTTTCACATAGTGAACGCATTCTATTTTCATTGGTTATAAATGATTTATTGGTCATCATATACAGGATGTTAAATTTCTTCTTTTTAAGGATGACATTAAGGTCATCTATAAAATCTTCTGCTGATGTCACTTTAGTGCAAAATACTGTTAATAATATTAATACATGTAATAATAAGGTTCCGTTTAATATTAAAAAAATACAATTATTTAACATTAAGGGTCGGTTTATTCATCTCCCAGTAGCAAAAACTTTTCAGTAAATTGAATATTCATGGTAGACCATTCACCTTGATACAAATAAATATCTAACAAACTAAAATCTTGGAAAAAAATAGTTTTGAAAAAATGTTTAAAATAAAAATTGTTAGGGTTAACTGGGGAAAAAACTAAAAAAATGATTTATGTAAAAGTTATTTGTTTTTTTGAGTATTTTTTAAAATTGCCAAAAAAATTTTAGGTTTTCATTTAAAAAAATTTGGTTTACATTGAAATTAACACAAAGATGATCCTTAACCAAAAAATAACTAGCACCATCGTTGTTCCCACTTGAACTTTTATTTGAAAGTTTTTTTGTCTAAACCTTTCAGTTTTTCAGTTATTTATTTATCTCTAGTTAAGACGATAGTCGGCGAAATTTTGTGAGCGTAAAATGTGACTCTACGGAATACCATTTTTTAGACAAACCAGTAAATGAAATTCTGTTTTTTTGTAGTAGTAGTAGTTCATTAATACATGGCATAACATGTCTATTATTTTGTTTTTGTATTTTTTATTGAATTTTTAGATTTATAGACAATCAAATCTGACCTAAAAATGAGCAAGTTTTGCTTGCTGTTTTAAACCTTATACTCGATATAATCGGAAAAACAGAATAACACTTTTGTGAAGTTGTGTATTTAGATAAGAGAAAATTTTACAAATCTCAATTTGAAGGTCCCTTGTTAAAGAAAAATGGTATTTTCTAGGACCAGGTTTTTTTAAAAGTGCCAATTTTACTGCTGCCGTATGAGTATTTGGTGTGACTTACAAAAACAAAACCAGAAGAAATTGGTAGCCACAAGACTCTTCTGTGTACCAAAAAAAGAAATTTTAAAAAAGCTTCAATAGAAAAAAAATTATGAGCAAAACCCCAAATATCAAGCGAATTTCAAAATCAAGCGCTCGCATTTGCCGACTATCGCCTTAAATGGTCCAACCTGTATATTGAATATTTTAATTTACATTAACTTTTACATGTATGTGTACATATGTATAACTCCCTAGTAAAACTACTGAAAACTTTACTGAAAGTTGAATAAACCGACCCTTAGTCGTAAATTTAAGTCATTAGACAGACAATATATTGTTAATAGCAATAAAATAAATCATGTCATGAAATAAAGGATTTAGGTGTAATTTTTAATGGAAATTTAACTTTTCAAACACACATAATAAAAACTGTAAGCGAGTCCCTGAAAACTTTAAGATTCATTTCCAAGATCTGAAAAGATTTTAATATTTATACTTTCAGGTTGCTTTATATGGAATCTGTACGTTGAAAATTTGAGTACAAAATTGCCACCTAATTACAAAAATTAAGAATTTATAAATTAAAAACATGTTTCCACATCATCAAATCACTTGAAGTACGCCGAATAATAATTGATCTAAATTTTATATACAACGTAATTCATAGCTATATTAAATCTCCTGAAATTTTGCAATTATTAAATCAAGCCGGAAGGATGTTACACTAGACAAAACCACAGATTACAACCAACAAAAACATTCAATAGTGTTCTTCCACGTTTAATGAAAATTGCTAATGTGTTAGCAAATCAAACAAATTTTGATTTATTTTTGACATCGTTCAGTGATTTCAAAACTTGTATTAATACGATATAATTTCGGTCGTGTTATTGATATAATATTGATTTGTTTTTTATATTTTATTTTAAGAGATAGGAGAAAAACTTGCAACATTGGATGGTTTATTGATCAATTATTTTTGTCAATACAGGGTGTATTGTAGGTGAAGCGCATGTCATTCCAACTTTTTTTAAAGGGAATACCCTGTAAATTTTTGGAATTTGCATTAACACCCAGTTAAAGAAACCAAGCATTGAAAAATTTATAGATTTTTATTTAAAAAACTTTACTAAACTTAAAATTAACACAAAGACGACCTGGACTAAAAAATAATTATAGACCATTATTTTTTCCATTTTAAACCCAAAAACTTTTATTTGAAGCGCTTTTGTCAAAATCTTTCAGTTTACCGATTTTTATTTGTCTCAAGTTAAATGATTCGCCCTAATTAAACATTATTCGTATCAAAAAACGGGAATAGAAAATAATATTTATTTCTTCAAAATTGAAGGTTCCAGTAGTTTGGTGATTCATGATATCCAATAGTTCGACTAAAGGGCCTTAATTACCAAACGAATTCCACAATTTTATAAAAACTCTTTATTAGAACTTATGCATTTCGAAGATAAAACTTCATCTTCAGAGGATACATAATAATTTTTATAAAATGGGTTTTTAGGTCATTCGAGGTTAAAGGTGATCAGCAAACCTCAACAACATGTGTCACTGACACCTGATCACCTTTACCTTTAACTTCGAATGACCTAAAAACCCATTTTATAAAAATTATTATGTATCCTCTGAAGATGAAGTTTTAACTTCGAAATGCATAAGTTCTAATAAAGAGTTTCTTATAAAATTGTGGAATTCGATGGGTAATTAAGGCCCTTTAGTCGAACTATTGGATATAATATTTACAATAAAGACTAATAGCTTTCGGAATATAATATTTACTTCATTTCACATTTCGAACAGAACGCAGCCAAAATTCTATACAAGGTGTCCCGTTATTCGACCGACAACGTTTAACTGAAGATTCCTCACCTAAAAATAAGTTGATATGACCCTTCTTATCTATTACCAAAAGTGAACCCCTGAGGAGTTATAAGCTTTTGAAGTTGAACTAAAAAAATACATTTTTCTTTATTGCATCCAAACCAATGAAGATTTTATGACGAAATTTGGTGTACTTGAGTTTTTATAAGAAACGCGCACTTTGTAAAAAATTAGACAAAATTTAACATCTGCAAAGGGTTTAAATGGAAGAGGGTGGGTATAAACTTCATTATAAGTTTTTAGTCTCTTAAGATATTAACATTAAAGTTACCAATTCCCATTTAATCATTCAATTGTAAGATTTTTTGTCTCTTATGTCTTCCAAATAAATTATGCCGTTCTTGCAGAAAATGAGAAAAATAAAACTAGTGCAAAACAGCAAAGTTAGGCAACACAAAGTACTTTTTCCTATTGTTTCAATATTAAGTCGCCCTTTGAAACCAAAACCATAGTAAGAACATTGATGTCATAATAGATAATACAGTAACTTTCAATTTATAAAAATTACTTATAAAATGGATGTAATCAATTCATTTAATGAATATGCTGACAAGCACCTTGTATTCGGTGAATGTCACAGTAATGGTAGAGCTGCTGCTAAAAGATATGCTGAGAAGTATCCAAATCGTCAAACTCCTCATCATACAACATTTGCCAACTTAGATCGTCGTTTGCGTGAATATGGTAAACTGGAAACTGATCGTAGAAATGTCGAACGAACAATAAGAACAGCAAAGTTAGGCAACACAAAGTACTTTTTCCTATTGTTTCAATATTGAGTCGCCCTTTGAAACCAAAACCATAGTAAGAACATTGATGTCATAATAGATAATACAGTAACTTTCAATTTATAAAAATTACTTATAAAATGGATGTAATCAATTCATTTAATGAATATGCTGACATGCACCTTGTATTCGGTGAATGTCACAGTAATGGTAGAGCTGCTGCTAAAAGATATGCTGAGAAGTATCCAAATCGTCAAACTCCTCATCATACAACATTTGCCAACTTAGATCGTCGTTTGCGTGAATATGGTAAACTGGAAACTGATCGTAGAAATGTCGAACGAACAATAAGAACAGTAGAGGCAGAAGAACAAATATTGGGATGTGTGGAGGAGAATCACAGAGTAAGTGTAAGAGAGATTTCTACGCAATTACAAATTCAAAAAAATGCTGTACACAGAACACTTCAAGAGCAGTTACTTCATTCATACCATTTTCGCAAAGTTCAAGAATTGCTGCCGATTGATTTGAACAATAGATTGTTATTTTGCCAATGGTTCAAACGCAAATACGACCAAAATCCAAATATGGCCAGAATAATTTTATTTACTGACGAATCTTGCTTCTCCAGAAGCGGAATGATTAATTTGCATAATTTGCATAGCTGGTCGGATGAAAATCCCCATGAGAAAATTGTAGCCAATGATCAAAGGCAGTTTTCCATCAACCTGTGGGCAGGTATAATCGACAATCATATTATAGGGCCATTTGAATTACCACCAAGAGTGAATGGTGTGTCGTATTTAGATTTTCTAAGAAATAATCTTACTGGACTACTAGAAGAAGTACCCCTTACCATCAGAGCACAGATGTGGTTTATGCAAGACGGAGCCCCCTCCTCATTTTTCAATAAATGTGAGAAATTATTTAAATGAAAAATTTCCTCGCCGATGGATCGGTCGGGGTGCTTATGCTCCACTCACTTGGCCTCCGCGATCAGCGGATCTAAATCCTCTAGATTTTTCTTTTTGGGGTTGTTTAAAAGATACAGTTTACAGTACTCCAGTAGAAAGCAGAGAAGATCTTTGGGTACGAATCGTCAACGCAACCAATGAGATACGTGAAATCCCAAACTTCTTTGAATCTATTCGATTTTCATTTTTGTGCCGTATTAATTCTTGTATACGTTCAGAGGGCACTCACGTTGAACATGCACTTAATTTATTACAATAATTTTTTTAATAAAACTGTTAAATTAATTCTTCTTCATTTGTTTTATTTTAAATTAATACCGTTTAAACTGGTAAACTTTAACAATACGTTAGATATTCTCCAAAAAATTAAAATTTAAGTTTATGCAACTTCACTTAGATAATGTGAAATTATTAATTAAATTAGTCTTTCACCGAATTTCTTTTTTACATTTTTCGCAGGAACGGCATAATTTTTTTGGAAGACATAAGAGACAAAAAGTCTTACAATTGAATGATTAAATGGGAATTGGTAATTTTAATGTTAATATCTTAAGAGACTAAAAACTTATAAGGAGGTTTATGCCCATCCTCTTCAATTTAAACCCTTTGCAGATGTTGAATTTTGTCTAATTTTTTACAAAGTGCGCTTTTCTTATAAAAACTCATGTACGCCAAATTTCGTCATAAAATCTTCATTGGTTTGGACGCAATAAAGAAAAATGTATTTTTTTAGTTCAACTTCAAAAGCTTATAACTCCTCAGGGGTTCACTTTTGGTAATAGATAAATAGGGTCATATCGACTTATTTTGAGGTGAGGAATATTCAGTTAAACGTTGTCGGTCGAATAACGGGACACCTTGTATAATTAGTTAAAGTATAAAATAATAAAGTATTCTGTAATTAAACAACTGTAGATCGGCATTTAATGAAATAACTAGTTATTTCATAGAATACCGGATTACACGCTTTAATGGTAACATATTTAATAATGTTATATTGAACTGGGTATAAAATATAATTTTGGAAACTTTTGAGGACAGAACTTTATTATTCAAAAGTTAATCTTGTTCCTTCATCACACCAGAGAATTGGCGGTTATTCAAGAGCAGCCTAATACTAATTAGGTGGAAGAAATTAAATATTTTATTTGTAGTCATTTTTTACGTACAGATGCAAGAATTTTCTAAAAAACAATTAATTTTTAGTACATCTTAAAAACACAAAAAGAAGATTAACTAGTAAAATGGATGTATGATTTGAAAAGAGCCAACACAAAGATGCAAATGCATTGATTTTTGTGTATTGGAGTAGCTATGTATGTGCGAAAAAGGTGATGTAATATTGAAAATTCTTTATGGAAACAAAGTAATCATATTTATACTTTTTGTATAAAACTACTTTAATAATTTATTCTTGTCAAACATAAAAATTGGTGAAGTTGTAAAGATTTCCATTTGATAACACTTTAAAGTTTTATTTATATGGTAAAAACAATAAAAAAGGAAAGACGTAAAAGTTCTGAAACAAAGTAAAAGGAAACTTTCAACTAGTGGTTGTGTCTGGGCGAATTTTGCTTTTAGGAAGTGCAAATATTTGGCATGACGGTGCCGTCGTGTGGATGATCTCTAGCACGCCCTTTGAGTGTTAACGTGCCTTAACGGATTATTTCCCTCTTAACCTGTTTCCATCCTTATTTTCGGCCCGGTATAAATTCATTAGGAACAATCAACTCCAAATAAAACCCAATTATGGAAGAGAAATGTATTCGATTTGAAGCGATTCTCGCGCAGGGGATGAATTTATTCTGCTTCCTCACGTCTTGTTTACTGTTTATAGTTTCCACCAAGGTGAGCATTCTAAATTCTAAACAAAGAGGAATTTTCCCTTCAGCGCCGCGCACTATTTTAGCAAACGTAACAAATCCGTTTAACTTAGGGATGCGCATGAATAGTTTACGACTGGAATTGATAAAGAGGAAGCTTCGTGAGGATGTTGTAAATTTTTGAGTACAAATTAAATTTTACGCTGTTCCTTTATAAGGCCACAAATGAGGTCGTCTCGCGAGCTTTTCCTGTTTAATACAAGATACAAACAAATTTTCTACTCTACACAGAGAATTTGCATTCGGGACAATTTCATTTATAAATATTTAAACGCACATACTATAAGGGGCGTCACGTCACTAAAAGTAGTGCAAATTAATTTAAGCTGAGAATTCAATTTGGATTTTGGAAAGAATATACGGCGCAAACAATAACAACACGTACTTGTTTAGTTTTGGTTAGATTGTTTAAATTACGTATGAATACGTGTTTAGCATTCTAATTAAGTTGTGTGTTTTAACTACGGTTTTAGAATGGATATAATTGTTTTTTGGGCTAGATATGAAGATATTAGTATTTTGTGCTTTAATATTCTTGCTGGATTAAATACAAAGAACCAAGCATAAATGAGTATTTTTTATTCACAAAACGATGTTTCCTAAACTAGAAAAAGCAAAAAAATTATTAAAATATTTTTATTTCGTTACTTCGTCGAGTTCCACACCTGGCGTGGAAACAGTTCTAAAGTGGAAATAAATAGCCCCATTCGCCATTCGTGAGGAAGGGAACGCTCAAAACGTAACCAACCACCACATTAGAAATGCACATTTCCTCTACTCTACTCCCTGTAGGATTTTCAGTAAAGCATATTACACAGCCGTAATTACGTTTGAGCATTGAAATAGATGTTAAGATAGTCGTAAATAATTCCAGGCTCCGTTGAATATGTTTTAAAAAAATTTAACATTTTTCTTAATAATTTATACTATAGTGACCTCTTAATGAATTATTTTTAAATATGATGTTTTAACCTTTCGGAAAAAATGAGTCTATGTTAACTTAAGCTAGAACTAATCCCTGCTTACGCTTCGCTTGCACCATTCAGCTCAAATTTACAAGGGATCAAAGAAGTTAAATACTTTTATGTAAACGCGGATATGTTCGTATTTTCAATAGTAAACATATGTGATAACGCTTTACTGATTTTATCGAAAAATATTTTAACTTTGAAGGAAAATATTTTCTTTGTAGACGTGTTATAAAAAACACATTTCGAATTCTTAAACTTAATGTAACTATACCGTTGCAATCATTATAAAACTACGCCCATCTCATCAACACTTTTTGTTTTTGTATGATATCAAAAAATATCATGTTTTTCTTGTCCACCAATGTTCACGTATAATAAAATTGAATCAGTGATATAGAGGTTTATGCATAAAGGACACCGCACTTTTTATTCGTAAAATAGGCCCCCGAACGATTTTGTTCACATTTAGACATATTATTGAATAGACTAAAAAATAAAAAAAATAACTTTTTGAGCTGTATTTTCAATATTTCATATTGCGCGATTTATTTGATATTTGCAGTAAAAATTATTCTTAAAAAAAGAGAAAGAGATGTAAGGATATCTAAAATTATAAAATTGTCTTCATTTCAAATGTTAATGAACTCAAAAGTGTCTTTTTAACAAACAAACCTTAGAGTAAGCCCCCATAACTCCAAAACTAAAATGAATTTGATGTATGTTGATAGAACATTTTTTCTCAAAATATCATCAGCTTTCATATGGCAAAGTTTGTCACAGAGCGTTGATCAATTGGAAACCCTTGCTAGAAATGGACCTGAGCAAGAGCATATTTTATGTTCTTACTATTATATGTATGCTAGGCTGGAGCTAGAACATTGGGAGTTTGTGCTCATGTTGCATACGTATTATAACCGTTGGGATATGCAAAATACGACGAAAACTTAATTAAGTATTCCGACTACTGCACTACTTAGAACTATTTTAAATGCTGAATTAGCTTAGGAAATAATAATATACAGGGTGAGTTAAAGTAACGCATAAAATTCATAACTTCTTTATTATTTGAAATTTTCAAAAACGCTAAAAGGGGTGTCGAATTGTTTTTAAAAAACTTTATTTTAAAGTTAAAAAAAATATATTATCCGTTAGCATGACGTCACAATGACGTCAACGATTTTTTTAAATGGGTTGATATGGTTTTTATACCATCAAAAAATACCTTATTTAATAGTATATTACGCAACGAGCTAGAAAGTGACGAATTTTGTGCGAGTGTGAAAATAGCCGAACGAGGCGCTAGCCGAGTGAGGATATTACACGAGCAACGAAATTCACTTTCTGCGAGTTGTGTACGCTATTTTTCCGACGATCACGGAAATTTTGCGACCATTATTAATATTTTGTAGTAACAACATAACATAACCTTTGTTAACAGCAGCTGACGTTATCGATTATTTTTAGTTAAATGTAAATAATTGTAGGTGGCGCTGTTTTGACGGAAGCAACTTATCGAAACGAATAAAAAATGTTCCTATTTTATTTCAAATTTACAGAAAAATGAATTATATAATGATTTTAATAATAAAATTAGTAATATTGGCGGGGTTAAATATAAATTTTTATTTGAACTATCCTTTTTTTGCAAGTTCAAAAAAATCCAAGAGAGGGCTTTCGGAATTCCTTCGCAGCGCCTCTATCGAAAATTACAAGAACTATTTGACAGTTACAACATGGAAACTTAAAGTCACTAGTGTTAAAATGAACGATTTTCTAAACTACTAATATGAATGACATATACGATTTTCTCATATGGTCGTCGGAAAAGAGCTTTTTAACAGTACCAAAAAAGTTATACTTGCGATATCTTGTTGTAATAAAAAAATTATTAAATATCTCCTCAAATGACCATTTAAAGTAACGCATAAAATTCATAACTTCCTTATTATTTCGAATTTTCAAAAACGCTAAAAGGGGTGTCGAATTGTTTTAAAAAAACTTTATTTTAAAGTTAAGAAAAAATTATTATCCGTTGGCATGACGTCACAATGACGTCATCATATTTTTTTAAATGGGATGATATGGTTTTTATAGCATCAAAAAATAGTTTATTAAGTGTGCTTTTTAACAGTACCAAAAGTGTATACTTGCTCCAGTTAGTTGTAATAATATTTTTTATTAGATATCATCTCGAATAACCATTTAAAGTAATGCATAAAATTTTAAAATTCATAACTACTTTATTCTTTGGAATTTTTAAAAGCGTTAAAAAATGTTTTTAATTGTTTTAAAAATGTTTAATTTGGATTTTATTTTATTGTCTCTGTGACGTCTATGGCGTCATCAATTTTTTTAAAATGTTTTTTTGTGCTTTTTGTAGGAAACAATGCTAATAATTATCACCTTACAGGATAGTTCAAAGTAACGCCTAAGATTAAATTTAAAATTTATTATTAAGAATTATTAAAAATGGAATTACTATTTAATATTACTTAATTATTATTTTTTTATAAAGTAGTTTATTTTTAATCAAAATTAATGTTTACACTTTCGTTTTAATAATTGTTAAAGTCCCATTCAAGGAAACAAAATGTGCCTTAAACAGACATTGTAAGGACAAATAAAAAAAAATACAATACAATTTATTTTGCTTTTTCGATTATGCCAACGGATAAATTTTTTTTTTTTAACTTTAAAATAAAGTTTTTCTAAAACAATTCGGCACCCCTCTTAGCGTTTTTGAAAATTCGAAATAATAAAGAAGTTATGAATTTTATGCGTTACTTTAGTGGTCATTTGAGGAGATATTTAATAATTTTTTTTATTACAACTAGATGGCGGAAGTATAACTTTTTTGGTACTGTTAAAAATTTCTTTAAATAAGGTATTTTTTGATGGTATAAAAACCATATCAACCCATTTTAAAAAAATTAATGACGTCATGCCATTGGATAATATATATTTTTTTTAACTTTAAAATAAAGTTTTTTAAAAACAATTCGACACCTCTTTTAGCGTTTTTGAAAATTTCAAATAATAAAGAAGTTATGAATTTTATGCGTTACTTTAAATGGTCATTTAAGGAGATATTTAATATTTTTTTTTATTACAACTAGATGGCGCAAGTATAACTTTTTTGGTACTGTTAAAAAGTTCTTTAAATAAGGTAGTTTTTGATGGTATAAAAACCATATCAACGCATTTAAAAAAAATTAATGACGTCATTGTGACGTAATGCCATTGGATAATATATTTTTTTTAACTTTAAAATAAAGTTTTTTAAAAACAATTCGACACCTCTTTTAGCGTTTTTCAAAATTTAAAATAATAAAAAAGTTATAAATTTTATGCGTTACTTTAAACTCACCCTGTATATTTATGTATTACGTAACTAAGAACTAGGATTTCAAATAAATATTTTTTTCTAGTTGGGCGGTTTCAAGATTCTTTCTTCAGATCTCCCGTTTTTAACTAGTCATTGTATAAGATCGTAGCAAGCATACAATGATACGGAAACATTGGATATATTTTAAACTTTATAAACGTATGATCCTTAATCAAACTATTATAATATTTTTATAGTGATATAAAATAAAAAAATAATATAATTATAACGATGTCATTAAAGTATCTTACGAATTTGTTTTTTTTGGGAAAATAGCATCAAGAAGACTTCTAAAATCAATACTACTATACATGGTGTCTCTGAATAAATTTTTTTGAGGTGATATTTTTTGTAAATAAAATAAATACTAAAAGAGATATTAATTTGAAATTTTGGCGGTAGTTTTTTTCCCATACCGATAAATATTTAAGGTAAATAAAAGTATTAAAATATTTTCAGAGGCGTTATGTAAAGTGTGGGGGAAGGGTCATCAATTTATTTTATTGATCATATCTTTATGTTTTTAGTAATTTTAAATGTACTCAAATAATCCTTATTTAATTTTTTACCAAAAAGGGAATCTTTTTGTAAGTGTGGTTCGTTTCGGAGTAAAAGTAGATATTATAATTTATAGTTAAAATATGAATTTAAAAAACAACATGAAAGTTAATTAAAATTTCATGTAATAAGTGAGTATAATAAAAAATTTTAACTATTTTATTTATTATTTCTTATAAGAATATTAAGCACATTATTACAAAAAAAGTGCTCGGAGTTATTACCGCCATGTTCCATTAACATTCTTTGGCAACATTTCAAAGTGTTATATCTTTTTAAGAAAGCATTTACGGACAATACTTTATAATTCAAAAATGCTTAGTTTTGCTTCGTCTATCACCCCTGATCACCTCCCCAAAAAATTCATTTTATTTTGACGTTTCGTTTGAGAGGTAATAATTTCAATGTTGCCTGATTGTGCAATAAAGTCTTACGATAACCTGTAAAAGATATTTTATTTTTAATTGACGCCGTAATATTACAAATCTTATTACAACTATTAAAACTATAGCCATTGAATTTACAGTAAAAGTTTCAGAGCTCCAGGGAACTGGAAAAGTCATTTTTTATCAAATATTTTAAAAATTGCAAAAAAACGACAACTGTGTAAAAATTGTTTAATAGTAAAAAATATATTCTTAAATTATAAGTTTATTTGAATAAAATAAATACTTAAAAATTAATTTCTAATCAAGTCATAACAAATATGTACTTAATTGTATAATTTTTATACTATTAAAGTCAATAAATCATAGTAAATAAATGGCATAGGCAACCAAACTACTTTGTTTGTGAGAAACACCGAGGAAAACACCAGCATCGTTGTCTAATTGTGCAAAAATTAATTAATTTCAATTGCGTTTTTTGGCGAAAGCGGTCTCCTAATGAGTAAAATATTTTACACTATTGTATATTTATTTCTTATTTATATGTGGCATAAGTTTCATTCTTGTACAAAATGCTCCCAAAACCCGATAAGGTCCTTTAATAGACAAAAAAGTGAAAAAATTTTTGGAGATTTTAGAGATTTAAAAAAATGATCACTAAAAACATATTCTTAAAAAAACCAGGAAAACATTTGTAGCCGTAACTCTCTTCATTCAAAAGCTTATTTCTAAGTTTACTCCTATAAGAAGTGTCTTGTTATAAAACGATTATCATTCCATCATGTCTGACTCAAAGCCTACTTGACAAACCATGCACCCTTTTTGACAAACTTTAAAGCCTACTTGATAAACTATGTTCAGGACTACTTTCTGGCTGTAGTAAGTGAAGAAAGAAAAGAGCTACGGTTTCAAAAATTTCTCTGGTTTATTGAGAATACGAAAAAGTTTTCTAACCCTTGCCAAACCACAAACGTAACACCCAGTATACATAAATCCATTGGAATTATGCAATTAATTAACAATAATTTAAAAATTCTGACTTTAAAAGCCCTTTTAACAGGTTCGGGGCTAATATAAATGTTGGTTTCCATTAACACTTTGGGTGACATACAAAGTATGTATTAACAGAAAAGCAACCCAGTATAATTATAAAATGACATTTTAATTCATTTGGGCATGTAGAACAAAATATGTAAAAATGAAGCATGATTTCAGCGACAAAAATAATCCTGAAAAAATGCGAGTGTGCAATATGAAGCATAAACCCAGTACAAACAAACCGGAAAAAGCAATACTACGTCAGGATTAGCATGCAGAACTAATATAATATAACACGTCACTTGCACCATATGCGTACACGTAGAAATATAACACAAGTTTGATTTAATACTACTTCACGCTTAAAACACTTTATTAAAGCTAAATGTAAATTACATACTCCTAAATTCGTGTTAGTAGTGAAAAGGTGGCAAACTAAAAAAATCAATCTTAATTTCATAATCCACCATCATTTTATCAGTAACATGTAAATATAGCTATCTATATGTAAATTAAGTATATATCGATTTATTTTTGCAATGTGGCCATTAACTCGACCTATTTTATGATTGTAGTCATTGTTACAGTTTTATAACACTTAGCACTTGCTGTTTTTACGCTATAAATTATAACAAAATGTGCTGGAAATAACAGATATACAATTTATTTAGTCAGCTCTCGCTTTTGATTTATTTTTTGGCGAGTTTAAAACCGCAAATTTTGAGATAATAAAATAAATCAAAAACTTTTAAAATGCTTACGAGAGGTTGAAAGAAAACTGAATGAATTTAAGGACTTAATTGTTTTGATTTAATTTATGAGACACTCAGTAAACACTTAGCGCCATAAATCTTTAAAAAGAAACAGCAAAAAATAACTCTGGGCGCTAATTGTGAGAAATCTTAATTAAATCAACGGGCTTTTTGGATTTAAGTAAACGATTATTTAATTTTACTTGATAAAGCTTTACCTTTTTTATGGTTTTATACAATTTTACATTATTTTGACTTTGATGTACCTAAAGAACGATGGATTAATAAAATACATTTTGGACAAGCGACTTATAATCACTTCTCAGTAGTTAAGCCACAAACGTAAAATCAATATTTAATTAGTCACAACTATTATTATTATTTTAGTTGAAATTTCATCTGGGATTAAGGATATTAGATTTTTTAAGTATTCACTGTTTATGAAACACGAAACAATACATGATTCGATTTTTGGAACCCTTCTTTCTAAGCCACAATAAGCGATAAGGAAATAGTAATATCCTATATTATTTCTACAGTATTTCTCAGCCTTTTCACCGATTTTTATTTCCAATCTGTTCCTAAGCCGCACCTTCATTATTAATAAAGAGAAAAAAGTATAACTCACATTTCGAATATTGGAACCCACAATTCATATTCCTATCGTAAAAATAGACTTTAAAAATGTAATCCATTTCTTTCAACTAAATAAGGTAATTTGTGGTCGCAAAAGTCCTAAAATATAACACATATAAGTCTTGAGACTAGTAAGACATAAAGTGAACTATTTTTAGTTAGTCTTGATTTCACAACTTATATGTATATGGCTTTAAATATTTATACAATGAACTGACTAAGTGCATCAACCATTGATTTCTATAAAATTTGTCACTTGCCAAAAGAGTTTAAATTATTCTGTGAGAAATAAAGCAAATGTAATGTAACTCGCCACTTCTCCAACAAAATTCGTTTCTTATAACATCGCCTGCCCTTTATGAGTTTAGTCTAAATTCTTGAATAATACAAAAGCTAACTTTTGATTTTGCTCTTTATCACCTGAAGTTGAACGTGGTTGTTTCAGTGATATGTGAAATAATAATAGTACCAAAATGTAAAAACAAAATTTAACTTGAGTTTAAACTAAAGTTCCATAATTTAGAGTTAAACAAAGTTTTGGCATTTCTGGGTCATATCTAACATGTAGGTGATAGCTGCAAAAAAGGTCGATAGCTCGATTCTCATATGTTTTGAAGCTCAATTAATTTTCTGAATTGTTGTTTTTAATTATTAATTAAAGTTATTTTTTATTTCCGCAAAATTTCTGTCTTTCTTTTCCCAGAAGTAAAACTCTACACTTATAGTTGTTTAAAATCTTATTGCTACAAATAAAACTTGTCTACCGAATGCTAAACTACTCCCTTTAGGTCAAACAAAACAGTGATTCAGCTCCCGCTACAGTTCTTTTAAAGATTTAATAATATAAAGTTTTTTAAAATTTATAAACCAAATAATAATAAATCCAACTGCAACCCAGTTCAAATATTTAAAATATTTTTATTCTAATAACATATGAATTTAATTAAACAATTAAGAATAGTGAATAATTTTTTGGTATTTATTCACATTTGATTTGTTGTACAGGGCGTTCATAAAATATGGAATGGAGATCACGGCCTCGTGTGCTTACACTCTAGGTTAAAAAAACAAAAAGACTGGGTGTAAAAAGATATGGTAAATGATTTATTTTAAATAATTATAAATTGTTGGGTTAAAACTATTGACGTTTATAAGGTTATAACACTTCATTTATGGTCAAAACTTGACAATTTATCCGAATTTGGTTTAATATTATACAGGGTGCTGTAAAGATCGGGTACACGCTCTACGGCTTTTTATTTGGAATCACTTAAACAAGAAGTAAACTTGGCAACATTGTTTTCCACGTACACCATTACCTATATAAATTACCTATATAAATCAAATTAGTGGTAAGTTATGAATACAATGGCTGCATTCAATAGATTGAGCGGTAGTATTAACAGGTGTGTCTAAAATTGGCATTAAATTACATTTTTTAGAAGTGCAAGAATTAATTAGTCAAAATACAAACCATTTCATTCTTAGTAATTTTCTTTATGTCATTTAAAAATTTAAAGAAGCTAAAAATAAGTGAAGAATTCAAGACTTAGGTGCGCAAAAAGTTTTTATTAAGTATGGAATTAAATAATGTATTTTTTATAAAAAATACGATCTACCCAAAAAATGTAATACAGTGTAAGTATCAAGCGTAAAAAGCACTTATAGGAAAAGACGTGAAAGAAATTCAAGGTTACAGACGTATAAAGTTTTGGCCAATAAATATTTTAAGAAGTTTTCTCTTACTCGCATTACTTTGTTCCTAACGCCTTGTACATAAATTCCATACAGTGTCCCACTGGAATCGAAATGGATGAGTTTTTAATTAGTCGCACTTTATAAAATTAAAGAAGAAATATATTACAAACCAAATTTAATCTGTCCAGACATTTCCGATATTTATTTTAATTAATTTTGTTGTCATTTATCCATTCTGTTTAAAGTGTAAATGCAGTTTCCAATTTATATCCAACAAACTAATTGTATAAGAAAATAAAGTAATTTGCGTTATATTAAAAACTGCAAATGCTGTTCTCATAATTTCAGGTTATTTAATGGATTTTATGGGTTGGTATAATATCAAGGGAAATCATCTGCCAATCTTTTAGAGCTGATCGAAGATACCTAAGGTACAATATTGTATAGAAGTAAAATTTTAAAAATCAATGTGTTTAAAGTAACTCACCTACACTGTTCTTATTAGGCATTAAGTATTACTACTATGTATTTTATACCGGATGTAAACAAAACTACGGACATAACTGGAATTTCTTTATTTATGAAAATAACCATTTGAAATTTTACTTTTACTATTAAACTGAAACAAATTTCAACATTTCTTACGGTTTCATCGAAAATTACATTAAATTTCATTTATTTAAACATTAAACATTGACATTTTTGGTTTCTTTTTTGGTAAATAAAATAAAAATAATAAAACTTACTGAAAGTACAGATACATAATTATTATATTATTTAACGAGCGAGTAATGATTGCCATTACTCACGAAGGCCGAAATTGCGGCACGAGCCGATAGCACGTCTTAAGGTGTAATGGGGCCCTGGGCACTAGTTTTGGACCACCTTTTGTAAAATTCCTTCTTTTATATCTTAAAATCTTTATTTTCTGTTCTTTTGGGATGGAGGTGTATATTGTAAATATATAGTCAGGGGTTATTTTAAAGAAAATTAATAAGTGCACAAATAAGAGTTTGAAATGTAGCTTAGAGCCGCAGGCAAAATTTTTGAAAATTGTCAAGGTCAAACATTTTGCTAACACTTGAGAAACACAACTTGGTATTGGCTTTTTCGAAAAATACCGTGTACTGGATGAATGTTTTTAAAACATACCCCCAAACTTTAAATAAAATTAAAAAAGAAAACTCTTCAGAACTGGTTAGAGGTTAGGGGAACACTACCTCCATTTTTCGGAGGCACCACCCATCCTGCAAAAATTATTTTTTTGTAAAGCAAAAATTTGAAAAAATAATTGATTTTTATTGCACAAACAAGCTGTGCAGCTGTAGCTTGCTTACAATAAAATAACCTTGAAATAAGTAATCATATTCATAATCATTTACAAATATGGACCAACATTGCAATAAGCCCCTGTTTGTAAATCAGTAATTAGATGTTGGACACTATAACCTGTATTCAGCGATCGTGACTTTAGCGACGTCTCAAAATTTTTTATCACAGTCGCTGAATAGAGGTTTATATTTTCAACTAAAGAAGCCATGATTAAGGCCACAAAGATGGTCGAAACGTCGGCAAATATTTTGTAATGAAGTAATTAGTTCGTTTTTTGGTTGTTACCTTTATTCTGCAATAATATTATATGAACGAGAACTCTATATTTTGGAATTATAAATGAAATTTTCAAAAAACAATAAAAGAATTAATAAATTCAATAGATCCATCTGAAACAAAATATTTTGTTACCAAGACAAAATATTATATGTTCGAGTATATGTATAAGAAACGTGAAAAGCTAATAATTTTTGGTATAAGGCCCCCAAGTAAGTCGGGCCCTGCCCCAGTGTGCTCCCACCCCCCTAAAGACGGCCCTGACCGGTAGGCGAGTGTCGTAACGGGCCTGAGTAAATAATGGCTATTTACTCGTGAGTAGAATACTATACTTTTTTATGTCTACTTCAAATCAGGTTATTTCACGTAACAACATCTGCATTCATTAAATAATAAAAATGCTTGAAGCCCGAGGATCCGGTAACCAAAAGACACTAGTGTGAGTAATTGCAATCATTGCTGATCTAGAAACGCGTTCATAAAGTACCCATTATACAAAAGTCATAGAAAGTAGTTATTTATATCATAAGGATCGTAACATCAATCATTATGGTTCAAGTCGTGAATATTTCCAGGGGAGGCAAATGCCGAGACTGCTAACATGACGTGAACCATAACGATTGGTTACGATCCGAATTACATACAAAACTTTATCTGCTTGCATAAACCATCAAAAAAATGAAATGAATTAAAATTTATTGATAGCTTAGTGTCATCAAATTGGAGCCCATAAAGTAATTATGGGCGTTTTTTGATTTGGTGCTTATAATGAATCGTTACTATAGAGATTTCCTTTATGGGCCTCGATCCGATAAAGAACATCATTATGTCAATCAAGTTGACACACGTAAAGGTTATATTATGGTATGCAAGCAGATAAAGTAAATTATAATTCATGGAATTCATTTGACCATTTATGAGATATTAATTTTTTTAATTTTCCGAATGGGTTTTTAGCAAATATCTTCATTTTATATAATTGGCATGCTAGTGGGGTCACTCCGTAACCCCAAATTAGATAGAGGATTTTTTCCGATTAATATGGTACCAAACATAAAAACCTCAAGTTAACTAATTTTCAAATCCAGTTTTGAAAAAGCAAAATATTTAAAAATATTAAATTTAAAAATCTGGGGTGTTACATTTAAAATTATTTAGTAATGACCGTTTTCACTAACGATTCCTAAACTTAGGCATTGCCTATATGCTAGGTATTGCCTAGTTGCTAGGTATTTTTTATTAAATGATTAAAAATACCTAACAACTAGGCAATACCTAGCATATAAGCAATGCCTAAGTATTAGGAATCGTTGGTAAAAACGGGCATTAGTATCATATTGAAATTCTTTCTTCTTTCAATAAATGCATTTTTTTAAATCATATAACAAAAATTTCAATTTTATATTTTCATAAATAAAGAAATGAAAGAGTTACCCTGTGTATACCCGGTATATTATAATTGTTGTTATGAATCTTTTATCGATTAATTTGGGCTTTTAAATTTTCCGACTAGGATTATAATTATTACAATTAAATAAAATAATTCATAACTAGATGTTATTTACGTTCTATTAAAAAATACATTAAAATTAAGAAAAAATTAACCAATAATTAATGGTATACCATCCTAAAAAATTAGACTAAAGAACTATGTAGTGTTTTTTTAATTTAACAAGTAAACCAACGGGGCAATATAAAACAAGTACCTTATCGTAATTATTATTTTATTATACTATAGTTGGATTAGGAAACATGTAAATGTATGTTGGTGTTATAAATATTAATACTATTAATATTTAATATGTTTTGGGATTTCGGTCTTTAGGATAAGGGAGAAGGGTAACTTTAGAGCTAAAATTAATTACAAGTTAACATAAATTATACCATCATACACATTTGTTTTAATATAATAGAATGCTTACTTTCATGCAAACAAAATACTGCTCTATGTAAGATTAGTCGGCATAATCTAAAAAATATACAATAAAAAAGTCCAGCTTTGTTTAATTCTCAAAAAATACTTTCTACTGTTATGCCGTTTTTTAAGCAAACAGCAAACAGACTATTCGAGTTTGTATTCTATCTTTGAAAACAAAAACCAAAACTCTAGTAGCACTGAGAGGACACGATTGCTCCAGTGACAGTTCGTTGGTTTCACCATTTTTACTGAATACTTATGCCCGTTTTCACCAATGATTCCTAAAATTTTGGCATTGCTTATAGTGCTAGTTGCTAGGTATTTTAAATTATTTAATAAAAAATACCTAGCAACTAGCTCTATAAGCAATTCCTAAGTTTTAGGAATCGTTAGTGAAAACGGGCATTAGTTACATAAGGAAGACTTAAAATGAAGTCGAAGAATTCTGGGACTTAAAGTTCTTCTTATTCTACCAATGAGGCAATACACTTGGCTTAGTTGGATAGCTAATTGTTTATCTTCTATAAATATATGTTTAGCCATATCAGACACATATCTAGATGAATCCGTAGGTACTTTGCAGTTAGTTAGCCTTCACTAGTTCACAGTTACGAGCGGGCAAGTTTCTCTGCACAATGTGAAGGTGACATTATTGGACTTGGTCTCATTGGCCTCAATTCGCTATTCTTATAACTATGTCTGGATTTAATTAATATTGATTTGTAGATTTTTCCAAACCGATAAATCGCTAGTATAAAGAAGCTAAAGGGTAAGGGTAGGACTCAAAACGCTACCTTGAGGATACCAGATTGGATAGGGTTGAGATCTGAGTATTGATTCCTCCATTTTACTAAAAACTGTTTATCAGTCAGGTAGGATATAATTAGTTGGAAGTGAGAGTATGGTAGATGTTTGTTTAGTTTGTAGTACTAGCCCTAGTGCTAAACTTTGTGCTATGCTTGGCTAATATCAAGAAAGGTAGCCGAGCAGTACCTTTTAGCCTCAAAGTCTACATTTATTTTGTTAACAATTCTAGGAACTCGTTCGATTGTTCCATGTTTTTCTCGAAAACCAAGTTGATACTTCGGTATTATATTCCGTTCCTCTATAAGATTCAGTAGTTTACGTAAATTTTCTCAAAGACTTTTGATAACATTAAGCTTATTGGTCTAGAAGAAGTGGCCTCAGAGGTTACTTGTGCAACTTTCCTTTAGAATGGGAAGTAAATTGTTCGTAGTATTGCATTGTATACAAATGTTATGAGTTTAACCTTCGTCGAACTGACTTAAATACATAACATACCCCACAATAAAATTTATGTTACTTTTGTTATTTTGTGTCAATCAATTTCTTATTGACGCATTAAAAGAACTAAATTTAAACATAACGCATTTATTATAATTAAAGAACAAAGCTCAGTTAAGACAAAAAAATTTAAAAAGTAGTACTTCCTCACAAATTTTAAGCCTGGGGTACGTTTAGACCCCGCTCAGTACGATGAAGGTTAAACAATTGGTGGATAATTCTTGTAATATTTTTCCGGTGATTAGATCAAAGCTAGGAGATTTTTTTAGAATTGTTTTTCTCACTTCATTCTCTTAATGGGCATCTCCATATGGAAAGGGGCTTCTAGGTATTGGTTTATTTTTTCTTCATCTTCAATCGTGGCTTTTGAGTTAAAAGGTTTTAAAACTTTTTGCAAGTGTTTGACGGATACCTCTATTTTTTCCTTGTCATTTTTTGCCCATTGATTATTTTCATCTCTGATTTTTAGTTGCCATCATAGTCTGTTAGTTCGGTTGGAGTTAATCCTTGCAGGTATATTGGAATGTCTTGGCTTTTCCTTTCTAAGACAATTTCTTTAATTGTTTTATTCAAGCGGGACATGAAAAACAATAAAAATACAGTCGTAAAAAAGGCAAGTTTTCAAAAAGTTTGTAAAATGTCCTAGTTTTAGTCATGAGTTTCACTTTGTGAAAAATCGGCGGAGTAATAATTTTAAATAAATTTAAACAAATGGAAAATATAGGTATAAAGTGAACGTAAAACTTAAAAAAAAATGGAAAATATTTGTACATCACGAACTATACTGCAGACAAAAATCCAAAATAAATAAGAGTTGAAGCTACTTTTGTAAATTATCTTTCCACTTATGCCTGCAGTGTACATTTTCATATGTATGTAAGTTCTTGCTTTAAAATATGCGCAACATAAGTGTTTCCGCCGAAAATGGTTATTTTATTGTTTGTTGGTAATTTGCGATAAGTTTTGTTGTTTGTTATAATAATCTAGTTATCTTAAAAAAAAAGATATATAAAAATGTCATAATAACTCAATAGTTTGTACAAAATACACTTATTTTAGAAAATAACAATTATTTTCTTTTACAAAATAATCTTTATCCTATAATCCATCAGTAATTTTTTAAAGAGTGTTTTTGACCTATACTACGGTGTAAAGACCCACTCGCATCATTTGGTCCTTCGAACCGGATTTGGATAAAGATTATATGGTTCATCATCAATAAACAAGCCAATCTGCATGTCCAGAAGAGGATTTGTTACTGCTAGTCCAGAAAACAATTCTTCAAGATTCAACAGTCGTCAGTTCATCGAATATTTTCCATGTGAGCACCAAAATAGTTTTTAATTTGATATTGCTTATTATTTGTACCACTTACATTAAATTAAATTAAATATGAGTAATGCCGAAAAATTAAAGGTATTAAAGGGAAAACGTGGAGTTAAAAAAGGTGAATTAACGCGATTCATAAATTTTTTAATAAAATTTAATGCTTCTGAAATTGACACAATCGAATTGTCAGAAAATGATTTATCACAACTAAAAACGCGACTTTTAAATTTAAATGTCGTTTTTGAACAATTTAACAGTATTCAAGAAGAAATTGATCTTCTAATAGATTCAAATGAAAATTATGATATTGAAAATTCCGAAAGGGAATTATTTGAAAATCAATATTATGAAGCTATTGCTCAAGCAGATGTATTAATAAAAAATGCTTCCAAAACTACAATTTTAAATTCTAGTATTTTGGAAGTTGTTAACAAAAGTGATACCATTTCGAAGGAGTTTGACATTAATGCTTCCCAATCAGTCAAATTTCCTGAGATACGTTTACCTCAATTTAATGGGGATTTTGATAATTTTTTATCATTTCGTGATCTTTTTTCGAGTTTAGTTCATAACAACGAGCGTATGACAAATCTTCAAAAATTACATTATCTAAAAACTTCTTTAACGGGAATCGCTTTAGAATTGCTGGATAATATTGAAACAAGTTCAGATAATTATGAGGAAGCATGGAATACATTGTGCGAAAATTTTGAAAATAAGGAAATTTTAGCACAAAATCATTTTGATAAAATACTTAATGTAAAAACAATTACACAAGAATCGTCTTTTGAAATTCGTGCATTGGTACGAATTATTCAAAATAATTTAAAATCATTAAAAATATTAAAATTGCCTATAGAGAGTTGGGATTTTATGATCATACATCTTACTAAGTCCAAGTTAGATGCAATAACTCTTCGTGAATGGGAGAGTTTTAAAAAAAACAGGGGAATATCCGACCTTAGATGAATTTATTAATTTTTTAAAGGATAAGGCTAATATGCTTCTTAAAATACAATCCTTACCAAAAAATAATTTTTCTGATGGTTCCTCTACTTCTGAAAAGCACCAATCATTTAAAAATAAGAAATTCCAAACATCTAATACATTCATATCGACATCTGAAAATTGTTTGCATTGCAATGGTGCACATAAAATTTATATTTGTCCTGAGTTTCTTAAATTAAATTCAAAACAAAGGTACAATAGAGTAAAGGTACTTAAGCTCTGTACGAATTGTCTTTATCAAAATCATTCTAATCGCGATTGTAAATCAAAATTATGTAAATTTTGTAACCAAAGGCATCATACATTGTTACATTTTGATAAACCCAAGCCAAAACGTATTTCTGAAACTTCAATTAATGAGGTATCTACAAATGATAAAGAAGGCATACAAAGGGTTTTATCAAATTCGACTTCTAATATTCAAAATCAAATGCTATTATCAACTGCAATAGTTCTTGTGGCGAATAAAAATGGATATCTTGAATCGTGTAGGGTTCTCTTGGATTCTGGATCACAATCCAATTTTATTACTGCGGAATTTGTTACTAAATTAGGTTTAAAACAAGATCCCGTTAACATCAATGTTGTTGGAATTAATCAAATTAGAACTAATTTCAAAACAAAATGTGAAGTCGAAGTTACGTCGCTTCAAGATGATTTTTCGTTTAATATGTCTTGTATAGTTATTCCTAAAATATCTGATGATCTTCCAAATGTCATATTTAATTCTACAAGATTAAATATTCCAAATCATGTTGCTTTAGCAGATCCTGAATTTTACAAACCTTCACAAATTGACATGTTAATAGGTGTTGAAATATTTTGGCATCTTATAATCTCTGGTAAAATCGAATTGGGTTGCAGTTTACCAATTTTACAAAAAACTAAGCTTGGTTGGGTGATATCTGGTTCAATACCTTCTACTCGAATCCATATGACTATTTGTAATTTTTCTACTGATACTGTTCAAGATCAATTAATGAAATTTTGGGAAATAGAGGAAGTGTCACCTCAGACAATTCTTTTTGATGATTGTGAGCAACATTTTATTGCTAGCACAAGAAGGGACATTTCAGGTAGATTCATCGTTTCAATTCCATTAAAGGACGATGTATCTAAGTTAGGTCATTCCAAAACTCAAGCAATTAATAGATTTTATTCCATGGAAAGAAGATTCCATTCAAATTCAAGATTAAAGCATATGTATATTGAATTTATGGAGGAATATAAAAATCTAAATCATATGACTAAATTAAAAAATCCAGAATTCATAAAAGATATTTATTATTTGCCTCATCATGGTGTCTTAAAAGAATGTAGTATCACTACCAAATTACGTGTAGTTTTTGATGCATCATGCACCACTTCAACTGGAGTTTCTTTGAATGATATTCAATCAGTTGGTCCTATCATTCAAGAAGATATTTTTTCAATTTTGTTACGATTTAGACGTCATTTAATAGCGTTTTCAGCTGACATTGGAAAAATGTATAGACAGGTATTAATTAATCCAGAGCAACGTCATATGCAGTGCATTCTTTGGCGTGCAGATCAATCACATCCTCTCGAAACGTACGAATTAAATACAGTTACTTATGGTACGGCTTCAGCTTCATTTCTAGCAATTAGATGTCTTCATCAATTGGCTAAGGAGAATCAAGATAAATTTCCTGAAGTTTCGGAAATAATAAAAAGAGATTTTTATGTGGATGATTTACTTTCTGGATCGGAATCATCATCTCATGCTATTTTTTTAATTCAACAAATTTCTGATGTTTTAAGTCAAGGTTGTTTTGATTTACGCAAATGGATTTCTAATGATCCCGAAGTAATTAAAATATTTTCAAATAGCAATGATAGTATAAAAATAATGCCCATAAATTTTGGTGAATGCGCTAAAACTCTTGGGGTATATTGGAATCCCGGTGAAGACGTTATACAATACAAAATACCTGAAATAAATTTACCAACAGAAATTTGCAAAAGAACTATATTATCTACAATTTCACAAATATTTGATCCATTAGGGTTACTTGGTCCTGTTATAATTGTGAGTAAGGTTTTATTGCAACAACTTTGGTTGGAGAAATTGTCTTGGGATGAACCTGTTTCTTGTAATATAAGGAAAAATTGGGTAGATTTTATTTCCAATCTCATGTCATTAAATTCTTTCCAGATTCCTAGGCATGTCTTGTTAAAAAATACTGTTGCAATAAATATTCACGGTTTTTCTGATGCCTCCACTACAGCTTATGGAGCCTGTATTTATATACAGAGCATTAATGATCAGGGTAAATCAAACATAAAGCTTTTATGTGCAAAATCTAGGGTGGCACCAATAAAATCCACAAGTATTCCTCGCCTTGAATTGTGTGCATCTTTAGTCCTTTCAAGATTGGTAAATAAAGTAATTAAATCTTTAAGTTTGAATAATTTAATTAATAATTGTTATTTATGGACAGATTCATCAATCGTTTTATATTGGTTAAGGTCAAATCCTTCTAGCTTAAAACAATTTGTGGGTAATAGAATAGCGGAAATTCAAAACTTGACAACCAATTGCAAATGGGGACACGTCAGGTCCAACGATAATCCTGCGGATTTAATTTCCAGGGGTGTGACTGCTAAGGTGTTAGTTGATAGCCTCTTATGGTGGAATGGTCCATCGTGGTTAATGTCAGATACATCAAAATGGCCAACTTTTCTCAGATCTCAGATTCCAAATGATTTACCTGAGATGAAAACAAATACAGTATTGATCGCATCCATCAGTTATACTTTCGAAATCAGTCTTCTCAATAAATATTCCTCTTTTATTAAATTGCAAAGGGTATTCTCTTTTATGAAGAGATTCTTACATAATTGTAAAATCCCAAAGCAGAATCGCATTTTAGGGCCAATATCGGTAATTGAACTTAGAGATGCTACTAATCAATTATTTAAAATGCATCAAAAAATTTCTTTTAATGCGGAATACAAATTTCTCAAAAGAAGGAAAATAGTACATCATTCGAGTAAAATTGCCAAATTAAATCCTTTTATTGACGATCTTGGTTTAATTCGCGTAGGTGGTAGGCTAGAAAATGCCGATTTGCCTTTTAATAAAAAGCATCCAATAGTAATTGATGCTAAACAAGGGTTTATCAAAATACTTTTTAATTATTATCATAAGAAATATATGCACGCTGGTCCTCAGTTGCTTCTTTCAAATATTCGTGAATTATTTTGGCCTATTGGCGGAAGAGATCTTGCTAGAAGAACATGTCATGAATGTATTAAATGTTTTAAGGCCAAGCCAATTTCAATTGATCAATTTATGGGTAATTTACCAAAAAAGAGGTTAATTCCAAATTTACCTTTTACTATTTGCGGAATAGATTATGCAGGCCCATTTCAAGTCAAAGATAGAAAGGGACGTGGGTGTAAACTTAGCAAGGCATATGCTTGTTTAATTGTCTGTTTTAATACTCGTGCAATTCATATTGAACTTGTTTCAAATTTAACCACAGATTGTTTCATATCTGCATTAAAAAGATTTATCTCAAGAAGGGGTCTCCCTGCTGAAATATTTTCTGATAATGGTACCACATTTGTAGGGGCAAATAACGAAATGCGCGAATTAATAACATTTTTAAAAACTAACCAGTTAAATTTTCAAAACGAAATATCAAAGTTAGATATTAAATGGCATTATATACCTCCTCAAGCACCTCATTTTGGAGGTCTTTGGGAAGCAGGAGTACGTTCAATGAAATTTCATATGAAACGCGTAATAGGTAATTGTTTACTTACTTATGAAGATTTAAATTCTGTTCTGGTGCAAATAGAGGCAATATTAAATTCTAGACCCATTGGTCCACTTTCTATGGATCCTTCAGATTTGAATCCTTTAACTCCTTCGCATTTTCTTCTTGGGCGTCATCAAAATGCATTACCGGAAATGAATTTATCTTCAATTCCTGAGAATCGGTTAAGTACATACCAGCATTTGCAAAAACTTCGTCAAGATTTTTGGATAAGATGGTCAAAGGAATATTTATGTGAACTTCAACAAAGAAAGAAGTGGAACAGGTCCAGCAAGATCATCAAAATCGGGGATTTGGTTTTAATAAAGGATGATAATCTCCCTCCTCTATTTTGGAAATTGGGACGAATCATCGAGGTTTTTAAAGGAAAAGATGAAGTTGTTAGAGTAGTTTCCATCAAAATCAACACTGGTGTTATAAAACGTGCGGCCACCAAGATTTGTCCGTTGCCTACATCTCAGAACTGTGAATAATTTTTTGAAAACTTTCATTTTCAAGGCCGGGAGTATGTTTCCGCCGAAAATGGTTATTTTATTGTTTGTTGGTAATTTGCGATAAGTTTTGTTGTTTGTTATAATAATCTAGTTATCTTAAAAAAAAAGATATATAAAAATGTCATAATAACTCAATAGTTTGTACAAAATACACTTATTTTAGAAAATAACAATTATTTTCTTTTACAAAATAATCTTTATCCTATAATCCATCAGTAATTTTTTAAAGAGTGTTTTTGACCTATACTACGGTGTAAAGACCCACTCGCATCAATAAGGAAGGGATGTAAGGACAATAAAACAATAACAAATTTAGTTTTGCAATTGCGTAATCCAATTTATATACTATTCAATTTAAAATTACTTAATTTATTCGTCAAGGAATTCTATTTTACCTTAATTAACAACCGAGGTGAACATAAATGTTTTAGAAGATATTTCTCTTGTTTTATTACGTCACTCTTCATATCGCATTAATTAAATAAAGGATTTTGTCTATAAGGTAAAAGGAAAAACGTTTAATTAATTAAACATGTATAAATAACGTGTGTATAATAAAAATTAATGGCTAATTTAAAAATCTTCTATATTTCCAAGCTTTTCGAAATTTTATGTTTATACCGAAATCTTGATTTTTTAATAATGTTAATTTTACTCATATTATTCTCTTCATTATTTTCGGATTTCTCGTTCAAATAATTTTTAAATTAAATATTTAAATATATTATTTTAAGCAATTAAATATAATTATTTATTTTAAATATTAAATATAATTAATTCATTGTTTCATTTATTCGATTTGATTTCGCTTATCAGAGTATAAAATTAGAGCTTAACAGGGATGTTATGAATTAGGAAAAACGTATTTACTTTTAAATAAATAATAATTGATATTTCAGTGAACTTCTGCTTTTGATATATTCGGAGTTATTTGTGTAATTCAAATGAAAATAAAGCTGAGTGAAATTTTGCTTTAAATTATAAAGGTGTACTTTTTTTAATTTAAAAGTTATTCATGTAAGCTCAAAACAAAGTAGAAACGCCTTTTCATTTAAAATGTTTTTAATCAGAAATAAAAGTTTAAGATATGCCTAAAATATGTACACTCTATTGAGATAATTTTATGTTGCTTAATTTTAATTTAATTTTTGTAATGAAAAGAATTTACGTGTATAAATAAAGGTATGTGTAGACTTACTTATTTTACACTGTTGCGTGTTTTAATATTTAAGCTCTGGTATAGTGACCCATATATTTACAAATTCCGTGTAGAAGTAGCTCATTTTAATTCTATTTCACTTGTAAATTTATTGGTAAAATAAAACTCATCAACAAAACCTCGTTGTAGTTATTTAAATTACTTTCTAGCGTTTTTACTTCAACGAAACATTCATAGAGTTAATTAAAAAGTGTAATGTTTTTTCCACATCTTTATCACTGTCGTTTCAAAAGGTACTATATAATTTGACTTTGGTTTATTTAATAAAATACAAAAAGGACTTTTGGGACTAAATTTTCTTTATCAACAGGGCTTTTATGGAATTGGAAATTTATTTGTATTAAAGGCTAAAGGAAAGTGGTCGCAATCAAATGACGTACGTGCATATGTGACTAATGTGAAATAGATCAAAGAGAAACTATTACCTTGTTTTGTATTACTATTACATCTATTTACCTCCATAACTATGTACCACAGTACTTAATATGTATTTGTTAGGGTAGAAATTATTAAAATTCATGGGAAAACTAAGCCAACATTAGCTCATAATTAAATAAAGGTTATATTCGTGATTTTGAAAGAAAGCTCAGTCTTTAAGAGGATAAAGAACGAAATGTTGAAAAGCAGCATTTCAGTTATTTATGATTTTTTAGAGTATTATAGTTGACAAATTCAAAAGAAAACACGCTACACTGACCTTAAGTAAGAAGACCTCTTTCATATACAATTTTTGTTTATATGAATCACTACTTATGTGAGTTTATGCAAAATATAAAATTAAATATGGAAACGTATTTTAACAAATTACACACGCATAAGCGTTTTACATTTGTTAACTATAAACAATGTAAAAAAATCATGAATAACACGGTACCGCTTTTACAAAAATATTTGATTCAATATGACATTAAAAGAAAATTCTGACTTTAAAAGTACAAACTTCTAGGGCATAGCTAATCCATGTTTTCTGTCAGATTTTATATTTATCATAAAATTGAAGAAAACTAGTGTTTAGTTTGGTTTTATAAATACCGTTGACAAGGCGATATTAAAAATACAACCTGGAAACTGTTTTTCGTCTGAATTCGATTTAAGCATTTCAGGCTCAGGAAGACGTTTGTTGTAGAACTCCTTTGAAATAAAACAATGGATCTCAAGAGAACACAATCAAAGAATTGGCAACTCCTGGTCCATCTTCGAAAAAGAATAACACAGATTTAATAAATTATTGTTAGAAAAGAATCGGATCATATCAGTGAAAATGAAAATTGCTCATCGTGGAACAAATACAGTGTGGCTCAACGAAAACAAAACGGTTGAGTTTTAAAATATAATAGTAAATAAAAAAAATTGCAAAAACAATGCTCGGACAGGTCAATTTTGGTTTCGAGGGGGACATATATTGGAATAGAGATGATGCAAAAATCAATTCATCCCTGTGCGGTATGGACACAACAGGGTATGTAATAGCTCGCTGGAAAGATCTTTTTACTTCGAGTAACATACGAAAAACAAAAGTTAAATCGATCAATTCATTTTAAAGATATTTACAATTTTACATCTTACATTGTACATTTTTAAATTGAAATATCTTTAGAAGGAATCGATCGATTTAACTTTTTACTCGAGGTAAATAGATCTTTCCAACGGGGTATTACTGACCCCACCAGGCCTATTATAATTTTAGGGGTTGTGTCCATACCGCACAGGGATGAGTGGATTTTTACATCACCACTATTGCAAAAGATGTCCCCCTCGAAACCAAATTTGACCTGTCCGAGCATTGTTTTCAAATTTTTTTATTAAATATTTTAAAACTCAACCGTATCGTTTTCGTTCTGTTACCCTGTATAACAACTACTATGTATGTAAAAACAGGAAAGCGAAGTTCTCTTTAATAAAAAGAGGATCAAAGAATACTACCAACAAAGTAGTTAGGGAAGTTTATCTTTGCAAAAGAAAAGACTGATGCTTTACTGACAATGAACAAAAAACAGCAAGAAAGATGGGAAAGATGAAGAAAAATATGGACAACCAATTGAGAATTTGAACTACTAGTAGATGGCGCACATTTTATACTACCTTTAGAGTTTCACAAATTCGTCGAGAGATAAATAGTTCTTTCCTTAAATTCAGTTACAAGATATTTTCCAAAATCATTAATCATCATTTTAATAATGGAAGGGTTAAGGTATCATCAAATATTAATATTTATATTATATATGATTTAATTTTGATTACTACTTTGGTATAGATTGTGTAACTATTGGGGATTTTAACTACCAATAGATGGCGCCGTTTTATACTAGCTTCACAGTTTCACAAATTCGTGGATAGGTTGGTTTACAGTTTAGTAAGTGGTAATTAAACTAAAAAATTACAGAAATACAATCGAAACTCTGTCATTTTTTTAGTTTACAAGTCGCTTGAAGCTTAAGAAGATAAGCAAAATAATAGCGTTTTTTTTTAATTTTTGCTTAAAAACCACGAAAATCAATTTCTACTACCAAAAAGTACGTATTTCAAAGAATTTAAATCTTCTTAAGTGAAAACCCTTAATATCGGATTTTGACATGAATACAAAATCATTATTTTTTCGTTTATTAGAGTTTAAAAAGTGTTTAAATTTTGTTATCAAATTAAAGTAGTACCTACTTTATAAGAAAATAAATGTTGAATTCGCAATGTCGCTGAAATAAAATTTGGTCCAAAAATTTCATAAAATTTTACTTAATTTTGGAGTGCTGTAAAGAGTTTAAAAATATATTTAAAACAAAAAACGAATTATTGATAGCGTTGGAATAAAAATTTTTCAATTCGTGTTTTATCAGTGATTTAGACGCCGCTAAGCATTTTGTAAATAGCACGTTTTACTGCAGTCGTCTGACTGTGTACCAATAAAAGAAATTTTAAAAAAGCTCTACTGAAAAAAAATATGACCAGGACCGCAAATATCAAACGAATTTCAAAATCAAGCGCTCAAATCTGAAGGAATATCGATATTTTTTAGTTAAATATTTAAACTATTTCAAAATTATTGTTGTTTAAAATGGAGCTGACTAAAAAAGTTACGTCAATACTTTTTTGGCCATCTATATTTAATTTTTTAATGATTTTACAAAAAAAATCGAATTTCCCATAAACATAATGTAAATTTAATTTATACAATTCTAACTGCTGGAAGTGAAAGGGTTGAACTATAAATGAGAATAACAGAAACAGGAAAAAAATTTAGTGGGATTTTCGAGACATAAATAATATTGTATATGTCATTATTCTTCCGGATATGCGATATGCAATAAAAATCGTGGGGTTCCCTATAAATAAAATAAATAATTTTTCTTGGCTGGATGGTAAAAGACGATCAATGAATACTTCTATCAAGGTCTCAATTGCATGATGGCCACTTAACAATAAAATATAAACGTCTCTCAAAAATTAATTTGTGAGTGAATTAAAATATTATTTTTACTTAAAACTTAATAAATCCATTTAATTTTTAATTTACGTCCATACATTAATTAAGTATTTACCTATACATACAATAATGTTAAAATTATTTTATTTCGGAATCACATGTTCCTTTCCTATTAAACAAAATCCACAAAGCAAAACAATCCCGATTCTCTATGCTTCATTTTTCAGTATTCGCAGATTTATGTATGTCGAAACCTTTTTATGAACAGAATGAAGTATTATTTCAGTCAATTTGATTTACCAGGAATCCAGTAGAGAAAGAAATAAAAACATATTAACTATTTTAGATAATAGAATACATAGTTTGATTTAAAATAATATAAAAAAGTTAATTTCTTTGTTCTTATATAATATTTATTTTTCTCAACGAGCATGCAAATATAGAGGATTTCATGTAAAATAGTTAAAGCTGATAAATCAAATAAAGGATTTAATTTACAGCATGAAAGGAGATAGTAGTCTCGGTTCCTGAAATAAAAATACAACGATGACCGATTTTTGTTTTTTAAATGTGATCATATTTATATCTAAAATTTATTATAGGGAAAATATATGTTAATAATGTAAATATATTATTGTAATTTTTCCTTTGTATTTTTATATCCTTGATATTTTATTTTAAGATCGCAGAATATAAGTAAAATCAAAACCAGAAAGATATTTATTTATTATTTTGGCCTACAAAAACAGTTGTATTAATAGGAGTATTTTTAAAACAATCGACAAAATACTTGGCACTAACTGAGTTGAAAAATATAGACAATTTGTGATTTAAGAACTTAGTGGTCTCTTTTTAGAGACGTTACTAAAATATGTCAAAATAGACCACATCGACATGTTGAAATACAGTAAATAATATTCAGAATACAGAAATATAAAGCATAAAATATTACAAGTAACCCGAGGTCGATTTTTGTTTCTCAGACTTAGAGATTCGTCTCGCCTTACCAAAACTTCTCATTATTCGCCTCACCAAAATGTTATTAAAAAACAATGAAAACTTGGCCAAGAAATTTGCTTGAGAAATAAAATCTCGATGGAGACCTTAAATTTAGCTACCATGGAAACTCCATACGAACTTAACTAAAATTTGAACAAGCATGTTATTTTAACAAAACAAAGTTTGAAATCGGGGGTGCAACGCCGGAAGGTTCTAAGTGAAAATTAGTAATTAAGTTTAGAAAGCCAATTTAAAGGTGCCAAATATTAATTTGATGCTGAAAAAGTTAACATGGTAAAATTAAACCTATTCCCACGTAAAATTACACATTCAGCAAAAAAGATCATTATTGAATTGGCAAAAATTTGCTTCAGAAACACACACTTAAAATCTACTCGCGTTCCTCGAAAATAATGGATCATGGCTTAGATGTAATATGATGGTAATGTGGGGTTTTACTTATGTGAAGTTAGCAATAGATTTCATCCATTATTTTTCAATGTATGCAAAATATTCACAAAAAAATTACCAAAATATAATTTTATTAATTGCTTATAAAGGGATTTTACTAAAACAACTCCTTAACTCTAACCATCTCTAAAAAGGATAAAAGACCTGAATCTTGGGAGGGTTGTAGTTTAGACAAAAAACAATACAATTTTTTTGATATTTTGTTTAAAATACATATGGGATTAAATTTAGGGAAAAATCATAAAAATAAAAAGTGATGTGTACGATATTATAGGTAGGTAGTTGAATTTCTCTGATGTTACCCTACATTTTTTGGGGGGTAGTTGAATATGCACATTTTGAAAAATAATCTATGGATGAAACCTATGCTACCTTCACATGAGTTAGGATTTTCAATTTTATCTACAGTGAATTCAAATAAGATTGAAACAATTGAGATTGCAAGGTAGGAAACAAAGGTTTCCCACAGTTTGCTACACTGAAATACAGGCGTTGTGCTCCGGTGAAAAAAAACATCGCGAATATTTTAACTGCACTAATTCTAGTTTTGAAAAGCACTGTTTTTATAAAATTTGCAACATATGAGATTTAAATTTGAAAGAAAATTAACAGGTACAACAACTTAGCAAGTCTAAAATTACTACAAAGTATATTTGGTTGCATAGTTACGGTTTCAGTCTTTTTTGAATTCACTGTACAATAATATTATATCGAATATCCATTATTTTTTAAAACATTAGCACATGATTTGAGCTTGTATTGTTAACAATTTGAAGTACTGTGAACAATTTATATCTTTGTATCTTCTGTAGCTAATCAATATATCTCAAAATATCTCAAAAGGATTAATATCGAAGGATTGTGATTGTAACTTTCTGGTTGAAAAAAAATAAGGCAGTAGGAGATTTATAAGATAAGCGACCATAAACCACCTCCATTTTGACTTTTTCCCGGACCCACCCTGAAATCAGAAAAGTAACCCCGCACTATTAAAGATAGAGCAAAATTCAGGAGGAACATATTTTTAGAATCAGATCATTTACCTTCAGAAAGTCTTTTTTGGTTTCGAGATGACTAGGTATAATTCATCATATAAATCTCAAATTAGTTCACTTTATGTAGCAAAATAGTTTGGATAAGTTCATGGTTCTATATGTTAATAGTTATCACCTATTGGAACATTGCATTTGGCACAACAATGATCTGAAGCAAAGTTGAAGGTGGTAAAACAATAGTTTCCGACAAAAAGAAACAGGGATTCTAACCGTTTAATATTTCGAACCGGTTTCGGTTAATATTGTTTTTCTAAAAAACGGTTTCGGTTAATATTGTTTTTCTAAAAAATGGTTTCGGTTAATATTGTTTTTCTAAAAAACGGTTTCGGTTACGGTTTTTCAAAATTTCAAAAAACGGTTTTTAAAAATTTAAAAAAACGGTTTCGGTTACAGTTTAAAGAAGTTGTTTTACCTATTTTTTTTTTAATTTTAATTGTAAAACCTATAGTTAAACTCTTAAAACCCGGTTAGTAAAAGGGTTAAAAATCGGTTAGTAAAACGGTTAAAAACCGGTTAGAAATCGGTTAAAAGTCAGTTAAGAAATGGTTTCGGTTACGGTTTTTAATAATTTCTAAAACCGGTTTCGGTTACGGTTACAGTTTTTCAAAATTTCTAAAAACGGTTTCGGTAAGTTCAAATAAAACGGTTTTAACCGAATTTCGGTTAATAAAACGGTTCGGTTAGAGTTAGAATCCCTGGAACGAAATATATTAATGAAATAATCATATACAGGGATAATAAAAAACACCCACATATTTTAGAAATTAGGCATTTTTTACTAAATTGTTTCAAATAAAAGCTTTACGATTCTTAGTGACGCATTAATTAGGAATACTACCCTGATCTTGACCAGTAGGTTGAAGGTTATGCGATAATCACTTAACGTTTTTTTTTTAATATTAACCAGCCATTTTTAATGCCTATTATTACTTTCAGAGGTTTACCGACAATTTTTTTAATTTTTTTTAAGTAAATAGTTTAGAAGTTACAAGAGTTAAATTTTCAATACGAAAAGTTCGCCAACGCCGATTTATCTTAGTTTTGAGAAACATGTTTCAAATAAAAGTTGTACGATTGTTAGTGATGAGTTATAAATTATTTAGGAGCCTGCCTGACATGATTCTTCCGAATGTACACAACCGGTTGTAAAGATATAGCTACCGTAATCCCTTGAATTTATTCCTCTCTAGGTCCTAGCAGGTATTAATTAAGCATATACCATATTACTAAGTCGATAAGGTTCACTTTTGCTATAGCGTTTGGAGGAAAAGATCTATGAATTGAATGTTATTATAGATTATTATCACATGTATTCAGACCATATTTTTTTATTTTTTTTTTAATAAATAGTAAAGAAATTCTGATGTTTTAAAAACAATGGTTATTTGACAAATTAATGATTAACCTTTCAATTTTTCTATTTTTTTGAATGAAAGGAAAATTCTTAAATATTGCTTTACCTTTTTTTAGCACAATTATTTATTTTTTTATAAAAGATACAGAAATACTATACAGTGTGAGTTAAAAGTAACTACCTTATAATTTGGAACGCTACAAAACGGTGAAAATCGTGTTTAGTATTGTTTTTGAAAAACTTTTTGAACTTAAAAGAATTTGTTTTCTCGGTTGACATTGTTTTTATAATATAAAACGATACTAATACCCAGATTCTGGTCAAATCATTTAAGTTTAAAAGACTTTAAATTTAGTTATATGGACAATTTCCATGGTCACATTATTTGTGTTTAATTAGTTAAAGGCCTTTAATTTTGACCAGAATCTGCCTATAAGAGTGTTTTATAACAGTACCAAAAAGTATAAACTTGTGCCATCTGAATCCATTTAAAAAATTTTTGATGACTTCATAGTGACATCGTGTTAACCTCGAAAAATTTTATTTTTAGTTTAAAATACAGTTTATTAAAAACAATGCGACACGTCTTTCATCGATTTTGAAAATTCCATATAACAAGGTAATTATGAATTTTATGCGTTATCTAAACTCATCCTGTATATTTACCATTATATACCATTTTCCGTTGACCGTTTAGTTAAGTTCTCATTACTATAATCAAAATGAATGGAAATTATAGAGACAATTTTTTATGTATCCAAGGTGACCATATTTTACAACACAATTTTCTGTATCGATATTTAACAGAAAAATATAAATGATAAATATCACTGTGAAAACTATAGGTTAAAGTTTTTTAAGAAATAAAATTAGTTTTAGCGAGATACGGTCAACGGAAAAGTATTGTAACCAACTAGTGAGGTAATCGGCCCTTATTACCTCACTTGATGGTTAAATAACTATATGTATGTTCTTGGATAATAAATATTATTAGTATTATTAAATTTACTTATTAATTAATATTGTGCGATATAATTTAAAAAGTAAACTTTTTTCCAAAACAGTAGATATGTTCAAAATAAATTTGCCTAAGTATTAAATATACATTTTTGACATGATTGACGCGAAACGTGCTTTTTTAGTTAATGGTGCATTTTTTATCCAACCAAACTAAATTAAGGGTGAACCAGATGCTTGGGTCTTATTTACGTCTTATTGAAATTTGAAATAAAAATACAAATTGAGTTGTACAAGTTTGTAGATTAATGAAATCCAAAAAAACACCAATAAAATTGGAAATGTTTTAAAAGTATGTGTAAAAATGTTGATCAACATTTCATATTATTTGGTCGGTACGTATTACTGTAGTTTAATGCATATGGTGTATTGCTGTGATGAATGGTGAGATTAGATCCTAGTTTAAAAAAAATATGCCTGACGCATTAAATTGACGTCATAGTTATAAGGATCTTGCAGATGAGTTAAACCTAACCTTTCTCAACTTGTTTCATGTTATTACCATGAAATCGATCTTTATTTATTTTTTATAAAAAGCATTTGTAAAACTTTTACAAACACGAATCAATTAAATTTTAATATTAAAGCAATTATTAAAAAAAGTCTAATTTAAAAAAACCGGTTAATGTTGTATTATTAAGAAATGAAGGCTAAACAATTAACATTCCATAAAAATAGTAATTGAAGTTAGGTATACCTTATGTGTTTTATTTAAGCCTATCTTGAAATGGTTGAATAGTAATTCTCACTGCACTTGTAGGAAAAAATAAACAGCTTTAAAAGAAAAGAGGCATGAGAAGTAATTTTTTTGTCCAACAAAATAGCCATTTTGCTCGAAAAGTATCAAGCACGTAGCACAGAAGGTTCGTCGCTTTTTCAAGTGGTGCCAACACAGGAAAGGCAGTTAATTAGTATAACGAGAGCGCGAGCTATACGCAAGTGTACTATAACCGACGGCGACTATTTGAAGCTGAAAACTGAAACAGCTGAAAGTCGCTGAAAGCACCGATAGTATGCGGGTGTTGGATCGGAGCTTTCCGGGCCGAGGTGCGACCAGAAAGGCGCGTGTGATCGCCCTTCACATGATCCCTTCAGATTGTCACGTCAGGGCTTGATGTGCCGATTGTTTGACGTTGAAGTGCAAAGAAATGCCTTCATATATAATATAAAATTGTTTTGTATTCCCTTTTGCTTTAGAAGTGGAATTTAATAATAATAATTTTTCAAAGGTTTTTATAACATTAGCCAACAAGAATTTAACTTCCTAAATTGAATTCCCTACTTTTTAATAATAAACTTTATTCAATTTTAATTACATGTGCCTATTACAAAAGACCAAAATGCGAAGCAAACGAATAATATTACATGGAAGATTGCGGCTTTTAATTATTACATATTATACATCTAAACATACACAATCGCATTATTATGAGTTTTTGAGTGCTTTTGATGTTTTATACAGGGTGGTGAAAAAGTCACGTACACGCTTCAACCGTTAAACAAGGGTAAAATAATTTTAAAAATATTTTGATGGAAATTCCGAAGTAATTGGCATCATTTAAACAAGTAAACTTAGAAACTTTGTTTTCAAGTAGACTTTGAAAATACCATTACCTCTTAATTTTTAATTTAAATTAGGATGTGGCTATTTGCACATACAGTATGTACGAATAATTGGCTATTTGCACATACAGTATGTACGAATAATCGGCTATTTGCACATACAGTATGTTGTACGAATAAATTGCTATTTGCACATACAGTATGTACGAATAAATGACTATTTGCACATACAGTATTAACGAATAAATGACTATTTGTACATACAGTATGCATGAATATATAAGCATTCAAATTACCACATGCAATACGTCGAAATATTAATTTTATTTTATTAATGGTATCTAATAACTTAGGTATATTTCTAAATAATGATCTGAATATAATTTTTGTTTATTAATATGACTTACTTTAAATACCTAGGTATAATAACTAAACAGTACTCATAAAAAAATTTATTCACTATTTTTACAATAATATACAGGGTGTCCCGTTTCACGTTGGACTCCATGGGTATCTTTGTTATTATTGGAGATAGAAAGTCGGTTAAATGGACAAAGTAGTAGAGATTTTTTTCGAATATTAATAATTCATTTACAAAAAATTTGAATGTCGCATCGTTCCAACGCTATCTTGAAAAAACAAGAAAATGTGATTTTCAAAATATGGCTATAACTTCGTTATTTTCGGGGGTACCAACAAATTTTTATCACATAATACAGACAATTTTTTGTGTACAATGCAGTAAAACAAATGAATATTTTTTTTCGCCAACGGATTGACCGGAAATGAACCAAACTTATTTTTTTCTTATGGCAGCTATATTGGTTTTACACATATTCCGAATTAGTGTATTTTTCTGAGTAATTTGATATATCATGTGTAATATTTTAAGAAAAATAGAAATAATTTTATTTTACTAACCAAAAATGGCCTTGAATAGATGTAAACTGTCAATACATATGTGTTAAGATTTATTTTACATTTAACATTTTAAATAGTTACATTTATGTTATTGACTATTTACATCTCTTATAGTCCAATGTTAGTTTGTAAAATCAAATAATTTTATTTCTTTTTAAATATGACATATGGTGTACTACATTACTCAGAAAAAAATACTGATTCCGAATATGTGTAAATCCAATATGGCTGTCATAAGAAATAAATAAGTTTGGTTCATTTCCGGTCAATCCGTTGGCGAAAAAAATATTCATTTGTTTTACTGCATTGTACACAAAAATTGTCTGTATTATGTCAAAAACTTTTTGGTACCACAGAAAATAGAGAAGTTATAGCCATATTTTAAAAATCGCATTTACTTGTTTTTTCAAGATAGCGTTGGAACGATCCGATATTCAAATTTTTTGTAAATGAATTATTAATATTCGAAAAAATCTCTACTACTTTGTTCATTTAACCGACTTTCTATCTCAAATAATAACAAAGATACCCATACCATCCAACGTCAAATGGGACACCCTGTATAATGGAAACACATACATACAGAAGGGTGCACAAACAACGGCCAACAATAATCTAAACCAACTATACCAATAATTTTTTTTTAATTAATTTAAATTTTTTTTTTAATTTATTTATTTTTATTTTTTTTTAATTTAATTTATTTGTTTTTGAGTTTTCAGTTTTAAATTTTTTTTAAGTTTTGTTTTTTAATTTATTCTTTTATTTTAATTAATTAATTAATTTTTTCGTTGATCGTTTATTAAGGAGTATTTTTAATGTATACAAAATCATTCATTAATGCCCCTATTAATGCATGATTTTTGTTTAATGAATGATTTTGGAGGTGCCCTCTGTTGATGACGTTTCTAACGAAATTTTCTACGAAGTATACTACAATTGTGAATATAAAGTTAATTTAATTTGTTTTAACCTAATTAAAATTATAAATAAAATAAATACCTTTAATTTTAAATACACTTCCAATAATTGGTACGCCAATACATTTTACATTTATTTTATAAAAATGAGGTTATGTACGAATCAAGTCATCATTATTTGACTATAGAACTCTCTGATAATAGACAACCCTGTTCGTTTAATTAGACTTTGGTTATGATCGATCGGGTTCGTATGTTTTAATTGTGACATTTCGAAAAAGTCTTGTAAAAATGATAGTTTTTTCTAGTTAATCACATGCACGATCAACGAAAAAATATTGTAACCAACTCGTAGGTTAAAAAGTGATCAATGATCTCGAAAATTAACGCCCCTTTTATTATTTAAATATTGTAGCCAACTCGTAGGTTAAAAAGCGATTAATAATGTCGAAAATTATCGCCCCTTTTAACTAACTCGTTGGTTAAATAACTATTAATTTATTAATATTTTTTAATTTTTTTAAATTTTATTATAAGTGTAAATTTAATAATAAATTAAAAAACAAAACTGAAAAAAAATAAAAAACTGAAAACTCAAATACATAAAAAAACCAATTGAAATAAATTAAAAAAAAATTAATAATAATAAAAAAAATTAAAAAAAAATAAGAAAAAAAAAATTATAAATTAATTAAAAAAATATATTGGTATAGTTGGCTTGGATTATTTTTGTTAATGATTTTTTTCAATCGGAAAAAAATATGTTGCCATTTGAAAACAAAAAGTTGCCTCCTTCTCCTCTGATGTTTTAAAAAATAAAATTAATCTTTTATCATCTGATAGTAGTAGTCTTCAAACCATTTAATTTGACGTATCACTTATGAAAAACGGATAAGAAATAACGAAGCTACATCGTTGGCCGTTTTTGTGCACCCCTCTGTATGTATGTTTTCATTTTATATTATTGTAAAAATAGTGAATAAATTTTTTATGAGTACTGTTTAGTTATTTCACCTACGTATTTAAAGTAAGTCAAAATATACCTAAGTTATTAGATACCTTTAATAAAATATTAGTAAAATTAATATTTCGACGTAATGCATGTGGTAATTTGAGTGCTCATATATTCATGCATACTGTATGTCCAAATAGTCATTTATTCGTAAATACTGTATGTGCAAATAGCCATTTATTCGTACATACTGTATGTGCAAATAGCCATTTATTCGTACATACTGTATGTGCAAATAGCCACATTCTTGAAATTATTGGTAAGTTTTATGATTTCAATGTAAATAAAGGTAATAAGGTTGAAATTGACAAGAATTAATTAATTAAAATACAAACCATTTTATTATTAGTAATTTTATATTAACACAAAAATAATTAAATTTTAAGTAGATGTTAATATTATCAGATCCAAGAAACAAAGAAATAATTTTAATATTTTTACATTGCTGCCATTTCTATTTTTTTTGTAAATTTTATGATAAGTTATAAATTTTATAATGCAAAAAATATCTTTACGTTCTCAATCTAATTTAATATTTGTTGTTGAGAAATGCAAAATCAATACAATTCTCTTTATTTTCTGTACTAGTAAGCAAAAATAACAAAACATGTATAAATAAAATATTAAACGTTCAGCACTCATATCTTGATTAATCTGCTAGAAGGATTTTTTTGAAAAAATTTACCTTGTCTAACGAGTGCTTCAACAACGTAGCGTGCAACGTGTACGCTACTTTTTCAGCACTCCATGTATGTACAAGCTGCTTCACGATAATCTGGTACACCAAAAAATGTTAAGGCAGCCAATAGGCAAACGCTTTCGTGCGGCTTGGAACATCCCTTAATCTCGCTCCATCTTTAGTCGGTGGTGAATTTAAACAGGCACTCCCCGACTTTGCGATTCAAGCAAGTTTTACTTAGAATTCTACCTGATTAAGCTATACTCACCAGATTATCGTAAAGCAGCTTATACAGGGTGCCCGAATTTGATTTGCATTGTATTGGTATCTTAGTATTAATGAAATTACAGATTCGGTTATGTGGGCAATGTTTTGCAGCTTTTTATACTCATTTAGACGGCATCTAAAATAATCGAAAATATCGAGCCATTCCGAAGATAAACGAAAAAACCGAAATATGCAATTTTTTAAGAGGTCGATTATTTCATTAACTAAAAAAGTAACAAAAAAATGTTTCGAATAAATTGTAAATCCTAATTTAAATATGTTTTTTACAAACATATGTATAACAAACTCGGTTTTCAAGATATCAATAGCAACTTTTTTATTTTAAATAGGCATCATATTGGATTTTACAACAAATAAATTGCTTTTTCTTTTCTGCTTTTAACGATGTATTACAATCTATGTTTGAAGTAACAGACTATGAAATATTTGACGTTATTTGAATTAAGTAAAACAAGACATGATTTGTTGACAAGTCTTCTTTAAATAAATGACGATTCAAGCGGTTTATTGAACATCAAGTTAGAATTAATAAGTTTTAGTAATTGATTACTTATTTACAAATGGCAACCTTTCCACTAATTAAATGAACAATATGACAAGTTTTGAACTTATATCCTACACAATTATCTAAAATGACACTTAGAATTGTCATTTGTTTAAAAAAGTCCCGTCAAAAAGTCATAGCTTACTTAATTTAATTTAAATAATATCAAATGTTCCGTAGTGTATTACTTCAAATATGAATTGTATAATACATCGTTGTAAAAAGAAAAAAATGCAAATTTGAACACCCTGTATATTCTTAAAAGATAAATTTTATCATAATTTTTTTCAGTTAATACATGTACCTACTAAAGTGACAAAAAATCTGACATATTTGGTAAAAAAAGAAGATCGGATAATAATTAATGAAAATATAATAACTATTGGATTTACCTCCTTAATTGTTTGGTGCTTTTTTATTTTTATTTTTTTTTAATTTACACAAAAGTTGTTAAAAACGGAGCTGCCTCCTTCTTACAGTAAGGTCTTCAAAATTACAATCCAGTCAAGTTTTGGTGTAATTGCTTTCAGTGGTTTACTTTTTTGGAGTGCTAAACACAAATCTGAAGTTTTCCAAAAAGTTTTTTATTTTGAAATGTAATAAGCCAAAAACCACAAAACCACTTATGATTGTTAGTGTTTTTTGATAATTTCTCATATTTGCCAAAAAAACATTTGTTGGACAACTTCAAAATAGTCACTAAAAACAATTACCGTAAACTAAGGTAACTTTTGCCCAAATTTTGAAAAAAGTAGTCTGATCTACTGTTAGTTACCAACTTTTATTTAACTCATATACCTATTCTAAGTATTTTAAGGCTAGACTTACACGGTGAATATTATTGAGGCAATATTATAGAAGCAATGACATTGAATTGAAACAATAATATTGCGATCACGATCAGTAACATTGTTTAATATAATGACAGTAACGATCTTGCTTCTAGAATGCCAAAAACTGACGCTTTATTGTGCTATAAGGTTCACACGTTCAATATAATAACACACCTTCAATATATTGAAAGAACTAGTTTTCATTTGTTTCAATACTAAGTCCTTCAATATAATTGCTTCAATATAACGTTTAATCGTCAAAATGATTGAAGCAATATCGATTTTCTTCAAAATATTGACCGTGTAAATGCTATATTGAAGCAATACTATTGACGAAAATTAAAACGATGTGATTTTTATTGAAGCTCTTTTAATATATTGATGGTGTGTCAATATGTTGAACGTGTGAACGCTATAGCGCAATATATTGAGCAATATAGAGTCAGTTTTTGGCAAACCGTGCTGGAATCTGGGATCCCTTATTGGTGACAGTAAGAAACAAGCTACCATTATATTGAACAATATTATTGATCGTGTGTAGGGTATCGCAATATTATTGCTTCAATAATATTTTTTCAATATTTTGACCGTGTAACCTAGTCTAATGCTTGCCATCATACCCTACACATGATCAATAATATTGTTCAATGTAAGGTTAGTTTTGATCTTGCTTTTAACAAAAGCCACGGCTTGCCAAAAACTGACGATATATTGCGCCATAGCGTTTACAAGTTCAATAATTTTCACACCTTCAATATATTGAAAGAGCTTCAATAAAAAACAAATTGTTTACAATTTCTTCAATACTTTTTCCTTCGAAACTGATTTGCTTCAATAATATTGACCGTGTAAACCATGACTAACCCCCATATTCTCTAAATTGTCGTTAATATAACGATAATCCTTAGAAAAGTTTTAAAGTTATAAAAGTAGAGCTAAAAATGTATTGTCTATCTACGCTTGTTTGTAATTAGTAATTATTAGTTGTACAATCTTATCGATCCTAAAAAAGTGAGTTTTTCTTAGAGAATAGCTTTAATATATCGATTATTGTTCAATATCGAGTCGTTCACTTGTCTTTAAGCGATAAGGACGTAAGGTTAGGTTAACACGCTCAATATTATTGAATTAATATTAGCGAAGCAATAACATTGAAGAAATAATATTGGTTTCTCCAATAAGGGACCACAGATTCCAGCAGTGTATTACATTATAGCGTTCACACGTTCAATATATTGACACACCTTCAATATATTGAAAGAGCTTCAATAAAAATGAAATCGTTTTAAATTTCTTCAATAATATTAACATGTTTAAACAAAGTTAACTCGCAATTATTTTATTATAAACTTTATTCTGGTGAGTTTGTTTAGATAATTATAGGAATATATACTTATTTCTATATTTTTTTCACCCACAATATTAAAAATAAATACAAACGTACGTTTGCAATAATGATGCAAACATAATAAAAAGTACATAGCTCAAAATGTTTATAGCACTTATAAGGAGCACGAAGAAAAAGTATTTGTTCACTTTAACGATTTTATTAGAGACATGCAAACACTTCATGGCCTTTTCTTGAATAATATATTTATTATTACTTGAAGAAGGTTGATTTTTATCTGCTTTGAAATACAAAATATACATGGTGGTTTCTAAGTATGGATCAAAGCGAACATGCCGAAATATCTTGGAAAAAAATTGAAATTTTGAATGTTCAGCGTATTGTTAGTTTTCAAGAAAATTAAAAACTTGTAAAATATTTAAATAATGAAATCTTAAAAAAACTTCAAATTTACTAATTAAACCAAAGTCTTAAATTTTTTTGAAAACGGTTTTAAATAAGTTTTCAGCCAAAAAAGATTAATTTTGCTATCACTTTTGGTTTTTGAGTTCTGAACAAAAGTGTGTAAAATAACAGATTAGAGTGAAAAGTACAGAAATTTTAGATTTTTCAGAAAAAAAGTTAATTTCTCGAAAACTATACGGGGTACAAAAATGGTTAAGAGCTCAAATTTTAAGAAATGAATTGTTATTTATGAATATTCTAATAAAATGTTTGAAAGTCTTCAAATAAACACTCCAGGGCCGAATTTGCACCCAAATTTTAGCAAATACATTGCGATTTTATTATGGAAAAACCAATCGACCAATTTGCACGCCATATTTATTAAAATACATCTAGATGTACATGTTTCTGGTATTGGAAAATAATAAAATCTTAAAGTAACTTAAATTATAGTTTTATATGTTTTTGGAAAGGACTTTTTTTCTGCCAAAAAAGAATCATTTTGATATCAATTTTAATTTTTGAGTTTTCGATAAAAATGTGCAAAACCCCACTTAAGAGTCAAATTTATTCTTTAAATTTTAGATTTCTGGAAAACTACACCTAAAATGTTTAAGGGCTCAAAATTTATGGAATGAATTGTATTTTCCGCTCATTCTAATAATAAGTTAAAGAGTTTTCAAATAAACTCTCCATGGCGAGATTTGTGCCCAAATTTTAGCAAATATTTTGCGACTTTATTAAGGAAAACTTATTGGCCGATTTTCACCAAATATATTTTAAAATACATCTAGGTGCTATGTTTCTGGTGTTGATAACTTTGGTAGTTTTCAAGATTGAAATCGAAAGCTTTTAATATAATAGGTACATCCTTAAAAAGCTTTAAATTTACTAATCATACTAAAAGTTTTATATGTTTTTGGAATGGGCTTTAGATAGGTTTTTAGCCAAAATAAAGATTCTACATTAAATTTAAATTTAGTCCTGAAATTTTAGACAAATCTTTGGGTGCGCCACTAAATACGATCTTCGTAGAAACATTTTGAGAGAGAAAACTAAAATTTTTATAGCGTTATTTTTCAGTTACCCTGAGACTAGAGAGTCGTACCGAAATTTATTTTGTTTCGGTTCCTGAGATCGAATGTTTACTTCATTACTATGGTTACGATTTTTGTCTTGCTTTCACCTGATGACTATTGTGGTATGATATGAATTTGTTGTCTTACAGAATTCCACCTCTGGTTACGTTCTCAATTTTTTCCGTTCCGCTTTCGGTTGTAGTTCGGGCACTTATTTCGTTTTAATTTCGGTATAGTTTCGGTTCCGGTACAGATTTTGTTTAATATCAGTTCAGTGTGGTTTTAAACTATAGAAACTAAAAATTCTTTCAAAGAAAATATGATTTTGAAGAATATTTATAAATATTTGAAATTAAATTAGCGGTTTAAAAAACGAAAAATACACTTTAAACCATAATTAATATTATTTACCGTTAATCATTAATTTAGTTTTAGTTTTATAATATTAAATTTTTTCGTTTCAGTTACGGTTTTGGTTCTGTTGATAATTCCGGTTATTTTCGATTTACGGTTTTAGGTTCGGTACCGGTTCGACTCTGCTTGAGAAAAGCGAATATTTTGAAAAGGAAGAACAGATAAAGCTAAAACACGTGTAAAATATTTTTGAGGGAAAAACTAAATTATGGCTTTAGTCAGGTTTGTGTGGAAAGTTAATTAAAGTTTTTCTATAAAATGGAATCTACACTTTTTTCTGAAATGTATTTTCTCATAATCATACACGTTCAAGATTTAAAATACAATTTTAGTTTCATTTACTTAAAGTCTTGAAATTTTAGGGAAAAGTTGAAAAATTCAAAAAATATTAATTTTCAGATAGAAGTATAATTGTTAACATTGTTAACATTTTTAAGTTTTTATAATTTGTGTATAAATTGCAAATTTTTTAGCTTTTTCGGTTTTCTTTTAAAATAAATAGGATAAATTCACAATAGTGAGTACTAAGAATTTGAAATTATTTCGCTTCATAAACAATCTCTTTATAACTAAAACTTTAAAAAATATACATAGAACTTTTAATGGTGCATCATATATAAGTTTTAATTAAAGTATTCAATATATATATTTGCTGTAATTTTTACTTTTAGGTAGTATAATATAGTAGTCTACACATTCAAGAATTTCAAGTGAAAAAAGTAAAAGCAGCAAGAGTTTTGAATATGGTTTATTTACAAAACCTCACCCAAGGCCCCATTGATCATTAAAATTGCAAAATACTGCATTTTAATTTCTCCCAGTACATGTATGAAGTTAATGAATAAATAATTTTCAGAAATGCTCATACTAGCTCTACACCAGATAATTATTTACTTTCCTGAAATGTATTTCAAATACAACTTTAAACGTATTATTTTCTGTAATTTAACCACATATTTATTCAGCAATTTGATTTTTAAGGAAATATTTTAAATTATATCAATTTGTCTTATAAATATAAAATTAATTGATAATCAGAATCAGAATTTGTTTAAATTTAGCCTTGTCAAATTAGTCATACCCACATATTTTTGGATATAATTTTCTATTTTATTTTTTCTTACAAAAGAATTTTATTGGATCACATTCTACTTTAAATTAGAGACTCATATAAATTACAAGGAACTTTTGGTTAATAATACTATTAACATAGAAGAGAATTTATTCAACTTTACGTCCATACCAATTTTAACTTTTAAGATGATATAATTCTCAATAATACTGTGTAGCAGTATCTACGCAGTGCTTCTTATTTCAGCTTAAATGTTAAATTTATTAAAATAAATATAAATAAACAAATAAACCAATAAATTACTAATTTTACTGGAGCGATAGTTTCGTACACCAGTTGATGTCATTTACGTTTGATGTTGACACGTTTAGTTTAAGGATTCGTTTATAGTGAAAACCTATCATGTTCATGTCTCTCAGGTTTTGTGTCAGGTTGATATGATCAAAAGGAAACGCATGGTGTTTATAACAAATTAGTAGTAAACCGTGGAGCAAGATAATTTTTCGATACGTCAAATGCGTGACGACTGCAAGCAAAACCTTTCGTCACGACATGACGCCTCAATTTAAAATGGATACTAAACTAAAAACTGAAGTAATAAATTAATCTAGAGTCAAAATTATCTCCTTATTTTTCATGAAGATTCGTCATTGTACATAAGATTATTTTCAAAACCTCCAAAATTGTAACCCATCGATTTGAGTAGTTAATATTAAAATAAATTGAATTAAAATACCCTGGTCATTTTCTAAAAATCTATGAATCATTCATGTAAAAAATAGTTGAAAACTTTAAATTATTTAAGTGTGTCTCTTTATTAGTAAAAAAGTGACAATTAATCCCCTTTGAACGTCAATCGAAGTAAATTGCCCTGTCTTAAAATAAAAGTATAAGAAAAGAATTTATTTCGAATATCAAACATTTATTTGCATCAAGAAATACTTAGAAAGCGCAGCTTTTCCACAGAGTTTATGCAAAGTAGAACAAGAAAAATTACAATAATAGGTAAAGGCAAGAAAAATTGTATGCTAAAGGAAACGATTCAGTTTATTTACCAACTTGCATGTTTTGTTGATATTCTTTTTTCCCATAAAAAAGAAAACAATTTTTTAACTTTATTTTATATTAGATTTAACAAAAGGGAATGCTATTTACAAGGGTCTGTAATAGGTAAATATTTAAGTACTCGCCTTTTATATCCAGTTGTATAATTAAATATTTATTTTCTTTATTCCTGAGTTATAAGAACAGAAAAACTTCATTTGGACTAAGCAAATTACATTACTTTTTTATGTAGGGAGGGTTAGCACTTTTAAGTCTTTTGTTTGTGAGGCTAAATACTAATTTTAAATCTATTCATTATTAATTAGGTGGGTTTAATAAATTTGTGAACATAAGTACTTTATAATCTCCATAAAATTAAAGAAACCACTGAACATTCTGGCTAAAACAAGGATAAACAGGTGGATATAGATGTAAATAATAAGTCATCTGTGCAAATGAAAATTAAAGTACGATCCAGTATAATTAAACATTTGCTTGACGATTGGCCTTTCTCAAGAAAAATATGTTTCAATCATTTTTGTATACCCATAGTTCTAAGGGAGATGATTCTAATGTACCTAATCACTTATTAATTAGTGTACCAGAAATTTTTTTATTTTAATATTTTAAAATTCGTGACGTCATACCTTGGAATTTGGAATGGTAACGTTGAATAAAAACGTTCTATTTAAATTTAGGATGCCATTTTGTTTATTTCAACATTTGGCGTATTTACTCTGTGATTTAATCACTTTTTGTCAAAGATTTAAAGTTTTAAAAGTTGTCACCTAAAATAACCTTGTTTACAAATAAAAAGCAATCATTTAAAAATATGTTTCCTCTAAAAATAGTCACTAAAAAGGATAATTTCATTTTAAATTTCATATTCAAGTTTTTTGACTTCATGTTGAAAAGCAGAAAGAGCTCAATGAACGAAATATAATTATATATTCAGACTATAATAACTACAATTATAAATTGTAGGTATAATGAAATTTTATATTTTCCCAATAGTATTATTTTTCCAACAAGATTATCTGTAAAAATAAAGCGATTAAAAATATTTTTATAAATGTAATTAGTTGTATAAAATAATGTTCGTATGCATAACGCTTTTGAAAAGCATTTTTATTAAATAAATAGCCAGGGATCGACTTCATTCATGATTTGTGCTTTGAGCAAATATGAGGACAAAAAGGAACATTAATAATAGCATAAAAGAATGACTCATAAAATAAAAGGAATCGGGAGGTGAAGTTATAAATAAAATAAAGCACATTTTTACTTTTAGCCTAACCGAAACATTTGTACTTTAAAACATTTATAAGCATTATCCTAAAATCATATGAAATGTTTCTTTATTATATTATCTTTTATTTTATTAAATGTGTTATGAGTGATTATTATCATATAAGCGATAATGTTTTTGTTAAATCTTCTTTGAAAAATAATAATTTTTTCACAGTAATACATTTTTTTTGTGCTTTTGTAAAAAGATATTTCATACATAGAAACTTCCTTTTTACTTAAAATTTTAATATATTGTTTATTTGCACTTACTTTTACTTTACAGAGTAGTTAATAAACGACTACTAAAAAGTTTGTTACAGTAATATCCTTATTTAAGATTTTTAAATGAAATTCGGGACGTTTAATAAAATCCAGGTATTTATAAGTTAAAATGTAAAAAACAAGGCCGCCCAATAAATTAATTTCATTTATTCTTTATACTTCATTTAAATTAAGTTGTTCTTTAAAAAATTATTGTTATTTATTAATCTATTTTCAACGTAGTCCTGAAGATTCTCTTAAATTTAGCTTAGAAGCTCAAAACAGCTTTTCCATATTGAAATCGCTTGAATGCTCAAATAGTCCAGAATCTCGATACTGAGTCTCTTTGTCAATTCTAATACCAGGTGTAAAATTATAACGTTCACTTCTGCTATTCAAGTTACAAACTAAACTATCACCGCAGCCACGGCTTTGTCTGCTCTAAATCTAAGCAGATGGTCTATAGTTACTTATTCAAATAAATTAAGTGGACTCGTCCGTAACATTAGGCACTAACGTAAATAAATAACATTTTATATTTTATGTTTATCAACACCTTATATTATTACAAATTGAGGATAAGGTTATTTTTCTTTGGATATAATCAAAATTATAAAAAAAAGTATTTACGACTAATCTCACAAAAAGATTACTTCTAATTTTTAATTATTTCCTTCCCTAATTACTTAAGAGATATTTTATAGATGTCACCTCTAAATGTTTATAAAAATAGGAAAGAATTAACTTTTTTGTTATTTCATAACTTGTCGTACTAAGTTAAGTGTTTCTTACTAATATTTATTATTATTCAAAAAAACGTCAATGCTTCAAGTGGACATTTTGTTATCTTACACTTGCATTATTATTTCATAATAGATTAAAAATCATTTTTTAATTTAATGTAATTTTGTATTTATCGAATTTCATCATCACCTCTAATTTACTAAGATATACAGTTATGTATGTTACATGTATTCCTTCTAAATAGCAAAAGTATGTTTATTTTTGCGTTTTCTTAACGTAAATTTATTAGGTAATTTCTTTTGATAGTGAATATCAAATAAAGGTAAAAATAAATCAAGAAGAGGTAAAATTGTGAAGGAATTCAGACATAATTAAATTATTCCTTCACATTTTAATTTAAATTTCAAAAATTCTTGTATCCAGAAGCTACTTGTTACAAGCTAAATATTAGGATCTTAATTTGTTTACTTAATATTAATTTTGTAGGGAGAATATCTTAGATCTTTGTTTTTCTTTGGTATATCAAGATTGGACAATAGCAACCCAATATTTATTTTTTGTAAACCCAGTTCAACTGGGGCTATACTCAACTTAAATTCAGCAACTGTTTTTAATCAGCGAATGAAATAAGAAAATCATTAAAATTCTTGGAGAAACTTAATGATTTTCTTGGAACTCAAAACTCAGAGATAATTCAAAATAATAGCCATGGAACCATAATATTGATAAAAGGTTTCATCATCTTGCCTAACAATATCATTAAAAACTGCATTCGATAATGATTCCTATTAAAATATCAACTTGCTACTAGTATTATGGGACAGAGGTAAAAACAGTATTCGATAATGATCCCTGTTAAAATATCGACTTGCTACTAGTATTATGGGACAGAGATAGTAAAAATAATTGTGCAAAAAATAGATATTACATTGATAATCTATCTTGTTTTTCTAAAGTTTCTTGACATTCACTTCTGATGATGACTTATATAGAAATTGGTAAAGTGATATAATTTGTCGATGTAATGTACATCTTCACAAATGCAATCTTATAAACAATCAACCATTTTATGAATATACTTATTTAAACGTTAAAATTAGCAAAATGATCAGGAAAAGACGGGATCCAATACGAAGCAATAAAAGATAAGCTAATTAGCACTATATCGAAACATTATAATAACATATGGAAAGGAACAAATATACCACAGAACTAGAGATGGAGGTTAACATCCTAGATTTTTCAAAATGGGACTACAAAAAATAATACAGGGGTAACTATACTATACAATGATACCAGAAAAAAAAGGCTAATGCAAAAAAGCACCTTCAAATGATACCCAATTTGGATTAAAAAAAAACTGGACAATATGGAATAGTTGTATACGTCAAAATAGCAGAATAAATAAGATGTGTTTGCCCTTTACGCCCAACATTATTTACTGATTTGGGAAAGGTTTGGAGCCAAGGAACAAGAAGAATAAATAAGAAAATAAAAATGAGAACCGTAAAGGTTGATACAGTTATAAGAAGCATAATTTTATACGGAAGTGAGTTCACTTGGGACTGAAAATGAAGATCTACGAAAAGTGTGGATTAAATTTATAAAATAGACAATAGGGTTAAATAGGAACACAAAGGTATATACAGTAAAACGAGAATTACAGTAAGATCGTAAGCAATAAAGAGAAAATTAAACAGAACAGCAAAAAGGAACAATAAAATATAAATAAAATAAATGTTTATGTAAAGAACGGGTATGAAGAGGAAACAATCAAAATGATTGTAAAGATTTATATGAAAAAATTATAGCATTGTTTTATGCGACATCATGTGGAGTCGTTGAAGAATTAGGTTAGAGGTGGAGGAAAAGAAGTGCAAAATATGAAAGATGCAGAAAGACACTATTCAACACTAGATGAGCTCTATGGGAATTGCATCTCAGAAGTTCAAGAAGACTACTTGCGGAGGATGAAAAAGAACAAGAATATATGAAAGAAATATTACAAATAAAAAGAGAAAAGAATATTACTTTTTCATAATTATAATATCTTATTTTTGTAAATCATGCCAATAAAGGCCTATTATTACACTCCATATTAATTCCTTTAAAAAAATATTTGGTAAGCAACAAAATAAAGGAAGATATGATTATGATTCCTCAAGTCTATTGTGCATTTGATAGTAACTGTACTAACCTAAGATTTCAACTAACGTCTTCGGAAAATTATCTTTGTTTAAAAAACCACCAAGCTGGAATCAAAGACTTTTTTATACAAAGACGTGAAAAAAATGATGATGACGTCACTATGACGTCTTAAATAAAGTTTTGAAACTAGAAGATACCATTCTTAAAATAAAAATTACAAACTTGTATAATAATATCCTTGTTTAAAAAGTGGTTTTTGCAAATTTCTAGTGTTAAGAATTCATCTCATTTTCTAATTTTAATAAAATAAATATTTAAGGTTATATCAACACAACAAGTACAAAATTATTTTAACCCAAGCTCTATATCGACTTCCCTATCACACATTTACTATCTTCAACATTTCATGTCTCTCATGTAGATGGTTTATATTATGGATCTTATATGGATATTAATATGCTGCTTTAACAATTTTAGTTTCGGTATGATGCCTCTGAGAGGATAATCGCGTGGAAAACTAAATAAGCAAAAGCTTACTTAAGGGGAATTTGAGGAATGCAAATTTTGCTAAATAATTTTATAAATTATTAAAATGCAGAAATCAAATATTAGTTTCTAAAGTTTTTTGGGTAGCTTTACACATTTTTGTTACTGTAGTTACACTATGTTTCTACTATAATTTATAAAAAAAATGTGTTTATAAATATATTATTAAGCATAATTATTTCAAATTATTGCCAAATTATAATTTTCGAAGAAAATAGATTAAAAGTAATAAGTAATTAATTGAGGTTATATTTTAGTTTTAATAGAGTACTATGTATAATTAATGACATTGGAAATATATAATTTCATCGGATTTCTTATTTAATTACACTCCAATTTCGGTTTGGCAGTAATTATCGCGGTACAAATCAGATAAAACTAATCCCCGACCGGCTGTTAGATATTAAATATGAGACATTTCCCAAATGATGTAGCCCATTTTCAAACTACGACAATGTTTATATAACATACATTAATTCCCGCGAGATATCACCAAATGCATAAATTATGACAGAAGAGGGTAGGATATGTCGAGGTTAAATGTTTTGATGTGTATCTTAAACCTTAAATACCTAAATGCATCTCTCGAACCTATCATTACCGTTGCCTGCGCTTGGGTTGGGTTCGCTTTATTTATGTATCAACCACATATGTTCGAGTATATAGAACAAGTTTCGACTTTAATGATTCACAAAAAAAGCAAATAAATATTGGATTCGTCATATCGTACTCATACATCTTAAAGCGTTGATGAGTCATTTCATTCTTTAATTATTTGTTGATAAATATTATTTTGATCTATTTTCACAGGTTTCTATCTAAATTAAAAGTTTAGACAATAAAATATTTGTTCCTATATCACGTTATTCTTACTTAAGGGTAAGTTGCCGACCTAGCTAGGGGTGGTCGTGGTTCTGAAATTAAAATTGTTGGGCGCCACGTACTTATGACATTTACCCAGAAATTGAAGATAAGTACGAATCTTTAGGAAAATAAATGGAGAAAGGCAAGATAGTGCACAAATTTTAAATAAATCAATTTATTATAGACAATATATAACACATTTGGTAAGGTCTGTACAACCTCGATGGCGCAAACAAAAATAATAATATTCCATAGTGGATCCAGTAAATTATTTAATATTCCTATATAGGACTGGATATTCCCGACAATAAGTTAATATCCTAATAATTAATTGAAATTCTAAAAATTTGATAATCGAAAATTTAATATTCTAACTGGAATTTATTATTCTAATGAATGCGCTAAAATAATAGGGGCACGCTTTAAAGAATTGCTCGAAGATAGGCCTATTTCGTTACACGCAACAACCTTTTGGTTAAGCCTGACCAAATAACTTGGCAGTAATTCACCATGAAGTGAATATATATCCTCCAAACTATATTTACAAATGTATACAAATTAATCGCAAGAACTTGAGTATTCTTACGAAAGGTGCACCCTCTTGGGTGTCTTAAATATTGACAATAAAAAAATAGATAACCACGCGTAAATTGGTAGTAGCCTGATACTAATCGATGGGTACAATCGGTACCGACTATGACGCGCACCCAATGCGCTAAGTTCGTTAGGGTAATTGTTTAAACAAGACTGACTCACTGTTAGGCGATTCTTGCGGATAACTATCCTTAATTCCGATCCAACCCAAAATTAAAATGTGGGTACCAGCGATGACCATGGGTCCAGCCAGGGTCACAGCAACTGCAATGTCCTCGAACCGTGACGCAACAGGGTCCCAGCCAGTGACGTCACGACGTATCCGGAAATTAATGGCCGCCAATAAAACGTGGTCCTCCCGAAAACTTCCAAAAGGCTGATAACTAAGTCCTCACACAGGGCCCCAGGCCACGATGCTCCAAGGATAATATTCGGGGATAATATTAAAAGATGATATATAAAGAGGCCTAAGAAAAGAAGGGAAAATGAATGTCTGGAAGCCACCAAAAAAAAAAAGACTAATTACCTCAATATGGCGGTCGGCCTCGGAGTATTCAAAAGGCGAGGATTTAAAAGCTTCCCCAGAAACAGGAAACCAACCAATAATCTATAACCAGTACTAACTTCTAACCACGAAGTTCTAAAATGACGCACTAATAACGAATCACCAGAACTTGATAAGACTTGATTAATCGAAGCCACCGCACACAATACAAGTGGACACCTCAAGCACTCTACTCGCACTCTCTTTTTGAGCTCGTTTTTGATCGTCCTGCCTCAATGACGGAAATTGTAGGATCGGCCATTCGACTTTTAAAATTTAACCTCCTGTACAAACGGCGGTAAATTCAAACTTCCCCAAAACGATGTCTCCGCAGCGCCAAGAATAGCAACGGAATTCGAAGGTACCGAAGATCAACACAAGGGCTCTAACTCTCCTGGGACCTGTCCTGCCTACCTAGCTACTGTATGACATGCGACGCTAATTACGAGCGGTAGCACGCGTTGCGGTGAAGTTAGCTGCAAAGGTTGGGAGTTGGAACTGTACCCGGTGTTTGAACTACCAACTGCAGAATATGACATCTGACACATTTGACGTTCCTAACCAAAACACAAACAACTAACTAATTAATCAAGAATGTGCGTTGATGTGTTGATACCGTTAAAACTAGTTAATTAAACACTTAAAGGTGACACGGTGTAATAGCCACGCAACTAAGATGAAATGGTAAAGGTGAGCAAAACAATTAGTATCGACATAAATTAATACACCTACATTGCAGGGAACTTCAATGAACCAAACCCTAACCCAATATGAGATCAAGGACACTTGTTATTATTAGGTAAAGCCAAATATCCATATTATAAACAATTAAAACCTAACAATACATATATGGGCTCCAGCGTACCCGAAAAGACAACATCTCTACGCCCTGGGCGAAGGAAGGCAAGGTGTAGCGTACCCACACTACAATTTGAAAAACCAAACTTCCAATAAGCTAACAATTATTTAATTATAAGTCATTAATAATTATAGGCGGTATTGAAATAAATCTTGTAAAAAAATATCTTTTGTGCTCATTTGGTTGCCTGAACAATATTATTTAGACGATAAAAATGAAACGCTACACCTAGTTTTACAAAGTTTTAAAGCAAATACCCTTGTTGTTATTACTTAAAATCAAACAATGTCTAAAGTGACAAAATTGATTTTAAATAGTTAAAATAAATTTATATTTTATTAAGTTTGAACTTACAGAGATGAACCTTCATTGAGTCTGAACTTGAGGAAATTCAAACTTCAGTAAGTTTTAAGTTGTATATTCAAACTTTCTTAGTAACTTAAATCTGATAGGTAAATTAAAATTAAAGAAACTATAGAAATTGTCTTTATTTTACTAGACGATTTAAATTTTTATGAAATTTTTTATAAGATAAAATATCGCGGAAAGATAAATCTTGAGTGTTTGTTTTATGTTTTATAGCAACTATATTCTAACTTCTAATTCAAACGTAAAATTAATACTATTTTCCCTGCTCATTTTGTAAGATTCTACTCGTTAAAAATTTTAGCAACATACTGGTTTAAATTACATGAAAATCCTGTCAAGTAACAAACTTTAATGTTAAAGCTCTCCTTGAAAATGTAAGAAGCATTATTGATTTAAATATTTTGATAACAAAGTTGAAGTAAAACTTGGTAATAAATTTCAACTAGCAAATATATTTAAAAATTTTAAAATAAAAAAAACGTGTTATTTATATTAATTTTAAGCCTAAAACGTTTTCTCTACGCCTGATGTGTTGAAAATTTCGACAAAATAAGTTTTTTACTTTGGTACAAGAACTTTAATATAAACAAAAAACAGTTTAAAATATTGTTAAATATAATTTGTAAGCAATAGTTTAAATGTGTTTAATATTCTCACTCACACTGTATTTTTGTAACTTACTTTCAACTAGTTTATCATCAAAACGGGTTTGGATTTATTCATTTATGATTTTAGTAGTTTCTAATCTTTATCATTCGACATTGGTATTATAAAAATGATAATACTTTTTACAATTTAATTTTAACAAAAATGTTTCTTTGAAAATTACAAAAAAAAATTACCATTAAAATGTAAACAACTTGCTTAGATTTTAGATGTTAGGTTTAAGGTTGCAAATTTAGAAATGTAGGTTTTAGGTTGCATCAGGTCTTAGGTTGTGGATTTTAGGTTGCAAGCATAATGTTGTGGGTTTTAGGCTGTAGATTCTAGGTTGCAGGCTTTAGGTTGTGGGATTTAGAATGTAGGTTTTAGATTAAATGTTGCATGTTGTGGGTTTTAGGTTGCTGGTTTATGTTGTAGGTTATAGATTTAAGATAACTGCCCTGCTAAAATTTACAATATAGTCTTATGAGGCTATATTACATAAGATCACAGAAGGATTTCAGAATCTGTGTCATTTCTCCTTTTAGGAAAAGTAGGAGACCCAAGAGTGAACACATTCAACATTTAACTCCTTCTAAAGGTATATGTTTTCTCTCCCAGATATCTTTGCACCTGATGGTAACTCTGCTTGTAGCATGCATCATCCATAATTAGTGACATTCTGGGTGAATTAAATTTAGTTTTAGTAATCGCTCTTACAAACATGTAATACCGCAACTCAGTTATGTTTTGCATATCTAGAAAATTCATAAGAACCGAAAAAAAAAATTTTTTTTGGAAAAAAAATATATTTTTAGTTTGCAGGTCGTAGGTTGCAGCCATAATGTTGTGGGTTTTAGGTTGCAGGCTTTAGGTTGTGGGATTTAGATTGTCGATTTTGGTCCATAAGTTTTAGATTTTTGACTGAATTTTGCAAGTTGCTAGTTTTAGATTGTAGGTTATAGATTTAAGGCACCTGATGGTAACTCTGCATGTACCTATCCCCATCACATGGTGGTCTACGATTAATACTTTCGAAATTATGCCCATTTGAAAATCGTATTTTTATGCAACTTTATTTACATCGGAAGTTGGACCCAACTGCCCCAACTTCCTTATTTTAAATGATATTTTTGTTTAACCGTAAGTTCGTTACTTTTGCTGATTAACATAACCACCTTCCACGTCTTGGCAGTAATAAAATCTACAGGAAATCTCTTGGAAAAATCATTTAAAATAAGGAAGTTGGGGCAGTTGGGTTCAACTTCCGGTGTAAATGAAGTTGCATAAAAATGCGATTTTCAAATGGGCGTAATTGCAAAAACATTAATCGTAGATCACGCTACTCTAGGTCAATTTAATGGTATTTTTATGGAGAACACGAAAGTACAAAAATATACTGGGTGTTCCATTTAAAATTAAAAAGTTGCCATCCACTTCCGTTATAACCGGAAGTTCCACAAAATCAAAAATACCTTTGTTTGAAAGTTCGCAATTGAACACTTCCGTAGACAAATCGAAACATAACCGTTCAAAAGTTAGCAGGGGGGGGGATGGTATTTACTTTATGTCCGCACTGTACAATGAATATTTAATAAAAATCGATAAGGAAATTTGCACAGATTTAAGAAACAACGTTGCCAATCTTTTTGCTGACTTTTTTCGTCTATGTATGTCATACCCGAAGAAATTCTAACAATATTAGATAAGTAGAACAATATTTGCCTTGAAAATGGTGCTTGTAGGTCTGATTTATTTCCAGATGTATTTAACGAGATTCGGGATCTTAAAGAATCATGTAACTTTGGTATTCCAAAATCAAAAATGCTACTTTTCCTAGAAACGAGAAACAGAGTTACATTACATCAATCCACAAGAGTAGTGACCGAAAAAGGTCTTCAAGTATAGGGGTATTTGCAATCAATCCTCTATACCTAAATTAATAGATAAAATGATATCAAAACAATTTAAATAGAAGTGCCAAATTTAACTTTCGCAAAAACATCATGGCTTTGTTGATAGCAGTTCAACATCGACCAATCTGCGACTCTATCAATAATACATTGTGGATGCTTTTGAATCCAGCATCCAGCAAACAAGTTGATGCCGTATATACCGACTTTGGTAAGGCATTCGATAGAGTGGGCCATGGTATATTAATAAAAAAACTTTCATCCCTGGATTTAATGATTTGGTTGTGCAATGGGTGGCTAGTTATCTAAATCTAATAGACAGGACACAATCGGCATTTCTAAAGACTTTTATTCAATTTCTGGTATTCCCCAAGGTCTCCACTGACCCGATTCGTTTTATTTCAGTGAAAGCTTTCTATATGCTGATGATTTGAAGCTGAGAATAGAATAACTGTTGTCAACTCTCTTGAAGACCAAGCCAGGTTTCAAAAAGATCTTGATTCATTTTTCAATTTGTGCAATGTCAACAAACTAAATTTGAATATTTAAAAGTGCTCAACAATCTCATTTAGTCGCAAAGCAGCAGTTTTTTATAATAAATAATTACAGCATTAATAGAATTTTTTATTACCAGTAAGAAAAGTTAAAAACTTAAGAATTACCTTCGAATACAAATTATTATTTCAAATTTATACAACGCATCTGAGGAATAAAAATGTTGGATTTTATTTGAGGATTTGCGAAAAGCTTGCCAGCTAGGACTATTGTACTTCCATAAAAATCTTTAGTTGTCTCTCAACATAAATAGCATTGTAATAGGTATGCATCAACGTTATGGAATCCCTACCAAAGTGGTTGAATCATATCTTTGGAAACTTCAAAATATGTAGTCCAAAGTACTTAAAGTGCTTAGCATATAAGTTAAGAATACCTAGAGATAGTTATCAGTTCACAAGTTTTTCTCCGATAATAACTTAAAAACTCTCCACCTACGTAGAGTTCATGAAATGGTTAATATCCTAAATTGGTTAGAAGCCTGGATTTCAATTTTTGCCAGGAAAAGTATAGTAGACATTCAAGTTGGAATAAATAAATAAAATAAAACTATCGGGCGCAGAAAAACCCTTTTACGCCCAAATTTTTGAAAATTTTGTGATCTTAAAAGCGGAAATTAGTCAGTTTTCTCGTTGGACGCTACGTTTTGGAGTAATTAAAAAAATATGGAAGAAGTCCAAAAATTTAGAAGATTTATTTAAGATGGTGGCGACGGCAGAGATCAGAAGTCGAAAACTTAGATTTTTAATTAGGGTCTTTACACACATAACATTTTCAAAAATCAAAACTACCTTTTTTGTAACAATTTGACTGGACTATTATTTATAAGTAGGTATACATTTGCAAAAATGTTAAATGAATAAAATCTTGACTCTGCTAAAACAACATTTGTTGGGGATTTTAATATTTGCTAAAACTCATAATATGATCTTCTTTATTAGAAAGTAACCTTGTGAATATATCCCAAATGGACACAAAACAGATCTGAATATTTAATGGTAAAGAGAGTAAAGTCAGAAGACCAAGCCTGGGGAGTCAATAACTGAAATATTTATTTGAATTGATTTTAGCTACTTAAAGAAAAGAGACCTTAGTACACTTTATTCACATTTATTCAACGCCTAACACCAGCTCAACTTTTTGCATAAAAGATACGGATAGTTTCCTCTAAATAATGCACATGACCTGATCGATAAAAGCTTTTAAAAAAGTAAATAATTTTAAGTTTTACATAAACTGGGACCTTGTTCAAGTTTTAAAAATTCTTATAGGAATAATTTACATTTTGAATTTAACGTTTACGTTAACAAAGCTCAGTGTACTTTTATTAATCGATATCAGGTCGTGGAAATAATAACAGATGCGTGTATCATACCGATCGAAACTTTCAATGAAAACAATGTTTTCCTAATTCATAATTATTTTTCATTATTACAGCTTGAGCAATTAATAACTAAACAAGCGAAATTAATATCGCAGCATAAATCTTATACATGAAATTAAATATTTTTGTATTACATTTTTGTTGTAAAAATGCTGCATGTTAGGAATAAATTGCATTTCAAATGAGATTTTTTTGCATTGGTTGTAAAGTACAAAGACAAAAAATTCCTCCAGTTGCTTTTAAAAAATGATATTTTCCGCAGACATTTTAGAACGTTGATAAAAGGCTAACAATGGCGCCCTTCAGAATAAAGACCTACTTAATATTATATTAACGCGCTTCTGTTAATCGATTCATTCACAAGCAGTGTTTAATTAGATAAGTTTAACAATAATTTTATTATTAAAGTTTATTTTGCTAATTGGAAAATGTTCACCAAACGAAAAGATATGATGAATGTACAATTATTACCACCATTACACTAATCACAGAAAGATAAACCAATAAACTTGGTTTTGGTGGTTTAATTAACCCTATAACTATTATATTTTGATCATATATTTTTATAATTACTTATTTTAAATAAAGATAAGAAAGATGCATAACTGTAAAATATCAGGTATGTTGATTATTGCAGCTAAACTTAATTTTGTAAAACTTACCTCAGATTTTAATATTCACCATATCTGAAACAACAAAAACAATATTAAAATCATTTGGAAAACAAAATAAATTTACGAATATTTTTACATGAAAAATACATTAAAATCATTATTTTGTTTTTAATATGTATTATACCTCTTTTTCTATTTCCCACTAACCTAATAAGTGTATAGCCAGATTTCTAAAAAGCATTCATTACACAATTTTAACCATGCTCAAACATATTTTTCTGTTTGTTTAAATCTAAGGTAAATAAACCCCATCGACAAATAGTAAGCAATAAGTTTCCCCTATAAATTAAGCGATTTTTATCACGCAAGAATACAGATAACTGCACTTGATCTAAGTGGAACGATGAACTTAATTTAAATTGATAACCTAATGCAGTAAATAAAAGTTGTATCAATTCATATTACTAAAGCATTTTTATTGTCTGGTCGTAAAATAAGAATTTATTTAGATGTGCTCTTGCGTTTCCTACCGTTTTAAATATATTTTGGCCATTAAACTTAAAAGGCTGGAAAGCAATGAATAAAATTCACTAAAAGCTAAATGGAATAGGAGGAATAAAAAGTGTGAAAATTGGGCACGATTATATTGCATTTTATGAAAGTATAGTAGAATATGAAATATACAGCATATAAAGTATACTTGTGTTCACCAAAAGCGAAAGATCAATATTAAAAATGTATTTTTAGATATAATTATCCAAAAAACCACCATTGAAGTCAAGACTCTTTAAACGAAATAAACAACTTTTAAACATAAATTAAAAGACAGGAATTTATTTTTAAAATTTATTTCCCTAAATGGGTATGTATGCTTTTTTATGAATAATCATACATTTTTGTAAACATTAATTTAAAAGGATAATTAAAATATTCGTTAAAATATATAAAGACTCTTAGTAGTAATATATTAATAGTCGTACTCAAGATTTTTAAATTATCATTTAGTCTATATAGATAAAGTTAAAATAATTCATAATATTCAATCAATTTTTTAACAATTTAAATTTTTGTCCCCGTGACGTCATTTTTAAAATGTTTTAGTCCGGCCACGTTGATTGAGTATCCTTACGTTTCGTCCACCTCAGACCTCAAAAAACTTTTTTGACAGATGATTGTGGCTAAGCTACCACCACAGTATAGGAAACTATTACAAAAAACACTTCATATAAAAAATTTTTGTAAAAAAATGAAGGAAAAGGTTAGCAATAACTTTTCCGGTAATAAGTTTCTAGCTCATTTCTCTGTCAAATTACATCCAAATCAATTAAAAACGGTATCATGGCAAAGATCATTTCAAGAGTGATGCACCGGTAATAAATTCATAGTTAGTCCGATTATAATTAGGGAGAAATTCATAACAAAGTAACATCAATGCTTACTTTCGAAACGCTTAATATATTAAATACTTCATAAAACGAATTTTCGGACTTGAATAAAAATGTTATCAACATCGTCTAAAAGTCAGTTAAAACACAAATACGAGGGTATCTTACTCATAGTTAGTCCGTGCAGTTTTAATGGTGAAATTTGAAATTAAAATATGACTAAAATATGACTTGGCGGTGCGTTACTCTTTAATTAAATGGGTCATAAAACAAATTTGGACTATTCTCTTCAAAATTTATCATTAATCAAGTGCCCATTCCTCCAAAATTTATGAACATTTTTTTTATTTGTCAACTACACAGAATTCATAAGTCAGTTTGTATAGTTTTTCGCCTATAACTGTGGTAATTACAATTATGTGATAAAAATATCTTCGATCAAAAATATATATATATATAAATATTTTTTCTATGCAACAGGTCTTCTATGATATTTTTATAAACATCCGAAAAAATCACCAGGACGTGGATTCCTGAAATCTCACACAGTGATTGTTAAATTTACCTTCCTCGAAGCGCATGCGTCAAAATTTCATCAGCGAATCCAAATTCACTTGGTCCGAACCAAGCGAATCAAGGTTCACGAGTGAAAGTTTGCGCATGCGCTCGAGGAAGGAGAATTTAACATTCATTGTGTGAGATTTCAGGAATCCACATCCTGCTAAGAGATTTGATAATCGTTTGTATTTAGGATACCACAAAATCAATGTTCCCCATTCAACAAATATGAATTTAAACATGTGTCATTAGAAGTTACTCCCACTAAAATATCTTCATGGCTTGAGGTATGATACAAGGTGAGTCACAGGGAGTTAGTTGATCATGAACTTCCGTTCAAGCAGTGCGCTATTTATGCGAAGTTTAAAGAATACCTGCATGAACTTAATAATTTCAAAATATCCTTTAAGATTTCCTCAAGTAATGTGCATGTGTGTTTTATTTGTAAAAATAGATTAATTGTTACCGTGGATCAGAATGGTTTACTTACTTTTATTAAGTCAAGTAAAGAAACACGAGATATAACTATTCTGAATTTTTGGAATCTCAAATAAATGTAATCTGAAGCAACAACAAGCGGTTTGTCTGCCCTGCGTATAAAAGGAGCGCTTAATTCGACAATGGTGCCATTTGATTTCAAAATTGTTAAGATGCAAGATATCATAGATTATTACCCAGATTCGGGTCAAATTATTTAAGTTTAAAGGCCATTAAATTTGTTATGTGGGTTGTAATGGACAATTTCCATGGTTACATTATTTGTGTCTATTTAAAGACCTTTAATTTTGACCAGAATCTGCATATATAATACTCTAAATTCTTCATAGAATCTAGTGGAGTTAAAAGATCACCTCTACCAAAAAAGGAAAATTTTTTTGAATCAGTGAACAGTATTTGTCACTTCAATTCAATTAAAGTAAGTTCAGTCCCACTTTAAGAACTTCATCTACACAATCTATTGTATTATCACATATACAACAATCCACATCTTAGATGATGTTTTGAAATAATTAAGGTGATGCAGGTACTTTTAAAACTTCCCATACTACCCTAACCGAAGTTCACAATCAACTGACTCACCACTCATCTTGGCTTGTAACATGCCATATACCGCAAGTCAGGACGATTTTTGGTGGGGGTAACTTCTAGAGACACAGTTTAAATTCATATTTGAAAAGCATACTTTTCGCAAGCACATATTTATTTTTGGACATTTTTAATCAAAAATTTAACAAAAACGATGCTTATTGTGCTTTAAATAAAACTTCTTGTATTCCGAATGCCTAAAAATCAATTTTAACTAGCAAAAAGTACGTTTATCAAACATATTGCCGACAATATACTTAATTTTAAATTTTGCGATGACTTAATTTCATGTAAGTCACGTATTATGTGGTTACGTCAGCTCGAGTTGCGTACCTGCCCATTTCAGTTTCTTTTGTACAAATCTCCGATTACAGCTACTATTCATGCGTATAAATGACCAGGACTGAAGAGGAAATCAGTGTAAATAGGACAGAGATAAGTAGCGGAAATACTGGAGTTTGTTACCTTTGTTTAAACTTACACCAGTTAATATTCTTATTATGTTTACACGCAAGCTGAATTGTATTTGGTGATTTCAGAAGCATATAAATAGATATTATTTCATATGTATTAAAATACTAAGCTAATTTTATTGTAATTTCTGATTTCTATTATAATATTATCTAATTTATTATCTTAGGAATAAAAATAATTGGGTTTTCAAACTAATCGAACTTATACTCTAGAAAGGGTCAGGGGACCTAAAACTTTAATTGATAAAATCAGCAATAACCCTTTATTAAAAGTAAAATTAAAGAAAGAATCAAGAAATCTAGTCCTATACTTAAAGTTTCTTCTTAACAAGATTTTTATCAATCATTTTAATTGTTGTCATCGAGATTTTTGTGGTGCTTTATATTATGTACATATGTACCATTATTATTGTGACTTTGATGATGTAGGTATTCGAGGTCATGATATATTTTTTATAGTATTAACTGTACTAAAAGTAACACCAATTCAAAGTTCTGATTTTTTTAAGTGTACTGGCCGGGGCTATTTTTGAAATTCTCGACACGACAAAGATAGAGCTAATATTTATTCATGCAAATGATAAGGATGTATTGATGAAACTCTCTAAAAATGCACAATTTATAAACAGGGGATTTTTCTCTCATTTGCACTTATGAACGAGCCTTATATCTGTAGTGGAATAGAAAATGCTGTTTATAAAACGGACAGATTTTTCTCGTACTTACCTCAATTTGAAAGTAAATGGAGGTTCCTGAAATATAGTTTTTAAAATCAAAAATCACATATTAAGGCGTTCCAGAACGAAATTCAATGAGCTCGAGTTGAATAATAGATATTACGATACTCCATACTGTTCGCTTGAATTTGAAATTTATTCGACATTGGTAATGAGCAGAAAACGACGGCCAAAATGCGTTTGCGCTAGCTTCTTACCGACCAAAGGATAACTACTTCTAAGGTTAAGTTTTGGTACAAATTTATATTTTATTTATATTTTTATTTATTTTTAATTTAGCAGTTTGGTTTTGGTTGCATGACGATCAGAACTCGTTGTTGGAACTAAGCTATTGTAACCAACTCGTTTGTTATAATAGTAAATTAAAAAAAGAGTTTCATAAGTCGCATTTTGTACTACGCGTTCAATTGTAAAATACGAGCCGCGTAGCGGCGACTACTTTAATAAACATCTGCTACCATCGACTTATGAAACAGGTTTTTTATACAATTTTTTTCTCTATTTTGCGCTCTTTATATCTATTTAAAACAAAGTATTGAAGTTTTCAATATTAGTAAATTTTCTAGTAGTTCGCAACTCTATCAGGTTTCTCGAATCATCAAATAACCAAGTCGCTTGGCAACTGCCACATTAAAATCAACAAATTTCAGTGCAACCAACTTCGAAAAAATACATTCCCCTATAAACGAACTGTTTTGAGTGCGTGAATTGCCTTCTTATGTACAGGCAAAATAAAAAAGGGATTAATAATTTCAAAAATTAACGCACTTTCTTCCGCTCGTGCGTTAAACTTCTCGATTAGTAATAGGTCTTTTTAACCAACTCGTTGTAAAATTTGGTTACACTTAGATAATTATAAGTTACTTAATTTGTTTGAAATCATCATTATCATACGATACGTTACTTTGTTTTACGATGAACACTTTATTTACCATGTGAGGGACAAAGTGATTATTCAAATAACATTTAATAATAGTTTGTGTATCATATGGAGACGTGATTCGAAAATCCATTACCTCTAAATTGGTATGCAACGATTGTAGAAACTTTCCAGTATAACGTATTATGTGTCATATTTATGGATTAAACTTTATGATACCGATGTTAAAATAATTTTCTTACATATTAATACAACTCAATAATATAGTAAAACAATTCTTGATAATTCGGTAAGGTTTGTTTATTTTTCATATTTTTTTATCACAAGCTTACGTCACAATTTGGAAACACCACACACCACAGAATATATATTTTGTTTTATTATAATGAATCAAAATATCACATTTAATGCAAAAGACGATTCATTAGCCAAACATAATAAAGTTTACAAAGCCGTAACAGGGGTTTAAATAATCCGATGTGACAAACTTTATAAGCTTGGTAATTAATTGACCGTAACATATCAAAATCATTAACTTAGTTCATTATAATTTTGTTTTGCAAAGTAAGTTGTAGCAATTACAGGTGGCTCTTTTATTAAAAACAGAATTGCTCAATAATATCCAATAAAATTTTATTTGAAATTAATTAAATTTCAAAGAGTAATTTTTTTTAATATATTTATGAACAATGTATTAAAATAAAAATTGGAATGTTTACAATATACTGATTTTTTAATAAATAAGTTGAATAAAAGATTTTTTTATTTTATTACTTCATTAATTTATCTAAGAAGTTGCAAGGTTTTATTTTTTGAAAATATTTATTATACATTTTTGGATCGACGTTCGTATGAATTTAATTAAAAATCAAAATAGAACAGTCAGTCATACCTTGTAGGTGTAATTTTAATTACGATTCTGCCTTTTCAAGGAAAGCCTTTTCAAGGCTTTAACTTAAAAATAAAATAAAATTACAGGGAATATTTTTTTGGAGTACATATTTTTCACTACACTATTTCAAGCGATAATACAAAAATGAAAATCGTAAGAACTAATTTTAAAATTAAAAAAGTGTATTTAATCGTTCATATAACATGTATATTTATTTGGTTGGGTTGATGGTGAATAATTGCTAACTTCAAAGTTCTCTCTAGTCATCATTCATCAGTGATGATTTCAGCGCAGTCACAATTGATTGATTGTTTGCATCAAGATAGTTTCCTGGTTTTACTTTGCGTGGTTAAATTTTACGTTCAAAGTTGCATACCTTTCCCTAATAATGGCATATCTTCAATTCTAAACGCCGAGAGCGAAAATCGATTTTTCACATTTATTGTCTTTCAGCAAACAGCTCGAGTTTTGTTTTCAAAGTAACCTGCCTTATTTTAAAAAGTCCTTTTTATCTGTGAATAAATAATTTAAGTTCCTGAATAGAAAAGTTTGATAGAAATGATAAGAAGGATCATTAAAATAAATTAAATAAAAGAATTAGAACAGAAGGGAGCAAAATAAAATACCCATGCCCCATGCAAAATGTTATGACTCCTTTCAGGAATATTAAACTTAAATTTTAGGTAAAATTTTATTAAAAAAATAAATTTTATATAATATTAATAGTAAATTCAATATAATCGCTATTTTAATTCCAATTGATAATAAAAGTCTATTATCTATTTCTTTAATTAGTATTTACTTTTAAAGAGTCAAATGGTAAAAAAAATAGGTTTTTATTTCTCACGTTTTTGATTTGAAAATAAAAAATAAATTGATACCAAACTCAAATAAGAAACGTATTTTTATATACATGAATGTTTTTTATATATCGACATTTGAATGAGCGTAGATTTGCAAAAATATAAATATAAAAGTTTTCCTTGCAAAATTTCACAAATGTATTTGCATATAAAAACAAGCAAATATTTTATATTCTAAACATAAAAAAATCTTACTTGAGTCTAGTGGAATTTGATATTTTTATAATAACCATGGAAACTATCTATAAAACATTCGTTTCATTTATTTTTTATACAAATTATCTATTTTAACATATTTTATAAAGGAACATAATAATGCTAATTAATGTAAAAATCCAACAAGACGGCCATAAAAAATAAAAAAGTTGAATATCGCAGCTTCGAATCTAGGAGGCCAATAAATTTTTTTTTAAATGCGCTACTTTTCTTTAATTTGACCGACCTTGTATCTCCTCCACTTAAAAAGATACCAATAGTGAGCATCAAAATAATCAACACTCTGTATATTACACATTAATATTTTTAGGATAATTTTTTCAATGTATGGATACATTCTTTAAAAGATTAATGACCAGAGAAATTTTAAGATTATTTGAACATTTCTAGTAAAAATTTTGTACTTAATATCAAAGTTGAAACCAAAAACTACAATTAACAATTTCTCAGACTTAAATTTTTTTCTTCATTTTTAACTTCTTTAATATATGAAATTAAAGTAATACGTGTTTAAGTTACACAATATAATTTTTCCCAAAATATTTAATTACAAATTAAGCATTAATTCAATGTAAATCTGATAATATTGATAGTTATCAAAAAATCATAAAAGTAATTATATCTCGAAATCGTGACACATTAAATAACAATAAATACAGTTTAAACTGCTTCCATTAAGATTCTCAGTCAGCTCCTTGAATTAACGCATTGAGCTACCCAACACCCTGTATAAATATGTATGGTATTTTCAAGGAAACAAACATACAGTGGCCAAAATCGTCGTTTTTAAAGTTTCTTGGTGTAAAATCTTCCAATGTATAAATATTTCTGGATAAGGAACGATTTTAACCATTGTATGATTTTTGTTTTCATGGAAATATCATAATAATTTTTAAATATAAAAACAATTCTATTTTTTTTTAACTTAAATAAGTTTGTTAAGTAGATACAAAAAAATTCTTATCACTTTATTGCTCCAAATATTACGTAGAACCCTGTGTAGAAACATTTTGTTGGAAAAAACTGAGACACCCTGTATAATTCTGCAAACTCTGGAAATATTTGTTTCTTTTAACTATAAAAACTTACATTGCTAAGAGTACATTATATAAGTTTGAAAAATTATGTAAATTATTCAATTTTACATCACTTTATAAGCAAGATTAATATGCAAATACTGTAGTCTCCGCAGACTTTCCTCAAAGGATTAAAACAGTTCTTATTACAATTTAATTATAACTTCCTAAAAGAAATATTGACAATATGTTAAAACTACGTACAATATTAGGTCACCTTTAAATAAATAGTAATATTTATGTTTATATCTAACTTCTACAAAAAAATTCAACTTCAGTTTGCGCACATTAAAAATTAAATATAGTATTTTAGCCAATAAAAATAGATTTTGCTGTAAATCTTTAATAGCTTTATAGTAAAAATAATTGCTATAAATTTGAATTGCTGGTACTTAATAAAATATAGCAGTTAATGATTCTCAAGATTATCCGTAGTATTCTCGTTTGCGGGTTTGAATCATTAATTTGTAAAAATGGGTCAATTAATAAAGTTTGTTGTAGAATAAAGAAAAATAGACAACTAATTATAGATTTATATAATTAAAACTTATTAATTAAAATTTTATCATCGAAATATACATTAATTGAAAACTACTTATGTAAAAGTAATCAGAAAAAATATAACTACGAAGCAATTAAATATTTACTAATGAAAGTTATTAATTATTTACAATTTCCAGAGGAATAATTCACTGGATTAATCTGGAAATATTATCATAAAATTATAAATCTATTAATTTAAATTGAGAAGACCACCAAAACCGATTATAGAAAATCAAATATGGATATTTCTTTTAGTATAAATAAATTAAATGAAGTCCCAAAATCCCTAAATAATATTCACGATAAAAATTAAAACTAGTCGAATTCCAATTACTAAAATATACATCGAAAAATTTAAATTATTTTGCATGTATAAAAATTGGAACGTACAAAATTCAAACTCAAATTATTTTGGGAGAATATTAATTGCGTTGATTTGCTTCAGTATATGTATAAAACGAAAAAATATTAGTATGGGGTGGATGTATGTTCGTTCAAAAGAACATTTCGTTAATTAAACTTTTCCTGGGATTTTTATTTCAATTTATTACAGATTAAATATGTAGATAATCTTCATATATGTCAAGGGTGCTTACAATCTTCCTCTTTTTTGCTTCATGACTTGATTTCGTTCTTATTTAATTTTAAAATTTTTGTGTTAGTATTGGTTGTAATATTGATTTAATTCCTATATTACGAACAATACATTTGATATTAATCTGTTTCAAATTTTGAATAGGTGTCAATTTTCAACACTTCAAGGGATTCTAATATTATATTACATAATTATCTATTTTGATTTAGCTTGTTTACTGACAAATTAAGATCGAATTATTCATATAGCCTAAGGAAATATTAACAGCTGAATAAAATTGTTATCGATTGCAACCCCAATAAACCAGACGTCATACCAAATACTAGTTGATCTAGATTAAAGATAGAAACGTATTTTACATGAGTATGAGTAATGATATATAAAATACATAAAATTGTATATTATAGTATTATTTTTTAGGTCCTAATAGCATTTTCTTTAATTTGTCAAAAACACTCTAAAAATATTCTTTAATAACACAAACGCTGCTTTTGAATATTTGACTATCACCAAGAATGGAAAAAAATATAATATTAAATCAATGTAAACTCCGTACAAAACATTAAATATCCATTAAATTTGTTTTAAATAATTGGATTTAGTTGTAAAGAAATTTTTAATCATCGTGATACTGCTACTTTTTTGAGAATTTCTGACAGAACCACAATGACAATACCAAGCTGATAGTACCACTGTTGATCTCTATTTTTTAGAAACGCTTAGCTCATTTTAGGTCAAATCGTTGGATTAAAATTAATTCATTTCCAAAAAAATTTCAATTAAACAACAGAGGGAAATTAAATTAAAAAAATGCGATTATTTTTCATCTAGGTACCGGGTGTCCACGAAACTAGGGCTATCCCGGAATTTTTTTTATTTATGAAATTAACTTAAAATTTTAGTATGTTATATAGCATAAGAAATGGCATATATTGAATTTAAAAAAAATCAATTCCACTTCCAGTTTCACCGGAAATGACATCAACTTTCTTATTTTAAATATAACATCCTATTTTTTTGCAGATACTATTAAACATTGGTAAGTTCCAAGTATGTGAGAAATTAATATTCATAATTTTTAAAATGCGTTTTTTGCAAATATCTTTATTTTTCAAATGGCATGATAGTAGGGCCTCTACTTTGACAGACGATTTTTTTCCGATTACAGTGATACCCAGGATGTAGGTAGAATCATTAAGTTTACTTACTTATTTATAAACACCTGTTGATAAATTGATAAAATAAAAAGATTAAAAAAAAATGAGTAAGTACACTAAAGGTTTTTACCTACATGTTAGGTATCACTGTAATCGGAAAAAATCCTCTATGGAAATAGGGGGTGGCCCCACGCCCCACTATTACGCTTTTTAAGAAAATTAAAATATTTCCAAAAATGCATTTTAAAAATTATAAATATTAATTTCTCAGAAACTGCCGAATGAGTTTCACATTTTACAATTTATTTTACCTATTTAAATTATTTAAGAGTACCCAATTTTTTTTTGAAAGTACAGAAATTTTCGAGCTTACCAATGTGAACCGGAAGTGAATTTTTTTAGTTCAATAACTGCGTTTTCCTATGCCATATATAACATATAAAAATTTCAAATTCATATATTCATAAATAAAGAAGTTATAGGGGTGGCCCTAGTTTCGTGGACACCCGGTATATAGATAATCTGGGAAAATCGAAAGGAGGTTATCGGATTATGGGTGCTTTTTGTACGGCTATGAAACTTGTATTTAGATATACACATGTGTAAATACGACAAAAATATACAATTTTGAAAAATATTATGAGTTTCCATCCTCTGCAGCGCCCAAGAAATGCTCTTGAAATTATTCAATTTTTGCACAATTAGATAACAATGTCAGTGTCTTTTGTCAAATTGTAATTTTGGTTGCCTATGTCATTTGTTTATTTTCAAATTATCTACGTTGAAACCATAAAAATGGTTCAATTTAATACATATTTATGAACATTTAATTGTATATTAATTTTTCACTGCATATTTATGTCGAATAAACGGATATTTTTACAAATTATTTTTTTAAATTAAACAATTATTACACAGCCGTTTTCTTGCAATTTTTTAATTATTTGATATAAAAAACTTGTACAGTTTTCTAGAGTCTTAATAATTTTACCGTAAATTAGATAGTATTAGTTTTAATAGTTGTAATAAGATTTATGATTTTCCGGGGTCAAATAAAAATAAAAAAAAATTACAGGATATCGAAAGATTTTTTTGCAGTCTGGCAACATTGTAATTTGGTACCTGCTCAAACCATAGACCATAGATGCTCAAACTAAACGTCAAAATTAAATACCCATTTGAAAATTAGAACCGATACTGACACGAAAAATCATTGTTCAAGTTTATTTCCTCCCCGTTTTCGGTAGGACACGCCTTCTACCACTTTAAGGTCCGGCTATGATGAAAGGTAATTAAAGTTTATCTGACAGCAGTTTGTCATAGTTGTCAAAATTTGAAATTTAAATTCCGTTGTTGCCGTCTTAAAAAATATTATTTTTAATAATGTAAAATCCAATAAAACTATTAATAAGGCATATTTATTAAAGAAATTAAGTATTTAATTGATATTGGGAATATTTCAGTTCGTTTTGGTAAGTTTAGTGTTTTTTTATTTCCACCCAAAACCCCATAGGAAAACGACAAGGGCCTTTGTTGCAATAAATTTTTTTTCCAATGGATCGAAACATTGCTGTTTCGAAAAACTCGGCGTAAGCCCCCTCCCCTTCTACGATATTTCAGGGAAGCGATGTATCATTGCAGAAATATTTCGAACCAGCAACGTTTCCGATCCGGTAATATTTCGTCCCAACATTATGGGACCAGCATTTTTCGATCCAGCCCCCGGACTCTGATATATAGAAATGTCTGTATCGAATCGCTTCGATACGTTAAAAAAGGATGGGGAGATTTCATTGAAAAAATGTATGAGAGCGACAGAAATCAGAGTACTGGGACAGAGGTCGAAGTGTGTAAGAAGACGATTGTTTTCGTATACCACAAACATCGTTTGTTGTATTAGATGTCGTGGGTCATGGTGAAGGGTTTTGTCTCATTTTAAAAAATACAAAACCTGCATAAGAAAGAGAGAAAGAAAATCTGTCACCAAGTAATTTAGTAAATAAACGATTACTTCCATATACGAAGACAATCGTCTAGCTTACAGACTTCCACCCCGATCCCGATTTTAACAAAAATTAAAGATAAGAAATAATTTTAAACATTAAAAATTTATTGGATACGTATATTTGAGTATTTTTTTTAAATAATTTTAAAACATGTCTTTTTATGTTTGAGTATTGGTTTATAAACATAAAATTTATCTTTGAAGTTTTAGCAACATAAAAAACCAATTTATAAGCAACACCCCTGTTTTATAGAACCTAAAATAATTTTATTCGTTCGAGATTAGAAAAATAACCTGGTTTTTTGGGTCAACAAATCTTTCTATTTATAAAAATATTTATTATTTTTAAATTTAATAAATAATTCTGCTTTAAATCTCAAATTGATTAAAATGTCAATTTGCCCTAATTTTTTGAACTCGTATATCTTAGTGATTGATATTAAATTATACCTGATTGAAACGGTAACTCCAATACATGTACTAATCAGTGATTGACCCATAACAATTCAACGATTAAAAGCTCACGGTCCATCAATAAAATTAATCATCAAGTCACGTTTTTCTCCTATTTTAATATGTGAATCTACAAAAAAATTTGAAACTGTTTTATTATAAACATATTTTTTATGAAATGTGCATAAAATTCAAAACATACAAATGTGCTTTTAACGCTATTAATGAGGCGTTTATTCGTTTTTTATGACAGACATAAAATGTTTGTTTTAAGCAGAAAATATAATAATTTTATTAAAACAGTTGTGAGCTATTAAAAAGTAATATTTCTTAGAATATCCTACGAGGGAGTCCGAAAATGAAACTTGTTTTTTTAGGAATTTTATAAGAAAAACCCGAGATGAATAAATATATTTTTTAATAAGTATACAATGTGTCCTACTTAAAGTTTTACGAACTTTTGTCTCAAAAACTAGACTTTTTAGAAATTTTTAAAAGTTAAAGTGGGTAACATAATGCAAATTTTTTACTTGTTATTTTAAGTATGTTTGAACGTCATTTCCAGGTCTATTTTGTATTTTAAATAAAAACCTATGTTGTTTAATAAATCAAATAAATATTCTACGCTGAAAAAGAAACACATTTTGGTGAAAACGTTTTTTATTTTCTTTCAAGTTTTAAAGAAAGGACCTTATTGATTAATTTCAGGAGCATTTTTTGGTTGTTGCTGAGGACAGAAAATCATAATATTTTTCACAATTGAATATTTTCGTCGTATTTTCACACATGTATAAGTTTCATTGCTGTACATAATTTGCCCAAAATCCAATAACCTCCTTGTATAAAAAAATAAAATAAATTTGTTTCTACTATTATTATCATTCACTCTAATGTACCATGAAATAACAATTTTTTTCATGATTTCTTCTCAACATACATTTTGTAAAATAAGCCCATACACAAGTTCAAATTCTTAATTTTGGGTGAATGCCGACAAAATTACAGGGATTGCGGTGATATATGTTCAATAAAATCAATATCCTAATCAACCTCCGAAAGCTCACATGGCATTTCTACGTTTGAAGAATAGATTTTTGACAAATGAATGCGTTCAAATAAAAAAAAAATAATAATTCACAAAGTAGCATTCGAAAAATTTAAAGAGAAAGTGGTATAAGTAGGACATCTATTTAAAAAATTCTGCGAAAAAACAAATACCATCCTCTCCACAGGTCTCCTCATCAAAATTTATGTGTAAACGATTTCCTTAAGGTGATAGGGAGTCAAATGTTGAAAAACCGACGTTTTTACCTTTCATCATTTTTTTAAAAGTTTTTCGAATTGGAAAGTCAAAAAAATAAGAAAATACCAAACTAAATTAAGAATTTTACTTTCATTTATAATTTTTGTTATTTATGTATCTACAATTACATTTGTGTAATTTTGCAAGAAAAACTTCTATATTTATATTTTATTTTTTGCAAAACTATGCTCGTATAAATCTTGATAAATGAAAAATAAAAATTGCATATAAAAGTGCAATTCTTACTTAAGTTCGGTATTTAATTATTTTTTTTAGTTTCCAATTTGAAACACTTTAAAAAAATTCAGGAAAGATAAAAACATCGGTTTTTCAACATTTGACTCGCTATCACCTTAATGTAAATTTTTGTAATTGTATTCGTCGACAAATTATATTGAATCCATTATTTACTTCGTACATGATGTTTTCTGATGAATCTAGTTCTTCAAGCACTGGAGAAGTCAACATACGTAACATGCACTTCTTGTCTGATACAAACCCGCACTGGCTGAGAACTGTTCCTTATCAACATCCATGGACAATAAATGTTTGGTCCGGAATTGTTGACAATTACATTATTGGCCCCAATTTTTCTGAAGGTCATTTAAGTGGTCGCATATAAGCACACTTTTTGAGAAATGATTTCTAAAATGTAGAAGGTCATCACTTTGAGCACCTAATTAATAAGTAATATTATCTAGTTGAAACATTTCCTTTTTTCTGTATATTGTTTAATTTAATCAAATAATTAACTTAAAAATTTCAAAAATTAAGAAATAGTATTTAATTACTTAAGCTGCATTCATAACTCCAAATTAGTACTTTGAATTAACGCGTAACTTATACTTAAGAGTTTGGCATATGTAATTTCATGAAGTTGTTCACAACATCCAAATTAGTACTTAACGTAATGTCAGAATTGGTACGTAACGCAGAACGTTGCAAGCTCCAAAATCTTGCGTTAATTTCTTACGTTCATACATTTTCGGAATTATTCATATCGACGTTTTAATATGGCACCTGAAAATTTATCATTAAAATGGAAATATACCATAACAAACACGATGAAAATTTCTGCACTGCTTTCATTAATTATTTTAGGCTTATTAAAATTCAAAGCACTTCTAAGTATATTACTTTTGACTTTTTTTTAATTAAATTTTAGTTATTAAGATAAAAATTCATAACACTTTAAGTAGGACACCCTGCATATTAAAATAATATAAACAAGGCTGAGAGCTATAACTAATCTTTGAACAAAGAAGGGGATCAATAATTCATCTTTTGGATTCTTTTAAATAAACAATTGCAAAAAAATACATTTGAATTCCCGTTCATTTATTTAAAAACGTGAAAAAGGTAAAACGATTGACTAGATTAAAGCGAAGGTTGAAAAAAATATAAATAAATAAACATTTTATACGGCATCAATATTTCAGACGATAAGAAATACACGGTGCTTAAATTTTTTCCTAGTCTGGTAAATATCAATATGCACGCATACACGAGCACGCAAGTCTTCGGAAATCACGCATCCACAAATTGAAAGATCACTGCGTCGGCCCAACTTTTCGACTAACCGTTAATAATGTTTGCATAACGCGTATACAAAATACACATAGATTAATGTAATTTTCTTTATTTTTTATTGGTTGTAGGAGGAGAAGGAAAATATTTGAAAGATTAAAAGCTCAATTTAAATATTGATAAAAGGGTTATTGTACCCAGTAAAAAATATTTTTTCTTGTTTAGTTTAAAAGTTTTCTATTTTTAATTTATTTCTTCTAATATTTTTATATTAAAGGAGATTTTATTATTAGTCACTGTTAAACTGTTAAATATATTACAGGCTAATGACCATTCCTGTTATAATATTTTTTCAAGGTAGGTCAGGTTACTTGTCCGATAAGAATGATTTATGTGTTTGTTACATACAAAACGAATTATTTTAGGTATTTATCATAATTATTAAAAGGTTACGATGATTTTTCAACTTGTTTTATTCCTAAATAATAGAAAATTAGGTAATTTTTTGAGACCACTGAAGTTTTTAACTATTTTTAAAACACAATGAAATAACAAGCTTATTATCATACTTTAATAAGGTATTGAAGGAAAAGAGAACAAATTGAAGTGATACTTTGAATCTTTTTATAACTCCAATACAAAATAAGAAAGCTAATTATCCTTTCTAAAGCAGCAAACAGCACATACTCTTATCTTCAAGACTTGATATTTGACGTAGTCTTGGCAATAAAGGCTGCAGGGAATATACAGGTAAGATATTATAATGAAAATAAATTTTATTTTAATTAAATACAGCCTTTGCCAAAATTATTAGGCACCCATATAACTATTAATTAAATTTTAAAATGTAACGGAAAATCCACCTTTATACAGGGTGTCTCAGAAGACCCGTCCACCCCTTTTATTTTGAGAACGCCTTGTCGTACAAGGCTGAAATAAAAGAATTATTACCAAAGCAAACCCGAAGAATCCATTGGTGCACTTATATTTTTCCGGAACAATCCGGAAGTACCCGGAACCGGAAGTAACTTTCGATTTTTAAAAGGCAACATAGGTCGAGTATGGTATCGCTTGAAAGGTCTTTTAAAAAGAAACAACTTTTATTAAATTATTTTTGTAATATCTTGCATAATTAACAAATTAAACGAAAAAAAATATGCAAACAAGTGACCATTGGTCTCTTAAATTATGGAAAAATTAAATCGTTACCATCAGTCGTAAATGGGCAAGAGAGAGATTTTTTTAAATTGATACTCTTTTTTGCGTTTATCGCTTTATTCGTTAAAAATAATCAACTTTTTTTTATTTTTTGAATTAAGGTAAATACATAACCTAAAAAAGTTGATTATTTTTAACAAGCGAAGCAAAAAATACATGTTTCCATTTAAAAAATCATAATTGCCTCTACCCTTACCCATTGAGGATGATGGTAGTGTTTTAATTTTTCCATAATTTAAGAAACCATCTGTCACTTGTTTGCTTTTGTTTTTCGTTTAATTTGTTAATTATGAAAGATATTAAAAAAATATTTTAATAAAAGTTGTTTCTTTTTAAAAGACCTTTCAAACGATACCATACTCGACCTATGTTGCCATTTAAAACTCGAGAGTTACTTCCGGTTCCGGGCACTTCCGGATTATTCCGGAAAAAAATAAGTGCACAATACATTCTTTGGATTTGCTTAGGTAATATTTTTTTTAATTTCAGCCATGTACGACAAGGCTTTCTCAAAATAATAGGGGTGGACGGGTGGTCTGAGACACCCTGTATATTGGAAAAAATAAATCTTTGTACAAAAAAGATTTAAGAGGATAGTCGGCAAAATGTGTAACTTCGATGTCTCTGTCCCTTGGAAATGCGATAGGAGAATGAAACATATAACTGTGAGAAAGAGATGCCACTAAAATTTTAGGCAATTATACGGAGGTTTTTTTAAATAAACATAACTTCAGTAAGAGTTAATCGATTTGAATTTTGTAAGTTAATTCTGAAAGTATATTAAAGGGACTAGCAGATAATGTTTTTAATTTTTAAAATTAAATAATTTCATAATAACATTGTAAATTGAGCCTAAAAGTTGTATATTTTTGGCCCCAACCAAAAGGTGAAAATTAAAAACTAAAAACATGAAGAATGAACTATGGAATTAATAAGCAAAAAAAAATTATTCGATTTCAATTAACCGTTCGTCTTTTCTGTTTCTTTAAAGTAATCAAAATTTAGATTGCCAAGTCCTATACCTAATTTCACCGAGTGTCTTCTTAATGTTTTGTTGGTCCACCTCTTTGATTTTAATATTACCTTCTTGAAAGCATACTGTTTACTAGCCTTTTGCAATATTTAGTATAATTATTTCCCACTCTATTAAACCATTTTAGAGCTGATTTTGAAGTTATAGCGTAAGCGCTTTAGTTTGTTCAAAAGTGCTCAATTGAATTGAGATCTTGTGACTGTACAGTATATTCCAGTACAAAAAAAACTTTTCTTTAAAAGTACATATGGATGTTGATGATTGTGGCAAGGAGCATTATTTTCTTAAAATAATACATTTTCTAGATTGCTGTGTCTATAAATTCGGGGTAATTATGGCTGTAGACTTCAATATATTCCAATATATGTAGCTGTTTAAGCCACCCTCCTTGCAATGAAGGTTTCTTCGACACCATCAGAAACTCAGTATGAAATTCACCACTTCACGCCTTAAAATGGTATTTTGGTGTATACAAAAATACATTATTTCACATATATTGTTATAGACAATAAATCATGTATGAATATAAAACATAAAATAAAATATAATACAAATTACAAAAATAATACTAATACTATTTAAAAAATATATTAACAAGGATCCAACTCTCTTTCCTCCCTCTTCAATGCTTTTAGACGAAATTGTTGTAAGTTGTAAGCTGTGAATTCATCGAGAATAAGCAGAGTAATGCGTCTTATTTAAGTTTTGTCACTGTGACTACTCAGAGCATATAAATTATAACTAAAAAACAATCATTACATTCAATTTTCTCCTATATCTTTGTGTTGAAAATCTCTTAAAATGTATAACTAAAATTTTAGGGGACTTACGAATCTTAATGTTCTTTGTACATTTTCTTCGTTTTTTCTCACTTTGGACAAGTAGGTTTCTCATCATCGCCCAAAGTTTCCTGTTTCCTTTATAGTAAAGTTGTCGAGACACTGAGGTAGTTAAAATCAAATACTACAACAGAGGAACCCCAGTGAGTGCATTTTAGAGTTGATTTAAATTGACCAAGACTCCATTGCTTTTTCTGAATCATCTAATTTTTCATCAATTTCAGTGAGCTTGCTTGTAACCCTATTGATATCTTCGTGCAAATCTTTGAAATAAATACCTCAGTAGTTTTTGATTGTGCTGTTGTAAATATCCTATAAAATGTGGAGTGAAACCTTGGATTTTAGATTTTAAAGACGTTTTATAACACAACCCGAAGTATTCTCTGATGTCCACAATTCTCGTATTAGTCGTCGAAATGATTTAAATAAAGTTCCTTTCATTATTGGGAAATTGGTGATGTTGTTGAGATCTTGGACAATTTCTTGGTTTTATTACTTCCATCATCAATATTAAGAATTACATTGTTCATGAGATTTATACCTTCATTAGCACTGGTAAAGTCTTTGAAAATCACTTATGAATCTACAAGTATTTTTATTATTTAGGATGTAAAAAAAAATCATCCAGACCTCTAGAAAATAAAACAGTATTTAATATAGAATCTACATTTCCTCTTTGTATTTCTATTCTAATTTATGTTTAATAAACTCTCTATGTCAATTATTCTTTTTTCAATTGGTCCGAGATCCCAAAGTTTCCAAATCTAAAGGAATAAAAATGAACCTATCTTTTAAACATTTGAAATTATTCATTATTTCAGCTTCAATAGCTGCATTTCCAACACCTTTTAGGGAATGTATTAAATTGGAATCAGGTTTCAACACAAGTCACATCCCATACTAATGATTTTGCAAATTTATTTCGTATTGCCACAAAAATTCTTAAAATGTCGTCATCTAAAAGATGGAATTGGAAGAGCATTAATCCATGATCCAGACTCTTTACTTGCAGTTGCATCAATTCTAATCTGGTCTCAAATTGAAGAGGATGATAAAAATTTTTAGTAATAATTAGAAAATTGCATTCTTTTTGTACTTTTGGAGACCAAATCACGTTTGATCGATCTAAAAAAACTTTAGCGGATATATTTTTTGTACTCTGATGTCTGTTTATAAAAGTCAACAAGCTCAGAAGAAGCTTTCTTCCGATTTACAATACATTTAAGTAACAATTTTCGGTGTTCAAGTTTTAATTTATATGGTTAGTATTCCCTAAGGTTAGGTTAGGTTAGGTTAGGTTAGGTTAGGTTAGGTTAAGTTTTAATTTATATGGTTAGTATTCCCTAAGGTTACTTTTTTCTACATTTTCGGAAGAAAAATGGTTAAATTATAAATTCAATATAATTGACGTGTTTAAAATATCAAAATTTCTCATTATTTGATAACCAGATAGTCACTGTTGTACGGGTTTTCTACTGTTTAAATGTCTTTTTAAGGTATAAACTAAATTAAAATAGACGGACTCATTTTAGCTACTATACTTCATTTTTTAACTAATAGTGTAATTCTGTGAAGATCTGTAAGTTCTTACAGGAAAAATCTGTAAGGTTTGTTATATGGGTTGTAATGGACAGTATACATGGTTACCTTACAGATATTGCCTAGTTCAGAAAATGTTCATTACTTTATTATGAAGTCTCAGAAATGATAATGAAATAATCTTGTTTTAATTTGGTATAAAAGGCATCCAAATGCATAAAGTAGAAAAGTCATTTACGAGATCAAAAAATAATTAAAATTCTGGAATGGAGCGACAGGCATAAAGTGGTTAAAGTGCGAAGACATAATAAGAATAGCGTTAATATTTTATTTTATTAAAAAACAAAGAGCGTATGCCACTAACAATGGAAAGCGATTTAATTTAAGGACGGGGAAGGGAGATTTAATTTTATATAATTTTATATCCAATTAGTATAAATACCGACATTATATATGGGGTACATGTTTAAATGAATAATTTAAGCTCTCCATTGAATTAAGTTTTAAACTAAAATTAAGTTTGAAATCTGACATTGAGAGACAAAAGCTTTTGCATTATAATGCAAAAGAGAAAAGCCCCATTATTCAGAATTATTTGCCGTAAAACTGTTAAAATGAAATGCGGCACAGGCAAAAAGATAAAGTTTAATCAAGATTAGGCCCCGAAATCATTTTTTAATGTATTTATAAAGTACGGCATTATTCTCTACCAAATTTGAATGATGCTTTGACTTCATTAAAAGTATAAACGTTTATTAGTTTATGTTTTAAATACGAGATACAAGAATAGATCGGTGTAATTTGTATAATTGAGGTATTACTCTATAGGGTATTACTGAACACGAATATGTAATAACCTTTATCATTTCAACTAATACAATTTTTAATTTATAATCAAACTTAATCCTTTTATTAGTTAATAACTGATAAATATATTGAAGTCATCAAAAAATACACTGCCCCGTGTGCAATACACGTAATTACAAATATTACTAATTGATATTAAATAGAATTTAATACTCGTGTTAATCAGAAACACTGTACAAATTAAGTGTGTAAAATAAAGACATGCATGCACGACTTTTGAAACTTGGCGAAAAACAAAACGTTAAAAAAAATAAGATTCTTTTAATGGTTTTTTTAACTTGAGTACATTATTATTTAATCATAACCAAACCATGCTGAATTTGGTCAGATGAGCAAGAATTTATTATACAGGCAATTTATTATTGACGTTTAAGGAAATACAACCTAAAATAAATTAATGATTTTTAAAAAAATGAGGATTAATGATTTTTTCTAATTATTAAAATTTTTGATCAACGAAAAAACATTGTAATCAACTCGTATGTTAGAAGAGATTAATAATTCCCAATTTTAATACTAGTCGATTATTAATTGGTCTATTTAACTCGTTGGTTAAATTTGTGTAAGTACACAGAGTGATTATTCGGAAAATATTCACCCTAATAGCGTTTTCTGCCTGAATTGTGCAAGTAGACAAAGTACAACCTGTGACGTCATGTACTTTTCGAGCTTTTTGTGTTTCAAACGAAGCTCAGACCAGATTTTGTTTTAGTTTCATATTTATCGCCATTTTTCAATGTTTTAACCCCGAAACTGACGAAAAATTCAATTTAATGGTAAACAGGACAATATAGCTACTTTTCAATATTCATGTCACAATGTTTTATGTTATGTTTATTTCTATTTCACGGAAGAGGCGAGTTTTGATATTGCGAGTTAGGACAGTTAGGTTATTTCAACAATAAAAGTGGCTAATTATTAATTATGTGGCTTTGTTACATAGGTATAATATAACCATAACACAAAACACTATTTAATTTTTGAAAGATAGTTGTATTGCCCTGTTTGCCTCTGAATTGAATTTCTAGGCTGTTTCAATGTTGCCAAATAAAATTGGCGAAAAATATGAAACTGAAAACAAAAGCTTTACTTAGTCTTAAGAAGGGACCTATACTAACAGAATTGTAAACTTTACCTAACCTATCTTAAACTATTGAAACAATAAATTATAATTACTCTGACTACGTTTAGCTCGAGCAGGTCAAGCCAGCTCAAATTCGGCTTGGCTCGACCTCTACCAATTGAAGTACATGTAAATCACGACCGAATTCAAGCTGGTTTGACCTGCTCGAGCTAAACTGTTCGCAATATTTGCACTGGACGTGTATTCCTGAAATCTCACAAATTCTCTTGGTCTACGAATCAAGATTAACGTGTATGATTTTGACGCATGCGTTCGAGGAAGGTGAGATTAACATTCACTATGTGAGATTTCAGGAACCGACGTCCTGGAACTGATGTACTGATAAGTCGGTGTTGATAAACTTATACTCGGTGTGCACTAGCGCAACAAGCAGAAAACTATAAAAACCAGGAATAAATTCGAAACGATAAGGTAATGTTGCGTTCTTGAAATCTCCCTATACTTTTTAAAGTTTCAAAGAGATTCTTACATAGGCGTTTATATTTATCAAAATCCAGGGGCAGTTTGATACGATGTATAAAAATAAGGTAAAAAAAATCTACTGAAGAGGAAAATTAATGACTAAAAAAACATTACTCTATTATACATTTTCAACGGAAGGTTACTTTTAAATTGCAAAGGAAACTTTACCATTTTTACTTATATAAATTCATTAAAATATCGTAATAATTTCAACTGTATAAAATAAAGTAAGAAAAAAAAGCATTTATTAAAAGAACTTTAAAATAATATTATTTACTCTAAAAATACTAAACAGGTATTTATTTCTTTCTAAAAAAAGTTTGCGTACCAATTAGTGTTGAAGAAGACGTCGCTTATTAAATTTAACAAAAATATAATAATATATAGCTCTTACGGCTTAAATAAGATATAAAAAATATCAAATAACGAACTAAGGTACTCGTAGCAAGTCGTACAACTAAATAATCAATAATTCAAAGACATCTCCAACCTTTATCAAAAATTATTACATGTACACGAAACTAGGGTCAACCCTATCATTTCTTTATTTATGAAAATACAATGTTTCATATTTTGTAGAAATTATGAAACATTGGTAAGTTTAAAGTATGGTTGTGTCAAAAGAAACTTATTTTTTCAAAACTTTAAAAACTTTTTTGGAAGTTTTTGGTAATAAAAATAATAAAACCTACTCAAACTACTCTTAAAAATACATATACTGGGTGTCCGCGGAACTTGGGCCGCCCCTGTACTTTCTTTATTTATGAAAATAAAAATTGAAATTTTGCTGTGTTATATGGTATAAAAAACACATTATTTGAACTAAAAAAAAAATCAATTTGAATTCCGGTTTTACCGGCAATGATATCAATTTTCTTATTTTCAATGTAACACCTTATTTTTTTAAATTATTATTAAACGGTTGTAAGTTTTAAGTATGTTTGTGACAAAATAACTTTTGTTACATGAAGTTTCAAAAAAAATTAGATTTTTACTTAGACATGATGGGTATCAAACCAAAAATTGTTTTAAAACTTCACAATACTTTTTTTGTCACAAACTAATAATAACTACAAAAAAATTGGGTGTTACATTTCAAAATAAGAAAGTTCATGTTTTTTTCCGGTGAAACCGGAAGTGAAATCGAAAATATTTTTAGTTCAATAAATGCGTTTTCTTATGCCACAAAACTTCAAATTATCATTTGCATAAATCATAAAGGTGGCCCAAGTTTCGTGGTCACCTGGTATGTACATAAAATAGTGGTGAAATTCGGTGCAAATATGTAAGTCCTTACAGGAAATATCTATAAGCTAACCACGAAACCTTCCATTTCAATCCATCTAACAAACTTTACGGATATTTTCTGTAAGGAATTACACAGGATTTGCACCATAAATTATTATTAAATTATAATTATTAATGAAAATCATTTGGCAGTTTTGGATATATTGATTTAATTTTTATATAATATTTAAAATTTTTTCCAAATATTTTCATTTTTTAAATGGCATGATAGTGGACCCCTAATTAGATAGAGATTTTTTCCGATTACTTTGATAGCCAACGTGAAGATATAAAACTCAAGTTTAGTATTTTTTACCGAATTTTTTTTTCTTAAAGATTTGAAAACTATTTTTTTTGTTGGTGCCATTTAAAATTTTTATTTCAATAAAAGTGTTTTCTATGTATATAACATACAAAAATTTCAATTTTATATTTTTATAAATAAATAAATTATGGGGATGCCCCTAGTTTCTTGTACACCCGGTAGAGTAATACTTCAAATTATATTATGTGGATAATATGTATATTATAATATTATTTTAAAAATACAAAAATCTATAAAATGGAATAGTAACATAGGATTATCACAACGAAATTAAATTAAACAAAAACAACCATGTATTTACAGAAATTTACACTTAAGAATTGTGTTTAATTTAATTTAATAATAGCTAAAATGAAAAAGAAGACTAGCTACAGGGTATTGTAATATAATCAGAGAGTTTAGAGAAATACTATCTTTTCCATTAACACAACATGTAGTTAATTATTACTCTTTTCAAAGTGGAAGTTTTCCAAATGGCTTAAAATTAACTAAAGTTAAACCTGTATTTAAATAAGGGGATACAACTGACGTGGCAAACTATAGTATCTCTTTATATTGCTCTTTATCTAAATTTCTTGAATATGAATGTAGGACCGTTTGGACAATTTTCTTCAATCATTTACTTCAGCTCGTTGCGTATTATACTATTACCAAATTGGTGAATGGTTTTCTGCAAATCAATTATTTTTAATCACTGAAAAAACGCATGTAATGTTGTTTCATACCAAGCAAGGGATTTTAATAAAAGAAATCATACAATTATGCTCAATTCAATACAGGTAAACATTTGCAATAAAGTGACTTTCTTAGGTATAGAAGATACGCTTGATTGGTCTGAAGATTGTACCAAATTAATTTCAAAAATAAATATATCTTGATACAAGTTATGGGCGCTAAGACAATGCTGAGATAAATCATCTTTAAAGAAAATATATTTCTCTGAAGTACAATTATTTTATTACTTTATATAAACATATAAGGTGACCTATATACAGGGTGCCTCATTAAAAACGCGGATATCTTCGAGATTAGTGCATATTTTTAAATAAAATTTTGGTAACTGCCAATATAAAGTGGAGGAACTTTAAATTCTACATAACAAACTCAGTAGTGTATTACTCAACGAGAGAGAACTCAGACTTATTACGACACTCGCCTGCCGGCTCGTGTCGCAATTTCGGGATCTTCGTGAATAATGGCTATTTTCTCGCGAGAAGAATACTACCGTAAAACGGGGTGAATAGAAACACATTTGTACATAAATGATCTAATATTTTAAGTTGAGTTTGCATTGCAAATATTTTGAATGACTAAAAGTATGGGTATAGGGTCATTCTTTAAATTTTATTATCATAATTATGTATATAAAAAACTGTCTGTCAATTGGAAATAAAAAACCTTACTTGCAGGTGAATAGAAACACCTTTTAAAGTAGATGGTTATTTTTATTTTGTCTTTTTGGGGGCAGACGGAAACACTGAAATTTGCTAGCTACTTACAAATAAAATTTATTCTTTACTGTAATTACCAACAAAATGTAAGTTTGTTCCAAAATAATTAAATAGAAATATCAAATTTTTTAAGTCCTCTTTGGTAGTCCTGGAGTGGCTTAATTTTTCCGGTTATTTCATGGAACGAAAATTCGGATACTTACGGATTGTCCGGAACACCGTAAACGAACCCTGGCAAAGAATCCTAGTTATCCATGCTGAAACTAACGGATGACTCAGTGGATTCATTTGTTACCACACTTCTTTCTGGTTTTACACTAAAACAAGTTGTTTCTATTCACCACATATTTTGAAAAATTCTAACCTTATTATCAAAATTATGAATAAATTAAGAATTATTAAATTTAATAAAAAACCTTATTGGTCACATTGAAATAATTCATATTTAAACAACTTTCCTGGATTTATACCTAAATTTTCGATTAACTGAGCTGTTATCTCATAAAGTTTTCGAGCATGACTTCCAATGATTAAAACATGTGCGGGTATTAACTTTATATATTATATTTTACAAAAACCAATTCAACCAACTCACAATAACGCCATTTCACTTCTTTCAACAATCAAGAAACGGGAAAAATACACAAATGAACCATATTTTATTGTAGTTTATTTTTAGAAATTTTGAAAGTAGTTCTATAAGTTTTGTGTCTATTGCCCCCACAGTTTCTATTCACCCCGTTTTACGGTATACTTTTTCCACGACTTTTTTATTTCACGGCGCTTTTATGCATTTTTTTAGATCATTTTTGGTATTTTTGACATTTCTTGACTTCTTCTATGTAAATTTTATTAAGTGGTTAAAATTACCCATAAGCCATTGTTCATTACCCAAAAGGATGTCCATATGTTAGTAAGATTACCCATAACCCATTACCCAATCGGTTGGCAATACTACAGCTTTGTGATTGGTCCGAAAAGTAATAAAAAAATTACAAAAAATATTAATGAAATGTTTAAAGTATTTCCCACCATTTTTCATATAGAAATAGAAAGGATTTTCGAACTCTTGTCTTGCCTAAAAACATAAATCGTATTTGGATTTTAAATGATCTCAAAGAATCAGGTTAGATGTTCGCGCTGGTCATACCATTGTACCCCTACGATCAATTCATCTGGATAACGTTCTATTTAAAAATTGTCGTAAAGGTAAAGTACTTATAATGTGGAGGAGCTCGATCCTGCCGAAACATTGAATTTAAAATTCTGAAAACCTTGTGTTTTCTAGCCCAGTTGATTCACCAAATTTTCGAACTGAAGTTTGAAGCAATTTCAGCGTTTTCCTGGGTGGATGAGATAATATTTACTTTTACATCATAATTTTAGGAATTTTTACTCATTTAAAATTCTAAAGTTGAAACCTGCGAATGAAAAGTTTTTGACATCTTTTTACAATATTTACAGTTCCCAAACTTTATATTTAGCAGTTACCAACATTTCTTTTATAAATATGCCGTAATATCAAAAATGTCAGCATTTATAGTTATCAATGTATAATTTCCAAAAATTCTGATTTAAGCTACATTCACAATCTCATAATTAGTACTTTGAATGCGTTAATTTGTTACGTTCGACCTTTTCATAGGAATATTCCATGACCAACACGATGAATTTTTCTGCACTGCTTTCATTTATAATTTTAATTTTATAATAATATCCAAAGTGTATGACTATTACTGTTTTTTAGGTTAGAATATGATAGATACATTTTTAAAACTACTGCTACGTGGAGCTAACAAATTTGTACATTATTTCCTGACGTTGTGAATGATGTTTTAACGTTAATTTGGGTTCTACGTTGAGTGAAATTTATGCGTTAATTCAAAGTACTAATTTGGAGGTTGCGAATGTAGCTTTATAGTTTATTATTTATTAAGCATAATAACGTTAACAGACCTATGTATGTACACATGAACGCATTACGTATTGGGATTTGAGGTACAGTTTATTGAATTTTAGGTATTCTATTCATGATTGCAAGTCCCACTTTTTAAATTATTTTAAATAGAGATTTTTTAGAAATAACATCCTGGTAAATTAATGCAGTGGTTTTAATTGAGCTACTAAAAGTAACGCAAACCTGATTATTCAATTTATTTTTCCCTTAGATTTGAAATTCGCCAGATAAATTCGCTGTGGTTATAACATCAACATCTTCCTTAGAAGTTGTTTGGAAAATCTACAATTTTAAATCATCTTGCACCATATGGCATTTATTATAAATTAAATTTAAAAAAACCAACGGAAAATAGTTGCAATACATGTTGGGTGGGTACAAATGACTCTAGAGCGGTTCGAAATTTGAAGTGACATTATAATCTGTAACTAACGACTTTTTCCTCCCAGTGTATGGTGATTAGTGACTAGATTTCGTTGGGTTTTTTTTCTGTTTAAGAAATTTAAACGAAATGCCAGATGGTGCTAGATGATTTAAAATTGTAGATTTTTAAAGCATTTTCTTCAGGAAATTTTAAAATCGCTAGTCAGCGAAATTGTCTGGCGAATCAATTCTTCCGATGTAGATATTCTAAAAGTTAAGACTTTGGGGTTTGTAATAGTTCTGTTTAATACACTTTTTCTCCATTATTGGCTCCCGGACAACAAGTTTAATATTAAAATGAAGTTTAAAAAAATTAAAACCAAAGCTTACCTTTAACGGAGCGTTAAAGTTTAACAACCTGAAACAAAAAAACATTAAGTAATAAATAATAAGTAAATTTGTTTTCTAATATTATGTATTCTCAGAATTAAGCTGATTACAGTAATTATGCAAAAATAGCGTCTCGTTGTTTTAACATGGTTGGTGCCGGAGTGTGATGATAATATTTTGCATTCAGCATAATTTTTGGGTATTCAGCATTTTTCTCGGCGCGAGGAATGAGTCAACATAATATGGAATAATATAGTAGTTATATTTATTATTTAGGGCATGACCTGTATGGGCGGAAACGTGACTTTTTGTTGACCATACAATATATTGTCTATTATATATAAAACAGGATCTACACAAAGGACTTTAGCATGTTAGCATGGAAATACATTTTTACTAAACAAATTTAACGTTCTTTATTAAAAGTACTTTACGTAATTATTATCGTTTAATTTGAAATCCATAAAAAGTCTCCAAACTTATGATATATAAACCGAGTTAAATAATTTAATCACGTCCGTTTAGTTTTATTGGAGGTTAACACGGACAACTGTTTTATTTCCTAATGTAGTTTAGAAAAGTTTACCAACCAACAATACTTTTAGACAACTTTATTATTGCATCTATATTAAAGATAAAAACTTATTTTTCTTAAGAACTTTAAGCACTATTTGACAGTCCTTTATTTATAATTTGCAACTTTCCTTATTTGAAGACTACGTATATTTTTTGTATTTAGTGCTTTTGTATTAAGATAAACTGTCAGATAATCTTCAACTAATAGAAATGCTATAAATAGATAGTATAGAAAACAAAGATTTTAAGTGATTAAACATGTTATTAAATTCTAGAATGATAAAACCTAAATAAAATCCCTATTTTAATTATTTTTGTTAAATTTGAAGAATACCGGCTACACAAAATTTTAAATAATGCCAATCGATAAAGAAAAAAGATACCCAATTTAAATATAATGACGGGTAACTTTACGCATACAAAAGCATAATATTTTTATTTCTATAGTCTAATACATCAGTAGCGTGCGTAAAACTACATATTTCTTGTTAACCGAGATACGGCACTTTATCAACGAGCTAATACATATTTATAAGGCTCGTATTATTCGACCTAAAATATTTTTCAGAGGCGCTATTAAATGGGATATTGGGAAAAGCAAAATTTTCAAACCCTACCACATAATACTGCATTTATACTTTTTGGTTTGCAGCAAAAAGTGCAAATATTTAAAATTCTCATATCAACAAAGAGATCATTTCCTTGCGGTCCAATTTAAATACATACGAACACAACACTATTTTTACGTTGACCCAATAAATTACCTAAAACAGTTTTACTATAAAAACTTTATTTACAATCATGCCTGGATAGTTGTAACTTGCGACAGCAAATCCAGAAACAGAAAAAGCTGTCTTCACTGTTTCGAAACACAGCGGGATTCATTTATTTTATTTAAAATAAAATGCACTATACAAAAATAGGGTAAATCAATTGGGACACCCTGTATATTTCAAACATTAATAATTCATAATTAGATTACAAGGGTTGTGTGTATTGAATCATTTTTAAGTTAATAATTTAATGTAGTGTCATGTTTTAATTAAACGAATAATTACACCCTAATCAAGGCACAGCAGAGAAAAACTCATACGGAAATAATTTAATTATTTTTAAATTTTGTTACTGAAAATTCAGTTTAGATTCAATCAATTATAATCCTTCATTAAATTTTATTTTTTCCAACTTCATTTCCAATTAACCAACCAATATTATGAGAAAATAATGTTTTAATTGGACCATCACCAAAATTTAATTGGGGATACAATTCAGTTAATTCATTTATATTTCACGTGTTAGTAATTTTTTTTATAGAAATAAAATTTTTCACTTTTTTATTTGGAGTTAGAAATATTTTTATAACGGTTTGATTACAATATAAATTAAAATATAAAACAAATTTAACAAAATTGGTTTGACTATAAATATAAGGATAAAAAATCGTTATAAATTTTCTTTACTCTAGTGTCGGAAATTTTACTTCAATATTTGCAATATTATTTAAAATGTAATTAGGGCGCTGACTCTTCGCACGTGAGTAAACTTTAAAAAAGTTTCTACATTTGAATAACAAAACTTAATTAGACAACGCTGCATATTCAAGGAGTAAAACGTAAAACAGTTTTTAAAAAATTCAAACAAGGAATTATACCTTAATATTTTATTATGTAGGTACTATTTACTATACATGTATTATATTTCAACTATATCAAAATTTCTTAAAAACTACAGCTGGTATGCGATACAGAAAATACCTAGGTTTATTGTGACCCAGGTTAGGAAATACAATTATTTTAACTAAAAGTAAAAAGAACCACATCGGATCTGGGCCCAAAATTGATTGAATCCAACATTCTTAAATCCGGTTGCATAGTACAAGCTTAAGCTTCAAGTGACACTTAAACTAAATAATGACAGAAATACAATGGCAAACTGTCAAATGTCGCTCGAAGCGTGGTCAACACTGTATTTGTATCCTAATTATAAAATTAAAAAAAAGTTTTTGCTATGGGTGTGGAGAAATAACTTTTCACAAGCAGCGACGAAATTTTAAACCATTAATTGAAGATACTGTATGCTATTTGGATTACTTTGGTCTACGAATGACCCATCACGACATATCCTGGTGCCACATGTCTCTATGCACATATCTGCTGTCTAAATCTTCTGTCGGGTTAGGAAAAGGCATCTCGACATATGTTCTTTGCTGTCCCAACGATTTGGAGGAAACAAAACAAGCACCTAAGTGATTGTTATTTTTATCTGACTTGTATTAAATCTAACTTAACATCTAACAATAAGTCTGAACACGCCATCAAGTACCCAAACCTTACATCAGCACTCGCATCAGCACAGAGACCATAGATAATATAGATAGCCAACTGTAATACAAAATTTTCTGCGCTCGTAGTAAAAATCCCAGGAACTAATCGCAATAAAAATGGCGGGAGATTTAAAATTCCGAGAAATTTAATTTTTTTATTAATGAAAATTATTTGAAATTTCAATTTTAACTTTTTGTTAACTACTATCTCAATATTTAACAAAAAGAAATTGTTTTGTGTATTTTTTGAAACTAATTTAAAAATAAAAATACCTTTTACTTTGTACTAATTTTTATTAATAATTATTATAATACAATTTATTATACATGCAAATAAAAACAGTTTACAAAAATCATTATTTTTGGCTCAATATCAAAGTAAGTAAATATTCCTTTGGAGTGAAGAAATGTTTTGATAGTATAATAAAAAAACATGGATATTAAATATTAAGTTCACAGGTAGTACACCCTACAGTTCAGCCTTTCAATAGTTGTGCATAATGTTTTGAAGACAATTCTATATTATCAAATAATTTTAGGCATAATTATTTGGAAATTGATAGATTACTGCAAAATAGGCTCTTATTACCCTCTGTCCAGTAAATATTCAATAAGATCCGCTTTTAGCCTTAGTGGAGTACTACAAGCTATAGTGTTAAACAAATTCAAAGCTAAATTTAAAATTACCAAAAAGTTTCTTCATCATTGTTCAGAAATAAAGTGAATTCCACTTCTGGAGAAAGCCACGAACGTGTAATTTTTATTGGATCTGATTAAAAATATTATTAAAACCGATAATAATATTAACTTAATACTACTTACTAGGTAAATTTATTGTCGGCACTAAATCCTTCGGTATGTGGGTTCCCTTGGGTAGATTCCCTTCAAAAGGACTACCTCAGACTCTTTTGTATTCAAAAACATCTTTTGGAGTCATTAACAGCAAATTTTCATTTCGCGGGCACTCAACCCACTTACCAAACCGCACAGTTTCAGTCTCGTAATTGGGAAATTTCTTTAGATGATTTGTATTGTTGCAATTATTAAAACAACACCTTCTAGGCAATGGAAATATTTTAATCAATTTTAATTTCGTAGTTTGTGACAAGTAACTATGAACAAATATCAAAGTTAACTTGAAAATTACTATTTTTTTATTAAGGGGAATCATAGAGGGGAAGTATTTTGTAAAAAAAGTTGCCTAAAAAAACTGATTCAGCATCGACACATATTAAAAATCCTATGAACATATGGACGACGTTTTTTATATGAGAGATATCCTACCCTGACCAGTCTCCTATAGTGCTGAATTAGTTGTTCCAACACCTTCAAATCCGTCATAAAGTGAGGAACGTCAAACAAGCGAAGAACGTGATGAAATGGGGTGCAATGGGGTGTGACCAAACTTATCAACCAAATACTTCAAAAGAAGCGCACAATGTGACCTAAATGATCTTTTATGTGATTTGAGTTTATCTAAAAAAAAGGTAGAGCTATTGGGGTCTAATTTACTTTCCCAAAATACAAAAATTTGCTATTTTCAAAATAGAAATGATGAACCATGTTTTTCCCACTTAGGTTAGTTTAGTTTATTGTAATAATATTTAAGGCAGTGATGGATTTATTAAATTTTGAATATGATTCAAGTGACTGGTAATTAAACAGTATAGGTAGTTGACACGATACTTTGGACTGGTGATAAGTAAGGTAAGAAGGGTTTGATGGAGTGTTATTGCACAATGGAAATAAACAACTTTCGGTACCTATAGCTCATGCTTGCAATATGGAAGTCTTATTAGTCCGGGAGCCAGCCGACATAGGATATAATTTACTAATAACCGTCTATATTTTCTCGTGGTTAAATTGTAGTTGTAAGATAATTGAATAAAATTCGCAAGAAATACTTTGTCCGACAAAAATGTTGGAGCGATAAGGGTGTCTACCACCTTAAACTTGGCAAAATAACGAATTTTTATTATTTACCAATAACCAGCTGTTTTTCAGAATTGTTTAAAAAAATTATTTACAATACCTACAATGGTCACATTGTCCGACAAAATTGCTTTTCCAATTTTACAGTCCGACGCTTTGAAATCGATGGTTTCATGATTACATATTGTTTATTTTTACTGACAACTGTCAATGTAAAAAATCTGCACGGTTGTCATTTATGGACACTGTGACTGGTTGGGTTCAAAACCCGGATGATCCTTTTGGGCAAATAATAAATGATAATAAAATAACATTATATTATAAACGCAATAAAGCGATGTTTTTTAAACCAATGCAAGAAAATGGCACAGTAATAGTAATGTTTTCAATAAAATTGAGGATATTAATATTATTAAATTTTATTATTTTCATAACTGTTGCAGTTTCCATACATTGTACATTTAAATGAAGTTATGTAAATATTATAATCGTGGAGGTCTTTATAAGGGTTATACCGAAATCTTAAGGGATTTGAAATGATTTCAGCAGAGCATAAAAGCATGTATCACCTGTTTCCTGCCAACCCCAAGAAGACATGGGTTATAACCTTAATGCTACACAAGATAAATTCCAACTGGATCGCTTTATTAAACCTTTTTAATTGGAAGTGATGACCCTTTTAAACCGAAAACGTCATCCTTTAAATTGACTTTAAATTGGGTACATATGTAAAATTACTTTTTGGAATTTAATTTAAGATAACTGCTGAGTTTGGATTATTAAAATAATTTAAATGATATCCTTTAATTGCGATTATACATTTTAAATTATTCTTAACTAACAGGTTATGGCACATTGTAAGGTTAATAATTAAAATACCTAACTGGATTGTTTGTACAAATAATTTAAAAAAACTTTTAATTAACTTCAGTACATATAAATAAACAAAGTAAATACGTTTCAAATTAAATAACTTGATTGTAAACAACAATATTTTTACTTAATATTAAAACTTATGTTTATAAAATAATATTAGTGTATTCTGAAAATATGTATCGCAAGGTTTCAACGTAAATGGTATGGTTTGCAGAAAAACACCACTTAAATTAATATAATATAATTTTTTTAGTGAAATTTGTTTATATTCTAGATGTTCCACGCAAGACGCAAATACTGACCTAGGGCCTTAACGAAATCGAGTAGGTAATTTAAATCCATGGCTTCTTCAAATATATGTTCTAATTTTGCTACGTTGTAGTTCTGAGTACCCATTAAGTGCAATATTAAACTCACAATGAATAATTAAAGCGCAATGCGGTTTGATTTTACGTATCATCATTGATGGTATTACGATAATTAATTATACATGAAGTAATAATATTAAAGAAAATCGCAAAATATTATATTCATAACTAATGTTTGGAAATATATCTGAACTGGAAATATACTAATTAATTTGAAACCTCTTTAATGCCTAAAAAAATACTTAAAAGTTAAAAAAAAAACTGGATAGATTAGAATTATTTTAGTACAATAAAGGAGAAAGAATGGAATATAAGGCAGATTTTTAGAAAAGAGGGGAAAATTCTTTCCATATCTACTAATACATGACAGTGAACCGAAAGAACGTTTATGTTTCGTTCTACGGTATTTAGAACTGAGGCGAAACAAAAACATAAAGCACTAGGTACGCGTAGGGTAAATTTTCCTAAAGATTTTCAAAAACTGATTATTTGACACATTCCGTTAAAATCAAACCCCAATCACTAATCCAAAAAGCTTTTGAGGTTTTCTTTAAGACAAAAAATTATTTTTTTTTATTTTTTTTTCACAGACCGGTTTCGGCTTTTACGCCATCCTGTGTGTGCACGTTACGAGGATGGCGTAAAAGCCGAAACCGGTCTGTGAAAATAAAATAAAAAAATTATTCGAAGGGATAAAGTATAATCATTACCCAAAACCTTATAACATACTTCTCCTTTCAATGGACAGTCAAAGATTTTATGAAAACAAAAAATAATGACTATGATATCCTTCTCCTTTTTACTTATCATTGATAAGTGTAAATAAAATATTCATTTCGAGCAATAATTTTGGTCTGAATTTTGTGCATTTTAGAAAATGGTTGATAGTCTGATCACAACAATGCCAAGAAAAGGTCTATGTAAGGAGACGGTTGTACGCATAAGACATATCGACAGAAGATATACAAGACACACAAGAAATAAATTTTTAGAAAGTGTAGGATTTATGCACTTAGTTTTTAGAATTAACAAATTAACTGTGCTCATCAGAAAGAAAGAAATAATAACTCCGATATACACATTTTGGCATGATAATTGATAATTTAAGAACCTATCTTTATGAATTTTGTTTGTTGCTACGTTTAAATTAGGCTAGTTTTAAACAAAAGTATCGTTTCACAGCTGCCTAATAACTACACCTTTTCCAGTTCAGTTGTATTTCAGAAAAGATCAATTCAATTTCAGAAATGATCATTTGCAATTCAGAAATATGAATTGTATTTCAGAAAGCATCAATTGTATTTCGGAAAAAGCTACTTAATTTCAGAAAGTATGATTTGTATTTCAGAAGTAATTAATTAAATTTCGAAAAGAATCATTGTATTCCACTCGAAGTAAATTTTGCCGTAGAAATTTTGGATTACCTAAATATAATATTTTAACCACTAACAGTCATTTCTTCTACTGCTAAAGTAGCTGCATGATGGATATAGTCTGTTGTGCTACACTACCACAATCACCACCAATATTTTTTGGCCTAATCAATAATTGTTTTTAAGTATACAAACGTTTGGTCCATGATATAAGGAGCTATAACAGATGTCTCTAATGTAGTTCACGTGCACAATCACTGTCAAAAAATCTTAGCTTCCTCATATTTTGCAACTGGTGCTTTCTGAAGTTACATATATTATAAAAATAATGAAAGTAGGTACATAAAACAAAAATGGAACTATCTAACTGACCCTTTTCAAAAAAATGAATGCAATACATCCGGTCACTTACCCTGTAATACCCACAAAAATTGTGAATTTCAAAACTCAATTTATTTTTATTTTTATGTAATGTACTTTTGCACGAGGTACATACCTATGTAGGTATATAGGTACTATATAAATTCATTCCTTTGGAAAAAAAAACTCGTTGAGATTTATATTTTTTAAATTTTTTCTTCTATTTCTGAAATTTAACATATACATTTAAAATTTTTGAAATACTTTCCTCCACATCATAAAGAGATATTTGGCAATTCAAATTAATTTTTCACGCAAGAATAACGTCAGAAGTAACCCAACCTCTGTGACAACCACAACAACATGATAGCACCTCACCTATTTGTGACGTCATCCCATTAGATCGCTTAGCTTAAAAACGCAATGTAAATATTTATTTTTCGTTTGGTCTAAATGTGTATCAATACTTTATATTCGTACTCGTATTTATAATTAGATATTAAATATTGGTTGATTTAAATATAAAACGAGAAATGTGCATCTTTGGGTTGAGTTTATTACACAGAATTTTACAATCTATGATAAAACAGATTCACCTTTTAAAACCCTTTTAAATATATATAGTTTGTTTAAACATAGCGAATGATGGAGAATTTAAATATTTACCACTAACGTTGCCATGCACATAATACGCTGGTTATATATTATTTTAACAAGGAAAAGTTTTGTATTTGAGTTGGTAAAATATAAATTTTATTTCGGTTAAAACAATATTTCTAAAATTAAAAGGAAAGTTTATCTATTTACTTAAAAGATTTCGTAGTTTGTTACACATATAGGAACATAAAAAGAAAAAAAAGAAAGTTTAATTAATTAATTAAATAAATTTTCGCTAGATTTTTATTTTGTATTTTAGAAAGAGACTTGAAAAAGTACTAAAATAAACAGTAATAAATACGTTGAAGCTTCAAACAAATTTTTACCATGCAAATTGAATTTGTTTTCAAATAGATTTAAATCGAAACGAAATATGTTTGCAGTAATTCAATTCTAGTATAATCAACTTGAAATAAACCTATTTATATTTGATATTGTTACTGAAAATATTTTTGCCAACACTATATTTACCAAACTTTTCAAGAAAATCGATTAAATGTAATAAGTATACACACAAATATATAAAAATTAACACAATGTTTTCTTCTTTAGAATTATACAGTATGTTCCACAAAAAAAAACCCAATAGGTAGTCAAGTTCGGAATAGAGCTTTTTTGGTGCTGTAACAGAAAGATAATAACGAAAAATCACAAAAAATAATAATAGAATTAAAAATAATATCCTAATAAAAAATTAGTATACAAACTTATAACTAAAGAGTGATTGTCTTACATTATAATTAACTGTAAATATTTTAAAATTTCGCAGAACAATCTTCACTATAAAATTAATGTTGAGAATTCATCATAGAAGGGTCAAAGTTTGAATATTGATCAATGCTTGTTTGAATTTAAATGAGAAAAGGGACAAATTTCAAGCGAGCACTTTGTTTCGTTTCCTTTTTCCCAAAAGGTTTAAAATAGTTCAGGTTTAATATGTCGCTGGAATGTAGCGTATGTTAAATGGACTTGCTTTCCAACTTTATTAAGTGTCTGACTTGTTATTTGGAAGATGTCCCCACGACATTCGGCTATGTGCATTGTAATGGTCTTTAGCACATAGCAGCCATTTGCGGAACGCACATTATGACGTGATTGCGAAAATATTTTGAAGAGAATTCCGTATTCAAATAACACCATTATAAAACTTTGCATTGGGGACAAAAGGTGATGATCTTTTTTGTGTTAATAAATTGAAAATATTGTAAGGATCATTTTTAATTATGACTTGAAGAAGTAAAGTGCTTTAGAGCATTCATTGTTCGCTGTGAAAAGATTATTCAGTGGATAATTTAGGTGATTGATGACTGACTTAATGAAGATTCAATAAAACGTCTATTATGAGTTTTTTACCGTTTTAAATTTTATTTTAGGTTTACAATAAAGTTGATTGTCCGTTGTTAATTTTAATTAACACTGAAGTGATTATATTTACTTACTATTAAAATGTTTTGTTACACGAACAACTTTAGTTTATTGATTTTAAAATCAAAAGTGGAAGCAATATCTGATATAAAACATAAAAGTAGTAAAATTGTTTTAAGGCTTTTATGAAAGATGGTATTTTGATTTAACTTTAATAAATAATATTATAATAAAATGTAGTTTTTAAGATCCAATATTTAGAAAGAGCTATTGATAATATATTACATTTAGATTGTAAAGAATTAAATTTGAGTTCGAGAATAAGTTAAATATTTTATTACTAACGCAAAAAATTACCTTCAGAACATTAACCATAAATAAATTAAAGTGAAACATCAATATCTAGGTAATTTTGCGTTCTTAGAGGTAAATTATATAACTGCATACATATATTCTATGGTAGACGCTGACCATGCAAAAGATAAGAAGATGCAACGCCATTTGATCAGTTTTCATGGCGAGAACAGGACAGTCTTCAAATTCAAGCTTTCAAAACGTAAATATCATTTTTTAAATTGTTTAATAATAATTGTTAAACATAAATTTTCGTCCTTTGTAATAAAACTTAAAGAAATACATCATTTTTAAAAACTGATTTTGACCTAATCGAAAGAAAATTGGTGGAAAAAACAAAAGAAACTTATAAAACTTTATTGATTAATATACAAATATAAGTGGATATATCGGGTGTACACGAAACTAGAGCCATCCATGTCATTTATTTACTTGCGAAAATAAAAAAATAGAATTTGAGTATTTTATATGGGTTTAAAATCATTTATTTGGCACGAACTCCTGGTTTTCTTTTTTTGGAAAATTCTTTATTCAACAAAATATGTAAAGACGTTTCGACAAACTACAATTGAAGGGTTCGCTGCAAAAAAGCTAGGAAGTTTTAATTAACTGGTAGATTAAGATGATTCCTTATTTTCCAACTTTATTAATATCATACAGATTTTTGCTATGCTTGGCTGTATGATATTAATAAGGTTGGAAAATAAGGAATCATCTTAATCTACCAGTTATTTAACGCTTTTTCCAAATCATTGCTAAGGAACCCAACCCATTTAGTTAGTTTTAGTTGTTACTCAAGAGATATATCGTTACTCACCTTGGAGTTACCTCCTTTCTCCCTCAAACGACCAATGTGGTTTATTTACAGTAAGGTTATACAACACTTATCAGCTGTGGAGTACTTTTCAGTAGTGTCTCGTGTTTTTATTCTAAAAAACATAATAGCCTGTATTCTGCGACCGTAATAAAAAAATAGAGACGTCGTTAACCTTAAACATGTGATTAAAAAATATTTCTTCATAAGGAATATTGTTTTAAAGACATCTTTAACGTTAACGACGTCTTTAAGATTTTCATCACGGTTGCTGAATACAGACTAATATTGTTGGAACAATAAGGAATTTGTGTTTCGGAGAGAAAATACTATTTTTAGCTTTGGGTCTAGTAATTTATATGAGCCTGCTAATTTTCTGTTTTTAAAGCAAAATATTTATTCTGAAATTCAATTAAAAAATTCTTTAACGCTAGTACAGCGGTTTAAAATTTTCAAACAAGGACAACCATTATAGGATCAGTTATGACCCACTTGTTTTTTTTAATTTTTTGGGAAAATTATTATAGATACGTATAAAAATACAAATCATTCATAAATTGAATTTATTTTTAAAAAACTAAACGATATTACACAAGATATTTTGAGAAAAATTTACATATTTTGTACATTATTCGCCGTCTTCATCTTTTAAATAATATTTGCACGTATAGGATAATTGTGAGGTACATTCGGAATGAGTTTCGCATACACATCTATTGCAAATCATGCACCTTCTTGAATACTTGGTATCTTTTCCTCTACACATATGACATCTTGCACGTTTTGATGTTTGTGGGGTAGACATTTCCGGTTTCAGCATTTTTCTTCCGGTACTTTCGATTGCACGAATTGTATTTATTTTATATCCTCTACCATCCTCACTTATCATTTTACACCTTCTATCAATTTGATCTTTTACTAGATCCATTCCTAATTGCTGCAAGAATTCCTTCCTTTTTTCTTTTTTGTGAAACATTTTCTGGCCAGTTATATTTCGTCAGGTGCCATACCAAAATGAACATAGAGTTTTGACCACTCGGGGAACTTTTCCTAGGTTTATCTCAAAATTGATACAATATGATGTAGTTGCATCACACAGGGTCCAAATCTTGATGCCATATTTTCCTGGTTTGCTGGGCACATTTGAATGAGCAACGACCACGAAATGAAGGTAGCTGTTCATCTACGGTTCCACAGGCAGATGCATTATATGATTACCTGCAGTTTTTAGCAAATATATCACTTACTTCACGAATAGGAACCAGTTTGTCAGATAGTTTTCTCTCTTCGCGTGTAGATAAGTCGTCGAAACGAATATACCTCAATATGTCCACAAATCTTTGCCTGGGCATTGTTGCCTGATAAATATTCCTACCACAAGCATTATCTTCCATCCATAAATGGTTTGGGTCTTCTTTTGATTCACGTAAACGTCCAGAAATAAGTATTAGACCAAAAAAAGCACGCAATTCAATTTTGTCAACTGGTTCCCATTGTTTATGTTTAGAAACTGGTTGTGTTGTATTCCACTTATCAGTGTCTGCAACGGCCTTCATATTTGTAAACAGTATTATTTTTTCCATTATATCATCAGATATAAGTAAGAAAAATGAATCCACTATTGATGATATATCAATACTTATATTATTTAGACCGCCAGCTTCAGTCAAAATATTTGCAATTTTGGTTTTTGTTGCTTTTGGCGAAATATATTTCCAGGTTCGACCAAAAACCAGCTGAGATTGATCACCACCTTCTCCATCTTCATCTACATATAAACAAAAGATATTTGATGAGGGTTGCCATATGAACTCTCTCTAATCAATTCATTCAATTCGTCATTGTCTGAGTGGGAACAATCACTATGCCCATCAAAATCGTCGTGAATATCACTTAGATTTTCACAGTAATACAATAACTCTTTTTCACTCAAAGGCCATTTTCGGCTCATTTTGGCTCACCGCACAGCTCAAATACCTTTTGAACACTGAAACCGCGCTCCAGAAAAGTTACAAACCAATATAATAAGAAAACATGCTAGAACTTGTAAGAAATTGCACAGAATGTATAAAATTACATCTAAAACAAGGACTGCCAAATGCGGGTCATTCCTGACCCATTAACTTTAATAATTAATTAGAGCAAAAGTGTTGCAAATAACATAATAAATTTATCATAACATTATGACAAATAATCTCAAAGGAGCATACCCAGAAGATCAAACCGCCGAAAAAATTACTAAAAAAATATTAACAAATTTAAAGATGTCGGGTCTTTTTTGACCCGATGTCGGCTGTACTAGGGTTAAGAAGATAGTCAGCAAAATTTTTCAAGGTTTCGCTAACAAAGGTTGATTTTTGGGCATTTGTATTCAAAAATTTAACAAAAACGCTATAGGTTTACCTTCAAATTGGATTTAGTTTTCATATGGAATTTTTGTTTTTCAAATATAATTAAACAGGGTAAGACGGGAGGAGGGCGTCAAACTCCGGGAGTGTATTCTACTGACCATTTCATTGACTACAAAATTTTTCAAAATTAAAATCATGTTCTTGACTAAAATTGTGGTTGCTTAAGGTAGTTTTGTTCTGATTTATCTTATTTTTAGGTCTACAAACGTATGATAGAGTGAACCACATTTTTATCAAGCCTGTGGGCAGTTTAGATTTCAATTTAGAAAACACCGAGTTACTGGTTACAAAGTCCTAAAATTAAATTTTGACATTGTTTGAGCTTCAATTTTTTTTAGTTTATGCAATAAACCTAAAATGAATTGAATTTGCTAATAAAATTGTTGAGATGTTTTTGACTCCTTAATAACTTGAGTAATTCGTGAATTGGTGGATAGACAAATCGGCTTTGATGATAATTATTATTAACCAGTTTCCTTTTGACTAAATTTATGTTTTCTTCGTGATATCAAGAATCTGTTAATATTTAAAAGCGAATCCAGAAAGAGAAGTTTGCCTTCTATCTGTTACTCCATGGTGAATTTTTCGTGCTATAGCTAAACAATCGTCCACGTAGATAAAAAATAACTTACATTTGAAACCTAAAATAGGCAAGGCCTTTTTTATTACATGGTTCATGACTAGGTCTAGTAAATCAATAAAATCTTCGTTGCTGAAATATTTTTTAGCCATAATCAAGACAATTGTTTGTCGAAACGTCGGTATATAGTTTACTGATTTTCTTCTTTAGAATTTACCAAAAAACACGTGTTCATGAATTGCTGTTTAATATTTTCCAAATATGTAACTATAAACACATTTACTGAACTAAGAAAACACAATATTTTATTTTTTGTCACAAACAAACTTTAAACTTACTCATGTTTAATATTCAATATACAATATGTACAAAAATAACGTTTTACATTTATAATAAGAAATCTGATGTAATTTCCGGTAAAATCTTGAGATTGAAATTTTTTAATTTCATTAAAATTAAAAATTATGACAGGTAATTATTACAAGTAAATTTAATTTATTACTTAACAACGTAAAAGAAGCCCAAAGTTTACTACTACTGGTTTTTCAAAATTCATAAAAATAAAGATGTTGAATTCTAAACTTTGATCCTTAATTTCTAGGTCAATTGGTAAAGAGGTTTCTTTTAAGTATTTTAACTGTAAATTGGCTTTATCTTATTTTATGTAAAATTTGACTTGGGATTTTATTATTTTAGCACTGTAGGTATATAGTATATACAGGGTGTCTCAGACCACCCGTCCACCCCTTTTATTTTGAGAACGCCTTGTCGTACAAGGCTGAAATAAAAAAAAATATTACCAAAGCAAACCCGAAGAATCCATTGATGCACTTATATTTTTCCGGAAGAATCCGGAAGTACCCGGAACCGGAAGTAACTTTCGATTTTTAAATGGCAACATAGGTCGAGTATGGTATCGTTTGAAAGGTCTTTTAAAAAGAAACAACTTTTATTAAAATATTTTTGTAATATCTTGCATAATTAACAAATTAAACAAAAAAAAAATATGCAAACAAGTGACCATTGGTCTCTTAAATTATGGAAAAATTAAATCGTTACCATCATCCGCAAATGGGCAAGAGAGAGATTTTTTTAAATTGAAACTCTTTTTTCCGTTTATCGCTTTATTCGTTAAAAATAATCAACTTTTTTTTATTTTTTGAATTAAGGTAAATACATAACCTAAAAAAGTTGATTATTTTTAACAAGCGAAGCAAAAAATACATGTTTCCATTTAAAAAATCAAAATTGCCTCTACCCTTACCCATTGAGGATGATGGTAGTGTATTAATTTTTCCATAATTTAAGAAACCATTTGTCACTTGTTTGCTTTTTTTTTCGTTTAATTTGTTAATTATGAAAGATATTAAAAAAATATTTTAATAAAAGTTGTTTCTTTTTAAAAGACCTTTCAAACGATACAATACTTGACCTATATTGCCATTTAAAAATCGAAAGTTACTTCCGGTTCCGGGCACTTCCGGATTATTCCGGAAAAAAATAAGTGCCCCAATACATTCTTCGGATTTGCTTTGGTAATAATTTTTTTTATTTCAGCCATGTACGAAAAGGCGTTCTCAAAATAAAAGGGGTGGACGGGTGGTCTGAGACATAAAGAAAATCTACGAAAAATATAACTTTCATATAAAATAATAAGTTTTTTTATATTACAACTTCTATAATTTTATTCTTCTAATTCACTTGGCATTTAAAAAAATACTAGTAAAACATTGATAAATTTTATTTTGTCAATATAAAATTAATATAAATTGCTTCTGGGTAAAATATATTTTATAAATTTAGATATTCCCCTAAAAGCCATACGCAATATTTAATTTTTTAAAACTTCGATGAAAGAAAAAACAGTTCGATAATAAATGTTTAATAGTTTGTTATCAATCAATAATGAGCTTCCTATTCTCTATTGGATAAGTCTCCTGGCGACTACTATGGGGTGGTACGAGGTAAATAAAACACACGTGTCAGACCAAAACTACCACTAAGAGACTGGTAATAAGGCAGTGGCATCAAAATAAGGTAATGGCATATTAAATTCTAATAGTACTAAATTCTGCAAGAAACAACTAAACAAAAGTTCCTTCTGCTATGAGGTATTAAAAGTAATGAAAAACTATGATATTATTAATTTATTTCATACTCGATTTCGAAGTAAACGATTCTTAACTTTTTAAGCGGTAACAAATTTTTTGAGTTTACAAAGGAAATCTGTGCCAATTTGCAATTATACAAATAAATAAAGTAAATATTGTAGATAAAACACTAATTATAATAAGATAATAATTACATGAAATTAGAAGCAAACACAGATTTTGAAAACATATCAGTTATATTATTTGAAAGGCTTAATAGATCGTAAAACATATACAGGTATGTGATATACTGGGTGGAAACTAATCATGGGCCCCCTTCGTATTTTCTTTATAGGAGTAGAAAATTAAAATTAAAAACAAAAATAAAAAATATTTATAGCATCCCAAGTACTTAGGATACACTCTTATTTTATTATTTAAATGACAAGGATAGAATGCTGAAACTCATTTACAACATCGCATCATGTCACAAGATTCAAGAATAAGGCTCCTGATTAAGGCACACTTGATTTAAGTAAAAAAAGTAGATATTAAAATATAATTTATACAGAATGTCTCACAAAAATCATATAAAATTTAAATTGCAAAATAGTTCTAACTTTTTAGTGACCCAAAGGCAAAAGTCCAAATAAATTTGATATAATCTTAATTAAAATAATCTTTGTCGTTCTAAGGCATTTCGCAACCAAGTTGTATTATCAGAGAACAATTAACATGTAGTTAGTTCTAATTATTAATCAAATACTTTGGGTTTTGAAAATCAGTTTTTCAGTAGATCTGCTCAGGTAACAGGTGCGGAAAAACAATGACCTGACTTTAATGTGATGTTAGTAGACATCCATTTCTTTACTTAACCTATAGTCAGTCAATTTTTATTTATTGTTTCTACTTTTTTTCCAACTTTAGACGATCGCGTTATATTTTTTTAAACAAAATATGATGTTATAAGACCAAATTTTAGCTAAACCTCCAGAGTCGCCAGTTTTTATATTTGGTTCCCATTTTTTGCAACCTTATACCTACGGGCTATATTTTATTTAAATTTCCTCAGAAGATGATGTTGAATCTTACATTCATATTTACTATTTTGTCTTAGCGTTTAACTGTACTTATATTCGTCTTTTTGAAACTTTGTTTATTGTTCTCTGATGATACAACTTCGATGCGAAATATATTTATTGTTCTAATGCAGATTATTTTAATAAAGATTATAACCACTGTCTTTCAACTTTTGGCTTTGTACTCCTTGCATCGAAGATAAACTAGTTTATCGAATTTTTTTGTTCAAAATGGCATTTACTCTCTAAAAAAATTTAGTGGATATTTTTTGCTACATGTAGGGTGGTTCATTTAAACGGAAGAGTAAAAATATTTCCTAAAGTAAGGATTTATAAAAAAATCTCCTGTAAAAGTTGTTTAATTTGAAAGGAGTTACAGAATAGGCATAGTAATTTTTCACCAGGAGGCGTGACTTCATCAAGGTTTTTCTATCCTAAGCTTTGTTTTTTTCAAATGACAAGCAATTTTTTTAACTCCTACAGAATCCACCTAAAAACTACATGCTCAAAATTGTGACTGTTTATTGAAACATTCAGAAAAGACTTTGAAACTTTAAAGACTCTCTGATCGATGTTAGCATTGCATGTACGATTCTGGAGACATTACTAAATCCAGTAAGCTGGCAGGGAAACTATCCAATGATTATTGCAGTCTCGATTCAAAACTCATTTATCAATATGCGAATAATTTGAGGCACAATCATTTTCTTGAAACTATATTATTCTTGTAACAAACTTCTTCTAAGAATTGTGACAAATAATTTCCCAGAAAATTTTGATATTTTAGCCAGTTTAAATGTGAATTTTCCTCCCAAAAACAGCTCAAACATTAACACTCCAAAGCGCCGATGTCTAACTTTCTTTAACAATTGGTGTACAATAATCCTTATTATGTCGGTTGCTTTTACTGATGATTCGTCAGAAAAGAACACTGACAGAAACATTTTCTGATTAGTACGATTTTTTTCTATTGCCCATTGATTAAATGTTACTCTATTCTAGAAATAATCTCCATGGAGTTCTAGAAGCAATGAATTCTAATAAAAATTACAACTCTTAGTTTTGGAGATGTTGTCACAGGGGTAGTGACCAGAGGTGACTCTTTTGTAACACCATTTGAGTTATTCGATGTTTTATGAAGATGCGATTCTTGACTTTTATTATTATCATTAAATATAATTATAACTATATAATAGTCACTTACCCCTTAAATTACTTATTCATTATAAATTAGACTTATAACAAATAATTCCTAACCATCCACCTTACTGTCTCAATATAAGGATTTGGAGCATCAGTTGACGCTACTTCTTCATTAACAATCTTCTTTATTTTCAACTATTAACTTTCCACTAACTCATTTAAGACCCTCTAAGAATATGTTAAGACCGTCTTAAGAGTGTCTAATACTTTGTCAACGATTTATCCCATACTTATAATTAATCACGACTTCGTAAGTATTGGGTGTTATTTTTTTAACCATTCGTTTTGTAACGAAGGACGAATATTTGTTATCATTTGTAACTGCACGTTCCATACATTGTACTAATTACATAACTGTTATTTAATAAATAATAATTTGAAAAATAATAATAAATCATAATTTATAAACGATAAATTTGGATAATATTCATATGTCTGATAATATTTCCACTCTTAACTTAAAAGAACCACCCTGTATACAGGGTGTCCCAAAATTTCTACGGATAACGGTTAGACGGAGAAAGCAGAAATAAGTCGATACAAAAAAATTATTTATTTATATACAAAAATGGACCCCTGGACAATCAAGGATTGATTAAATTTTTACCAAACGGTTGTTTCGACTAATTTTTACGTCTACTATCTCCAGTTAACCGCTTTTAATCGAATTTTGGGACATCTTTCATATTTAAATTCCTAAAACGTGTTTTTATAGCCAATAATACACTAAAATTTCAAATTTATGTCTATATTGTGAAAGTGTAAAATATGTGAGTGACCTAAAACCTCGGTATATTAAGAAAAATAAATTTTGAAAAACCTTCAGTTTAGATTAAAAATGTATTATGAAATAAACGTCAATTGAAAAAAACGAGCCATTATTTTTGTAATATTTAATCACATCGCATTACACAGACCTGCTATAAAACCTGTTATAATCAGCAAATTTATAAATGCGATAACAAAGTTTGCATTTTTTAGATTATAAAATCTACTTTATTAGATCATAGTAAGCAGTGTGTGATTATATTAATACATTCCTTTATCGTTATGATAAAAATTTAAAACTAAACATAAACTTTAATCATGGGAACAAATAGAGGCATTCATCATCCATAAAATATGACTTTATAAACTTTAAGAGGTTTATGAGATTTCCGGCTGACAGAAGGAGAATCTCATCCCTTCTGAGACCGAAATCACCCAAAACTCTCGCACGCACAACTCGGTATGAATTTTTTAAATTAAAACTTAAAAGAACTTAAACGTAATTACAAATTAACTAACAAAGTTAAATTACAAAAAGAGCTCGAAAGAGCTGGGATATGAAATTAAGAAATGACGTCCTATTTAGTAAAGTGCGTTAGGAAAATTGGGTCATTTTAAAAATTTATTTTGCAAGAAGCCCTGGAGGCAAAAAGAAAGCATTGTTTTAAAATTAGGTGAAAGGGATACTTTAAACGAGTAATTTTAAAGTATTATGATGATAAATTTGGATAGGAAAAATGTATGTCAATACTTTATAAAACTTTGTCGAGGAACTTCCTTCAATAAAAGTTTTCAGATTTAAACAGATTTCACCTCTAAACTTCGTGCTTGATTGATAAATGATTATAAATTTACTTTTAAAATACCTTCTTAATTTATTATTTCATATAATAATTTTTAAATATTGGTTTAATGTTAATTAAAAATAATAATTAGTTATTCCAAAATTAATTATTAATAAATTCAAAAAATAATTACTTCATTAAAAATGTAATTATATTTGGTTAATTATTAATATTTATCCATCTTAGACTTAAAATCAATCTGATTTTTAATAACCTTTGATTTTAACATCAATTTTATATTTTGGCCGTAACATGACATCTTTTTTATTACAAAGTTACCCATTACACCTACGTGTAAGTAGAAACGAGTAATATTTTATTATAAAAGAACAACTAAGTATGATTTACGTTCAAGTCTTAAAATAAAAGTAAATATTTCTGCTTTTTAGTTTTATGCCACACTAAAAATTTACAGCTAAAAGTTATTTTAAATAGTGTTTTGAAACTTGAATTAAAATTATATAAAGTTTTAATTCTAAAAAGATAAATTTTGAGAATGATAAACAAGTTTTATTCCTTCATTCAACTGAAAACTGTTCGAACTTTTCATTTGCAATATTTGCCAAAGTTTTAAAATTAAAATTACCCAAAAATGTATAATAGAGGTTTAAAAAGAGAACACAACTCTATTGTATTCGTGATAAATTTTTTACACAAAAATTAAAAAAAACAACACGAAAGCATAGCATCAAACGATAACATAATTAAATAAAGTATAAATTCAGTTTATTATAACGGAGAAGGTTCTAGATCGTAAACAGTATACAGGGTGGGGAAAAAGTCCTGAAAAATGGTTATACCTTGTTTATATATGACTTTATCAAAACAAGTTTTTTTATGAAAATTATAAGGTTTAAAAAATCTGTGGCCTTGATTTTGTGTTTCCACATCACATGACTGAGCTAAGACCATCAACTTTGAAATCTTAAATGGAACGGTGCCAATCTTTTTTTGCTTATCGGAATCTACATAATTTTCTGAATTCAAGGGTACCTCATAAGTAATATTTTTCTTATCATCGTCTTTCATTTAAAACCAAAAGATCAAAGGTGTGTCATAGTTCCGGACTCGCATAATTTTGCCAAGATGAATTTAATCTTAATCATATTGATTTAATTTTCATTTATTTATTTATTTCATGTCTATCCTAATAATACATAAAATAATACAAACACATAATATTATAAAATAGATGACCAATTTTCATTAAAATTCCTTTAATATCAATAAACATCGACATTAAAACATATTTTTTAACCCTGATTTTTATGTTTAACAGTGAGAATTTGGTGAGCACATACAAATTAAAGTAGAATTTTTGTTATTCCCATGTTATGTTTGTAAATAATAAATAACCGTATTTTAATCTTTTATAAATATTTCCTGCTATATGTATAGAAAATTAATTTTCCCCAATGTTCCTAAGTTGGCAGCTTGACGATCCTCCGAACCTACAACCCTGATTGTAAATATATTATAACTACCCTAATCCCTTGGATTTTTTTGCAATAAATAAATTGTAAAATATTTCTTATAATTTATGGTAATTTTTTTAAGTTTTGGGAAAAAGAGCGTTATTATTTTGATCATCCCAAAAGGAGCAGAGTAATGACGAGGGTATATTTTACAAATTCTCTCCCTATATAATCGCAAATTTTGTTGGAATAAAAATATATGAAATGCAGGTGAATAACGGAGATATGTACTCGTAGTTATAAATAACGTATGATAAAAGGGCTTAGGAGGCCTATTATCAAATTCACACGTCAGCTATGCATATATACGCTTTAAGCAATATTTTATAGGGTTTCAAAAAAACACACACACATACAAGTAAGACCAACAATTTTTGAAGATTAGTTTAGACCTGGATTTAAAAAATCACGTAAAAATGCTGGTACATATTAAATAGATGTATTTCGACTAAATAATTATTGTTTAGATATAAAAAAAAATAATGGAAGAGATAAAACTATCAAATTTTTTTAGTAAATTAAAAATGTCATACCGAAAACTCTCGCATAAGCATCGCTACATTATCAGGAAATGCCGAAAAAATATTTAAATAAATCAATTTGGCAACATCTAATAATACCGTTTTCACAATCCTCCCTTCAGATAAAATTGCTTACACACTAAATTATTGACTTTAATGACAATATTCAGTTCACAAACTATGTATTAACCTTTTTATACTTGCTCGTTATTAATAACAACAACATAGTTTTAAATGTTTGCTCTTCTCATCCTTTACACCAAAAAAACAAATACTTACAAAAATTATCAGATGTACTTGAAATTAAACGGCTATCCAAAGAATATGTACCACAAAATCATAAAACCAAACCAAAAACAATGATTAATCCTCTTGTCAAGAACCTGTTTCCTAACCCTGGGAACTGTCAACTAACAATATTACGCGATTCCTAATATCGAAAACCTATCAAAACAACTCTCCAATGTACTACAAGACGACAACACCAAAATAGTAAAACAGTCGAAGAGAGAACCTCGTATATCAGATACTCTGTAAAGAGTGTAACAAAACGTACATACATAGAACAAACTCGTCAATAAATCGAGAGTTATCCAACATCAAGTCAATTGTCTACCTGCTAACCTGTTGAAGAAGGACATTATAGCGTTAGCTAACCTACCAAATAAACAGACACGGATAAATAAAACAGCTTTCCTGATTAATCAACTATTGTTTTTTTTATAAAACCTCCCTGCCTAAAAACAGGATTAGAATATTGTTTTCCTTCTGTTGCTTTGCGATAAATTTAAGTTATCTATATTTGTGTTCCCAGGTGGGGTGCTGGTATGATTGGTTTTCGATTACCCTGTAAATAATGTTAATAACCAATGACAGTTCAGAGACTCAAACTCTATCCTCCTTATTCAATAAATTGTCGTTAATACAACGATTGTCGATAGAAAAATTTTAAAGTTCCAAAAGTAGAGCTGAAAATTTATACTCTATCGCCACTTGTTCGTAATCAGTAATTATTAGTTGAACAATTGTGTCGTTCCTAAAAGACTGAGTTTTTCTTAGAGAATACCAAATGCGACACACTGCAAGTAAAAATTATAGTTCAATATCGAGTCGTTCACTTGCCGTTAAGCATTATCGAATAAGGGGGTTAAGCCACAGTATAGGCAACTACCAGTAGCGACACTTCATATAAAAAACGGGATGCGTTTTTGGTGACCTTGAATATCTGAGAGTATCTGGTACCATTGAGTTTAGAACTACAATGGAGACTCTATGGTAAAATAAATGCCATATTTTAATTTAAATACTGTTTAAATACCTTTGTTTCAACTATTAATTGTTTTTATTTAAAACTGCAAACATTATCTATGAACTTAGACATAAATAAATTACCGTATCTCCAAAAAATTAAAGTGAACAATTTATTATTTGTCAACTACAGAATTAAAAAATCCATTTGCCGTTCTAAACTCAATGGTACCAAATACGTTGACGTTTTCAAGGTCACCAAAAACGTATCCCGTTTTTTGTATGAAGTGTCGCTACTGGTAGTTGCCTATACTGTGGTTAAGCTGTCGTCTCTATGCTCATCAAAATTTGTCAGTTTTCAAAATCAACATCGTTACATCGTGCATAAATAGAGGGTTTCATGGAAGAGGTTCTAACAGGCCAAATTAAAAGTTTTAGAGGAACAACAATAAACGTCTAAAAATTTAGTATTTAACATTTCGAAATGGTGATATTTAAAAGGATTTTCTTACATTAGTACAGGTAAACGTCGTTTTGCACCGGTTCGATTTACGCCGATTCACAATTACGCCGGTTGGTGCCTGCATGGGATTTTCAAATTTTCTGCCAGAAAGTTTAAAAAAAAATGATATAATTTTAAAACGTATTCGTTCAAACAAAACTACAGTTAAACAATATTTACATCTTAAAAGATTAATCTCAAAAATCAAGATTAAACAACGGAGAAAAATCCGTCATTGTAATTAACCTAATGGTAGTTGATTTTCCTTTCAGAAAACTGTACGTGTTATAATTTGAACTTTAAAACTATTTGTCATAATATTTTAGGTAAGATAGACTTTAATATAATTTTAATTTGTGCATGTATTTTTCTAACCTATAGGAGGAATTCTTCGATAATTGCTTATTTGTGTAATTTTAAATGAAGATCGAAATGTTCTACTGAGTTTGTATTCAGTATTTATTGACAATATACAAAGTTTGAGATCGAAAAAAACAATTTTCCGACCTCTAAAAAATCCCAATGGACTTTTGCTGTCCGTAAACGTGAGCTGTTATTATCCTCATCAGTCTAATAATACATGTGGCAGAGTCACGAGATGCAGAGGAGTGTGGTTAAGCAATAATATTGACGCCAACAGGGTAAAGGGTATAATAATAATATTGCTTCAATAATATTGACCGTGTAAACGCCGCCTTATACGCGAGTTTTGGGACATCCTCTATATTATTTTTTTTTTCAATATAACTTTTTCTCTTAAAAACAGGCAACTTTAAAACTTACCAACACTTTAAAGTTTCCTTTGAGCTGATATTCTGAAATTAAAAAAAAATACACTTAGTTAACATTTAAACAGGCATAGAGTAATATAAAAGTTTTTAGTAAGAAAAAAGATTATGTTAAAGTATTTTTTTGTTAAAAATTTAGTTTAAAAATCTTCAAAAATTGACCAAACTAAAGTTTATACTATTATATTTATGATTATAAAAATTTGCATATTTAATATTGGAAATTGTATTCAAATCGAAAGTAGATACTCTGAACGTGTGCAATAAATAAGAAATGTGTGTTATATACAACTAGATGCTCCGATGCTTTTAGACTATTATTTTCTACCCGCTGGAGAAGTTGTGTATCACTAAGCAATATGAAACAATCAAAAGTTTCTATTCTTTGTCCACCACTTAAAGTAGAGAAACATGAAATGTTTGTCTAATGCGAGTAGTCTTGAAACATATTTTCCTGATATAATCCGAGCATATCAGGTCGTAAATTAATAATTTACGAAGCTTGCTGGAGGAGTAAAGCCTTCAACTCAAACTTACATAGTAAACTTAATAAAGAATTAAGGTCATAAAATTTTGTACTAAATATTCAATAGGGAAAAGTGATACTAAACTTAAATGTGATTAAAAGTTATTTAGGAAATAGGAAATGTTAAAGTAAAATTGATGATAAAATGTATATTTTAAATTATTTCTGTTATATGTATGTATAATTAAACCATTTGGCTGGTTTATTTTTACGAGTAGGTACACTTTAAGGATCATTTTTAATAATTTTAAACGATTTCTTCAAACCATAATGCAGGAAAGTGCGGCCGTAAAAAGTCATGCTCATAAAAATATACACAGAAACATAAAATAAGATGAAACCGTGTATTTTTATAGTGCATTTTGTGTAATCTGAAGAGTGAGAAGAGCGGAGGCATTAAACTTACTAATTATATCTAGCTGAGGACGAAAAACATATGCCCTTATTGAAATAATTGCGTCTATTTCAGTATCTAGGTGCTAACTTTAAGAAGACAGAACGGACAGAACAAAAAATAAGACCAACAAAGCCCTCGATGCAGCTAGCCGCAGTTCAACGTCATGCGGCCAACAGCCAACTCCCTTCGAGAGGTCATCGAGCGAGTTCAAGACTGGTTATTATATAAAAAGAGTATGGACTAAGGAAGAAAATAAAACAAAATATAACAAACCTCTTTATGATGTCATCTGCTATTGTTATAAAATATACACAAAAATTATAAATGTAAATGAACTCACTACCTATGTTTTAACTACACAATTAAACTTAACCTGGGGATAACGAGAAAATCTTTTTATTTTTTTATGAAAGTAATAACATTCAAGGCGACATATTTGAAATTACATTATTATAAGCCTTATTAAAAAAAAAAGCTTTAAACTCTAAACAATTAATAAGTAGATTCTGGTCAAAATAAAAGGTCTTTAATTAAAAATATTTAAGGTAACCATTCATTCATTACAACCCATAAAACAAATTTAAATTTATATTTAAATGATTTAACCAAAATGACCTTCTTATCGATTAATTGTCTAATAATACAAACGACTTGGGTAGACACCCGCCTGCCTATTAAATAGCTATTCTTTACAACTAAAAGTTTTGTACAGTATCGAAAAGCATATCACTATGCTAGTACAACACAACAACACTAAGGCAAACTTAAGTTGTCTTTCTATATAAGTTGTTAGCGTATTGTTCTATACAGAAATTAAGAGGCAATTATACAACTAATTTTAAGAAAAAAAAAACCTCCTATAGATATGTGTGTATATGTCCGATTTCGCTTCCTAAGGGAGCTAGAGTCCAATAAAGATGATGTCAAAATAGATGTATTTAATGGTTTATAGATTTTAAATTTGGTACAAATCTTAGTACACTTTAGATATGACTTCATGATTTTTTTTTTCTGATTTTTGGTAAGCTTATAAAGGGTAGTTATGGAGAGGGTTAGAGTTAAAGTTTTTGTTAACTTCTTTATGGTTAACTTTTTTCCTCATAATATTGTTCCATTTTTAATTTTTAAGAAAAAAGCCCTCTCATACCAACTCGGTAGAGGAAACGGTTTTCGAAAAAATTAGATTTGACCTTCCACGCAAATTCGGTTTTCACTTACCTTTTCGAGACACTTTTCGTATATTTTTGTTTTTTGTTTATTTATTTTTAAAAGTGCAAATTTTTTTGTTAATTTCAAAAGTTTATAAGGACTATGATGTATCACTCGACCCCTATTCCTATTTAAGATTTTTGAAGGCGTAGTTCCCCCAAATAATGGTGTGAGGGATTGTCGATTAGGTTACCATAAGAATTGGTCCCCCGCCAAATAAAAATTGATCGATTTCAGGATTTTTTTTTTAAATATCCAGGTGGGTCACCCTCTATATAACTTATATACTAAAACAACTTTAGATGTCTTAGTATTGTTCTACCGGAAATCAATTTTTAATTTTTGTTAAAAAGGAGATAGTTATTCAATATTTCTGCTTATTACAAATACATTGTATAATATAACATAAAAACAGCTTTCAAATTGTTAAAATTAAAAAATTCCAAATATTAGTTCTCTCATCTAACTACATCACTCGTGTTTATCTATATCCCATTTGACTTGGTAATTTCAGTAATTCGCGAAAGATGGAACCTTATCAAATCCCGTTAGTTCAATTTTTAAAAATAAAAAAATCACCTTCGACTCTAGGTATTTTCAAATCAACTCGAGCTATTACTACTAACAAATTTTATGATCCTCGATGGGCGCCCGGTATTAGCTAATTATGGTGTCGATTCCGCGCTTAGATCTATCGAAGCAAATTTAGACTTCGAAGTCGTTTTCTTGTCAGTATTACATGTAGATGACAAATTATATTTACTGGTGATATTAATATACAAAACTTTAACAATTTTATCAACCAATCTTCCAACTATCAGTTGTCTCAACGATTTAATGAATTCCTAAACTTGCGTAATCTAACTCAACACAACACTTTTTTATGGGCGCGTTCCAGTAATGATCACTAAAGCCCACGACGACCGCAAAATCGTTCTACATAAGACCGCGATTTTTTTTTTCGTGCATCGATGGCGACCGCAAGAAGCTCACAACGACCGTATTTATTCGTAGGTTTCTGTGGTTGTTTGTTGAATGGTGACCTTTTGAGCTAGTGGAACGGGAAAATTTTGCGGTCGTGGTCGTGGGCTTTAGTGTTCATTACTGGAACGCGCCCTAAATAAAAACGGTATCTATATTTGAAATTTCCCCAGAAACAGCATGCTCCTTTGAGCCTGTTTCAAATCAAAATCCTTGTTATAACTTAAAAATGTAGATTTTAATGGTCTTTATGAAGCTTTATGCAAAGTAAATTGGGAGCCACTGGAAGACTACACTGACATAAATGAAGCTTGCTATTATTTCTACCATCAACTGTATACTATCTTCGATGAATATGTTCCCCAATTTAAAACTAAAAAAAAGAAGAAACGATTTTTCCCTGCATGGTTTACACCAGAAATTAAATCCACGATTAAAGAAAAATAAAACTATATAATATCCAAAAAGCGTCATTCACATCTATCACATCTATCTACGAGATAAAAAATAAGAAACTAAGAAAACAAATTAAAGTTGTCATTAAGTTAAGTAAGTCAAATTATACCGCAAAAATTGAACGAGAGCTAAGGAACAATCCAGAAAATCTATGGAAATATATCAATGATAAAAAGGGTACATCCAGAATCCCTGGTAATATGTAATATGAATATCAATGGAAACATCGTGACATTTCCTGTATCAATAGTTGAGGAATTCGCAAATGTTTTTCAAAATGCATTTATATACTCTTCAGCGGTGGATGTAAACATAAACAAAAATCGACTACTTACGAATAACAACATGATATCTATTGAAAAAGTTTCTGAAACTGATCTGAAAACTGCTGCGAAAAATATGAAGGGCAATTTTACATCCGGTCCAGATCAGATACCTGCTTTCATTATAAAGGATTCTACCTGTTCTTCTGTAACCACTTCTTCATATCTACAATCTGTGTTTACTCACTCAATCATTTCCAAGCGCCTGGAAGATAGCTAAAGTAAGACCTATTCACAAAAGTGGATCAAAAAATGATATAGGTAATTACAGACCTATCTCAATCATTTCAAACTTTTCAAAACTTTTGGAAATAATTCTGAGTAACCACATGTACTCCAAAGTTTCACAAACCATCTCTGGAAATCATGAAAGGTCGATCAACCTGCACCAACCTTCTCAGCTTTACAGAATATATGAGTAAGGATTTAGATTCCGGTAAGCAAATAGACGTTGTCTACACGGATTTTAGTAAGGCATTCGACCGGTTGGATTATACTGCAGAAACTACTGGACATTGGTCTGCCTGCGAACTTGGTGAAGTTGTTACGTTCTTTTCTGTTAAACAGAAGACAATATGTAGAGTACAAAGGTGTTAGATCGGAAGAATTCACGGTTAATAGTGGTCTGCCGCAAGGGTCGAATCTCGGCCCTTTGATTTTCATTTTATTTCTTAATGATATCTGTAATATTTTTAACTCTGAGTGTTTGGTATACGCGGACGATCTAATACTTTATCGGATATGTGACTCTAAGAATGACTGTGATATTTTGCAGAATGACCTCATTTTTCTTGAGGAATGGTGCAATGGTGCAACTTTAGTTTCACTTTATTATTCATTGATCAGTAGTAGACTGATAAATATACTGTTCAAATGTGTGGAGTCCATACTATAATACTCACATAGCAACTCTGGAAAGACCTCAAAGGAGATTTTTAAGGGTTAAGCATGGGTTCAATCCTGACAGAGATATTACTTACGCCGATCTTTTAAGAGAATTTAATTTCGATACTTGGGAAATTTTTCGCAATAAACAGTCAATCAAGTTTCTACATAAATTATGAATTAATGAATTGATAGTGTGGGGTTGCTATCACATATATACGTACCAAGAATAAATAGTAAACTTGATAATATAACCTTTAAACCAAAACAGAGTAGGACGAATGGGTTCTTTAATTCACCCGTAAACAATATGTGTAGAGTGTATAATTTGTATAGCAATATGTATGAGCTAGACGTTTTCGATATATATTATAATAAAATTCCAAATGTTAATTATTTTAATTGTCTTTAGATTTGTTTCTCCTTGGTGATTTATTTATTCTATTGTATATTATCACTCTATGTTCTAAATTGTATATCTTATTTGCATGTTTTATTACAATTAGTTTTTAATGTCTTCTGTAATTTTTAAATTTTGATACATACTTAAATCATCGTTAATTTATTAAAATTTTTATGATTACTGTATATTCCCTGTAATTGGACTGTAGTGTATGTTGGGTATTAAATGAAAATAAATAAATATTTGTCGTTGTTCCAACGGATAAAATCAACACTGTCCTAGAAATATTCAACCAATAGAATGAAAATTTACAACTTACACTTGATACCGAAGTTAATAAGACATTACCATTCCTAGACCTACTGATAATCAACAACTTTACTCACCAATTTAAGTATTAAAAAATGGCTACCTTCAGTAATTCTTTTGAAACCCCAAATCCGCAATACAATATCAAATCAAAACTTGTGTCAGTTAGTGAAGAGCTTCAAGCAAATTGATGAAAAAATGTGCTGCTAAACGTTCTATTTAACAACATTGTCGATTGTTAATAAATTTAAAGTCCAAGGAAGCTGAGTAAACTTATTATCCCGGATAATCTCGGGAAGTAATGAGGAAAGAATATTATACAAAAAGTGTCCCAGAATAACTGTGCCAATTTTTTTTACTATACCTATTTAAATTATTTAAGAGTATTTTTAATAGATTTTATTAAAAATTATTAAAAATTACCAAAAATAAATCCAAAATTTTTTAGACGTTTAGAAAATATTTTTTTTGTCACAGGCATTTCCGGTGAAACCGGAAGTGAAATTGATTTCTTTTTAGTTCAATAAATGCGTTTTCTTATGCCATATTTTAAATTTATATTTTCATAAATAAAAAAAATTACAGGGCTCGCCCTAGTTTCGTTGGCATCTGGTATATATTATATTACTTTAAAAAAAAAACCAAATTTGTTTAGAAACGTTCTATGTAACAACATTTTCGCTTGTTTGAATTGTTCCCAGATAATTTCTAATGGATGATAAGATTGAATCAAAATATAATTTACTGAAAAAACGTCTTAGTTAATTTTTACATGGAAATTATGAGTAATTAGGATTTTCAAACAAGTTTGTAACCCTGATAATAATTATTAATGAAACCTCTGATATTCTATTAATTTTAATTATTGAATCGAAAATACAAGTAATAATATATTTTCTCAGCTATTACAGTGATTTAAGTGCACATAACTTGGGGAACATAAATACATTTATACTAATTAAGTAGTGAAACACAAATGGAACATCTCTATATAGTTACCAAAACACAAGTCCTTAATATTAAAATTATAACATAAATTAATTAAGAGAAATAAGCGGAATGTCCGCTTTATTATCTTTATTGTTGAACAAAAGGGTACTTAAACTGCAACTCAAAAGAAATTTTTCATTTCTATAAGCGTATAAAAATCTTATTAATAACCTTAAGTTTATTTGACATTTAAATGGATTATGATGTTGGAGTTTTTAAATTAAAAGTTTCAAGTCAAACTAAATATTTAAGAGATAGTGAGTCAAAACTTTAAAAGCCCAACGTAGTTTGTATTTTTTAGTTAAAAATTTTAAGTATGTATCTACCTGTGCTTGTATGAGTCAAGTTTTTATAAATTAAGAATTCAAATTGTAAAAACCATATACAAGAAAAATGTGTCAAGATGTTTACTGTAACTTTTTCATTAAAAAAAAAACTTTAAGATTAACCTTAGTATGAAGGTTTTTCTGTCTTTTTGCTATGAATTATAAATATAAATAATTACCAGTAAAAGGATATTAATACCCAGATTCTGGTTAAATCATTTAAGTTTAAAGGTCTTTAAATTTTAATTTGTTATAGAGGGTTGTAATGGACAATTTCCATGGTGGCTCCTTAAATATTTCTAATTTAAGGTCCTTAATTTTGACCAGATTCTGCATATTAGACTTATACATATTAAGTGTTTCTAAAGTGATTAGGATCCATTTTATGAAAAGGGTGTATTGTTTGAACTATACTTTTTCCTTTCTTACACCATATTCTTAATTATATTAAGTGTCTTTGATTTTGACTTATGTATTAAGAGCATTTTCCTGGATGTCCGCGATAAATTTGCCGTTGAAGATAATAAAAGGGAACACTTTTCTGAAGGTTGTTTGCAAATTATAAGCGAATCACCAATAATTGATGCGAATCGCTACAGGACGTGCGAGTTTGAGAGGAAAAATTCTCGGAAAAATTGTGAAAAATAATGAAATAGAACATTACGTGCGCCAGGAAATTTCAAGTTTGCTCTGACAGATTTTCAATTTTGTTTCTGATTTATAAAACAAATTCTTTAGACTACAATTAAGTGGATATTTTTCCTCTGGAACCTTGCGCTGACTTAATAAGAGGGGTCCAAAGTTAAGATCTTTATATTTTTTGTACATTGTGGATTTTTTTTTCATCCGTTTAAATTTAGTTTAATGATCTTCTCTGAAAAAAATTATATAAAAACACGCCATTTTTTTCTACATTTGACCAAAAAGAGCCAAAAGCCCTCTACCAAAATCATTGTTATGAGTGAATAATAATTGCATAAATATTCAATTTTTATTTATTTTTGCTCTATCTTTGAAATGAACCCTGTAAGTATACCAACACTTACTCTTTTTTAATTCCTAGAGTTTTCTGTGAAGTTTTATTGAATTAAAAAAAGAGGTAGAGGAACTTAATTCAAAGGTATGTTCGAAAATATCAAGAAAAAAGTGAATTCCTATTTATTTTTTGAAAATAAAAAATTCCACCAAAATAATTATTTTATGATGACCATATAAACTAAACCCAAAGTGGCATTAATTAGCTTTGCTTTACATTTTCTTTCATTTAAACTGACCTTATTAGATTATGAGCTATGATACAATTTTGAATTATAGACATTTTCTGCCGAAACAACAAACAGGGATCCACTTTGTACGATATTCTTTAGAACACTGTTTTTAGGATACACTGTTTTATTTTTTTATGTTTCTAAAGATTAGAAAAACTCAACCTACGCTATTGATCGGTCTTATCTGTCTAAAACCGATTGGGAAGTTTCAATGTTTCAAAAGAGGTGCAAATATAAAAAATAATAATAATAAAGCATACAAGTGATATTTAAACTGCATAACTTGTAAAAATTCGAGGAAATATTCTAAATGATGTCGTAATAAACACATTTCGAAGTTTAATCAACTGAAAAAATTAATTAACCTCCTGCAACTTTAAAAAGAAGCATTTTGAAGAAGATATTCTAAATTTATCAATGCAATTTTTCGCATATAAAAGAGTCAATTCTAAGACTGAATTAAAAATTCGAGTTGTCGTAATAAACATATTTAAAGTTTAATCAACTAAAAAAGTAATTAAACTCCTGCAGTTTTAAAAAGTAATTAACTGCAACTTTAAAAAGAAGCATTTTGAAGAAGATATTCTAAATATATCCATGCAATTTTTCGCATATATTTAAAAAATACTCTTAATTAATTTGTACAAAATTGGCTTACAGCAATAACTTCTAAATTGTAGAAGATGAAATATAATTGAAAAAAATATATTTTTAAAAGACTCAACCTGAGTTTTTTCAAAAAAAATTGGGACCTCGAAAATATTGCCCAATTCCGAGTTTTCATCAATAATTTTACCCTCCCCAAGATTAAATCCTAGATACGTTCTTGGACCAAAATGTGTTCAAAGTTAATTGACATACATATTTGAATATTTTCATTTATCTGTCACGAATTTACTCAAATATGAGATAAGCAGATATAAACATCACTTTGCACTAAGGCGAAAAAGTAAACGACATTTTTGTTTTTAATGCGTGAAAAGTTTTGATACATTGTGACGTTTTAAGAATAAGTATTTTTTTGGTTATTTTTTGCATCTTTAAAATATAGTAACAATATGATAATTTAATACGATTGTTTTTAAAACTGAAAATATGAGCAAAACAACCGTTTGTTTCTATTCAAAGGTCTATTTGACACTTTTAGTATCACAATTAAGGTTTCCGAAGGAGGAAGCTAATTTCGAAAGGAAATTTCCCTTGCCGTAACGTTATTTTAAATAAGCATTGGCGGAATTAATACGTTACGGTTAAATTGTGGTTTTGAGTTGTATCGATTCCTTCCCAAATTTACATAAAAGGGTTCACAAACTTCCCACCACATCGGGAAGTAATCAGAATAGAATATTATATATTCCCTCCAAACGTATACAATACAATTATTTCGCAAAAAGTAGGGCGGAGAATTAATTCCTCGTTTGTATTAATGGCATAAACTTTTACCCATGTTTAATATTCTATATCTTTTACGACAAATGCAAATAGCAATAAAATCGCTAAAAGTAATTAAAAAATAATTTAAAAACGTTTAGTAAAAGTAAATTGTAGTCAACTAAAAAATATTAACGTCTATTCTCTATTTGTGATCAACACTATTTTTTATTTCTCTTGGTATCTAATCGAATTTAAATATTGAAAATTTGGTAACCATCGCTAGGTAATTTTCAAGCTATTTTTAATACAATAATAAATATTTACTCGATTTTTCTTTCAAGTTAAGATGACCAATAAAATAGTTTGAATTTAACAAATGTCAGTTTTTGTAAACACCTTCCATATTTACCTACACGGGTTGCTGAACTTTTAAACAGAGCCAGACACCTCAATATACAGGGTGTTTCTACCTTCTATCTTCAGCAAACATAATGTATTTACCTTTTAATTCACTATACATATTTTATATTTTGAACTTATATTTAATATAATAATGGTTCAAGGTACATCAAGAGAAATATACATATCTTTCTGAACAAGTGTCGAATAATCTAGGAATGGGTTTTTTAAACAATTTTAAGACAAAAAGTAAGAATTTTTTTCACTAAAATGATCCATTTCGGGAATGCAGGGTGTTGAAGTTTACTCATTTTTTTAAATTTTTAGACATAAAATCTACATTTTTAATAATAATTGGCTCAAATTGTGCACATACTTTACTAGTTGGAGCTGCCTTGTGATGAATTAGCAAATATTCAAAAAAATAGTTAGGGTGAAGTTTTTCAGGTGAATTAACCCTTTGAACCCTATTTAACTTATTGTACAACATCATACTAATGAAAAAAATTAGATAAAATTAGGAATGCTTTGAAGAATACAAGTTTAATTAAGAGTCTGATATAGAATAATGCATTTAGGTACCTCGTAAAATAAATAACATTAAATTATAATAATTGCTCAAAATGTCCACCTCCAGCTAAAATATATGATTCAATCCATCTTCTTGTTGATTGTCGAATCCGGTCAAAAATACTTGGAGTATTGTTTCACAAGCTGCAATTATGCGTTTCCTCAATTCGTCAATAATTTCTATTTCGCTGTTGTAGACTAAAGATTTAAGGTGACCGCATTGAAAAAAATCTAAAGAATTTAAATCTGTGGTCCTATCCAACGATTCGGATATACTTGATTTAGGTATTCAAGCGCAATGAGACTAAAATGCGCTGGAGCGCCATCATGCATAAACGTCATTTGGAATCTTAATTGGTAATTAACTTCTTCCAATAATCCTGGTAATTCGTTTTCCAGAAAAAACCGATAAACTTCTGCAGGCCACCTCGCCGGTAAAAAGTATGGACCGATCGAATGATCTCCAATAATTCCAGCCCACACATTAAGGGAGAATTGTTGTTGATGATGGGCTTCCGAAATTTCGTGTGGGTTTTCTTCAGCCCAAGTGTGGTTATTATGAAAATTCATAATGGCGTCCCTGGAGAAATTAGCCTCATCAGTAAAAAAGATTGTAGTTACAAATTGAGGATTTTGTACAATTCTTTCTTGAAGCCATCTATAAAAGGTTAGTCTTTGGGGACAATCACGTGGCAGAAGAGCCTGCACTCTTTGAATGTGGTATGGATAATTGTTGAGTTTTTAACTCGGCTTTTAATATCCTCCATACAGTGGTACTACTTATGTCTAATAATGAAGCAATTTTTCTTGGCTCGTATTAGATTGTTCGTCAATTTCATTAAGCACTTCTTCTTCTATTTTTGGCGTTCTAACTTTCACGTGGCGGCCGTTATGTAGATACATTATTTTTTTGGAAACTTCCATTTTCTCGAAGACGTTGATGAATACGACTAAACATGATCCGATTCTTTTAAATTGATTCATATGGTTTTTATACCATAAAATAATACCTTATTAAAAATGTTTAAGGGGAAATTTAAAAAAAAATTTAAAAAACCGGAAGATGGCGCTGGTATAATATTTTTGGTACCATTGTAAAACAGTCTTAATAAGGTATTATTTTATGGTATAAAAACCATATCAATCCATTTAAAAAAAAATTTATGACGTCATGTGGACTGAGAAAAAAAATATTGTTGTGTTCAAAATAATGGTTTTCAAAATCAATGTACCACGTCTTTTACGGTTTTTAGAAATTCCAAAAGATAACGTAGTTATGATTTTTATTCCTTGCTTTAAACTAATGTTTAAGGGGAAATTTATTAATTTTTTTTAAAAACCGGAAGATGGCGCTGGTATAATCTTTTTGATACCGTTGTAAAACAGTCTTAATAAGGTATTATTTTAAGATATAAAAACCATATCAATCCATTTAAAAAAAATTTATGACGTCATAGTGACGTCATGTCAAGTGAGAAAAAAATATTGTTGGGTTCAAAATAAAGGTTTTTAAAAACAATTATGACACGTCTTTTACGGTTTTTAAAAATTCCAAAAGATAAGGTAGTTATGATTTTTATTCCTTACTTTAAACTCACCCTGTATTAATATTAATATGTGGGTGATGAAATTAAGCAGCTATCGAACTTCTTGATTTAAACAATTTATTCAATAAAATACATGCAATATTCTTAATAAAAATAAAAATAAAAAGAATAAAAATGAGGTATTTCAAAGGTCAATAAAATTTTTATACAGCTCACGGGTGATATTTTATAAGAATATTATACTCGAATATCTAAGAAATTAAAAAAAAATAGGTGGGCATCAAAACGGTAGGTTGTTAGTGGAAAATTTGCAGCTAAATTTCGGCCACTAGACACACGAGAACAAGCATTAAATTTATTTCTATGTTGGGGTATAATTATAATTTTTACAATACTGTATTTTAATAAATAATAAATGATATTACACGCAGGGAAGTATTTAAAATAAAAATTTACTGAAATGCGTCCATTATCAAAATTTTATTATATAAAATACTGCGAGCTACACAATTTTAGTAGAAATTAGTTCACTCTATAGAAAAAATATATTTCACGTTTTACACGCAAAATAATTTTATTTTTAAATTGATGAATACTTAAAATACATAAAAGCTAAAAAAGTTTTTTATTTTTATTTTCAACATTAATAAAAAGCGACAATAAAAATTATATTTTTATATAAGGCAATATTACACAAAAATAAGTTATTTTAATTTAGGAAAAATAGTGACATATGTAGTGGATAATATAAACTATGTAATTGGAATTTAGTAGACCTTAAATAACCTTTAGGAATAACAAGTGGGCTCAAACATAAATTATAATTATTAGTAATTATAAGGTCGTGAGTACACAAACATGGCATAAAACAACGACAAGAGGGAGTTTTAAAATTTAGTACACGTATGATGCTAATTAAAAGACCCACGTTACCATTAAGCTTATAAAAATAATTTAACATCCATTTTATATTGGCCTCAAAATACGGATTACATTTTTACGCTTACTTCATAAAATTTTTATTTCTATCCAAGTTGATAATCTCCCGGTTGAAAGTCGAAGTACCCGACCAACCGACAGACTTCCACAAGTTATTATAAAATATTTTCAGTTTTATCTCTGCAAATAGACGTAAAAAATACTGATGTCGGAAAATAAAACAATAGAGCTGAAAGTATTTTATTATAACTTATCATACATGTAACTCTGGCATTTATGACCACCTATATGCACAGGAAGAAATTAACTGGAAATTTTAACAGGCTTAAAATTGCAAAATGGGATCAAGAATGAAAACATCGTAAAGGTGACATGAAATGAGTATTCTTGATATAGATTTTAATAGCTATTACTTTTTACTTTTTTCTTAATATCTGTGGTTGGGTGTAATTAAATATTACCCAACTAAAATATTTTTAAGTAATTTTTAAAATTTTCTAAAATTAAACTTGTATCATTTTATGAAAGTATCTAATTCGTGAGTAAAATGAAAACTGTAGTTCTATTCATGTTATTGAGTTGTGGAGATGAAAATTTAAATATCTCGCAAGAAAGTTCTGCATGACGACTAAAAAAGGGTTAGAATTGGTACTTAAACAAGCTGAAAAGAGGTAGGTAATTAGGATAATAACATGAAAGAGATCATTAAATAAGCCATTTTTCCGCGACTGAGAATGTCGAGATTATCCAATACGTTTACTATTAAAGGGGTTAAAAGGAAAAAAATTCATAAATGTCCGTTTCATTATTCATAATTAAGATTAATTCAAAATAACTAAATAAAACTTAGTTTCAATATCAGAAATTTACGATACATGGGAACCTTTCAACACCATTCATCTTACTTGTGATTGATATTCCAAATGTATTATTCATTGGTCTTATATGTCTATAACCGAGTGGGAAGTTTCAATGTTTCAAATATCAAATAATAATAATAAAACATACAAGCGACACTTAAGCTGCATATTTTGTAAAAATTCAAGGAAATATTCTAAATGATGTCGTAATAAACATATTTAGAAGTTTAAGTTTATGTTTTGCGAACACCAACGAGCACAAGCTTGTGTACAGCAAGCAGGAGGACATTTTGAAAATATTATTAATAGAAACATTGATAGGTAAAATATTTTTTCTCATTCTTAGAATTTTATTTTCTGGTTTATAGTTTAAAAATTTCAAAGTGCTGTAACTTTTGAATAAAAAAGAGAGACCTCTAACTTTTGTATTTTTTAGTCTCAGACTTAAACACCTTGTATTTTAAAAACCCTTAAAAAATTTGTATAAAATTGGCTCACAGCATTATGAATTTTTTCAAATATCTTCTAGATTGTACAAGATGTAATATAATTGAAAAATCACATTTAAAAAAGCAAGAATGTAATATACATAAATATAGGCCTCTAAGCACTAAAATAAAACTCCAAGTAATTTCATACTTGGATACTAAAATTTGCCTTACCCCCAACGAGCATAAACCACATTTATTCATGTTTTCTTCGTAGCGGAATATGTCTTGAAAGCCTGATACGTCGTTTTGTAAAAACTCAAGTCAATGAATTTAAGATTAAAAAAACACTGCTAATATAATCAAAATACTATACTATAGAACGAGTTTCAAAAGGCGGATTTTTCTAACCAATCGAAGGTTAAACGCCAACCGCGTAGCGGGGAGCGTTTTAATCAACGTGTTATAAAAAACCCGCCTAATGAAACGAGTTCTTTATACTACTTTTTCTATTTTGCACTTTTTGTATTAATTTTAATTCAATTTAACTTACTTTTTGAGGTTCGAAAATTCCATAAAGCTTTAACCTAAATTTTTACAATTTTACGAGAATATAGTCGGCAAAATATTTAAAAAAACGTACTATTTGCTAGTAAAAATTAATTTTTGCACTTCCAAACAATAATGAGCCATTTTACTCTCTTAATGGCAGAAGTAAAAGTAACACATTTACTACCAAGTATTCATTTAATCTCTAGGGATTAAAAGTCCCATAACGGTTCATTTAATCCCTTGGTATTAAAAATATTTCGTAGTTAGATATTACAAACACAGATGGCGCGCAAGTTTTTAAAAATAATTGTTTCTGAATTCTGAATTATATTTGATAATTTAATACGTAAGTATATTTCTAATATTACTACAATAATTTTTAGGGTTTTTTTTATTTGGGAAAGGAATTTATTATAGTTTTTTGTCTTAAATTCAAAAAAAAATTTTGACAAGAAATTCTAACCTCTAAATTGTCTTGTATTATTTATTAAGATATCTAATGGTTTTATCTAATGTAGTATGCCAAATGCTTATATTTATACAATCCAAAAGATTTTTGTTAGTTGTTTAAGTTTCTAGAAGATAAACCATAGAATGTTTCATCATCACTCGGAAGTTCATGCAGACTGATCCGTATCGAATCATGGTATAGGTACTAAAATTTTTAATAATATTTAATAATATAAATTAACCGATCAATTGATTTTAGGTTTCCGATGTGCTTCAAAATTATACAAGACTGGAGAAAACAACACAAATTTATTAATAGATATGTACATTTACAAATTACTAAATATAAATATGTACGTTTACTCTAACATTACAATCAATACAATTTGTTAGACCAAATAAAGGAGGTACAACTTGTTCAATTATTTTTTTTAATAAGGTGACGGTTTTATGTCTGGCTCAGTAGTTACTTGCATTCGAAATAACCATTGTCCCAAAATTGAAAACGTTTGTTCAAATAATTAATTGGAAGTGCAAAAAATTTAATATGCACTGCTGGAGCAAAGTGCATTTAATCCTTCATGTGGTTGTTGCCCTCGACTACGTCTCGGGCAACAATTTCCACACTCAGGATTAAATTACTCACTTTGCTCCCTTGGTGCATAAATAACTATTTTGAGCATATGAAATCACAAATTCAACAAAAACACAACTGTTCGCTGGTCAAATTGAATTTACTTTTCATATAGAATTTTTGTTTTTCAAGTACAAATATATTATACATAGGGATGTACTTTTGGAAAATGATAAAAATGTATTTTTCCAAAAGTACGCCCCTGTAATAGACTCTAGGTACATCATCTACATGAAAAATAAAAATTCTATACAAAAAACAAATTTAATTTGAAGGGCAACCAGTTGCGTTTTTCTTAAATTCTTGATTACAAATGCCCAAAAATCAATTTTTACTGGTGATAATATTTTGCCGACTATCTACTTAACTAAAAAATTATAAGTATTAAAAATTAAATTTCTTTTATAATTTTCTGAATTATTATTATTAATCGGACATAGTATTATTATTAACTAAAAGTATATTGGACAAACTCTCCACCTAGTTAGAGTACTATTAACTAAAAGATCAATATAATTTATACAGGGTGTTCCGTTCATGATTCATGAAACGCCGGGGTTAGAAACTAGACCGAATTTAATAGACAAAAACTCAAAAAAAGTGGGAGTCTAGCTTTTTTAGTTTTATAGATATATCCTTTTGAATTTTCGGTCACCGATTTTTATCACAAATCACAAAATCGCTAATTACATAGTAACCAATGCGCAAAGGGATAAAAAAAGTTATTATTAAAAAGCTAAAACCATCCTCTTTGAATAGGTAAAAACAGTAATACAAAAACCACTGTTAACATGTTGAAAACGAATCAAAATCAAAAAGAGAAAAAAATAAAAAAATATTTTTTGGTTTTTTTAATTTTTTTTTAAATTTTCTCCTAGATAATCTCAATTTTCTGAAACTTGTTCTTTATCTCAACAAACCAGGAAATTTTTTGAAATCGTAGCTCTTTTCCTTCAATTAGTAAAACCTTCGGTAGTTATTTCTATACTGAGCAGTCCTGAGCATAATGTGTCAAATAGGCCTATAGCATAGTTTGTCAATTAGGCTGAAGGAAGCCAAATATTTTATAACAGTTTCACGCCAGTCCATCTGCCGATGGTAACAGACTATGCTCAGAATACTTCTTCTAGAAGTAACTTCAGAATAAGGAAAAGAGCTATGATTTCATTTTTTTTTCCTGATTTGTATTAAATATGAAAGAAATACAACCTTAATGGGTCTCATCTTGGAAAAAAATTTACAAAAACTGATTATTTAAAATTTTTCTTCTTTTTTCTTTGCGATTAACATTATATCCACCATTTTTGTATTAGTGTTGTTACCAATTGAAAGAAAACGGTTTCTGGTAATAATTTTCTTTTAATTCTACGTATAATGGTTATAAAAGAAATTAGCAATTATGTGATTTTCGACAAAAATTAGTGATCAAAATTCAAAATCCTGTAGCTCCATAATTAAATAAGATACACCCCTACTTTTTTGTTTTTTATCGATTAAATCTGCTTTAGTTTCTAACCCTGACGTTTGATGAACGAATGGAACGCCCTGTATAGGTCTAATGATTAGGAAGAAACCACGAGATGGAAATAGCTAAAATTTCAGTTATTCCAAAAAAATATGTATTCAAAAAGTAAAAGATAAACATTTTTCCAAGTTTAATAAAAGCAACATTCGAGTATCTTATTAGTTTTTAATAATGTTACAGATTCGGTTGAATCGACATTGTTTTGCAGTTTTTTGTACTCGTTTAGAATAATCCCCGGTAACAATTTTGGTCAAAATAACGTAAAATTTACGTAACTTATAAAGTCGACGTGCCCTATACGAATTACGTCGTTATTTCGTAAACTTTACGTAAATTTTACGTAAACGGGAAAAAATTGACTGTAGGTTCGACGTAATATTGGCCTAATTGTCGACCTATAAGGAAGTCACTTATAAGATAATTACGTAAAATTTACGTAATGCGACGTAAAATTTTCTACATATTTTCAAAATATTTCCTAACCTCAATAATAAAGATGTTCTAAAACGATTTCGGCTCACGACTAACAACTTTTATTTCTTAGAATGAAATATGTTGGAAACATGAATTCCTTTATAAGTTAAAGTATCCATGATGGTTAACTAATATTTATTATGCATTATATTATGTAGTGTTCGGGGTGTTATTAATTAGATTACACTTTTTTGGTCTTAGCTTTATATGTGTAATTTCAATTTTTAAATATTTATTTAAAGACCTCTCGTATGATTTGTTAACTTTTTATTTAAAAAACTTTATTTTAATATATAAATAATCATTAATCTTTCATAAATATATACTTAACCTAAAATTTATTAGTAATAAATATGGCGTCATTGCAAAAATTTACCTAATAGGAAATTTTACTTATTTTCTAGCCTATTAGGTAAGTTTAAAAATTCTTATAAATTTGACTTTATAGTCATTTTGCCCTAAATTGAAACTTTTTACCTTAAAGTCAATAATACTTTGAAGTATTTTTGTTCTGAATAAGTAAATTTGACTTTGAAGGCAAGAATATGGCTTTTTACCTTAAAATCAATAATACTTTGTAGTATTTGTGTCCTGAATAAGTAAATTTGACTTTGAAGGCAAGAATAGGGCTTTTTACCTTAAAGTCAATAATACTTTGAAGTATTTTTGTCCTGAATAAGTAAATTTGACTTTGAAGGCAAGAATGGGGCACGAACATTTGAGATCAAACGCGAAGTTCCTATAACCTAAAAACATAACCTAAAAATCTCTTTTAAATTTAAAGGTTCATTTAAATGTGAAGAATACCAAGATTATAAATGTAGATGTGAAATCAATTTGACTTCCTTTTGTATCCCATGGTAGTATTTTTTATAAGTATAAATATGTTGTAGACATCCGATGTGATTTTATAAAAGTTCTTCCCATATGCGTTTGGTACAAAATTCATTATACTTTTTAGATTTAATAATAATCTTACAATTTTAAGGTATACATTATGTTACTACGAAAATATTATTTTAAACATCAACAAGTAGTTGTGGACAACTTTGAATTAAAAAGTGTCCTAAATTACGTTATTTTTTCTTCATCCACCACTACATAATTTGCCTAGAAAGAATTATGCCTTTAAAGTTCTCCAAACTAGTAAGTTTGACCACAAGGTTATTAATTTAAATTTATTAACTATAATAACCCTACTTTCGACCAATAAGAAAATTTTACTATTATAGGAAACGCAACAAATTTTACTAAAATTTTACTATGAAGTATTTTTTTCCTAATAGTCATTGTAAAATTTAAATTACAGTAAGTTTTACTATAAATTTGACTAACAGGACATTTTTACTTTAAAGGCGAAAAGTAAAATAATTAGGTAAATTTTACTTTCGAATTTCCCTATTTTCAACTTTGAAGAAATATGACCAATTAGTAATAAATTAGGTCAAATAATGGTAAATTTTCCCTAGTATTCGCTTTATTGCAAAAAATGTCTACCAGGTAAAAATACCTTAACTAATGCCCAACGAAATGCCTTCAAAGTCCTTATTTTGGGCAATATTCCTTAATAAGGTAAAATTTATTTAAGCACAGGGATATTTCCCATGATCTGTTACTTGGGAACTCATCTAAAATAATAAAAAATTTAGAACCATTCCAAAGATAAACGAAAACTGCAATTTTCGAAAAAGTCGATCATTTCATTAATTAGAAAGGTTTCAAAAAATGTTTCGAAAAAAAGTTATTTGAATGAATTTAAATATCTTATTTAGAAACATATCACGAACTCGGTTTTCAAGATATCAATAGTAACTCTCTAATTTTTTTTCTCCTTTCAACGATTTATTATACAGTCTATGTTTGAAGTAACAAACTATGAAATATGTGACATTATTTGAATTAAATTAAGTAAGTGATGAATTTTTGACAGGTCTTCTTTTATCCGAAATATTTTTTTGTAAATTTTCTAGTTAACGAAATAATATAATTTCTAAACCTAGCGTTTGGTGGGCCGACAAAAGAACACTGTATATGTTACCGTTAAAACCCAAAATCAGTAAAAACTAGTTTTAACTAGTCAAAACTAGAAGTAACTAAAGACGTTTGTTGAAACTAGTTTTAACTAGTTATAACGCGATCTAACAAACTACATTTGTAAAAACCCGAATAAATTGAATCTTCAATATTATTTCGGGTTATAACTGAGAGTTTCAGTCAAAACTAGTTTTACCTGATCGTTGATTTGTTAGGACTAGTTTTGACGTAAGAAGCCAGTAAAAACCCGAAATTGAGAATATTATTTCAAGCCAAAATATAACCTAAAATTTTATTTGTGTCGTAAACATTGTGTGCTCTGATAATAATATTATGCCAACTCGAAACAAGAATTTACCAATCAGTTGCTTGCATTAAGAGCAATTTCCTAAACGGAAAATATAGTGGTTTAGCTCTGTAATCATCAAAGCTAGTACTAACAACATTTTTGTATAATTTTTGTTTGTAGATGATTTAGAAGTCATTTCTTTAATTTTTGCCAGAAGGAAAAAAAATTGGAGAATGTACAAAAAAAATATAATGCTCTAAAAGTACCTTAACTTTGGACCCCTCTAATTAATATTGTGCTACGTTGCAGAAGGTAACTCTCTGGCAGAATGTAGCCTAATCAATTTTGATTATAAATCTGAAAAAAAATTTAAATTCTAACGAGGGAAACTTGAGTTATGACTGGAGAACTCTTTTTTTCTCCCAAACTCGCGTGCCCTCTAGGGATTCGCATTAATTATCAGTTATTTGGTCATAATTTGCAAAGAAGCTCCAGAAAAGTGGGATGGATTTTCTATTCCTTGTTATTATCTCCAACGGAAAATTTATCGCGAGGGTCCAGGAAGATGCTCTTAAGGAATCAAAATAAGGAAAATCATCATTTACTAATGAGATTCGTATATTCTTGTATCCAAGTTGCCATAATATTATTATTTATCAGAGCACACAATGTTTACTACACAAATAAAATTTTAGATTATGTTTTGGCTTGAAATAATATTCTGAATTTCGGGTTTTTACTGGTTTCATACGTCAAAACTAGTTCTTACAAATCAACGATCAGGTAAAACTACTTTTGACTGAAACTCTCAGTTAAAACCCGAAATAATGTTGAAGATTCAATTTATTCGGGTTTTTACAAATGTAGTTTGTTAGATCGCGTTTTAACTAGTTAAAACTAGTTTCAACAAACTTCTTTAGTTATTTCTAGTTTTGACTAGCTAAAACTAGTTTTTACTTATTTCGGGTTTTAACGGTAACATATACACCTATGTGTTGGTTGCAAATCGATATTAATACAAATAGGAAGATGCTCTTAAAGAAATTACAAAATAAATAGGAAAGTGTTATTTAAATCAAACAATGGGCAAATTGAAAAAAAACAATGTTGTATTTTGAACACGATATTATAAAATTTTTGTTTTGTATTTTTCATAAAAAAACTCATAAAATATTAAAATTCCAATTTTATGCATAAAACCGAGCATAAACTATCTTCATTTGTATTAATTACATTACCATAAGATTCGTGTTTTTGCTTTATAATGTAATGAATACATAACAGATTTATTTAAAGCTCATTTTATTTTCAGCGGATTCTTTTGTTTGAAAAATTGCAAATTAACTTTGCTTTAACCTCGGTGCGGAATGAAAATTAGTTTTATAGATTTATTAACAAGGCTTCTTATTACGTGACTATTTTTAATTGGCGTAAATTTTTGGGGCGTTATGGCACTAAAAGTAACAAGAAGAAAGCAAATATCGATTAAATAAAACAACAGCGAGGAAGTAAGGGGATTTTTACATGCAACAAACACAGTCCATGCTGGGCCATAAAGGGAGAACAGCTTTCCGTAGGAATAAATTAAAAGCTGTATGCAGTTTAAAAATAAAAAAGATAAAAATATTTCACATTCTCGTTCTTAATTCTTAAGATGAGGCAAAAGTCATTAACATTTTGTTTGAAAGTTGGTTCTTTCCAGTTTTCATAAATTATTTTACTGTTTTAAACTTTAAAGCCCTTTTAAACATAAAATGTTATATTTTATTATATCATAAGGAAAAGTAAAGGAATTCGTGTAAAAGTGTGTTATAACTCACCAAACAAACTGAGCTAAATTTAATAAAAAGATGTACTAGCTATGAGCCTTAAAAATATAAAAATTTAAAAATCTCTCATATCGAATTTCCTTTATGGAAGTTATGTACGTCATAAAAATACGGCAATAATTTTTATATAATCCTTTAAAATATGCAGGTAACGCTTAAACAGAAGAGAGAAATATTTTTAAAACAAAGCAAAAATATTTAAAGTAAAAATGTATTTTTCATCAAACGTCCATAAAGTTCAGCAGTCTGTCATACTTCACAGGGTTTAATAAATCATTTTCCTGTAAGTCTATATCGAGTCTACGGTCATGTTCGTAGCACTTCGTAAAAGAATAGAATATTATTCAACGAGCGAGAAATGATCCACGAAGACCGAAATTGAGTAATAGGGTCGAGTGAATAATGACTATTTTGTCGTGAGTAGAATACTAAACTTTTTCCACGACATTTTTTATTTTACGGCGTTTTTATGCAAATTTTTGAGGTTAATTTTCGTATTTTTGACATTTCTTAATGTTTTCCATGTAAATTTTATTCTGTGGTTGAAATTAGCCATAATCCATTGCTTATTACCCAATAGATTGTCGAGTGATTAATGAAATTAAGATACGTATTAATTTTGAACTTTTTTCAGTTTTCATATGCCTGTTTTTTATATTGTGATTTTTTATACTTCTTTATTTTTAATAAATTAATTAAATGTAACACATTATATATTATGACCTAGAGTTTACAAACATCTTTATACTTTTAGTATACAGGTTCTCTTCTACTACTTGGTTCAAGCACGCACCAAGCCTACGCGCCAAGTAACTAATGCATTACCAGCCCTAACCAAAACCCTAATACAGGTCCGCAACTTCGTTCAATAATTTAAAAATACGCATTGAATTTTGGTACATTTTATTAACTTCGGATGAAGAAAAAATTTATCTTATTTTTTCAATTTTCCAAAAAATTTAAAAAAATATCACGAAAACACTTACTTATTTTATAAAATTGTTACAAACTATAGACAAAAACATGGGGTGTTGCATAAAAGAAATTAGTACACGAGATGTGTTTTCTTGAACCATACAACATAGTCTCAAATTTCAAATTTGTATTTTCATAAATGAATTCTCTGGACATCTTGTAACAAAATGAGTAAGTTATGTATTCTATTTATTAAATTAATGAAAAATACTATTTTTTAAATTTCAGAAGCATCAACATGCATTTCATATTTCATAAACACATTTTTAAAATTATGTATCAAAACTGCAAGTTGATTCGTTATCTTTTTAGGCCTTGTTAAGTTTTTTTTGCGTTTAATCAAAACTAGTTTTATGAGTAAAATCTGTATGCTTCAAATAAAGAAATTATAGAGGTGAATCATGTTACGTTTACACCCGGTATTCACTATTATTAACAGTCTATTTTTAGCACTTATTTATTAACTCGTTTTTGAAAAATTAAAACTTAAAATTATATTGTTAATTTTTAACAAAATTTTGATCGTATTCTTGATGGAGGGGTACATTAAGTAACGTCTTAAAAAATCATCCAAAGATTTCATATTTCGATAAATAATTATGTTTTTTATCAAAAAAGGTAAAAAATATTTTTTTCTTTGTTCGTGTAAAAACTAGGCCATTTATGATCAGTTGTCAATGCATAGCGTTACTTAGTACAAAAAACATGAATTAAGTAATACTTTTCTACAGTAGTGAAAAAAAGCAGTCTATGCATTGACAACTGATCATAAATGTCAAATTTAGATATGTCAATATCTGTCATTAATTTCATGTTTTTATGGAATTTTATTATTTTGAATGGTTGATGATCATCAATCGTAGAAAAAATAGTGTATGCAATTCGTGCAAAAAGCATATTTGCACTTAAAGTATTTGTCCAACACGATCTACGGTCTCGTTTTACAATTTTTACGTCGCGTGCAAATATTATCCATATTTTGCGTTTGTTGCATAAATAACTATTAATATTTTTTTTTCTTTATACCCTACTCGACCCTCGTTGCCATTTGAAATTTCAAAGTTCTTTCCGATTCCGGGTACTTACAGTGTGCTCCGGAAATTTAAAAATGCATCAATGGATTCTTTGAGTTCATTTTGGTAATTTTTATTCTATATACGGTAGTGGAAAAAGATATGAAAACTTTACAAATACTTAAAAATATTAGCTAGTATCATATTAAAATATGTCTTAGCAGTTTAAAATAGAATTATTTATACTAAATGGAATGGATGCTCGTACATGATTTGGAACTAAATGTAAGTTATAAAGAAAACACTTGATGATACCTAAGCTCCAACTTTGTTCACAGCTAAATAACCTAAAATTTAACGCTACACGTTTCGATACTAATAAGACACCATCTTCAGTCAAAAGTTAACAACTTTTAAAGATATCAAAGATAATCTCATATATTAAATATTTAAACTTGTTCTGAAATAATTAACCAAAACTAGTTTCGCCTGAAGATGATGTCTTGTTAGCATTAGCAAAGTTAATATCGACTAAGTACAATTTCAAAACTCTTAGAGTTTTGGTTGATTATTTGAGAAAAAGTTTTAAAGATATTAGTTTTGTGATAGGCTTTATGCTAATACCTTTTAAAGTTGTTCTTAAGCATCGAAACAGGTAGCGTTAAATTTTGGGCTATGTAGCTAAGAATAAAGTTGGTGGTTGGTGTTTAGGAATTAGGAATCATCAAGTGTTTTCTTTATTATTTACAATTATTATGATTGAATATTGAATAAGGGGCAAAACTTCATCAAAAAGTTTTATTTTTCTTACTCTTATGAAAATATTTTGATATTTTGTAGTTTACCCTTATACATCCAATAAGATTTGATATTTTGGGCCTTGAATCTACTAATTTACGTGGTATATCCATTGGAATTTGGTTCCATTCTTCTATAATTACTTCGTATAAATCTTCTTTATTTTTTAAATTTCTTGGTCGAATGAGAACATTTAAAATCCCCAAAAGATGTCCTATTGAGTTTCGATCGGAAATTGTCACAGTCATTTAAGTAGATTAACATATTTTTAGTAAAACAATTTTTTCACTAACTTGGCTGGGTGCTCCAGATCGTTATTCTGTTAAAATCTCCACTTTAGTGGTATTTCTTTTGAAGAAAATTATCCATTTAGATCTGTGCTTGGGTAATTGGCAACCCCAGATAGAGAAAAGCAACCTTATACCATAATATACCCACCGCCGATTTTATTGGTCGGTAGTTGGTATCTTACGTTGTAATAATTTTGGTTTATGCCCCGCGAACATCCTGTCTATCATCTAAACCAAATAACATTACTTAATTTCATCGCTTCAAAGACCGGATTCCACTTTTTATGATCCTTGTCAAATGCTATGTGGCAAATTCTATTCGGTCTCTTGTATTCTTCTTGGAAATCAACGGTTTCTTTAAAGCAAAACGTCCATTTAAAATTACAGCTAAAAGCTGGTTTCTAATGGCATTCTGCTGAATGTAGAATTGGTTCAAAAACTCCTCATAGGAGTACTTTGTTGATTTAGGTGGTCAAAACTACAGTTTTTAAACTTTACTGCATTTAAATAAAAAAAATCTCTTCGATACTGCTAATAAGTCAAGAAACATCTCATCCCGCCCTTTTCATAACGAAGATAGAGGCGAAGATAGCATTTGTAATTTAAAAAAAGTTGATCTATTTGCCTGAGGGTGTACCTCAAGGTAAAGAATTAAGCGACAGAAACAAGAAGTTACAGGAAAAAGGAAAAAAAGAGATGCTTCAAAATTTTTTAAGAACGTCATATAATCTAAACGTTCTAAACAGATTACTTCTTATTTAGGAGTCAATTTTGGAGTATGCTATAATAAATAGGGTGCCATGCTCTTATATACAGGGTGTCCCAGGAGGAATCGAAAAAAATTTAGGAGGTGATAGTATCAAATATTTTAAGTATAAAAGTTCAAATAAACATGTGTCCGATTCTCAATGGTTACGGAGATATACTTGTTTGAATGTTTTTATTCAGAGAAAACATAAAAGATTTATTCCATTTATTTATTATTTAGGTGCTATAAAAGATGAATGTATTAAGAATAATAATGGCTTAGTTTTGAATTTGTCATATCACAAGTAAGTCGCCCAAAAGTTCTTAATAAATTTAAAAAATGCCGCATAATTTGACAAATGCTGAATATGCCAATATGGTATTTATTTATGGTTTCTGTAATGGAAATGGTCTTGCTGCTTACAGAGAATATCGTATACGATTTCCTAATCGCAGAGTGCCAGGATGTAGTCTTTTCTCGTGTTTTTAATAATCCGCGTGAAACATTCAAACAAGTGTATCTACGTAACCGTTGAGAATCGGACACATGTTTATTTGAACTTTTTTACTAAAAATATTTCTTACCATCACCTCCTAAATTTTTTTCGATTCCTCCTGGACACCCTGTATAACTCATGAACTACTTAATATATTGGTATCATTTAAAAATACTTATAATGATTAATTAAAGTTTTTCGGAACCAAAAATACTAACGGTAAGTGTATTTTTAAGGACATTAAAGTACTCCTTTACAGTAAAGTTAATCAATAACAAATTAAAGCATAATGTTCAATCTAACTTAAATTCTAAAGGCATAAAATATGAATTGATTGGTACCATAAACATGACAAACAAAAATGTCTATAATTAGTTATTAGCGAGGTACGAAAAGTTGTTTTTGCGTAAAAATAGCCCAATTTAAGCGCATCTACATAAAAAAAACCAAAAAAATAAAAAATATACAGGGTGATTTCTATGAGGTGTAAAACAATCGTACACATATTCTACATAATATTGGGAAAAATAAAGTGTTAAGAATTTTTTTCCACCTATTTTGTACCGGGTCTTCAAAAATGGGTGATACTGGTGATTTCCATGGTAGTAAACTCAAATTTGGCGCAGTTAGTCACAGAGAAATAAAAAATAAGAATCTAGTTATTCAGTTTCTTGTCGTTACAAATTAGTACAAAAATAATTCTTGGGTTGAGGACGAGGAAAAAAACAGCTTTGGAAAACGATGTATTTCAGCGACTAGTTTCGGACAATTTCTATCCATTTTGAAGCTTTGAATTTCATAAATAGTTTTCTAAAGCTGTTTGGTTTTTTCCTCATCCTCCACCCCAGAATTATTTTTTTACTAAAAAAATAAGAACTTCAGTGATGTTTGAAAAGTTAAAATATTATTATTGTAAATAAACATTTAATAAAGAAAACGTGTAAGTAAACAGGGATAATTGGGATATACAGGGTGTACCAGCGCTGCGAGGAAGTAACTTGACTCTAAAATGAGAAAAGATATCGGCATGCGGTTTTCGATAGAATATACAATACCTGTATGAGCACATTTTAAAAATATTTTAGTAATATACCGGGAGTCCATTCTAAGATGGCGGACCAAAGTTATGTTTTTTTAAAGGAACACCCAGTATATTATGAAATTTTTGGATTCCTTATAAAAAAAATAATTATACTTTGTATAAACTTTTATGGGTCTATCATCACTCGTTTTGCTGATATTTGCCATTTAATCCAAAAAAAGATCCATTTTTGAAAAATCACTGCTCTAAAACAGATGAACATTTTGGGTTAAAACTTTCTCAAAAATTTTTCAACATCGTTTAGTCTTCAACTGTCATGTCAAATTTAAGTTTGTTATAATTTTTTATCAGGCTGCCTTATGAAACGCAAATTGGACAATTAAACGAAATTTTTAAATGGAACACCCTGTATATTTTAACATAATTCGATGGCATTTTTAACAAGCTTTCTACTGATGTAATGGTTATATGGTCGAATGTCTGTGGTTTAGGAGATATTAATATCCAAACTGAGAAACATTGAAAAATACATAAAATAGCCCGCTTGATGAATTTTTTTGTTAATTTGCCTAATATTTATTTCTGTCTTTCTCTATTTTGCTTTTTTTATAATGTTGTTTTATTACAATAGTAGTTTTTCTTTTTTACAATAAAAATAAATCGAAACTTGCAATTATCAATTTTCGTTTTCTAAGGGCCGGTTTATAGGCAGATTCTGGTCAAAATTAAAGGCCTTTAATTAGAGACAAACAAGGTAACCATGGAAATTGTCCATTCCAACCAGTATAACAAATTTAAATTTAAAGGCCTTTAAAATTAAATGATTTGACCAGAATCTGGGTATTATTCACCTTCCAGTAAAGTTTTCAGTAGTGTTACTAGGGAGTTATTTACATGTAAAAGTGATCAGTAAATTAAATTATTAAATATATTGAAATTCCTGTAAGGTACTCGCAACTTTGAGGTGAATAAATAGTTATTATTATGTATAAATAAATTATAAATTGATCTCTCAGTATTGAAAACCTTTTAGCGAATTGAGATTACCGATTTTTTTAATTTACAGGTCACTTTTACATGTAAATAACTCCCTAGTAACACTACTGAAAACTTTACTGGAAGGTGAATAAACCGGCCCTTGTAGGTAGATTCTAGTCAAAATTAAAGGCCTTTAATTTGAAACAAATAAGGTAACCATGGAAAATGTCCATTACAAGCCATATAAGAAATTTAAATTGAAAGGCCTTTAAAGTTAAATGATTTGACCAGAATCTGGGTATTAGTCTCAGCATGTTTTAAAAATTTAGCAACTTATGTTACTAAGGAAACCCATATTTTGTGGAATTTTGTTTTAACGCCTTTTTCTGTACTTTTGATAATAACTAAACCGATACCGAAATAATGAACTCTTCTAAATAAGAAATGAAAAATATGCTGTAAGCGCTTGGTGAAGCTAAAAGAAATCCGCTTCTGGTTATGAGAAAAGAGCGTAAAAACGATATTCAACAAAATAAGGGATTTCTTGGTAACATGAATTGTTAAAATTTCAAAATATACTGAGATGTAGAAAACCAAAATTGATAATTGCAAGTTTCGATTTTATTTGTGTTGTAAAACAACAAAAACTGTTACTATAATATAAAAACATTATTAAAAAAGCAAAATAGAGAAAGACAAATAAGTATTAAGCAAATTAATAAAAAAACTTAAAAAAATTCATGAAGAGTGCTATTTTGTGTATTTTTTCCCTGTTTCTCAGTTTGAATGTTAATATCTCCCAAACCATTGAGAAGCGACCATACAAACAATATATCAATAGAAAGCTTGTAAAAAATGATATCGATTGATGCTAAAATATTCAGGGCACTCTGATGAAAAATTATTAAAAATTTAAATTTGACATGATAGTTGTAGACTACACGATGTTGAAACATTTTTGAGAAAATTTCAACCCAAAATATTCATCTGTTTTAAAGGAGTGATCTTTCAAAATTGGATCTTTTTATGGCTTAAATAGCAAATATCAGCAAAACGAGTGATGATAGACCCATAAAAGTTTATACAAAGTATAATTTTTTTTTATAAGGAATCCAAAAATGTCATAATATACTAGGTGTTCCATTAAAAAAACATAACTTTGGTCCGCCATCTTGGAATGGACACCCGGTATAATACTAAAATATTTTTAAAATGTGCGCTTAAAGGTATTGTATATTCTATTGAAAACCGCATGCGGATATCTTTTTTCATTTTAGAGTAATGTTACTTCCTCGCAGCGCTGGGACACCCTGTATTTAATATAATTAAAAGCTTTCATACTTTATTCTACCACTTCATGTGCGATTATGCCTTTACAAAATGTAAGGCTGGGAAGGGTGGTCTGGGGGCTTATTTTTGAAATTGTCGACATGATGTCTCATTCGACATTAGAAGGACAGACTCTTGTTTTTTCATGTAAATGACAAAGACAGAATGATGAAAGTCGCATGCGACATCTTCTCGGGGGATTCAGAAATAACCTCCTTCAATCATTCTGTATATTTATTTTTTTTTTCTACTAATTTTTTTTAATAAATTGTGTACTATGCAAAATACTTAAAAAGATTTATCAAACAATACTTTTTATTATTTTAAATTACCGGCTATAATAAGTAGTAAGAAAAAACTTAGAATCACCATTTAAAATAATAATCTTCCTTTCGGTGCACTGTAGAACTTAAATAGTAGGTACATCATGGGATTTTTTGGGTTCACTATGAAAACAAATAATTCAATTTTATGCACGGTTGGACGAAAATTCCACATCAAAAGTAAAAAATACAAATTCACTGTAAATGTAGCACATCCAACTCTATGTGCGATACGTATTCTAAAAATGTAAGGCCGGCAGGGTTGGTCTGTATCACCCTGTATACGATAGTTTGCTCGGATATCGTAATTGGTTGGAAAAGGAATTTCTTCGGTGTATCTGCTATATATACTTTAATGTAGATTACCTAAAATCAAAGAAATTTACTTTCGTCTTTTCTGCCTTTTGGGACTATTGTAAGGCACTAAAATATGTAACACATTTGTCTTTGAAAATCAAATAAAGTATTGACGTATACGAATTGGAGAAACAAATGTAAAGAGTTTACAAGTTTTTATTGTTTTGTTTGGGTAAAAATTGTAATACACTCGAAAAGTTGAAGCAAACGCTCCGAAACACATTAATATTAAAAGCTTCCTTTGTTTTTCGCTTTGTATTCAGCAAAGACATGTTTCTTCTTATACCCTTTCTACTAAAGTCTCAATTTTATTGTAGGGATTTATTTTAAATATGTAAGATAGGATAGGAACTGTAAAAGAAGGAAGGCGACATGGACAAAACCAATAAACAACTTGTACAAGCTCGTATCATTGCCGCTCGATAGCCTCATCATGATGATCCTTTTTAATTAAGTCTGTGGGTGTAATTAAAGATCAAATGTTTTAAATCTGTGCTCGAAGTGTAATTTACTTTCTACGGAAAATGTTATGTACTTTAAAAGTTTGAAGGGCTTTCGTGTCGGGTTTAAGAGTATCGAACGGTCGACATCGCGAATCCCTTCAACATCCACTGTTTACATTACATGACACTGAATAGCCTCTTCGAGAGCAGCGAGTCTGACGCGAACACCACTTTGCTGAGCGGAAGAACGATAAGAAATATGTTTAAAGTCGTGCTAAAACGTACTGTCACATATTGAGTTTTTCATCAGATTATCTGGCTTGGCTTGCGAAAAAACGCTTCACAGATAAGAAGTAAAAATGTGCAGGCTTGCCTTTACTTTTTTTACTTCCCACGATAATTCCTAAATACCTCGATTTTTTGTATGTATTACTCTAATCTAAAGAAACGTATTTTATACTCTTTTCATCAAATATCAATAAAACTCGTTTAAATTTAACTCTTGCGTAAAATGGCATTAACTTTTTATATCGCTTTACAAATATTATATTTAAAGAGATTAAACGGTAAGAATAATATATTCACAAGTTATATAAAATCAATTTTTTACTTTTTTTACGTTTATTTATTATTTAAAAAGACCCGTTTAATTTACAATGTTTTCTTATTACTTTACAATAATGTATTATTTAAATCACGCCAAGTGCAACATAACCTTTATCGCAGACCGCTTGCAGTGCTAGGTGCATTAATTATGTTGGCTTCTACAACTACAACATCAGTTGATGTACATAATACATATGAGGTATTGTCACACACACGAGCAAATTAATCCACTTTAAAATTGGTAGCTCTGATAGTTAACACGCAATGAGGAAAAATGAATAACAGTAATTCTAGAAAGATGAATATATTAAATTAAATTAAAAAAATATGAGTCGATAAGACTTTGGGAAAAATTATTTTTAAATAATAAAAATGCGTAAAAATAGAATTATAGTGGTCCCAACTAATTTTTTATTGATTTCTCTGATACCCCACATGCAGGTATTAATTTTAAATTTATAACTAAACTAAATTTGTTTTAACATCAATTTATTTAATCAACAGGGACTAATTTAATAAAAAAACTTTTGATACATATGGTTTTATAAATATCCCATCGCTGCGAGGATGTAACATTACTAATACGAAAAAATAGATCGAGGAAATTTTAAATATTTTAATATTCTGGGTGTGCCTTCCAAGATGGCCGACCAAAGGTACGGTTTTTTAAATGTAACTCCTTGCAAAACCTTTTTTGAATCTATCCTCACGCGTTTTTCTGATATTTGGAATTCAAGCGAAAAAAACATCAATTTTTCAAAAATCAATGCTCTAGAACAAATAACAATTTTAGGTTGAAATTGTAACAGAAATTTATCAATATCGTCTAGTTTAATGCTATCATGTCAAATTTGTGATAAGCTTCTATCAGGCATTTTGACCAATTAAAAACGAAATTTTTAAACGGAACAACCTGTATATTTTAACATCAATCGATAGCATTTTTCACAAGCTTTCAATTCAATATAATGTTTGTTTGGTCCACAAAGAGAAAAGGTGAAAAATAGACAAAATAGCGCTTTTGACAAAAGTAGGGGGTGGCATTTGAAAAAAGTTAAGAGTGGTTAAAGCCAATATTATTTTAAGGATGGAATTGGAATGCCAATTTGATGCCACTAAAAGCTTTTTTTTATGTGATTTCTTATCTCTTCAAGTAACAGAGTTTTGAACTGTAAACTGAATCTTGGAACACCCTGTATACAGAGTGTCCCATTTAACGTTGGACTGTATGGGTATCTTTGTTATTATTGGAGATAGAAAGTCGGGTAAATGGACAAAGCAGAGATTTTTTCGAATATTAATAACTCATTTACAAAAAATTTGAATATTGCATCGTTCCAACGCTATCTTGAAAAAACAAGAAAATGCAATTTTTAAAATATGGCCATAAGTTCTTTATTTTCTGTGGTACCAAAAAAGTTTTTTGACATAATACAAACAATTTTTTGTGTACAATGCAGAAAACAAATGAATATTTTTTTTCGCTAACGGATTGACCGGAAATGAACTAAACTTATTTTTTTCTTATGGCAGCCACATTGGATTTCCACATATTCGGAATCAGTATTTTTTTCTGAGTAATTTGGTATACCATATGTCATATTTAAAAAAAAATAAAATTATTTAAGTTTACAAACTAACATTGGACTTTAAGAGATGTAAATTGTCAATAACATAAATGGAACTATTTCAAACATTAAATGTAAAATAAATCTTAACACATATGTATTGACAGTTTACATCCATTCCAGGCCATTTTTTGTTAGTAAAATAAAATTATTTCTATTTTTCTTAAAATATTACATATGATATATCAAATTACTCAGAAAAATACACTAATTCTGAATATCTGTAAATCCAATATGGCTGCCATAAGAAAAAAATAAATTTGGTTCATTTCCGGTCAGTCCGTTGGCGAAAAAAAATATTCATTTGTTTTACTGCATTATACACAAAAAATTGTCTGTATTAAGTCAAAAAAATTTTTTAGTACCATCGAAAATAAGGAAGTTATAGCCATATTTTGAAAATCGCATTTTCTCGTTTTTTCAAGATAGCGTTGGAACGATGCGATATTCAAATTTTTTGTAAATGAATTATTAATATTCGAAAAAATCTCTACTACTTTGTCCATTTAAGCGACTTTCTATATCCAATAATAACAAAGACACCCATACAGTCCAACGTCAAATGGGACACCCTGTATATAGGGTGGCCCAGATTTTACTTCCCAGGAAATATCTCATTTATTTGAAGAGATAACAATACAAATCAAAAAGTGCTTTGAACTGCAGCACTTATACCTCATAATTACATTCTTAAAAAAGTATTGGTAGTATATCACTATTTCTAAAATAAATTATAGATGCAATATCAATTATAAAAAATAGGGTGTCCCATTAAAGAAAAAAAAATGATGATGGCGTCTTAAGAGTGGTAAATACCAATAATTTTTTTAGAATGTAATTATGAGGTATAAGTGCTGCCATCCAAAGCACTTTTTGATTTGTATTTGTTCAAATAACTGAGATATTTCCTGAGAAGTAAAATCTGGGCCACCCTGTATATTTCTAAGAAAAAAAGATGAATTAAAATACGATTGTTTTCTCTAAACATTAATATAATTGATATTATTTACTTTCCTGGTTATGTTTTATATATTCGAGTTACAACAATTAAATCAAAACAAAACTTCGATACTGCATAAATTGTAAATATGTAGTTTGAACATAATATTATGGTCTGTAATATTACATATTTCTCATTCAGATACCTCATATATTCACGGATTTAATAATATAAAAAAAACAATTAAATTTAAATTAAAAATAAAAATAGCTATAAATGAATACATAAATAAAATTAAATTTTAATTCGGGATATTTTTATATGAACATATTTTATACAGGGTGTTCATTTTAAAAGGAGCCACCCTAAATTACACTCGAAAAAATAATTTAATGTAAAAATCCCGTTACAGGTCAATTTTTATTTTTTAGAGGACATTTATTTACAATAATATTAAAGTTGTATTTGCAACCCCCTACCCCACAGGACCACCCCATTGATTATTTTAAATGGGATTGGGGGTCAAGTGACGCATCATTTTAAAGGTCATTTTATCCTGAAAATAAAAACATGATTTATTTTGGCCCTATTTTAATTTAGTCATTTTCAAGACACGATTAAAGAGAAAAGGAAAAAGTAATTTATATCAAAAAAAAATATAAAAAATATGGTAACTGATTTGTTTTTCAATAATTATAAATAATTAGCTTTTGTTAAGTTAAAGGACTTGTTTCATAGTCAAAACTTTAAAATTTATCCAAATGTGATTTAAAAGTACATAAATAATACCATTATTAAGTAAATATTTTTTTAAAATTTTTGGGTAGGTTATGAATCAAAAATTGCCATTATCAGGGTAAAAAATGCTTTCAAATGATGTATCACTCGACCCTTATTCCCATTTAAAAAATTGAAAAGGTGGCTCTGTAGGGAAGGGGGTTGCAATGACAACTCTTATTTTATTGGAAATAGATGTCCCCCTGAAAGTATAAATCGACCTGTCGCGGTATTTTTACAACAAATTATTTTTTCGAGACTTATTTAGGGTGGCTCCTTTTAAAATGAGCACCCTGTATAGAAAAATAAAAAAATTACTTCTCAAAAAATTTACGATTTTTCGGTGAATTTTTGTAAATAAATATACCACATTGATTATTAACTCCTACGTTATCTGCATTTAAAATGTTTTGAGGCAAAATCCGATTGATTGGTTTTTATCCGAATAGAGTGCAAATACATTATGATAGGCTTTGACCTAAAGAATAACTGTCGCCTTTTTTAGCAGAAATATTATTTTTTTATCTAGTTCCAAATTGATGGATAAAATCGCAAGTTTGTAATTTTTAAAAAACAATATTTTTATGCAATAGAAACCGATCTTCGTGTATAAATTTAAAATTACCAAAATTTTATTTTGTCTATGGACTAAATAAACAGTAAAAATAAAGAAATAAAGTGGTTAATTATCAACTAATAAAAGCAAACTTGTGTAATTTGATTCTAATTAAAATGTACCATTGTAATGAACTTGTAATACATTTCGCAATTGTATTGTATATTCAAAGAATAAATAGCAAATTTTAAGCCTGAACTAGAGTATGGAATATTAAAAATAACATTGAAGTAAAATGATGTAGTTCAAGATTACAATATACATTGTGTTCCAGTATATATGCGAAGAGAAAGAAAGGCCCTTGTTTCTCAAAACACTAATAACCAAAATAAGGGATATACAGAGTGTGCAATTGGGAATTCTAGTGTTCTGCTTGCCCTCTGGCGGTAAATAAGATAACCTATCAATGAGATACTCGACGACATCATTGCACTTGTTTACATATTACATATTTATTAGTTTCTATGAAAACTTATTATTAGACTGTGAGGTGATTATAATGGGCAAATTTTGAAACATAAACTGTAGTATTTTCACTTCGCCATGTTTGTTTGCATGCAGAGCGCCCGCACGACCTCATGAAACAAGAAATACGTTCTAAGAAAAAAAAATTTAAAGGTTCTATAAGGGTTTTACACTTATTTAATTTACTGAAATACTATTTTAAAAACAAGAAACTTCCAGAAATGAAGATAAACTAGAAAGATATACTAGAAATTTTATAAATAAAGTACATATTTTTATTTTTTAACTATTGTTTATTAATAAAAAATCTTAACTATCTGTAACAATTTTAAATTCTTATGTGACACAACAATTTTAACTAATCTGTTTAAAAATTGGCTTATTGTTATAATTTATATAAAAACATTAAGACGTTGGGCTACACCCAACACGAAAATAGTAATTTCAACTCAGCTTATTTAAACCCTACGCAAACGTATCATAAAATGTGATGAATAGGGCTACCTAAAAAGTTGTGAGAAATATTGAAGATTATTGCCCTGGCGAAGTTCACCTTACGTCCTCTTATGTAAATAGATCTATTCTGAGTGGTCATAACAATATAAACCAGGATGTACTACAGAACAAAACAAAAAACAAATTTAATAAATAATTTAGACGAGAGAGTTCAAGTCTTAATAATAGTTGCTTATGCACCAAGAGCTTTGTATTCCGCATAGAGGGGGGCAAATACAGTATGATAGCCTTTGGCCTATAGAATGACTGTCGCCTTTTTTAGCATAAAATTATTTTTTTAAGAACGGGTTAAAATTATGTGTGAAGCTTAAATGAATTAAGGCACAGAATATAATAAGAATTTAAATATTGAAATAGTATATTAAGCAACGAGTTTCATAAGTCAAGTATTATTGCACGCGTCCAAGTTTAAAAAACGAGGCGCGTAGCGGCGAGTTTTTTAATGAACGAGTGCAATAATTGACTTATGAACGAGTTGCTTATACTATTTTTTATAATTTGCGCAAAAATTAAATAAATTTGGAAATTATTCGAGGTACAAATATTTGTTTAGCTGTTGGTAACAAAGATTTCTTGACAGTAACAGTTTAATTTAAGGTTTCAGTTTTTAGATTTTAAGTTGCTGATTTTTAGTGTAAAACTAGTGATAAGTTATCCTGCCAGATATTCCGAAAATTGCAAAAAAATAGTAAGCCCTTAATTTTTAATAAATCTTGACATATTTTCACAAAAATCAATACCACATATTTGACTTTTCTTATTTGACAATTAAATTGAAAGATTATTTAATTTAATTTTTGTTGGAAATTAATTATTTATAAGGAGTGAGGAATTATTCTGTGTCCTACCAAAACTTTAGGAGACATAAAAAACATTGCAAGTACTTTAAATCATGAAATTTATTTACGATAATCAATACCACAAATTTGACAGATCAATGCTACCAACTTTGTAAGTGGGTGCTGTAATGAGCCCGCAATGGCCCATTACGAAACCCCTAGGGGTGTCTTAATAGCAATATTATAGACGCAAATTATAAAAAGTATTTTACACTTTTATCACAGTCCAATCCGATGTATATATTTATACGAAAATAAAAAATAGGTATCTCGACACTTTTTTTATTAGTCAATTCAGTATAATCACTATCCCAAATACATACAGGGTGTCCCAAAATTCGACAGACAACGATTAACTGATGATAGTAGACCTGAAAATAAGTTGATATGACCCTATTTATCTATATCCAAGAATGCATCCCCCACCAGTTATAAGCTTCCAAAATTGATTTTTTTTAAATAGAGTTTTTTTTATTACAGCCAAAGCAGTAAATATTTTGTAATGAAATTTTGTATAGGTGCTTTGGAATACTGGATGCTCAATTGGTAAAAATGTATCTAATCTTCGACTTTTGTAAATGGTGTTGGATGGAAGAAGAAAACACAAAACAGTAAAAACTTTTTAGGTATTTAAAAATTTTATTGAAAAATTATTTTTTCATGTAGAAAAACGAAGATTTTTTGTCCCTTAAAAAACGGTAGGTAAGTAGGTAACTTACCATATATTTTTAATAAAATACTTTTTAAATTTCAAAAAACCCATTGCATTTATTCAATATTAATTGCTTATCAGCATATTGCTTAAACGTGAATTTAATTATTAAAATTAAGAAATGTTTTATCAGATTTATCAGTTTATGTTGAAACTCTAGCTTGTTACAATGGAAACGACTAAATTCTTGCCGTTTTCCAAATGATTTTTTTAAATTTATTCAAAAGCGACACAATCTACGCAAAATTCATAAGGGGCAAAAAAATCTTACAATTGAATTTCTCCACAAAAGCAAATAACTTTTAAATAAAATTTTTAAATACCTAATAAATTTTTGACTGTTTTCTGTCTTCCTGTTCCTTCCAACACTATTTTCAAAAGTCGAGGATTACTCAAATTTTTACCAATGAAGCATCTAGTATTCAAATGCACGTATATAAAATTTCATTAAAAAATCTTTACTGCTTTGGCTGCAATAAAAAAATTTCTATTTTAAAAATTCACCTTTATAAATAAATAGGGTCATATCAACTTATTTTTAGGTCTACTATCTCCAGTTAATCGTTGTCGGTCGAATTTAGGGACACCCTGTATAATCAATATGAAAACAGGTGTTCTCTTAGTGTAGGTGGCAATATGATATAAAATATGATGCCGACGACTCAAGTTACCAATATTCACTTTCTGCGAGTTGTGTACGCTATTTTTCCGACGACCACGGAGATTTTGCGACCATTATTAATATTTTGTAGTAACAACATAACATAACCTATGTTAACAGCAGCTGACATTGAAGTTATCGATTATTTTTAGTTAAATGTAAATAATTGTAGGTGGCGCTGTTTTGACGGAAGCAACTTATCGAAACGAATAAAAAATGTTCCTATTTTATTTAAAATTTACAGAAAAGTGAATTATATAATGATTTTAATAATAAAAATAGTAATATTGGCGGGGTTAAATATAAATTTTTATTTGACCTATCCTTTTTTTGCAAGTCCAAAAAAATCCAAGAGAGGGCTTTCGGAATTCCTTCGCAGCGCCTCTATCGAAAATTACAAGAACTATTTCAGAGTTACAAAATAGAAAGTCAAAGTTACTATAGTGTTGAAATGAAAGATTTTCTAAACTACTAATATGAATGACATATAGGATTTTCTCATATGGTCGTCGGAAAATAGTATATTAAAAAACGAGTTTCATAAGTAGCATATTGTAGCACGCGTTCAATTTTAAAATACGAGTCGCGTAGCGACGAGTATTTTAATGAACAAGTGCTACTATCGACTTATGAAACGAGTTTTTTATACTATTTTTTCTATTTTGCGCCTTTTTATCTATTTAAAATAAAATATTATAGTTTTCAATTTTAGTAACTTTTTTGGTAGTTGGCAACTCTAATGTCAGGTTTGTCAAATCATCAAATAACCTGTAAGTCGCTTGGCAACTGCCACTTTAAAATCAATAAACTTCAGTGCTACCAACTTCGAAAAATAAAATTTACTACTCAGTAACGCACCGATAGCAGAGCGGTACTGGCTAGTAACGCACTGCTGTCAGTGTGTTACTAGCGACTAGTAACGCACCAAAATTTTAATAATATAATAACGCGTATACGACAAGCTGTTATTCACGAGGACGAATTGCTATCAAATGAAAGATCACAGAAAAAATACTGTCGCGATTTTTTCATCAGTTTGATTCTCTAGCATGGACAAAATTCTCTATTCATTCTCTGGAAATATCGATCCTTAATCCTTCAGGGTTAAATATAACGATATGATTTCAAACAGTACAACCAACAACTTAGGAACACCTCAAAGAAGCGTTTTAGGTTCACTCATATTCACTCTGTTCACCAATGATCTTCCTGAGTTTATTATACAGGGTGTACAAAAAGTTCGGCAACGCCCGTTTATTTTTGAAATGAAGCATTTTTGAGAAAAATGTTTCAAATAAAATTTGTATGATTCTTATTGACGCACTATCTGGAAATATTTTCTATGACCTTGAATAGCAAGTTGAAGATCAGGTGATAACCACTTAACTTTTTTTAAATAGCATTCATTCATTTTTATTACGTATTACAAAAGCTTGCTTTAAGAGGTTTATGGAGAATATTTTTTTATTTTACTAAAGTAAATAGTTTAGAAGTTACAAGAGATTAAATTTTTAATAAGTTCGGCAACGCCGCGCCGATTTTATTTGAAATATTTTTCTCAAGAATGCTTAGTTTCAAAATAAGTCGGCGCGGAGTTGCCGAACTTGCTTATTAAAACTTTAAACTCTTGTAACTTCTAAACTAATTACTTTAGTAAAATAAAAAAATATGCTCAATAAACCTCTGAAAGCAAGCTTTCATAATACACAATACAAATGGGTTTATTTAAAACATTTTTCTCAAAAACGCTTAATTTAAAAAATAAACGGGTATTGCCGAACTTTTTGTACACCCTGAATGTGGACAGGTGTTTATGATGTAAGTAGACGCTAAACAATAGTTGTAAACCTGAAGGAAGCTTACAATAAAGTTCTCTTGGCATATTAACAGTTAGAGTCATGGTGCGCCCTTAACCACCTAATTATTAATTTATATAAATCAGTAATTCACTTAGATAAGTAGTTGGCGATGATTTAGGATAACGATTTTGCATTAAGGAAACAGGAAATGATTCAAAAACCCAACTGTAGTAATCCTTTATTCAATATGCTAGTAGTTTCGCCTTAAACATCAGGCACAAGTAATTAAAAGAAGAAGATTAATCGGTAACAATTATGAAATTTACTAAAAAATATTAAAATTACGACGACTTGATAAAATTTGTAAGACATTTAACATTTAAAATACTTAGAATTATTTAGGATTAGCTAGATAAGACTAGTATTTGTTACATTATCACTGAGGTTGTATTTAAGTCGTCTTGAAGCTTTAACACAAAATCAGTAATTGTTGATTTTGTTAACATTCTAAATAAAGATATCATACCGAATTTCCATATTAATAACCAAATTGTGAAAGGTGCAACGTCACATTTCTAGGGATTAAAATTGACAAAAACCTGTTACGGAATTTTCATGTTGACCATCTCTAAGGTAAACTGAACAAGTTTGATTACCTTTTATCAACTTTTAGAAATAACTTAAATTTCTCTGCACTCCTTATTACGGTCTATTATGCAAATATTTACTATGTTTTTCGCGGTTTACTTGGTCATCGTTTGTAAATTGGCGCCATTTTAGGGGTAACTGCCCTGCCAAGATATCTTCTTTATTTTTTTAATATTTATAAATAAAATAAAATGGAATAAAATCTATAAAATATTATCTAAATAATATAGGGATCAAATATTTAATTATTGTCTTAAAAATAATCCATTCCATTTTATTGCACTTAAAAATATTTAGAAATAATGAAGATATTTTGGCAGGATGGTTCAACTGTAGGTACATTACGAAAAATAAGCAGCGAAGAGTAATCAAAATACAAAAATATAAATAATATGTCTAATAGTTTACAATTTTGGTATGCAAAATGTTGCCATCATTGTCATATTTTATTAAGATTTGGTATTAACATTAGCTAGGGGTGTAAACAATCACTCTTAAGTTACAGTAAAGTTTACAGAATACCATTTTTTTCAGCATCAGGGTGTCATTCAAATTTAACAGCGCTGTTAGAATACTATTTTTTTCGACATCAGGGGGTCAGTCAAGTTTATTTCAAGCTTTTTTTCGGCAAAATACAAAAAAGGTTAACGTCAGTCTTTACTTAAAATGTCAAATATTAATTTAAACAAATTTCATGTAAACCTCAAAACTTTTGACTTCATAATTTAGGTGGGACCCAAATTATCACGATAATCCAATGTCAAATGGGCTAATCTGAACCCTTGTCATGACAAAGGCGTGAAATAATCCAAATAATTATATTGTTTTATGGTTTTAGCCACATTTATGTTTTACATTTATTAAAATTTAAATAAAACCAATTTAAAAAACGATTAGGCACATAAAATAAAAATAAAACAACATCTGGGTAACTTCACTCTTTATTTATATTTAGATTTGCTTACGAGAGAATGCGAGGGATTTTTGTATATAACAGAAATATAATACTACTAGATTTTTGCTTTTGTTTTGGGGATGAATAAACAAACACATTTAATGCAACATGAAATTTTATACAGGTACAATATAGTACAGTAATTCGAGTTTCGAAAATCAAAAAAATCAATGAAAGACAACAGATAAGCATCAATTCAACCAATTTATGGAACGTTCCCCTCAAATATAAGAAAGTAGCGTGCTTGTACCTTCTCATACGTTTTTAACATATAGATTTTACATTTGACTGTATGCTAATAGACTTTGCTGAGTTTCAAGGCATCGCGTAATATCGATTCGTTCGAGCAAGTGGGTCTACCCGTCAGATATGCAAATTTTTATAAATATACTCGTTTATATACCCCGCCAAATGGCATTCCACTTGAAAAAGTAAATGCGGAAAGAATAATTATAATTTATGCTGGGACGAATTAATAAATGAGGGCGGCGAAAAAGGGGTGAAGCATGATACGCAAGAAATTGCAGGGTGAAAAATTAAAATTACTTTGTGTGCAGTAAAGTAGCGCGTGTTTTAATTGTTGTTTTATTTTGTTATTAAATAGCTCTTAAAAGTTTCCATGTTTTAAATGTGGCTCTTTAGAAAGAATTACATTTTATTGATTGGCTTTTTAGTAGCTGTAAAGTTGTTTGCTGGAAAATTTTTTAATTTATCACTCTTGGAAATGCTGCAAGAATAAACAAGAAAGAAACGTTAAAGGGAGCTGTTAATATTTGATTTAATTTTTACTGAAGCATGTTAAGAATAATGACCAGCTTTAAAGTAAAGAAAATATTAGATTAGGACCACTTCTTCCCCTAAAGTAATATTTCTTAAGCCAAGTAATTCGATATTAAATGAAGTAAATTATTTAATAATTGAAATGCATGTAACTATTCAGCATTTTGAGAACTTTTGGAAACAGAAGATATACTACGACTTCAAATAATTAGAGTAGAACTAATTTATTAATGAAGCAAGACTCGCCAGTCTTTTGTGTACTGTTAACATCTAAAAGCTCTCGTAAAATACTAGGAATACAAGTACATGTGTAAGAGCCAGTTGGAGTAACTCGTAAGTTAAAGAACTTTACATATTGTAGAATTTTCCATTCATCCTGCTTACAAATAAAAAACAAAACTCTTGATATTTATGAAAGTTAGAGTTTTTCAAATTAAAAGTTTTGTTTTTAGGTCGTTGGTATTGAGTTATAACACGATTTACAATCTCATTTACAATATACTATATTTGGTCTCGAGGATTGATATAATTAAACCTCATATACATATAAGAAGTTTTTTTAGAGATTTTAAAATCTTCCCTAAATTTAGTTAATTTTTTTATTAAATCCTTCTCGTAATTAATCTATTATAATAAAGTTTGGTTTTTAGTTTAAATTACCCATATAGAAAGGTATCTTGATTTTAAATCGGTTTTATATTGTATTTAGTATTTATATTGATATATAGTACATAGAAATTCAAGTTTAGACAGATATTGTATTGATATTGTTTTTAAAAGAACATTACAATATTGAAGTATCAACGTACTTTAATATTGGAATGATGATGTTTTTCAATATTGAACTGGAGTTTTAAAAACAATATTGAGCAAATATTGATAATATTTTTTCATACAATATTGAAGTATCAACGTACTTTAATATTGGAATGATGATGTTTTTCAATATTGAACTGGAGTTTTAAAACCAATATTGAGCGAATATTGATAATATTTTTTCATACAATATTGAAAAATCTACAATTATTTATGTTGGTAAATATGATGAAATCAAGAAACCACGCCATTATCGTTAGTCTCTTTTATCGTGTAATCGCTAAGACGATAGTCGGCGAAATTTTGTGAGCGTAAAATGTGACTCTACGGAATACCATTTTTTAGACAAACCAGTATATGAAATTCTGTTTTTTTTGTAGTAGTAGTTCATTAATACTTGGCATAACATGTCTATTATTTTGTTTTTGTATTTTTTATTGAATTTTTAGATTTATAGACAATCAAATCTGACCTAAAAATGAGCAAGTTTTGCTTGCTGTTTTAAACCTTATACTCGATATAATCGGAAAAACAGAATAACACTTTTGTGAAGTTGTGTATTTAGATAAGAGAAAATTTTACAAATCTCAATTTGAAGGTCCCTTGTTAAAGAAAAATGGTATTTTCTAGGACCAGGTTTTTTTAAAAGTGCCAATTTTACTGCTGCCGTATGAGTATTTGGTGTGACTTACAAAAACAAAACCAGAAGAAATTGGTAGCCACAAGACTCTTCTGTGTACCAAAAAAAGAAATTTTAGAAAAGCTTCAATAGAAAAAAAACTATGAGCAAAACCCCAAATATCAAGCGAATTTCAAAATCAAGCGCTCGCATTTGCCGACTATCGCCTTAATACTAAAGTACAGAAGAAGAACGTATTTAAAGTATCCAGAGTGTATTTGTGTTGATTTTTTGAGCGTTTGCGCTAAATGCACGTTATAACATGGCTTTGGCTCTTACCCCCAGATTCTGGTCAAATCATTTAAGTTTAAAGGTCTTTAAATTTAAATTTGTTATATGCATTGTAATGGACAATTTCCATAGTTACCTTATTTGTTTCGATTTAAAGACCTTTAAATTTGACCAGAATCTGCCTATTAAAGTCATAACTCAAAATTAAATGTTAGCTAACCTCAAAACTTGTGTTCGGTGTTCGTTCTGTGTAAACAAGTAAAGTTAAGTCAGGAAATACTTCTACAACATTTATTTGTTAGATTGCAAACGACCAGGAACATGAATTCTTTGTGTAACTTAATATGGCTTTCATTTTTATTTTAATGTCTAGTAAAATTATTTATAGGGATAAAGTTCAATTAAAAAACAAGAAAATTTTGATATGAAAATTAATGAACATCTAGTTCTAGTGTCTGTTGTGAAAGTGGTTTAATTAATGTTTTTTGCGTCTAATTTTAACCTTAAATTAATGAAATTGTAGTTATTGATAATATTGAATAAAAATTGTATTAACATTGAATGTCATGATGATATTCAACATTGTAACAATGTAAATTGGCGTTCACAAATAACGCTGTGCACATATATAAACTCTATTTATAGGACTTTAAGTTTCACTATCTGAAAGAAAAATAATCTGCCACTGCATTTTTAATTAATTTATTTTTACCGATTATTTTAAATACTTTTTGAATTCGATTTTTATTTTTTTTTTAAACGAATCGATAGATTTTCATTTAATTCATACAGTTGAATTCCAAATTTAAGCAGCTTTCAAATGATATATTACTCAACCCCTCTTGCCATTTAAGAAATGTGGGGGTTAACGCCCCCCGCTTAAGGGTGGGACGTGAGAGTACCTAAATCCATCTCATAATGCGTCCCCCTGAAAACCAAAATCGACCTATCCGAGCGTTTTTACAAAAATTGAAGTAAAATACCAAAACCCGGCTGTTGAAGTTTTCGGTGGGCCACTCTGTATAGGTACAATATTGGAATATTGAATATCGATATTGCACCAATATTAACTTTCTACTTGGGTATTTATTAATCAAATAGTTGAGTAAAACTCAAAAAAAAAAAGAAAAAAGAAAAAGAAAATTTAGAAATTTTAAAATTAGATCTAGATAAAAATTTTACCACATTAAATATACAAATTAACAATGACATACAACATTTAGATTTTTTGAAGTCATTAATTCAAGACTTTTCTTAAAGTTTAAATATGATTCATATTTTTTAATAATTTTATTTATTTCAAAGCCATTGTTTTAATTCCGCAATTTATTTAAACAATTTTGATTCTTTCAAAGCTCTGTCGTGCTGTCAATGTCAATTTTATTTTGTCATATTTTTATAGCATTATTGTGAACTTCATATTTGCTTTTTTAGATTCTTGTACATATACACCTGATGATGAGATTTTAATAATCTCGTAATCGATTGTGCATGTTTATACCTAAGGTATAACTTATTATTTAATATAATAAAGTTGGATACAAGAAGACTTAAGAGTTTTACTCAACTATTTAACATTAATCCAGATCAGCAGTGTCACTTATTACCCAATTCTATTTATTAATCTTTTGTTATTTTTGTAGGTACAAATTACAACCGGGCTGAAGTTACATTTAAATGAATACATTTTTACATTAATATTATTCGACAACAAAAAAATGTACGAGCACAATTTTTTTAAATTTTATTAGACATACAGTCCTCAGTAAAACTAGATAAAACTTTTTTTGAAAATCAGGCCAGGAGTGAAAAAATTTTTAAAAAAATCAGTCACTTTTTCAGATTTTATTTTTTTAATAAAACATATAATCCTTGGTAAAGCTGCATAAAATGTTTTTTTCAGATTCAGACCGGAACTCAAAATATTAAAAAAATAAACAGTGTCTTTTTCAGATTATATTTTTTTACATCGAAAAAAAATGTAAGGGCTCAAACTACATCATACCATATCATGTTATGCATATAAAAAAACGGAGCTCTTATATTATGTACTGGGATTTTCGGCTTTTCAGGACTTAAATAGGCGTAAATAAAACTAGTACATTCCAGCTGACCGGTTTCGGTTTTTATTTTTCAAAACCTTCTTCAGACCAATAATGTTAAGTTTGTTTTATTTTTGTCAATTAAGTGGAACCGCATTCGAAAGAAGTTTTATTTACCCCAAAGTCCTGAAAAGCCGAAAATCCCAGTACATAGTGTATGTTTATTTGGACGAAGGAGCTCTTATAGATATTGTTTTGTTTTTTATTAAAGAAATAAAATCTGAAAAAGTGACTGATTTTTTTCATTTTTTGTAAAATTTTTTAACTCCTGGTCTGATTTTGAAAAAACTTTTTGTGTAATTTTACTTAGGACTGTATGTGTAACAAAATATAAAAAATAAGCACTTACATTTTTTTGGTTTCGATTAAAACAATAAAATCTGAAAGGGTAATTATCTTGATTTTTTTTTTAATTTTTGACTCCTGGTCTAAGTTTGAACAATCTTTTTAAGCAATTTTATTAAGGACTGTGTGTCTAAAAAATATTAAAAAAAACTGAGCCGTTACGTTTTTGGTTTTTAATTAAAAAAATAAAACGTGAAAAAATTACTAATTATTTTATTTTTTTTTAATTTTTTGATTTCTAGTCTGATTGTGAAAAAACTTTTTATACAGTTTGTATGTGTAACAAAATAGGAAAAAATGATCCCTTAGATTTTTTGTTTTCTAACAATAAAATAAAATATGAAAAAGAGATTTTTTTAAATGTCATTTATTTTGAAAACTGCCTCTTTTGGAATTAAATCAAAAGTCAAAAAAAACCTTTTAGCCACTCGATATACGTAGGTGCTACTCTATATTAAATTAGTTTTAAATTCTCTTTTAAATATTTGATTTTAAACAAATAATAAATATTTAAATAACAAAACTAAGTAAACAGATCTAAAAATCTTATCACCATTTTTAATAACTGTTACATTTCATGACAACACCTTTGTAAAGAATGTATTCCAATGTCCAAACTCATTATTTTTTTCACACTTAATTTTATTTAATTACCATGAAACGTGCTGATAAAACGTAGCAATCATTCAAACGCCTCGTGCTCCCTCATGAAACTAAATTTTAAAACAAAGAAGTAAAATAAAAGAACTTCCATGTTTGGATTTATAATTAAGCCTTCGTTACTAATTTTGGGTCACGACTGCATACATTAAAAAAAAACGCTTTATTTGTACATTCTTACACGTTGATTAAGTAAACATAAAAGAGCATAAAGTGCATGTTTTATTTATAAAATTACCCCAATTATACTTCCTTGAGTCAAATTTATAGCATTTCATGAACGATATTATTTGTTTTCGTTTTTGTTGCATATCGATTTGATTTAAGAAGGTACTTTTAATATTATATGCAGTTCCTTGTTATTCAAAAGTATCAAAGAAAAACATATAACTTTTGATGATTTATTTTCAAGTATCAATTTACTGGAATATTTGTTTGTAGATATTTTTTAGTATTTGTTTATTCGTGTGTTTGGTTATGATAAAAGATCATCAATTTAGTTTTGACCATGTTTTCTATTACAACAATCTGACAAAGTAATAAATGTTATTGTAGTAAATGCCTAAATTAGAACTCAAATTTTACAGATAGTATTTAACGATCTTCAATTTTGAATAAAATTAATTTCATAAATTTTTAAAAAGTTCAAAGGCTGTAGTCGGGTGGGACAATCACTATTTTTTATCAAATATTCCTCAAATCTACTTCTATAACTTGTATGAATCTTAAAATTGTCCATTGGGTATAACATATTAATTTTTAGAAAAATAGTACATTTAAATGTAATAAAGGTAATAAAAGTCACTTATTTGTTAACAATTTGACAACGTTGACATTATTTAATGTATCAATTAAATGATTTTAATTCAGAAAATTTTCTAGACCAAACTTTTATAAATATTATTATGTTATACCCAACGGACAATTTTGAGATTAATACATATTATAGAAGTACATATGAGGAACATTTGACAAAAAAATGGTGATTGTCCCCCTAGTATAAATTTTTTTTATTTTTGATTTTGATTTATTTTTTATTTTCCTGTAAACCTGCGGAGTATCAAAATTATATCTTTCCAAATGTGCTTCGTTGGAAAGCCACAGGCTATCAAAGTTCTTGAAAATATTTCAATTTGTTTAAATTAATAAAAATCGGTTTTAGAGATCGAAATTTGGTAGGTGAATTTATAATGGTAATAGGTTTATCTTGATGAGTGCTTAAATTCGCCGAAATTTAAAGGTGTTCTTAAAGATGTCTTAAACGATGCTCCAAAGAGGATAAACGTCTTATAAATTGAGGAGAATATCAGCAAATGTGTTTTTACATTTAGATATTTGATAAGTGATAAAATAAAACGATTTAACTAAATTTATTTTAATCTAAAAGTGCTTCGTTATTCATCCATCGAACTTAAACTTTTAACCTTTTTAAATATTTTAAACGGTCGGTAGGGGCTTTAGGATAAAGATAAAATTGGTTTAATAGTTTTATTTTAGTTACGAAATTATGCAATGTTTTTGTACACACCTTTCAGCGAAAATGTTGATTTTTTTAAAGTTATGTTATGGATCAAATGAAAATTATTTTTTCTACCTAAACTTAGCTAAAGAGAAAAATTGTATAGTATATAAAAAATGTTTACATTTACCCTATTTTGCTACACATAAAATATTCTGCATTTTATTCAGCCTTTCAGCCACTAAAAAGTTAGAAGACATTTCAGATGTCGATTACCTACTTTTGACCCTCGTTTTGCGACTTACGTAACATGCAAAAGTAAAAACATGTTGTTCGAAAATACATTTTGCCTGTATTAATTCATGTAACAAATTTACCCTTTGTCGTTCAAACCGAATGTTAGTAATTTAAACAAATCAAAATATTCTCAAGAAGCTCTGTAGCACACCTTAACGAAGCACTTTGGTTAATTTTTGATTTTTGATCCTGGAAGTATGTGGTGTCATTGGTGTCATTATGTACAGACCTTTTAGAGACACCCTGTATAATAAGCGCAAGGTTCTTTTGTAGAGTATCTCCATAACTATCTTATTATCTCACGTAAAATTTTTGAGAACTAAACAGAGGACGAATCAAGCATTTTAATGAATATATAAAAATAGCATTAGCAGCCATAAAATCCCAGTAGTATAAAATATCGTAAAATGATTACGATTGGACATTTTACCATAATACTCCTAAAATATTTTTCTGATTTATGCGTTTGAAAATCATTCGTTTAAGAGGTAAAGAAGTTACATAAATTATTCATCTTTTTATAACGCTTAGGGAGCAACAAAGATAATAAAGATGATACCAAGGATGATACTTGGCACTTAGTGGAAATCTCGACAATTTTATCGGTTTTATTCAGAAAATTTTTATTTAAAACATTAATATTACCTATACTTAAAATAATACCGGGTGGAAATGAAAACCGGGTCACCTCGATAACTTTTTTATTTATGAATAAAAAAAATTGAAATTTGGCTATGTTCTATGGTTCAAAAAAACAAATTTTATGTGCATTTTTTATTTTCGAAATCACTTCCGGTTTCAACGGAAACACCATGAACTTTGTTTTCTTAAATATAACATCCCGTATTTTTATTCATGACTTAAAATACTTTTAAAAAAGAAGTATTTTTGAGATATTAGTTTTTATTTTTTGTGTAAAAAAAAATTTTAAAAAACAAAAAGAAAGGTTTTCGAAGTCGGTGAAAAGTACCAAAACTAATTCTAAATAATTCAAATACCTAAATAAAATTGTAATTATAAAAAAATTTAAGTGGTTTTTGAACTATTAATTTTTAAACTTAGTTAATGAAGATTTTATCAAAAATCTCACTTTTTTTAAATGCAATGATGCCGGGTCACTTTTTAAAAAGAGGATTTTATAACGATTATTTATTTTATGTATTTGAATTATTTAGAATTAGTTTTGGTAATTTTCACCGACTTCGAAAACCTTTTTTTTTTGAAAAAAATTTTTTTTTCGCCAAAAATAAAAACTAATATCTCAACAATACTTCTTTTTTAAAAGTATTTTAAGCCATGAATAAAAATATGGGATGTTACATTTAAAAAAACAAAGTTCATGGTGTGTCCGGTGAAACCGGAAGTGATTTCGAAAATAAAAAATGCACATAAAATTTGTTTTTTTGAACCATAGAACATTGCCAAATTTCAAATTTTTCTATTCATAAATAAAAAAGTTATAGAGGTGACCCGGTTTTCATTTCCACCCGGTATACAGGTTGGTCCATTGAAAACGATATATCTCAAGTTTAATAAGCGGGGGAAAATTTATGAAATTATTCAAGCGGTAGATATTATTTAAAAAAAACATTCTTCTAAATAATAAAATAACTATTTATTCTATGAAAAGCGACGATTACTTTGGTATTACATAATGTAGAGTGTGGCAATTTTCTACATTTATCAGGTTCATTTTGGAGTATTACTTATTACTAAACAGATTCATTTTACTACGAATTAAAAAAACATATTTTCTAGTATATTTTAATATTTCTGTTTACTGATTCGTATATTAAAATTATAAGAGAGAAAAAAGATAAAAAAAAATTTAAGGTGTAGTGTTCATTTTTAGTTTTTGTACCTAGTAAATGTCAAAAAAGGATCCTGTCCTATATTTATAGGTAATTTATGAAATTTATGAAACTATCTTTTGTAAATGGTTCTTTTTGAATTATTTTGAAATGTGATTTTTAAATCAAAAGATTTAATGAAATTTTAGCAGAACAGCAAACTGAACTTACGAAACGGATGTTTTCAAAGATCAAAGCCAGCTTTAAAGAAGTAAAACTTCCTTTATTATAAATACAAATTTTAAATTTATTTGAGGTCAAGATTTTCAAGAAAATACCAAAAAACGCACAATTTTTTGTACCATTTTGTTTTAAAAAATGGATTCGGTCAAACTAGGTTTTTCTTATAAAACCCGAAATCCCGAAACCTATCTAGGTTATCAGATTATATAGACGCAAAATCAGTAAATTGATCTTGTTTTTTCGCCAACCTTTGCTCAAATTAATAATGGATATTAAAAAAGAAAACCCACGTGGCCCAGGCCAACGAAAAGGTTCCTGGCGAAAAAACGTAAGACCCTTTATATATACAGGGTGAGTCAGACCACCCGTAACAGTTTGTCGCACATAGATAGAATAAAAATTAAAAAAATAATATAATAATAATAAAAATATAAAACTAATAAAAAATAAAAATAATATATAAATAAATAGTAAAAAATAACAAATAATAAAAATAATACTATTAAAAAAATTTCTTAACAAACTTCCGATTCCGGGCACTTCCGGATTGCTCCGGAAAATAATAAGTGCACCAATAGATTCTTTGGGTTCACTTTGGAAATTAAATTCTGGTATTTTTATTCTATATGAGTGCGACAAACTGTTTTCGAGATAAAAGGTTGTTACGGGTGGTCGGACTCACCCTGTATACCGGGTGTAAATGAAACACGGGTCTCCTCTATAACTTCTTTCTTTATGAATAAAAATAAAACTTTGACTATGTTGTACTGGTTCAAGAAAACACATTTAGACATTAAAAATTTCGTCAATGTCACTTCCGGTTTTACCTGTTTTAACATCAACTTAATTTTTTTAAATGTAACAACCAATTTTTGTGATTACCTATACGTTAATTTAATTTTTTTAATATTATTTTAAATTTTCTTTGAAAATAAAAATAAATAAAAAGAGTACCAAAACTCATTCTTAACAATGCAAACACCTAAATAAAATTGTAATTAGTAAAATTATTCAAGTACTTTTTGAGATATTATTTTTTTAACATCTTTGAAGAACATTTTGCAAATAACTCTTGTTTTTTAAAAGCAAAAATCCCGGGTTATTCGTTTTTTCAATAAGAACATTTTATAATGATTATTTTGGTACCCTATAATGTAGGATCGAATCATTTGGTATTTGCCAGATTTTCATATATTGTGTACTCGTACTTGTACAGTAGTCGGTATGAAAAACAAGCATATGCAACATAATTTAAGCCTACATTTGGCGAACCAAAATAATTCTTGCAAAAAACCAAGTGACCCGGTATATTTATATAGTTTAAAAATTACTATCTAAAAAATATATTTAATCCTATATCTGAAAATATTATCAGAAAAATTATAAAAATATGTTTTAGACTTTTATTTAGTTTCCTCAAACGAAGAACGTAGGTATACATGCTTCTTTTTAAAAGTTTCTTTATTATTTTGCTTTGTTTTAAATTTTTTTTTTAGATTTCTTAATTAAAAAAAAAATAAAAAACATAGTTTACCCAAAATATTCGTTAAAAAATAACAAGAAAAATGAAAGAAGTGACAATAATTTTGTTCCAACAACGAATTTTCCTCGGAATTTTCTGATCGTTAGGAAACCGTTGATATTTTCAGGCCCAAGCCGACAAAAGGGCCCATTTTTTTACCAATCGCGGGGGGGGGGGTCGAAATTTGACGCTACGCCAGTGATGCTAACATATATAAATAAAGTATTGAGGTTAAAAATTAAAAATAAATACTTTTGGACCACGTATTTTATTAACTGATAATAATAAGTAATAACAAACATTTACTTTTAAAAAGAGTGTTTACTTTACACTCTAAATAATAAATACAAATGTTGAATGCTTCAAATACAAACTTGTCAGAACCTTATTATTTATTTTTTAGTTGTTAGTTGTTAGAGTAAATTTTATCTGAAACTATGCTGAGCACCTTACCAAATCTAATTTAGGTTCTTATCAGATCAAAATCGTTAAATGTACACTCACGCCTATGAACTAGTAGAAAATTATTCCTTTATTTTATCCTGAAGAGTGGAAATAGTAGTGTTCATGATCCGTTCAAATATGTCAGTTGTTCTCAGTTCAATTTAAAACTGTATTTGTTCTTCTTACTTCAGGATCACTTTGAACCATTTTCTTTTCCCCTTTCTCCTAAGTACTCTTGCTGTAGAGGTGGATCACTTTTTCAGTTAATTCCTCCTATTTGACTAAATTAATTACCTAACTTAAAGAATTTCAATTGTCATTTTTTAATATTAATACTCATATTAGCTACCAGTGTTTCAAAATTCTTAAGTAGATTGGCGACTATTTTGGCATATTCTCGTGCTTTGTAGTTCCCCAAAAAATTTCTATTACTGATACAAAACAGGCCTATGCTCCCAATTCAATCTAAGTTATGTAATTTGTGAAAACATTAGCATGTATTCAGCGACCGTGATGAAAATTTTAGAGACGTCGTTAAAGTTAATCACGTCTTTAAGAAAATATTTCTTATGAAGAAATATTTTTTAATCACGTGAATAACGATAATGACGTCTCTAAATTTTTCATCACGGTCGCTGAATACACGCTATTGTCTTTTATAAGAGTACATATTTCTGGTCCATCAAGGGTACCTGCTTTTCAATACCGATGCCTGGAAATATATTTAAGACAATTACCACTCTTATCAAACAAATGATATAGTTCAGCGCTCAAAACTAATTAACCATATGATGTATTTAAATTCTCAGACTACAATACGTGTTTACGTGCAATAATGCATATAAAAAAGAATAAATTACAAAAAATTTATTATTTTGGAGGTGCCCTGTTAATTGATAGAACGTTAACTGCTAGAATGAGAAAATGCTAGAACGTAAATTGCTAGAACCGTAAAGTGGTCGAATCGGAAATTGATAGAATCGGAAACTGCTAGAATCGGAATCTGCTAGAACCGTAAACTGCTAGAACCGTAAATTGATAGAACCGTTAAGTGATAGAACGTTAACTGCTAGAACGTTAATTGATAGAATCGCTCGGGCGGCTTCGGTCCGCAGTCCGCGCGGCTTCATTTCCGCATATACGATAATATGTACGGCGTGATGCATTTTAGGTTGCATAACATCTAATTTAACTTTATATACGAATTTTAGTCCATAAAAATTTAAAATTAAATAACCTCTAATACATATATATTATCATATTTTGATTTGGCATTTTAATATGCTTCCCAATAAGATGACGTATTATTTAAAACTATTACTTTTTCAAATAATTTATCTTTTTAATACACAACGTAAAATTTACATCGGCGTAGCAATGGATTGTTAAGAAATATACCACTGATATAGATTTGAAAGTACAGCCCAGAAAGAATAAAGAATTTAGATTTTAAAAGTTTTGATGAATTCAGAGGTCTTGTTCAAAGTGTGGACGATTTTTTTGCCAAAAAAACAAAAGTCAATGGATTAATGGGATCTGCAATTAAAAAAAAAAAATATCAAAAATTTGATAATTTCGAAAAGTACGCCTTACACCACCGATATACCAACATCAATTTGTATAATTAGTAAAATCCAACTTTTAATAAAGTAATTTAACTTAGATTGCATTATTTTTCTTGAAGACCACAACAAGATATTTTTGATCAGTTCGGAAGAGATGCTTCATACAATTATGATAGAACTTCACTTTTGGGACATAAGAATTCACATAAGAAGCAAATACATAAAAGTTTCGAATTTCACACCATTTCCACAATTCTTTTGTTAAGGAGATCAAATTTTCGTAACGAACGTCCCCTCCATTTTATTTATGAAATATGTCATAGTAATATTTGTCAGTTCTTCATTTCTTTCGCAAAGCATTTCAAGCAATTTCAAGCCAAAGAATGCAGCAAGTAATTCTAAATAATTTATATAAAATTTTCTTTCATTAATATTAGAAAATCCGCTATAAGTATTCTCTTTGCATGATGCACCCCAACGTGATAATGAGGTAAATTACTAAATCATATTTCTGTTCTCTAATTTTATTGTAACAATTAGGAATTTTATTCAGCCATCTTTTAGGTAATTGGGCAATGTCTCATAATTGCTTCAAAATTATCATTATTTCCTTTCAATGCATCGTTTTTTAACAAAAGTGTAACGACACAAAAGTACCGATCTTTCGGAATAAAGCGCGAAGAGAAGTCCAAGAGTCCTCGGTACCCATCCAAAATGTATGGCGATTATTTTTCGTTGGAATTTTTCTTCATTTAAGTAAACTAAAACAAATCCCAGACGGTGTAGAATGATTTGAAAATTGTATATTTTCCAAGCATTTTCTTTGGGAAATATTAAAACCTCTAGCCATCGAATTTGTATGGCGAATAAATTTTTACGATCGACTGTGCTATTAATTAAGATTTTGTGGTTTTGTACTGGTACTATTTAAGAGCATTCACGTGTAATTTTGGTTGCCTAAAAGTTTAAGAACTACTAATTTTTTAAATTTATTTTTAAATATAATTTTATTTTTCGGCCGAAAATTAAGTTACATTAATTCTTTGTTGTTTAAAGTTGGTTTTTGTTTCTATTTTAATTTTAAATTTTTTTATAAAAAAAAATTAAAATAAAAACGGAAACGAACTTTAAACATCTAAGAATTAATGTAACTTAATTTTCAACTGAAAAATAAAATTAATATACAGTTGAACTTCCCTATAACGAACTTCCATATAACGAATTCTTCTATATAACGAATTAGGATGATTCGAATAAAAATCAATGCAATGATCTGTATGAGTTTGTTTTCTATAAATTTCAAATGAAAAAATATTATTTTGTGTTCTGTTAATTAAAATATCTAAAAATGGAATGCTATTGTTTTTTTCTAACTCATATGTAAATTTAATTGAATTGTTTAAAGAATTAAGAATATTCATTAAAACATCTATTTTGGCTTCCTTTTTAACGATACATAAACAATCGTCTACATATCTTACCCAAAAAATACAATTTTGAGAAAAATAACTGTTTAGAAATAACATGTTTTCTAAATTGTTCATAAAAATATTTGCCATGAGTGGTGACAATGGATTACCCATAGCTAATCCAGTTTTTTGCGAATAAATTTGATTATTGAAAATAAAGAAATTTTGTTCAAGACATATGCTAGTTAAATCTATTAATGCATTACAAATTTCATCACTTAAATTTGAGTCATTTAAATTGTTCTTTAATATATTAATACAATCGACGGTTGGAATTGATGTAAATAAATTGGTTACTTCGAATGATACAAGAACATATTTAGAATGATCAATTGTTATATTTTGTAGTTTTTGAATTAATTCCAAATTATTTTTTATGGCATATTTAAATTCAAAATTTAAGTTGTTTTTCAAATATTTATCAAGAAATAACGCTAATTTATAACAATGTGAATTTATAAATGATTAATTACAAATGCACAAAATTTTTTGATAAAATAAATTTATTATAAACTTATTATATTTTATTTTATATTTTACATCAAGATTTTATTTATTTTACTTTACTTGTTATTTTAGTTTATAAAAAGTTTACTTTTTATAGTAATCTTTGTGAAACAAAATTTAATTTTATTTATTTATTTACAATTTTTTACATAAGTCATTTTTGTTTGAATTTTTTAAAATATTTTTCAAGGTAATTTCTATTAATACTTTGTTATAGTATTATTTTTATTTTTATTTAATGTTTTATAGCCTGATGATGATCTAAGGATCGAAAATGCATTAGCTATTTTAATAAAAAAAATTGTATTTCAAATAAAGGCTACAATTGAAAAGAAATTGATTTGATTTTTACTAATTACTAATTTCCATAAGTAACGATAAGACATAAAAATGTGTTAAATTAGATGTTATGCAACCTAAAATGCATCACGCCGTGTATATTATCGTATATGCGGCAATGAAGCCGCGCGGACTGCGGACCGAAGCCGCCCGAGCGATTCTATCAATTAACGTTCTAGCAGTTAACGTTCTATCACTTAACGGTTCTATCAATTTACGGTTCTAGCAGTTTACGGTTCTAGCAGATTCCGATTCTAGCAGTTTCCGATTCTATCAATTTCCGATTCGACCACTTTACGGTTCTAGCAATTTACGTTCTAGCATTTTCTCATTCTAGCAGTTAACGTTCTATCAATTAACGCGTCACCATTTTGGATAGTACAGGTTTATCAAACGAAGTAGTCAATTGAATTGAATTCATGCCTCCTCTGCAAATCGGACTTGTAGCATTTCTGCATAGAAAATATGATTCGCGAGATTTGCTGGATGTTCTATCAGCGCTAGGATTTTGCAGCTCATATATGAATGTAAAAAACTTCGAATTATCTTGCATGCAACAACCTACGTCAGATTTGCCAAGAAACAGTTTTCACTAGTTTCACGATTGATGGTTTGAATACTTTCATGCGATGGGTGGCATCCAGACTGCATTACACCAAAACCTCAGACTGCTTAGAACAAAAAATTTACATAGACAATTTTTTACTCTAGTTTTCTCCAACATCTTGAGGTTTTAATTTAAATGTTAGGTACTCAATCGATACAGAATTTAACGCTATTAAACTTATATTATAGCGATTTTTAATTTGTTACATTCATTAGAAAGTTATCCGGTGCTAAATTTCGGGATATCCGAAAGAAAATTTTTGTTTGTCCAAGGGGGAAACTTTTGACTCTAGTTTTCTTCATCTTCTTGAGGCTTAAATTCAAAAGTTGAGTACTCAAACGACGCAGAATTTAACGATTTTTAAAATTGCAAAGAATAGTATTTTCCTCCAGACGCATAATTTTAGCTGTATTTTAAAAAAACTGCAAAATTACCGAAAATTTCTGGGTTTTTTTCTACACAGCACATAGAGCATTGCACAAAAAGTGGGACAAACTCAATATGTTCTTTTTTTATGAAAAGTGAAGTGATTAAAACGATTTCCAGCTTTCCTCTAATTTTTTCGAAGTAGGTCATGTTTTTGAGCTTATTTGACTGGCCTAATATGGGAAATTTGGGAGCTGACTATTTTTACCATAAAATTTGATAGGCAGATTCAAACCTGCTAAGGTTAGTGCCCATTTCTTCCTTTAACTCAAGACAAGTATGGATTGATTTTTTCGAAGTGAATAAATTTGGGTCCCAATCTACTCTAATCTTCTATTCAACTTGAACTGCCTGCTCCAATCAGAAAGCGGAATCAACAAAACTGCAATTCCGACATTCTTTGTAGTACCAACAGTTTTGGGAATTACTTTAGTGAGTCATGATTATTCATAGATTCTTCAGTAACTATATGTGGGAGTAGAAAAAAGTGATTTCATATTTAGTTTAAGTAATTCAAAATAGGTTTTATTTAAAAATAAGTGGAGTATACAGTTATACAGATCTTTTAATATCTGATTAGGGTATTCTTTTAATCGTTTACATATTAAATCGGAGAAAAATAATGAAGGTACATTTTTGGCCCTTTTCTATGCCCTCCTCTGTAAAATAATCTATGTAAAAATCGGTTTAAATAATAAATAAAAAACTTATACCAATACAAATAAAAATCTATAAAGTATGTGTTATTAAAAGTTTTAATAAGAAAACAACTCACTAGAAAATCTGACTAATCAGCAAGTTGTAATAATCCTTGTATGACTCACAAAATCACTTAGATATAGGTCACAGAAAAATTAAAATAAAGTATTATAATAAAATATTTTTAAAACGTGATAAAACCCGATAACACATAACATAATATTAGCAAGACAATATTTGGAAGTAAACAACAACACAAAATATGGCCGCTCGCGTTTTAATGCAAAGCAGGCTTTGCACTGAGAAATCTTCAAAGCGACCTTTCAGACCCGCCGCACGTTGAAGTGACTTAACTAAGCGCCTATGCGCGCGCAATGGAACGTCGGCTTAAACCAGTTTGGTTGCATAGTTAACCAATTGAGCACTTCACTGGCGCTGAACGACGAGTGAACGACTATTTAAAAATAATTGTATTATACGTGGTAGGAAATTAAATTATACTAACTAATAAACATGTAAAAGTGAATGCGGCTTGAATTTTTTTACAGAATTATTTTAATAACTTTATTTTAAAATTTCAAGTGACTTTTAAAATTTGGTCTATAAATATTTTAATGTACAGTTGGAAGTTTTAAAAATTGTTGCTTTTAACATAATGCCAGTTTAAAAAAAGATTTAGGGGATTACAGAAGAACTTGGGAAAAATAATTTTGTAATGGCTTAGGTATCCATTATGAAATCAAATACCAAAGTACAAGTTACAAAATAAAATTTTAATTTTGAAAAACCCGACACGAACCTATCCCTTCTCATAAAATTGGGTTTCCCCCTATATTATAATGATAAATTAAAAATAAAGCTGTTATTGCATCAATAAAGGTTCATTGTGCTTTTTAAAAAATACTCCTAAATATATTTTGTGCGGAAATGTGTTTAAGTTAAGGGCCGGAAATACGGAAACATTTTTGTTTATAAGATGTTTTGATAGAAAAATTTTGACATATGAATTTTTTTTTTATTGATCCTGTTTCTAGATATAACGTGGGGGTATTCCCCAGGCTTAAGAGTAGCAATTCAAAAAAACATTAAAATACAAAAGGTTAAATTAATAAAAATAGTTTTTTGTAGGATGTGGCTATTTGCAGATACAGTATGTACGAATAAATGGCTATTTGCACATACAGTATGTACGAATAAATGACTATTTGCACATGCAGTATGCATGTATAATTGGAACACTGCCAGAACGCCACCAAACGGCCAAACAAAAAATAAAATATACAGGGTGATTGGTAACTCGATGCGTTAAGTTAAGGAGGTAATTGGGGACAGTGGCGGATTTACACTAATCGAGGCCCCTGGCGGAAGAAAAATTATTTGAGAAAGAAATAATTCTGATGCGTGAAAAATCTGAGAATTTTTAAAATCTGAAAGAATTAGCAACTCTAAAACAAATTTCATTCCTGTAAATTTACAGGATGTGGAAAAAATAAATTATAACTTACTAGCCTCTATTCTAAAGTCAAATAATAATCTGAATTATACCATTAATCGCTCCAACATGTTGATAGCTATTACCAAGTTTTCATTTGTCACTGTAGATAATGCTCAGGTGCTAAAAATGAATAATTCAATTACCACAAAGGCAATAGAGGACGATGGAATCTTCATAGCAATGATAAAAATGCATTGTTCTTTCATAGCTTTGTAATAACGCATATACAGGGTGTACCAAAATTCGACCGGCAACGATTAACTGGAGATAGTAGACCTAAAAATAAGTTGATATGACCATATTTATCTATATCCAAAAAATGCGCCACTGAGCAGTCATAAGCCTTCAAAGTTGAATTTTTAAAATAGAAATTTTTTTATTGCAGCCACAGCAGTAAAGATTTTTTAATGAAATTTTGTATAATAATAGTAATAATAAATCATTTATTGACACAAAATATAAAAAATTACAACGCTGTTAAATAAAATTAATTTACTAATTTTGCATCAAAGGGGTCTAAATCAGCAAAACGGCAAAATGCCAGCTGTTCTTCCTTTAAACCACAGAATAAATAATGTAAATTAGTACAACATTAATAACACATTACAAAAAATACAAAAAAATATACAAATAACACAAAAAAATACAAGAAACATATATATAAGTATATGTAAATATGTATAATAATATAAAAAATCTAAAAGATATAAAGGTATATAAAATTGATATAGAAAAAATATATATAAGAAAACTAGAACATAAATATATGAATGCACTTTACAGACTCTTGTAATGAGCAATTTAAAATAACAAGAAGAATTCAAGACGCTATAAAAATCTCCTTAATGTGAGACCTGATATTCGTATTTTTGTTTATGTAACAATTTGAGCTTAAGGCTCTTCTGAAAAGCTGAAAATGTACAATAATCGAAGTCAAAATCGTAAGCATATTTCGCGATATTGTAGGAGAAACATCTTTTGAATAGTACTGATTTATGCTTGGGAATAGTGATCATATATTTATTACGTATATTTATATTGTGGACATCACTGCGAAATCGAATTTTATTATACAAATAAGAAGGACATTTAGTAGATAGTACCTACTTTAAAGAAAAAACAAGCTTGACGATTGAACATATTCAGCCAGTTTAATTCAATTATTTTGTGGGTGATTCTTTCAGATTTACGTATGCCAAAAATCAATCTCGTACAACAATTTTGAATCCTTTGAATACGCTTAATACATAGTTGATCGAGACAAGAATGATACACACTATAGCTAAAATTAAAGTTGGACAAAACAGGGGTATCACAAAGGATTTTTTTAACATTTCGGCTAAAAATATCTTTATTATTATAAATATTTTTTAGAGCAGAAAAAGCTCTTCGAAATGTATGTTCACGAAATCTTAGATCTGTGTCAACAATATCTCCTAAATTTCTTTCATGAGTAGAAAATATAATTAGCTCACTGTTGATTTTTAATCTAACACCATGTTCAACTGCAGCTGTTTTGATTTTTGGGCCGAATACAATGGCGTGCGTTTTAGAAGCATTTATAATTAGTCTATGTTTTTCTGAAAAGTTAACAACTTTAGCCAGTTCCAGGTTGATAATTTTTTCAGCATCATTAATATTATTTGAATTAAACGAGTAGAGAAGTTGTGTATCATCTGCATACAGGTGATATGAGCACTTGTCCAGAAGTTACATTAGGTTATTAGTGTATATGGTAAATAAAAGAGGACCCAAGATAGAGCCTTGAGGAACCCCAGAATATATGGAACTTAAACTGGATAACTCATTACTACATTTTACCATTTGACCACGACCCGAGAGATATGATTCTATTACGGCACAAGCAGATGGACCCAATGTACTTTAATATAGAGAGAAGAATTGTATGATTGATTGTATCAAAAGCCTTGCTGTATTTTAGTAACACTAAAATAGAAACTAACCCTTCATCTGTAGCTCTTATGATATTATCGGTAACATGGAACAGGGCAGAGTTGCAGCTGAAACCTGGACGAAAACCGGATTGACAATCAGGTAGAATATTGTATTTTTGTACATGTTCACGAATTTGCTTTGCCAAGATGGTTTCCAAAACTTTTGACAAGGGAGGTAAGATACTTATTGTTCTTAGATCATTCATTGAAGATGGATTTGCTTTTTTGGCAATTGGTATGACAACAGCATTTTTCCAACAATCGGGAACTTTATTTAAACTCAAACAAGAGTTAATGATATGTGTAATATACTCAATCAGAAAAGAAGAAGATATATTTAGCATTTTAGAGTCTATCATGCGTATTCAGCGACCGTGGGGAAAAATTTAGAGACGTCGTTAACATTAAACACGTGATTAAAAAAAATTCTTCATATGAAATATTTTCTTAAAGACGTGATTAACTTTAACGATGTCTCTAAAATTTTCATCACTGTCGCTGAATACACGCTTATTACATCGGCACTGATTGTAGAACATTTTAATTTCGAAATTATCTTTGATATCTCATTTCCTGCTACAACTTGAAAATTTCAAATTACAAATATCACTAAGCAGGTATGCAGTTAACTTTTTTATTATACAAACCAAGGCTTTTTAGGTTATCCCATAGAATCTTTTTATTATCTTTATTTTTACTAATATTAAAATCAATGTATGCCTTTTTCTCAGATCTGATTGCAGTTTCCTTCTAGTAGTTAAAATCGTTAATTTTACCAGATTTCTTATACTTGCATAATGCTTTGTCTGTTAACTGCATTAACAACAAAATATTAGGAGTCATCCAAGGTTGTGGTTTTTTGTAGCTATATTGAACTAATTTATCAAGTTTTCAGTGAAAAAATCAACTTTGGAATTTAAATCTTCAATATCAAATATGTAAAACCATGGAATTTTATGCAAATCATCAACAAATGCATCAAGATCAAAACGTTTGTAATTTCTCGAAACACGCAGAGGTGAAGCTATAAATAAAATTTGTAAATATCTAAAAAGTTTTTGACTGTTTTGTGTCTTTTTCCATCCAACACCATTTACAAAAGTTGAGTATTAGCCAAATTTTTACCAACTGAGCGTCCAATATTCAAAATCATGTATAAAAAAATTTCATTACAAAATCTTTACTGCTTTGATTGTAATAAAAAAAATTCTTTTTTAAAAAATCAACTTTGGAGGTTTATACCTCCTGAGGGATGCATTTTTGGATATAGATAAATAGTAATATCAATTTATTTTCAGGTCTACTATCTCCATTTAATCGTTGTCAGTCGAATTTTGGGACACCCTGTATTCATGTATTCTCAGTGGTTACTTTCCCCAGTCTCGAAACGAACTATTGTTACTCCAATACCAAGAATAACAAACCCGCAAGTATTTAAATACCTTAGGGCAATTAGTATACTTCCTATCCTACTCTATCCAAAGTCATCTAAAATTAGTCCTTATTCTTCTCTATTTTTGAAAAGCGTTTAATCATCAAATATTATTGTCAAATCTGTGATCTCTTACTTAACAGATAGGTGTCAGAGGGTCAAATGTGAAAATTCATCGTCATCTCCAAAAATATCAATACCGGGGAACCATAGGGAGCAATTTTAGAAGTTTTGTTATATTCTTTATATTTATGCCAGGAGTTTAAAAGATGCGGTTGATCATTGCAAATTTCATTTCTACGCTGACTCAGATTTATATTTCGTTCTACGAAAATGAAACTGAACGGGCTGTAGCCGGTGGTCAAAAAGTCATCAGTTAGTCAGCTCGGGTAATTTAAATATTTAATTAAACTGCTCTGCACTAATTCTGAAACCAGAAGTAAGAAACCTAGATATATTATAATTAATGAAAAACTTCGTTAAGTTCACGCAACACATAAATAAATGCCTTCAAAAATCCTAGAGCGTCACAGTAAAACTATTTGCACATGGTACGTAATAATTTTACTTAGTGAAATTGTTTTTCTTTGTCCTCTGGGTTTTTGTAATTGTGTTTATGGAAAGCTTCTTGACTTGTATAATACCACGTATATTCAAAAATTATAAATCCCCTGCCTTCTGTTAATTTACGGAATCCATAAATATGAACATATATCTCAAAAATTAGTAGAAACTAAATATGTGCAATAGACGAATGCTAGTTTGTAGTTTCTATCATAAGATTATTCGTAGGTACCGAAAAAACAACTTATATCTATGAACACATAAGTTTTCGTAGGGACGTCCATAACCTAAATGTTCATTTCAAAGGGTGACTGTCTCCTCCTGTTCGCAGCTCTTCGCTTTTTCAATCAGCTTTCTCAGTTCAAATAGCCCTTCTTTATAATAAAGTACCAAAGGACATACAAAAGTTATCAAAAGCAGTCTAATCCCCTAAATCTGGCCAAATCATTTAAGTTTAAAGGGCTTTAAATTTAAATTTCTTATATGGATTGTAATGGACAATTTCCATGGTTACCTTATTTCTTTCTAATTAAAGACCTTTAATTTTGACCAGAATCTGCCTATAAGTCTGAATCCTGTCTTATTTATTTTTCTTTTTCTCTTTTGTTATTCATAATAACAAATTTCTTTATTTTTATTCTTTTTTCATGATTTTGTAATTCATTTTTTTGGGAAAATAATGACATATTATTTTTATTTGTATATTATGATTGGTTAAAACTATACTTTAAAGTATTTCCAAACGATAACTAAAACACTATTGAGAAATTCCAAAATGAAAGTAGGTACCATGATGTATGCAGTATGAATCATAGATAATTTCCTCCACTTCGGAGGAGGAATTGAGGCGACATGGACAAAATCTACAAGACAATCGACTTCTTAGAGAAGAACATCTCTCTTTGAACTCATCCACAAGAACAACAATCAACCACCATCAGAAAAATATCTCTCGGAACTCAAAACTCAAACACAACAAGAACAAGATCTCTGACAATTACTAGGAAGGGAATAAGAACATCTCGAGTTTTTTAACTCGCAAGAAATAAACAAATTAAAATTTTTCAAAAACAATTCGATACGTCTTTTACCATTTTTTAAAATTGCAAATAATAAGGTAATTATGAATTAATGAAGACCTAAAACAAGCAAGAGAAAAATCCGGTTTGCAAAACGGACATACCTTAGTTGTAGATATAAATGAACGCGTTGTAAAAAATTGTAATTTCAAAAAAAACTACGAGATCGCATTTGACATTTGATATAGATCTCCAAACACCTTCGGAGCGACGAAATTAAGTGTGTTTTATTTGGTTCATATCGTACAACGTGAGATACCAAATACCGACCACTAAACACAGTGGTGGGTCTCTTAAGACATGAATAACTTCATGCCTTAAGAATAAATAATTTTCGATATACAAACATTTAGAATACCAAATGTTACCATATTCTTTTAAAGAAATACACCGAAGTGAAGATTATAGCAGGATTACGCTGCCAAGTCAGTGAATCAGTGGTTTATCTAACATTGGCTAAAATTTTTATGTATGGCTTATGTCATGAACAAATCAGCTTACTTTTCTCGCTCTTACTCACTGGAAGTATGTGACCCACTCTTGAGTTAGCGTGAGATAATAGCGTGTCTTATGTTTTATAGAAATTTAGTTTTTTATGTATTGTCTCATTATAGGGTGTACTTTTGAAAAAATGCGTTTTTGTCATTTTTTTCAGAGTAGTCTCCTATAATATATTATACTTGAAAAACAAAAACTCTTTGTAAATACTTTAGGATAGTTTAAAACGCATATAAAAGTTACTAAAACGACCCTCTTATTAAATATAAATATATTTTCTCTGCTTATATCGCAATTGTATATAATCCTGTTAGTTATTTGGGTTCTTTGAGGTGTACGTCCTCTTTTGAAGGATGGTAAGCGGTAAGTGACCGTTGATAAAAGGTATCATTTAAAATTAGGAAAAAGCTTTTAAGGTTTCATCGTTATTTGGATAAAAAAACAAAATATTAAGCATTGCGGAAGTTTCTAGAGCTTTAAAGAAAGAACATCTGAAGCACTTAAAACGAAAAAGTTTCGCATACGAATTCAGAGCACAATCCGCAGTAAATCTTACGGTCAATTACGATACAAATTTAATTGCAACCTCCAATACGAAATACGTATGCTAGAAAGAATCCCTGTAATCAAAAATCAATGAGCGAACCAATGCGACATTGTCGTTAAACATTAAATCTTGAAATATATCCCTGTTTTTGTCAACCTTAATTAATTAAAAAATAATAATTAAAACAAATTAATTTTATTACTTACCCGAAATTGTTTATTTAGTGATTATAATTATATCTGATGATATTAATTCCAATCTGCAATTACACAAAATAAATTGATTAGTATTTACTTTAATACATATTTTTTAAAATAAAAGTTTGTTATATGGTGTTTCAATTCATTTATGTAATGGATTTAGTCAAACAAAATAATTTAATGAATATTTTAACTTAATTAAATTAAATTTCTGTGTTGTTCATTTCCTATACTTGTAAAAAAACCATGATTAGAATTTATACCTATGTTATATGGGTAAATTACATTCGGTAATGAAAATTATAAGTACTGTTAGAGAAACAAAATTGTTTGGGTAGGTAATTATTTTATTAAATAAATTATATATATTTTAACTAATTAAAATAAAATTATTTCTTATAAATGAAAATTGATAGATACTTTGAAAAGTATTTTAAAAATTATTCAAAATTAAATGTAGCGTACCGAATGAATGAATCATGATACAAAACTATTGAGAATATTATCAAATCAAGCTATTTTTAGTTATCTATATTCAAGGTCCTTCACTTATAGCGTGTTATTTTTGAAAACTGGTTAGTATACATACAGTGCGGCCATAAAGTAAATCCCCCCCCCCCCCTGCTAACTTTTGAACGGTTATGTTTTTGATTCTGAAAACTTGTCTACCTAGGAATCTAATTGCAAACTTTCTAATAAAGGTATTTTTGATTTCGTGGAACTTGTGGTTATACCGGAAGTGGATGGCAACTTTCTTATTTTATATGGAACAGCCAGTATATTTTTACATTTTCGTGTTCTTCATAAAAATACTATTAAATTGATCTAGCATAGTGTGGTTTACGATTAACACTTTCGGAATTACGTCCATTTGAAAATCGCATTTTATGCAACTTCATTTACATCGGAAGTTGGACCCAACTGCCCCAACTTCGCTATTTTAAATGGAATATTTTGCAATTAAGTTAATAATATTAAATTTAAACAAAATTATGATTAATAGTAAGTTCGTTAATTTTGCTGATTAACATAACCACCTTCAACCTCTTGACAGTAATAATGTAATAAAATCTACAGGAAATCTCTTAGATAAAAATTTTGTTTAAATTTAATGTTATTAACATAATTGCAAAAAAAATCATTTAAAATAAGGAAGTTGGGGCACTTGGGTCCAACTTCTGGTGTAAATGAAGTTGAATAAAAATGCGATTTTCAAATGGGCGTAATTCCGAAAGTATTAATCCTAGACCACACTAGGTCTATTTAATAGTATTTTTATGGAGAACACGAAAATGCAAAAATATACTGGGTGTTCCATTTAAAATAAGAAAGTTGCCATCCAGTTTCGGTATAACCGGAAGTTCCACAAAATCAAAAATACCTTTATTAGCAAGTTCGAAATTAGATTCCTCAGTAGACAAATTTTCAGAATTAGAAACATAACCGTTCAAAAGTAAGCAGGGGACGGATTTACTTTATGACCGCACTGTATATCGCGTTTATTTTTTTAGAAAATCATTGGTACAGGTAAATTTTCATTTAAAAAATGGCATCTTTTAGTGTCAAACCTTTATTGATAACGTCATAGATATTTGCATAATGACGTCAATATCAATTTTTTAAACGACAACCTAAGTTTTTCTTGCTTTTGATAGACCTTTTAATGACTTATACTATAGTATAAAAAATTAGTACCTGGGATAACAATTATTTGAAAAAATACACATTTAATTTGAAAAATTTTAATTAAAGATATAAAAGAAAGATCTGTGGACTTAAATAGAAAATAGAAAAACCTTTCAGGTTTCTAAAATTACCAAAAATTAATGATTTAAAAACAAATTCAGGAAATGTGATTTTAACAAAATGAAGTATATTAACATGTTTCCAAAGTTTAGCACCACCCTGTACATAAACTGTCTACCAAAATTTTCTCAAAAATGCTTCATTTCAAAAATAAATAGACGTTGCCGAACTTTTTGTATATCTTGTTCAATTAACCTGATTAGTGGAAAAATCTCGAAAAGTAAGAGCTTTAGGAAAAAATGTATTTAGTAAAAATTTTTTAAAATAAAATAAAAAATTCTTGCGAGGATTTGGATAATCAATATTAATATCAAAAAATAAAGAATTCTTATTATCCAACTTTATCAACAATTTATTATTGCAACATGTTTCACCAAATCATTGGCTTCATCAGGCAAAACTACAATATCTTATTATTTATAAAAAATATATAAATATAAAAGGAAACTTACAATTGAATGTGGATAAAAATAAAAATATTAACAGAAACCAATCCAAATATAAAAATATAAACAAAAACCAATAAAAAATAATATAAACTTCTTCCAAAAAAATATGTAAAAAATAGGCAAATGTAATTGCACTGACAAATATGTCAAACAAAATATTTTATTTATGAAACACACTATGATGTAATGATGTTTTAATAGTTGCATACTTGTTTATAAAGTTAATTTTAATAATTTATTTAAAAAATCATGATGTGGACAATCTTCTATTTGTACATTTAAGTTCCTAACTAATACATTATTAGTACTTTTATATATTTCTATGTTTTCTAAGTAATTTAATAAGGAATTGTCAAGAACTGTATGCAAAATTTTAATATTGTCTTCTATAAAAATAATAATAATTCTTTTATAACCAATGATTTGGTGAAACATGTTGCAATAATAAATTGTTGATAAAGTTGGATAATAAGAATTCTTTATTTTTTGATATTAATAAAAATTTTTTAGTTTAAAAAGTAGTCACAGAATAGGCTTGGTTATTTTTCCCCTGAAGGATTTATGATTATTTCCTGATTATTCTGATCCCAACTATTGCTTCTTTGCTAGACTGATTTGGGGTGACAATAATCATGAAGAACTCCTCCAGGAAATTACTTGTATCACTCTCTGGCTCCTTTAAAATTAAAAATTGTGTTTCTAAAAATCTCTTACTTTTGGAGATATTTCCACTCTTGAGGTTAGTTTAAATGGACCAGGTTGTTTTATAAAAAAGCTGGACGATATACAAGGTTGGTCAATATTACCAGAACACCTCAAGGTAGCGAATGTTGATAGTGAATAGCATTACTTTTCGGAAAACAAACACATAATAATAGACATATTATTCAATTTTCATAGAAAAGATAGTATATTTTTCAAATAGCGAGAAATGATATCCAATATTACTTTGTATAATAAAAATAAGTTCAACTGTTAGTTTATGAAACTTTTATTTAATTTTTTTAATTTATTACGGTTAAAAAAATATTGAGGTGTTCTGGTAATATTGAATAACCCTGTATATGCTTTAGATAATTAGAACAAGATTTTAATTAAATTAAATTCTTCGCCGGTCGACAAACCTTTTTGAAATGAAATAATAGAAAACTTTTTCACTTTGTTCTGGTTAAAACAATATTCTCATTCGCTTTTTACATATATGTGAAAATAGTTTATAATTATAGGTTTATATAAAAGCAAATAAAGCTTTTAAATCATTTATACGATAGTATCCAAACCAATTTGATTATTTAGTATACATGTTCTGTACGCTGCATAAATTACTTCCATCCACATTGTCGTATTTTTGAATTAATTACATTTAATATCAAATAATCAAATAATCACTAATATAGAGAATCAATGACACTTGACTTATGTATGTAATTAACATAATTCATTAAAAGTAGGTAAAATGGCATGCACAAAGTTTTATTTAATATAATCAAAGACAAATCATTCGACCCTTTCCAGGTATTTTTTGAGTGAGATATAAAATTGTTAATTACCAATACAAAACGGAGAAAATTATTTTAAAATATTTTTGATGAAATAGAAGTCAGTAAATATTTTTTTTCTTTAAACGTCATTAAAGTACAGCTCGTGTGATGCTTGATAGGCTTCAACAAAGTCATTTTATGTTTCTTGACTCTATGGTCATATTCGTGCATTTCCGAAGTAAATCGGTTACAATCGGAAATACTTTGCATTGACAGGGATTAGAAAGGCGGAGTAGAAATGCATTTTAGGCAACCCAATATCCACTGACATTGTATTGTGTATTGAATGTAAATTAAATGTCAAATTTTAAAATGATTTTTTATATTACTATATTATAACTTTCAACGTTTGAAGAAATAATAGCATGTTTTATTCGGAGTAAAAGAACTTTTTGTGGCTCACATGTATTCTCGGGACTCGCAGAGCTGAGCTCGTCCCGCAAACCTATACGTTCGCTACAAAAAGTACTTCGTTTACTCCTAGTAAAACAATGTACTATTTTATAATATCCAATAACATATTCTATAATTATTTTTTGATCTATTACTAGACTAAATTTAATCGAAAACAACGTTGTAAAACAACCTTCTTGTCACCAGTTAACTCAAAGTTACCAGCTGTTAGTGCAGAGTGAAGTTGTTTTTCTCTGAGTTTTCCGTACAATAAATTATCAATTGCTAATTCTGTAAAACCGATTTTTCATGCTATAAATTTAATAGTCCTCAGTCCCTTATTAAAATTGACTTTAGATAAAAATATTGAGATGGGTCTGTTCAACAGGAATGGTTTTAGACAGAAGATGAATACAGCAGTTTTAAAAGATCCATACAAGGTTTTAACAAGTATGATTATTTATTGATAAGATAACCACGGATAATGCTTATTAATCAGCTATTTTTATCCGTCTGGCGTAGGAATGACCGTTTGTATCATTGTGAATAGAAAAAAACCTCGGTACTTGGGATTATGTTATCTTTTTTCTTATACGAGACTTTTTTTGAAAATGTCGGTATAATATGCTAATGCTAATCCTTAATTAAAGATGCATTCATTTTAAATATCATTTATAAAAAAATGAAATCTGATAGTAATTGGTCTTGCAAAAAATTTTAGAAGCACCTAGGGAGTAAAGTGAGTATTTTGAATTATACTACTGACTTTACTCCCTTGGTGCATAAATGACTATTATATTTGAATTTATGTGAATGTTAATTTTATGTTTATTTTAATAATATATATCTTTTTTTTTCATTTTAGAGTAACGTTATTTCACATCAGCGTTTGGTCACCATATAGATTTTCTGTGTTTCCCATTATAGGGTTAAAAGTTACTTAATGCAATTTTATAAAAGATAGGTAGGGACCTACCTGGTATATTGCAAAAATTGTATTTGGATTAAATAATATTTTGATTTTCAAAAAAAACAGAACATATGAACTTCTCTTAAATTCCCTCTTATAAATTCACTCTGTAAAAATATTATACTGCATACCTAGTTTATTTAAAATTGGTTTAAACTGAATGGGTGGAATCCAAGTTTCTCTTTACTATACTATTATAAAACCTAGGTTTTTTAATATAAAAACTTTTTAATATATTTACCTTATATGTTTAGAAGCCTTTTAAATCCATAAGCAATATAAATAACGACTTGAGGGAATACTTTTTTTACATTTCTGCATCCTTTACCCCCTTTGCATCCACCAAGGAGTCATGCTTGGCTAAGTTATAGCTGCAGAGCACAGAGCCATAATTTATCGTCAAAAATGTTTCAGCGGAAATTCGTTTCATTCAAATAACCATAAATGTCGTGACAAAAATTATTAAGAAAGAGCATTTTTAAATGTGGAATTATTTCAGAGTATTAAATTAATTTTTGTCCTAATTCGTAGATCTTTATTACGGTGTAATTTTTAAAGCAACACGTAAAGACAGAAACTAATTAAGCATAAAATTAATTATGCAATGTAACGTAAAAATTAATGATGAAACGCTTTTGGAGGAGGTCCTTTGTTTTATTTACAAACTAGGCTAAAATATTTAATCCGATACAAAGTAGACAAGAATAAAGGGAGTTTTATTCGCTTTTATTATAATATTATGGTTATTTTAAAGTGTTAATTTTTTAATAAATTTATTACAATAGCTTATTTCAGCTAAAACTTTGATGTCTATGGAAATGTGATCTTAATAGCTTATTAGTTTAGAACAAAAGATTGTACTAAACAATGTTTAACACGCGAAAAGTTTGCTTCCCGAGCTGAACTAAGGTCTCTACTAACTTTGCCTTTGTAAATGTGCACGTAATAAAGATTAATTACATTATAATAAAACATCAAACATGTGTGTACATAATTTACTTTACCCATCATAATATTTTATTTTTAATAAAAAATCAACATTTTTTCCCCAATTTTTTTTTTATTTTTAATAGGATTTTCTTGCTTGGTATAATTAATGTTGCCCTAGAATAAAGGTCAAGGGAGTGAAGACAAGTTAATCAATATTTTTGTGCGTGGAAAAAATGCGGCATAAAAGACTTCAAACTTCTTGTACAAAAATGTGTATTTATATATAAAACATAAAAGCTTTTATATCGCTAAACGCATTATCTATTTTGTTTGTAAATCATGTCCTTTAAAAAATAATGGATTATTTTTAAAGGCATTGAGAGTTTAGTTTTCTTTTTTACTGGAAAAATATTGGAACAAAATACTTAAAAGAATACTTTCTATTTAAAGATACTTCAGATTCCTAACAAATAAAAATATTTTGGAATAATGTTATTTAAATAAGTGATAATTTAATTGCTAGTAACTGTTTAAAATTTCTTGGAACGGCGGAAAATATCATATAAAACAAAAATGTTAAATATAGGCTGCTGCATCTTCCATGCCGACTGCGAACACATTAAGCTTTTCCTATTACGAGTATATCTTAATTGCTAACAAAGTATGTACTCAGACGCAGATTCACTTGAACATGAAGGGAGACAAGCACAACAGACAATAGATTTTACATCCTCATTTGCTAATTGAATTAAAAAGCAATTTATTAAAACACGCAATAAAGTTTTAAACATTTCTATACTACCCAGGATTCGTAAGAATCTTAAGGTCTTGTTCGCTATAATTTTATTTCGGCGAATAACTAGGATAAACCAGCTGTATTTTATATTTTAACAAAAATTTCAAGATATACTCTCCACACAATACCAATTACATCTCTTTATAAATTGTGCTCCATTTTTTCTAAATAGATTGCATTTTCAGGTTTTCCACATATTGTTGGTGGCGGTTTCAGTAAAATTGTTGGAATTTTTATTATGAAAGCTAAAATTATTTTATAAAATATAGCTAACTCTGAAAATTCATACATATCCACACCAATATAGCAGTGCTCCTTGATAAAATAAAAAGTCAGATTCATTAGTTTAAATAAGAGTGAGGATACCAGGAGGGTTATTCTCGAATCACCCGACACCATGTCGTATACGATTTTTATCATTCTATCCTCGTCATTCAAATGCAAAAATTATAGTCTGTTCTTGTCATGTCGTACACGATATCGTGTAGTGTGGTTCAAGAATAACCCCCCAGAGAAGATTGGTGCTCACTCATCACTCACCGCTCCTTGATCCCTACTGACGAATCAAATCGGTATGATTTTGGAGCAATGTGATCACAGTGCTCGGCCCTACGAATGGCCGTTCACTTTCACATGATTGTAGTATACTCAATTCAGCTAAGAACTGATTGTGGGTGGAAGAAAAGTATCTTAGGGTACCAATTTCCATGGTTAAAATGGATAAAATTTATTGACTCTATGATAACTATTATTCGATATTTTTTATTCATTTTATAAACTCTAATTTTGTTTATTTTTAATATTAATTTTACTTTAGAAAAATAAGAAAATGACCAAATTAATTTTCTTGATTTAATAATTTCCAAAAATATTATTAAAACGACATTTCATTTTAAAATATTTAGAAAAGATACTAATTCAAATTTAAGTATACCAAATAATTCTTGTAACCCTATTTCTCACAAATTTTCGACATATTATAGTTTGATTCATAGAGCAATTTACATTCCTATGGCCGAAATTAATTTCAAAAAAGAAATTGAAACTATCAAAGATATTGCAGTTTTAAACGGTCATAATTCTAACTTAATTGATCAACTTTTAAAAAAGGAACAATACAAAATTATTCTAAATAATATTTTTCCTAAAGATATTAAAAAAGAATGCATTTAGAAATCATTTACTTATTTTGGTAAAGTCTCTGAAAATATTTAAAAAATTATTAAAGCGAATAATAACGATATTAAAATTTCTTTTAAACCGTATAAATCAATATCTTTTAAAATATAACCAAAAATAAATATTTTTGATAACTCGGGCATTTATAAATTAAATTGTAATTCTTGTAATGCAGTTTATATAGGCCAAACAATTTGTAATTTCAAAATTATATCGGTGAACATTTAAATGCTTTACAAAAAGGTTATTTAAACAAATCAAATTTTGCCAAACATATTTTTGAACAAAAGTATAGAATTAATGATGATATTTCTCAAAATCTTAATGTTTCACATATTTCTAATATGTAATAGATATAAGATCAATTTTCTCCAAAAGAAAATGAATGAACAAATTGATATTTATCAATCGTGCTTTTTAGATATTCTTTTTGAACCAAGCTGCTAGGTCCAAGATTTTCTACAGGTTTCCTTGGATCCTTGAGCGTTCCAAATTAAGTTTTCAAAAATTATTACCTTCCATGTTTGTATTTTCTGTCATTTAATACCATTGATAATGTCAACCAATTGGTTGACGAAAACATTCTGGCTCATTAAATATCTTTAAAATTATGTTTTTTTTATTTTAATATTAAATATTAATTAATTATCTATCACATATTAATTATCTCTATTTTTGACAGAAAACAATTCTCTCGGTCGAGAAAGTTAGAAAATCACCCCGATCCCAGAAAGCATTTTTATAATTGTTAAATCGGTATATCCACACCTCAAAGTTTTAGTTCGTAAAACGTAGATTCCAAAAAGGTATTTTTGGTAATACGTATTTACAGGACGTCCACAATTTGTTTGGGTTTATAGATGAAGTAAAACTAACCTTTTTTGAATTATTCGGAATCGGAAAATATATCTTCTATTTTAAGAGATAGGAAAAAAACTTAAATTGCAAAATTGGATGGTTTATTGATGCGTCTAACCAGAAATTCCGCCTTTTTTTAAATGGAACACCATGTAAATTTTTTGATAAACGGATTAAAACTAAATTAAAGTTTACAACGATATTTCTTGTTTTTTGAAAATTTTAACATGCACTTAATTTTTTTCGGAGATTTTCTATATTTCTCAAATTTCAACACATTTTTACAAATAAAAATGTTAACGAAAAATTATTTGTATAAAAATTATAAAAAGAATACTTAAAGAGGAACAATATTTTGTAAAAAAATTAGAGGTGTTCCATTAAAAAAAAAATATATATCCTCCATAGCTGCCACCATTTAAATAAAATTGAAAAACAAATGTACTAAAGATACATCAAAATCAATGTTTTAAAGTGACATAAACGTTTTTCAATGTTCATAATAAGGCCAATATAAATTTCTAAAAATATGCCTAAATGTGATAAATTTTATAGAAATTTTCCGATAAAAAATTAAAGGCACACTCAAATTGCCAAAAAATATCGTTATATTCTTTAACTTAGTGTTAATGCAAATATCAAAAAATATACAGGGTATTTTATTTAAAAAAAAGATGGTATAACCTTCGCTCGAAGTACGAAACACCCAGAATAGACAAAAATAATTTCTGGTTATGCGCATCCATAAACCATGTTTAAGTTTTTTTTCTCTTAAAATAAAAGGTATATATTTCGATTTCACACTAAAAACTATCCCTGTATGTATAATATCACAAGTGGTTAAATTTTACCTAGAGAAATTTTAAACACGTGTGATATTCATCATGACTATATAACGAATGAAAAAATATTTAATAATCTAATTTATTTGAAGTTTTTCACGTAAAATTAACAGGTTGTTATGAAATACCAAGTTTAAACGCCAGTCACAAGCGGGACTGGCGTTTAAACACTCCCATAAGTTTTATCATTTACATCAAAATTTTCAGTTGAAAACTTGATTGTGTGTCAAAATGAAGCGTTGTAAAAAATATTGAATGACATATTACCAAAAGTGCGAAAATCATAAATAAAGGTGTTTACTAAAGAAGTTAGAGAAAAAAGAATGAAAGATACTCATGGAGAAGAGAATAAAAAGCAAAAGAATTTAGATATAAACGGAAAACAAGGCTAAAGAAGGATATAAAAAATGAGGACCGTGTTGTTCTCCATGCAGTTGTAGGAAGTATAATGTTATATGGGAGTGAAGTAAATGGCTGGACAGAAAACGAAGAGTTAGAAAAAGTGCAGGTTAAATTCATAAAATGCACAATACGTCTAATGATGCAATTACGTGCAATAATTCCTTACACTAAAAATCTGTAGTGTTTGTTATATGGGATGTAATGGATAGTTGGAAGCTAGAAACTTACAGATATTTCCTGTAAGGAGAGTTACATATTTGCCCGGAATTGAACCATAATTGGAACTCGCCGGAATTTATAGTGAGACAATAACTACAATGAGATAAAGTAAGAACCGATAGCGTAAGAAGAGTAAGAGATAAACATAAGAAGCCCAAATAGACGGATTAACATAGTGTGCAATCCTGTAAGCTATTACAAGAAGTATCTGTAAGGTAACCATGGAGATCGCACATTACAACCCATATAACAAACCTTACCGATATATCCTTTAAAGACTTACAGTTTTGCCCCGAACTGCACCACAAAGCAACAGGCTATAGAGGAAACAGGTTAACCAAATTAGGATATTCAAAGATACATCAGAGAAGATTACAGCATAGAAAAGCTTGTTTTTACAAGGCTAATAGAAGAAGATCCCCAGGTTCAATTCAATAGTAATGCAATTTCAGATATAACAAGAACTACAGATATATCGTGGTATACTACACTTACACAGTTTATTTAAATAAAGGGTATGTAAAAGATATGAACCAGAATGATCGCAAGATGTCTTTGTGGAAATGAGGAAATGAGAAAAAAAATTTGGTTACAGGAGGAACAAAGGAAGTGGAGAATATGCTCGATGAAAGAAGACACTATTCAACACTGGACAACAAGTTGTATGGGAATTGCAACTCAAATTAGTATTGGTATAGAGAAAGGTGATGGCTGAATGAATATACCTACGGCAGATGGAAGAGGACAAAAAGAGATGAGATAAATATTAAGAATAACAAGAGAATCAGATATTACAAGTCGATTTTGGGCGCGTTTCAGTAATGAACACTAAAGCTCACGACCACGACCACAAAATTTTCCCGTTCCACTAGCTCAAAAGGTCACCATTCAACAAACAACCACGGAAACCCACGAATAAATACGGTCAATGTTAGCTTCTTGCGGTCGCCATCGATACACGAAAGAAAAAATCGCGGTCTTATGTAGAACGATTTTGCGGTTGTCGTGGGCTTTAGTGTTCATTACTGGAACGCGCCCTTTGTATAGTTGTACAGGGTTTTAAAAAAATGGCGGATAAGCTCTCCGGTACGTTGTTGGGGCTGTTTCAGGGATCCCAGAAAAATCCTTAAAAAATCCTCTTGACGAATTGTACGAGATATGAAGAACGAAACTTTGGAATTCAACGTCTTTTTTTATGAATTTTGAAAAACAACTAGTTGTAATGTAAAGTTGGGCTTCTTTTTCGTTATTAGTGATAAATAAATTACACTTAAATCGTATTTTAATAAATTTATAAATTGGAAATTACTTGTAATAACTTCCTGTCAATTTTCAATTTAAAAAAGTAATTTATAAAGTTTTTAAAATACGATTTAAATCTCATTCGTAACTTAACTGCGAAAAAGAACCCCAACTTTACATGACAACTAGTAGTTTTTTAAAATTAATAAAACTAAAGAAGTACAATTCCAACCTTTCACCCTGAAGATATGAAATCTCGGTCAATTTTTCATAAGGATTACAATTAATTACAAAATTAATAACTACTTTATTATTGGGAATTTAAAAAATAAACGCAAAAAAGCGTATGAAATTGATTTTGTCTTTGGAATACTTTATTTGGAAGTTAATGCGAAATAATAAAGTGGTTATCAATTTTAGTTCTGTTTAAAAGGACCTACTTTTTAAGTAGAACACCCTGTATATTAAAATTTAAAACCAACATTTTAGAATTATTCTTGGATTGAATTCTCGCTAACCATTTTATAATATTGCAAAAAAAATTAATTACATATTTTTGAGTAAGTTTCTTAAGTTCTACTCCTTAGTTTTCAATTTTCACAGAAGAGAATCCGGTTAAAAACTGATAATACAATTTTATGACCGATAAATTGGAAAATATTATCAGATTCTGAGGTTTCAATATCTAGGCCCTTGCCCCTTGCCCATAGAAAACGCTTTTATAATGGATATCTTATTTTTTTAAATTATTTGTTTTTTTTAAGTTTTTAAAAGACATTCTCCTTTATTTAAATTCGATTATGGGAATGATACGACTTTCTTTATAGTGATAAAGCTAAACCTTTGAATGTTTTAAGAAACCGTACTATGTGTATTTTTTACCAGATATATAGGATAATTGCCAATCAAACGTATGTATGGAGTTCCAATATTTTAGCTTTGATAAATCAATGAGACTCGATACCTAGAGCTTAAAAATTATTACCTCCACAACCAGCAGTAGCAACAAACCGGGTTGGGCAATGTGTAAAACCCTGAACATTAGGGATGGATAATAAATATTAATTTTTGAAGCCCATGTTTTTACTTCCGTCTACGTGAGATGTACTTTTTAATATGATTTTAATAATTGAACTATGGGTTTGTTGGATTTGTCCGCAGTTTGTCATCATTCTGTAGAATAAATAATCTCTTTATTTTTTAAGACATCCATTGTTTAATACTAACTTTTCTACAATATGGATTTACCAGTATTTCTTTCATTCTTCTTTTATACGAATCTTTAGCAGATATTAAATTTAAGTTACCCAAGTGAAGGTATACGAAAGTTGGTCACTTTTGACGTTGGTCGATTTCAGATATAAACTTCGAGGAAAGTTATATTTACTCATAACTTCTTAATGGAACAATAATTCTTCGTTTTCGTTAATAAATCTATATTTAAATATCTATTTTTAGATTAAATTTTTAATTAAAAGTAGCCATTTTTTGAATTTAGAGCTCTTATTTTCTGATTTCATAAAATATTTTTTTTTATATATGTACAACTTATTCTTTGTAAGTTATTATTAATGTTTTTTTTAATATATCCTCCAAATTCCATGTAATTATACACAATTATTAGTAATAATTCTTTACCCACACTTATGGTTTTTTTCAAAGGGAATATACAGCTTGTTCCTAAATTTACGGAACAATTCATTGTGGGACTTTTGTGCCAACGTCTGTGGTAGAGATTTGATGTTAAAAAATATAAAGGAACAATAATTGTTTGTGATTATTTTACAAAACAAAAGTGAATAATGGGTATTTTTTCGTGAGTAGAATACTGTACTTTTTCCACGACTTTATTTATTTTATGGCGCTTTTATCCAATTTTTTTAGGTTATTTTTGACATTTCTTAATTTCTTCTATGTAAATTTTATTCTATGGTTGAAATTACCCATAATCCTTTGCTCATTGGGTTGGCAATATTGCAGCTTTGTGATTGGTCCATTGGTTTGCACACGGTCCGAGCATGTTGAATAATGTCAAAAATTTAGTAACGAATTTATTTATTTGTTAAAAATTCAAATGTAATGTATCATTATTTATTCAATACTCGTGGAAAAAATGTTAAATCCAGACACTGACAAAAGTCAAATATCATCTTTATTTGTTACAATTATTATTAATAGAGTATATAATTTATATTAATTTGGATTGATTTTCAATTATTTCGTTTATTATCCTAAATAATTCATTTAATTTCCTCAGCAAAGCTTATTACTCTAAGTGCATAGTTTTCCAAATCAGTTATTAAATCGATGTTCATTATATTGAAGTAAATAATACCACTTAAAAATTCATTAGCTGTCATAGTGGAACATGTGTCACGTATTATTATTCTGAGTGTATAGCAAAGCTTTATCAAATATTATACGTGACGTGTAATTACCTAAGAAATCAAAGCTCACACAATGCAATTTATCAAAACCAATATCCTCTATAATAGTTGTTATAGAAATCAATTTATCAATTATGGGTATAATTAAATTTAACAAAAGACTAAATATTGTACAACGATTTTTAAAATTCGAATAAATTATAAACTTGCATTTATGGATTTGTATAATTTGAAGTTATTGGTTTAAAGAAAGATTTTATTTGGAAGTTACTAATGATAAAGGTTGGCAATTTAAGCACGATTGAATGAACGTCGCTTTGAGAGTAGTTGGTGCAAATGAGCTTGGAAACGAATAAAATGGTGCTAATAAAAATGTTTGCACATCGGTAGAAAATCGCACTAGCGAGAATTGGACACCTAATTATAATGTCGGTTTTCTTGTGGCGAGAAAATATTAATTAAAATCAGAATATAAATATTTTAATAGCCATATTTTAGGTGTAAATTTTTTAAAAATTTAAGCCAGTTTACAATAAATAGTACATAAAAATGATGATAAAATTTACATACAAATAGGATAAAATTGCAGCCATGATAATGTAGTACATCGTTTGAAAAGATAATAAAAAATATAAAACATACAATAAAATTACTTTGATTTTTAATCTGCTTTTTTATTACAAACCTAAAAATATACGAATCTATTGTTTAAAATTTGAATTATTTAATAAAATTTTTAATTTGATTTGAAAGGGAACTATGATATTATGCTTTGAAATAATCTCGGTTTCAAGAATTAAATCTTTTCGTATAAAAATCCTATTATATCTTGATAAAACTGTCTCAGAACACGTCTACCTTTTTGTTTTTTATCGATTTCTTGGTGAAATGAATATCTTTAGATAACAAACCCGCCAAGACGCTGAATATATCAGATTTTATGGGCGGGGTGAAAATATTACATTACAGGTGATTTATGACTAAAACTTTCCTTAATTATGAATATGTACTTATACATTGAACTGGAATAAATATGTAAAACAACATTTAATTAAATTAATTTTCAATAATTTCTTAATCACTATAATACGATAATATAGTGTTAAAATAGAAAATTAACGACTTTTTTAATCCAATGGTGAAAATAATATTGTTTTCATCTCCAAGTCCTTCGGAAGGACATGGAACAACTGTGTCTCAGTAGTGTAATTGGTCCCCATTAGTAATCCATGAATAAACTACAGGGTGAGCTAAAATGATTGTGGTCAATTCAAATTTCCTGCCTAAAAAGCTGGGGAATTTATTTGCTTCAAGTTTATAGTAACACAAAATCATGTCAAAATCAAAACAAAGTAACTAGACTTCACAAACGCAGAGGCGTAGGTGTAATTTTTACCGTTGTGTCAAAACTTCGTTATTTTGCCTTCTATTTCATAAACGTCAATTTTTATCAAAATTCATTTGAATAAATCTTTGTTTTATGTTAGCATCTGCCTCGAAAATGATGAAAAACATTTTCAATATTTGACATTTGCTGTGAAATTAGAGATTTTGGAAAAAAATTTTGCTACGCCATTGGATTACTAGGAGATTTTCTTTTTAAGATTTCAGTTGTACCAACCTGCGTATTTGGTTGCTTACATATCAAACCACAATCATTTTAGCTCACCCTGTATGACTATGCTATGTTTTATTGAAATCGAGGTAGCGTTAACACAAAACAGAGATTTACACAAAGTAGTCTTGAAAAAACTGAAGTTTAGGAAAAAGATGGAACAATAACCAAGTAAAAAAATTTCGAAGAATTAACACAACGCCAAAAATTCGACAGGATTTTCCCAGTTCTAAAGTTGAAATCAAAAGCATCTACAGTGAATTCAAATAAGATTGAAACTTGAAATCATTAACATTGCAAGTTAGGAAACCTAAGTTTCTGTTCCGGTGAAAAAACCATCGCTTTGGTTAAAGTGACAGATCAGATTTAAATTTGAATGAAAATTAACAGGTACACCAACTTAGCAAGTCTAAAATCACCACAGAGGATGTTTGGTTGCATAGTTGCGGTTTCAGTCTTTTTTGAATTCACTGTATGTTTTCTATTGTTATACATAGGACGGACACGTGTCATTTTTTTGTGTATCACTGGAGGCCATTTTAAAAGTGTCCGTTTTAGCGGTAAATTCGAAATACTGGATCAAATAACCTATAATACTAATAAAAAATTGTCAAATTCGTTTTTCATTTAGTCATAGAACAGGAAAAATTAAGAAAATAACCGAGGTGAAAATAGCTCATAGACAGTTTTAAAATGGCCGCCGTAATTCACGCTGATACACTTTGGGAGCGCTGGTGTCTATTTTAAAATAGCCGTGTTTTTCTTTATTTTACAAATTACTTGATACAACAAACAACTACTTTGTAATGCGATGTATCTAATGTATTAGGATAACTTCGGTTATTAATGGGTTGAATGGTAAAAGTTAAATATCCAAAGTTAGCTCATTAGCAGGTAAAGTAAATTAAAAAAAACACCTATTTTATGGGAATGTCAAGCGTGTCCGGTTTATATACAGGGTGTCCCAAAATTCGATCGACAACGAAATTTAAATCACTCCTCCTAGTTAGAAAATGAAGTATAACTTTTATAATGTAAACTGATTAGTTAGACTAGTTACTCCTAATAGTTTAAAAATGAAGTAAAGTTGGTAAGCAGGTTGGCAGTATTTTGCTTGTCATTTTAGTTTGACATGTGTGTACTACCAACTAAAAAATTTATTTAGGACTTTAAAACGTTGAAGCATTCTGATGAACTGAAAGGAAAGTGTCGAAGGTAAGTACCTAAATAAGACTTTTTTGTAAAATGATTTAAAAATAATAGCAGCTATATAATTATTTATTCATAGCTCCATAGATATAATGATATTTTTATAAACATCCATTTTAAATTCAAATTACTTTAAATATTTATATGAAAATATTATTTAATAGGATATTATTATGTGATAAAACTGTATTGTCAGTTCAAATGGATTTAATTTTATTTAAATTTTATCAGATAAATAATAGTTTTGTAATATCCTGTTTAAAAATCGTAATTTAAAGCATACAATTGAATTCGAATTTTTCGTTAAATTGTAAATGAATTAAAAGGACACGTCCGACAACTGGACAGTTGTACCGTATTAAATATTTAATAAATCTCGGCATATTTCGGTGGATCCAGTTTTAGCTTTATATGCGATTTATCTCAATTTCAATGCTCTCAGTCTATATTTTTAATACAATAGAGGAAATAGGATCAATTTTACTATTCAAGTAGGTAAAGTAATATTTTGTTTACTTACATATTTATTAGAAACCCATGTTTCATGTTTTCATATGATACAATTTTTTCTTACTTATTTATTCCAGTTTCTTTATACAGGGTGCTTAAAAAGTCGCGGAAAATAATTTAAAAAAATATTTGGATATATATTCCGAAGTTATTAGCATATTTTAAAGAATTAAACGTGACAACATTGTTTTCAAAGTAGACTTTGATAATACCATTTACTTCTTAATAATTAATTCAAATTTTTGCCAAGTTATGATTACAATCTAATAAAGGTGATAAAGTTGAAATTAACATGACATTTTTGCAAGAATTAATTAATCAAAATATGGACCATTTTATTATTAGAAATTTTTAATTACCTAAAACAAATAAAAAAATTAAAATTTTAAGTTGATGTTCGAGGTAATTTTTATAAGATTAAAGTTTCAGGAAACGGAGAAATAATTGTAATATTTTTACATTATTGTCATATGTAATTTTTGTCAATTTTGTGATAAATTATAAATTTCAAAATGTAAATATCTTACCATTCTTAACATAAATTAAGAATTTTTGGTGAGAAATGCAGTAACAACACAATTATCTTTATGTACTATAAAGAGCAAAAATAACTAAAAAAGTACAAATAAATTTTTAACTTTGAGCACTCGTATCTTGAAAATTTTTCCCTTGTCTAACGAGTGCTTGTTAACAACGTAGCCTGGAGCGTGTTCGCGACTTTTTAAGCACCCTGTATATTATTCAATCAAAACTATTAATTTAGAAAATACATACATACCTTTTTTTAAAATACTTTTTGTAGATCTTTATTTTAGGTTATTGCTAAAATTGCTTATTAAACATACAAATATTATTAGGCTGGAAACTTTATGAAGAAATAAAACAGAAACTAATTCTATTAATGGATTTAGTACGCTGCACGGAAAATTGCAATTTAAATTTCAAATTTGTTATACACTCCTTTATATACATATTATAATATTTTTAATTTATGTTTAAATACGTTTGTATATATTCATAAGTTAGCTGAATTAGTAGATTTTTGTAGAACAAATCTTGTAATTTAACTTTGTAAAATGGTCGTAATAAACGATCTAAAAGTTGTTTGGGTAAAGTTTGAGCTAAAAGCACAGACCTTTAGATGGTAATATCCAATATCTGAGTTGATTCTACAACTCATTCATATTTTTAAGATAAAAAGTTTCTTCCATCTCACAAAATATTTATGGTATCGTTTGCATTATTCCTATAAATATGAAATACTTTAAGCTAACGTAAAAAGTGAAAAGATTTTGTAGTACGTTTTATTAAATTTTAAAGAAGGCGATTTAAACCTTTTATTATTTCCTTTTTCTAAAGAATATAATAAATTTTGTAATTTATCTTTTATCTATATACAGGGTGATTTTTATGTATGAAACCAAAGCGATTATGCCTGTTTCATATACTGAAATATCAACGCAGAACCCAAACCACAGCAGAAAGAAACTTGAAATTTTGTTGGTATATACCTTAGATACCACAACCCCTACACTAAGAAAGGATTTTTTCGAAAACCCTTCAAGTGGTAGAATCTTAATTTTTATTGTTTTTATGTCTTTGGGTCACTATTGCCCGTTTTCACCAACGATTCCTAAAACTTAGGCATTGCTTATAGCGCTAGTTGCTCGGTATGTTTTATTAATTGATTAAAAAACCTAGCAACTAACGCTATAAGCAATGCCTAAATTTTAGGAATCGTTGGTGAAAACGGTTATAAGTCACCAACATCACTAACGTCACCTACGAGCTATGGAGAATATTACAATAAACGTTGAACAAATACCTCACTGTGTAATTCCAATGAGAGGTGAAATTGCCTATTTTACTCTCTTTCTTATTGTATTTATAATTCGGTATATCGAGCTAAAAATATTCGTATTCAAATTGTTCAGTATGTTATGTTGGAAGAGGTTTCAAATATTGACGTACAAAAGATGGAGATAACATACTAATGAATCTATTTATTCTCTGGAAATAATAATATCTAGTAGGGATGGAACAAGTTGTGAATTAGTGGCCGCAGGAGAGATATTCGCATTTAATTTTCATCTTTTTCGAAACAGTATTTTGTATGCACAGTTTGGAGAACAGGGTCAACCTATTCGTCAACTTCAGTTCACGGCAAGTCATTGTAATATATATAAAGTGATCTTTTGGGTGGCAAATTTGGTTTCTTCTGCTGCTGTAGAATCTCAAACTAAAAACAGAAAACGTGCTCGCTTTTCTGAAAGAACCAGAAGAACTCAACTCAAAAAAGCTTAAACAAAATTTGAGTCTAAACACTCAGAGCATCATAGAGTTGCCGTTAAAAATATACACTACTATATCCGGAGATTGATAGAGCTGCCGTTCAAAAATATACCCAAAAACATCCAGAGGTTAATAGAAAAGCTGCTGCACGTTATGATAATTTTAACGAAAGAAGAATTGAACGAAGGACATTTTCTTGGTTAATAAAGAAGACGATAGACGATACAACTATAAAAATTGGATTCATGAACGTTGTTTGTCAGTGGTGGAAGGCTCTTAAGTGGAAGGAAGAGGTACCTTTCATCTTTCATGTGCTGTAACAATGGAAAGGTGCAATTACGTCCATTTGTAAAATTCCATGAATAATTAACTAGACTTGCAATTAACACTCCAATAATTTTAATGTTAATACTTCAGACGTTCTATACTAGCTTGTTAGTTTCACAAATTTGCCGACAGGGGGAGAACTCTTTCCTAAAATGGAGAATAATGTAATTGAAAAGTTCTTTTGGGCAGAAGAGCTGCTGAAAAATATTAAACAAAAGAAATTAAACATTGGGCTCGCTTTTTTTGATAGTACTTATTACTAGAAGAACTCAACTTAAGAAAGCTCAAATAAAATGTGTATGTCAAAGCATCTAGAGCACCATAGACCAGCTGTTGAAAAGTATACAATAAAAAAACCTGAGGTTGAGCGAAGGAAGGGTACTTTCTTGGATAACAAAAAGAATTCTGGGTTTGGCTGTGATTCGCATAACAAAAGGTGTACTTTCCTCTATTTGAACAACTCCCTGAACCATAAAGTAGCCTTATAACTGGCGTTAATATAGAATCCAATAATTTTCTAAATTTGATTAGAAAACATAACGGTTCCTTTTTTGCTAATTCAAAAAAAATTATTTTGGGATTTTAGTCCCGGGCAACGTCGGTTAACTTCTGCTAGTTTATAATAAAATAGACAATTTTTGTAAAATGGTTGTTTATGTTTGACCATTTTTGAGTAGCTTACAATCTTCTGGTAGTACATCTCAAGATATTTACCAAACACTATTTTCTACTATTTTTTATAATTCTGAGTTATATCCTTCGATGTACAGGGTGTCCAGAATATGGCGGATAAACTCTCCAGTACGTTGTTGGGAACCCTTCAGGGACATGAAGGGCTAAAGTTCTTCTTCGACTTCTTTATTATTATGGATTTCAAAAAACTGCCAAAGTTCTATAAAGGTTGACGTCATTTTCATCGTTTAGTAACAAATTTAATTTCATTCATGTTTTTTTGACTTCATAATTAATTTTTAAAACTTGAAAATTACCTGAATTTATTACAGAACATTAATTTGGTACAAGATGAAACGGATGGATTAGAGGTCGTTCTTAAAATATTTTCAAACCATTTGTTAAGATTAATAATAATAAAAATAACTTAAATCGTTCAATGTTAGAAGAGCTTCCACTGAAAATATCATGAGCTTAGTATTACCATATTACCGTTTTAGAAAGTACAGCTTGGTGGTAGATGTCCAGCAAAAATATGATCAATCTATTCTTACTAACGTGCCTAAGAAGAATAAACGATAGATGATTTTTTTTAATGAAAATATACTTTGATTGATAACTTTCTGCATGCCAGAGTCGAGAATAGATCGTTCTGAGTAAAATGCGAGATTCCGCTTACAAAAAGCGCTACAATAGAGAATTTGTAAATTGTTTTATGCATGAATAAACTTATTCGCTTAGCCTCCTCGTTCACCAGATTTGTCGCTTCCATGTTTACTTTTTGTGAGATAATTCCAGCAAAACATATTTAATGAAATAAAATAATGATAAGAAATTAACTTTACGTTTAGCAATTAAATATTGACTACATACTTCATACTGGTTTTAAAAAGTCACCTGAATTTAATTTGTATTAAACATCGTTTGGTCTTTTTCATAGCACCCTGAAAATACCTTCACATGGACATGGGAGTAAACATGATTTTTAGTAGCAAAAAATATTAAATCAGAAATCAGTAAATTTGTGAAACGTCTTAATGAAAATAAAGTGAATAAATAAACCATACTATGTTTAGATATTGATAATGAAGTTCTTTGCATTTCTTAATTACAAGTACACCTCTAATTAACAATCAAGAAGCAGAAGACATTACACCGTAAAATTACAGCAAACCCAACAACATTTTAATTGACTATCAAGTTAACATAAATGCTAAGTAGTGTAATTGTAGCAGTGGGTAATTAAATTTTTAAAATTAAATAAACTCATTTATTAAATATTAATTTCATTTTCTTGGAATTCGATATTAAAAAGAAGAACAATTATAAAAATAAAACAGAACATACAGGGTGATTTATAATGAGGTGTATAAAAATCGTACACAAATTCTACATAATAATTGGAAGAATAAAGGGTTAAGAACTTTTCTATCTATCTTCCAACGATGTTTAAGTTCAAAAATAAGAAAAATCTAATTTAAAAGATTTATTATGGCATTTTCATGAAAATCATACAATGGTCAAAATCGTAGTTTTTAAAGTTCCTTGGTGTCAAATCTCCCATTGTATTGGGAATTTTAATTACGTATAAATGGAGGATATTTGGTACTTGTCAATTTCAAAAATTAGGTTTAAAATTCAACTACATATTCAACAAAACACAAATAGATTTATTATTTATAGCTTCAGTAAAGCTCAAAAAACATGAACAGATGCGTTAAATCAAAAAAGTTAGTACCGAATATAGAAGTTCCTATTTTTGCCACCAGAGGGCGAGCGGAATCTAAAAATTCGCAATAAATATTCTGGGTAAGGAAATTTGATGCTACGCTACTACCTGAAGAAGAAATAACTTCAATAAACTTCATTTCCAAAAGAGAAAGATCATATATGCTCTCTAAATTTTTTTTTCAGAAGAATTTAAAATTATTTTTTTGGAAGTCTAAAGGGACTCATCAGCAAAAGTCGGCATCAATAGTTCCAGGTAAAATTTCATCAATTTTCTTACAAGGTCCATAAAACCAAGCAAATTCCCAGACCAAATTTTTCAAGCGAAGTGTTGCTTGAAGCCAAACATATCGTCAGTTACATTATTACCTATTTGAAACTTTTTCCCAAAAATATTTTCATCAAAATTAATTTTTGTAGGTTTATATCGAGTATGGCAACATCTAAACAAATAAATTAGTTTTGGTAAAGCTAAGAAATTTTTAAGATTGAAAACGGCAACATGTTAAAGAAGTTTCAACAGACGAGAACTCATAAGTTCCAAACTATTTGATATTTCATTTATAGACAATGAAGGGGCACTATCAGTCAAAGGAGTACCAAGTAGAAACCAATCTAATTTTTCTAAAGAATTAAATTTTAAATTTAACTTTCTCAGCAATTTAAGCACCTATTTTTTTAAACTAAAAGAACCATTATAACTCTAGTTTTTTTGTATTTTACTGTTGTGCATTTTGTCCTTTGCTATTTTAAAGTCTTGAGTTGATATCAACCCCCCGTTAAGGGTTGTAACTAGATAAGAGTTGATTTGTAAAAAATATGCCGGAAATTAATGTCAACCTGTCTGAGACTTTTTCCAAAAACGGATGTGAAATACTGAAAAACAGACTTGATAGGTTGATTTACATTAAATACTTAAAATTTAAATGTAATTTCCACAATAAATTATGCACCGATTCTTAAAATAAAAGAACTGTTAAAAATCTGGTTCTTTTTACAATTTATTTTTGTGCATTTTGAGCCTTAATGCTTTTTGAAATATTAAAGTTGATATCAACATAAAGAACAAAAAACTGGCTTGCGAACTTTTCCATGGACCACTCTGTATATTATGGTCTCTTGATAGTTCTGGGAGCATATAAATACATTAAATTAATGTGTGATTGTTGCTTTATATTAAATTTTTAAGTAGGAGTTTTAAGGAAAATCAAACATTATAATTCTGTAAGCGTAATTAGTAGGGGTTTTATGGAAGAAAATCCTTACTAGGGTTTAGAAACCCATTAAGTCGACGAAACTGAAAACTCAGCAGCTCGTTTCACCAATATAGGATTAAAAATTAGAGCCAGTGGGATATTAGAATTAAAAGTTTTAATCATTCGCAAGTAAATTCAATTGAATTTCAGGTATTTTACTAATATTCAGTGCTATGCTATAGGATATTTATAGCTCCATTACGATCATAATAATTGCATAAATAATAGATGGATCGTAACAATGCTTAGCTATGCTAAATTAGATAATATTATCCATCATGTATTAACCAAAGCAGATGTACTTGGGCAATGTAATTCTAAATACCTGATACGCATCATCCTTTCAATATTGCCTAGACATTTCCAGGTGTGATAATAAACATGTAATCAAGGATGGAATTTAAACCAATGTATTTGTAAAAGAATCTAATCACTCCGAAAAAATTCATTTCTTTATTTACACGAAATCAATTAAATTCCTTACTGGTTGCTAAAACATTATAATTAATTAGTTTACAAACAAAATTCAATGGAAAGCAATGCTCTAACGAAATAACTTGTAAAAGAGAATTAAAAATCTATATGATTGAAAACGAATTCCACAAAAAAATTTAATTAATCAAACTTTAACTTATTCTTTAAATGAATTAATTAAAAAAGTTAATAAATAATGGTAGTATATCGTAATACATAATTCTTACAAAGGTATTAACAAAAATTGGATGGAATAAATTAAAAACCCTGCAGAGTTTTTTTAATATACGTATGTAAACACTTGGTGCTTTTGCTGGAAGAATTTAAAACCTTTTCCTGCATATTTCCTGCTTTCTTTATAATATGTATTATGATTACCCTTACATAATTTATAAAATTTATATAATATTACACTCAATTATTTCGAGCTTTTAGTTTATTTTTATTTGGTAAAATTAATATCTTTAAAAATATCATCATATGCTTACATGGATTAAGTTGCTATTTCACCAAACAAAATAAATCAGAGCTGTCTATTTCAGCATTAACATATTATTAATTATAATTTAAATACTATAAGTAAGTAAACGGACAGGAAAATGTCGTAGAAATTCAAAATTTAACACGAAGATTTTTAAATATTTTTTAAACTGAAGTTTAAACTCGAAACTTACGCTTGATGTGATGCACAGTTAAAGATAATAAAATACTGAGATGTAGTAGTAATTTTTTTTGATAAAAATAGGAAATTTTAGATCATAGTTGATCTACGTCTTTTATCAATCAGACTATAAATTATTTTTAATAAAATTGAATAAAACTTATGTTTAGTGTTGCATTTATAAAAAAAACAAATAAAATGCAATTTAATTAGGAAAATCTTTCTTTCAATTAACCTAAAGAAGAAGTTCGTGATTGATTTTCTATTTCAATAGTAAACAGACAGAGAGTAAAAGGGCCGACTTAATCCTATGGAAGGATAAATGTAGTATTTGGGATTCAGTATCTAGCCAAAATTTTAAGAAGAATTTACAATCAATAAGTGAAGTGGATTGTTTAAAAATTGCGAAAATCAAAAAAATATACAAAAAAGTAGGTATGGAGATCAACACGATATTCGATGTTTGAAACAGAAGGTGGTCTTGCCGAAACCATGGTAATTAACAATGTTGGACAGAAGAGATTTATCATCTGAATTTGATTTAGACATTCTAAGCAAAATAGTTACTCTTTAAAACGTAAGTTGTAGATCTCATTTGAAAGAAATCAATGGACATCAAGAAATCACAATCAAAGAATTGGAAACAACTGAACCATCTTTAAAAAACAGAACAGCACTTATTACTTGTTAAAAAATAATCGGATCATACCTTTGAAAATAAAAAATGCTCATTGTAGAACAAATACAATTCTACTATGTTAAAACATCAAAAAGAGGATTAGTGCATGAAGTTTAATAAAAACATTTTCTTATCCAAAATTAAATATATTGTTTGTTTATTATGTAAATAACGTAAAAAAACAAAATTTTCAAAAAAAATTAAATAGGGTTGTAAATCCACCCTTCAGTCACTTCCAGTAGTTGGCAATTTTACAAAAATTCCTTATTACACCAATTAGAAACATTATTTGCAGTTTTTATTACTGTACTATGGTCGGTTATGTTTTTTTCCCAGTTTGAAAAAAAATGGTTAAAAATAATGTGGCTAACTTTAGGGTTACTAGCTGAATACCAGTACTTTTACCGTAAATTTTAAATATTATATTTTTTTGAATGGGCTTCCGTTTAAACGGACGGTATGCTCTGATAGGTTAATCATAATTTAAAAAAATTACTAAAAAATGGAGAACGTTGGAAGATCATAGAAAAAAATCTTTTTCTTGAAATTGAAAAGAGAAAAATTAGGGAAAATGAGCAGAGAAAGAACTGCTTCATCTAAGATTAATATAATAGTAAAATTAGGTGTAAGATATTTTTAAATATCAAAATTATTATGGATTTGCAAAATAAAATAATATTTATTAAAGCTTTTTAATTCTATTGTTTGGGTTATGTATTCTTTCATTCTAAATTACAACATTGGGCATATTCTTTACAAAATGTTTTACTTTTGGTTTAAAAGGGATTAATTACTTCCACCATCCACCATTTATGTATTTAAGGAGAAATAATAATATAAACAAACTTATAAACGCAGGAAGTCATAATAATTTTGATTATGGAATATGGAATAATGTAATGATCATTGATATTTTGGTAAATACTTTGCTTCTTAAATTTATTTTTTTTTTATTTTGCGTCTATAATAAAGCTATAAAAGTACTCAAAACAGTTCGTTTATGGCCATAAACCCACTGTTTTGAACGTGTTTATAGCAGTGGAATGTATATTTTCGAAGTTGGTAGCACTGAAGTTTGTTGATTTCAAAATGGTTTGTAGGTTATTTGATGATTTGACAAACCTGATATTAGAGTTGCCAACTGCCAAAAAAGTTACTAAAATTAAAAACAACATTTCTTTAAATAGGTGAAATGGCGCAAAATGAAAAAAATAGTATAACAAACTCGTGTAATAAGTGGATATTACAATATGCCACTTATGAAACTGGTTATACTATAATTATACTATTTACCTTAAAAAGTCCTGTATTTCAGTCAAACCAACCCAAAATTCGAGATATATATTGTATATTAAAAACGATGTTCTTTAATGACCTGTATAAAGTTAGATTCTTTGAGGCACGAAATTTTTCAAGGATTTCCGAAAATTGTATTTGCGTCGGTATTCCTTCAACACTTATTTTAAGATGCAGGACTTTCAACCAACCCTGATCAACCCGAGTTGTATATTGTATATTAAAAGCGATGTTTTTTAGTAACCTGTATAAATCTTGATTTTTTTGAGGCACGAAATCACTTTAAAAATTACGAGAAATTCCTTCAGTCCTTATTCTAACGTCTTATTTGTAAGATCCAGGATTTTTAACGAATCCTCGTCAATCCGAGTTTATTCAACTTTCGAACAGAAAATGTATAAGGATTTGGTGATTATTTCGGCCGAAAATTTTTGAAAAATTGATTTTTACACGTTTGAAAAGTTTCAATTTTCACCGCTCTGTTTTTAAAATTTGCTACAATCACGGAATTACATCGACGGTATAGGTAAGTACTCAACTTGCTATGAAAAACAATTTTGTATGCGAATTTAAGCCAAAATGGAACAAATAAAATATCGATATACACGAAAATTTAAATAATCTTTTGGCAAAACTTATTTTAAATGTATTTTCTTGATTTAATTTAAGAAAATATACGTTGAAAAGTGCTTTGTATTTTTTAGGTAGCAAGTAAGTTGTCTGGTTCATAGGAGATACAAAGCAAATCCAATTATTAAAACATCTTTTTTATTTTATCCGCAGCGTTTCAACGAATATTTCCATCTTTATCAAGCTTCTAAATCAGATTTTATAAAGTGTTTTTGTCATTAACATAATTCCTTACAATCAGGAGAATCAGCATCAATATTCTTCCGAATAATCTAAATATTAGTTAATTCGTTTTGTGTTATCTTTTCTGTTTACACTCCAATCTGATCTATTTGATCTTAGTTGAATTTGACTAAATACATTTACCATACAACCAAATATCTTCAATTTAAAAATTGCATTTTATATACATTTGATTTTGTTACTTCCTACTACTTTCTTGAGAAAAAACTAAATTTTGGAGAAAGGGGGTCTTTATTTTTTTACTAAATGTCCAAAACGTGCTAAAATTTAGAAATAGGTTTTTGAGAAAAGATGTTCCAACGAAAAATATGATTCTTAGTGAGCGTTTTTTCGGAAAAGCAACATGATCTTGGAAAGCTAGTTGAAGATCCAACAATAATCACATAACTCTAATTAAATAGCAACCCCCATTTTTTGCATATTATCAGTGGCGTAACTAGCAAGGAATGGGCCCGTATGCCAGCACGATGTTGCCGGGCCCGTATGCCAGCACGATGTTGCCCCCCTACCCCCCCCCCCCCCCCCCCCCCCCTTCATTTTTTATTATTATTTATTTATTACAGCAAGCGATCTTGATTAATAATTAATAGGTGGTAATGGGCAATATTTAATATTTATTATTCATATTTTGCGTAGTGTTTGACTTTTACACCCTATGCGCCCAAGAGCCCTGTTTCTACTGCAAGTGCTGAACGCGCATTTTCGAAGTTAAAGTTAATAAAAAAATTATTTAAGAAATTCCATGACTCAAACTAGATTGTCGAACTTAGCAATATTGGGAGTAGAAAGTGATAGAGCACAAAAATTAAATATAAAAGACATAATTCAAACATTTGCCTCACTTAAAGTGAGAAGGCCACCAAAGAATTACAAACACAAACCTGATGATGACTGTGATTAGAACTTACTATTTTTTGCAATAAATTATGAATAAAAGTTATATTTTTACTTAGAATTATATATTTTATTTTTTATTCAAATTTTTTATGGTACTATAGGAAATACATATGTATAAGGGAACCTGTCCAACATTGACACAGACCCATTTATATTTTCTTTATTTCATAATTTATCGTTGTTTATTTTTTATAAATTATAGAAAAAAGTTTATTTTTTACTTGGAAGAGCAGGTTTGCTTTATTTTGCTTTTAAATTTTAAAAAAATATTGTTATTTTTTTATCCGGAAATATTAAATATTGTTATTTGACATGATTTAAAAAATATTACCTAAAATTTAAAATTGTATTATTTTATTTAAAATTTTATAGCACTTTTCTAGGGATCATTGGTAAATCCTAAAACTACCTCAAAATTTGAGACTTCGTGCTTGAAAGAGTAGTGGGGCCCAGAGCTGGATTGAGGCATGGGCTTTAGGGCTACAGCCCAGGGCCCCCAAAACCAAGGGTGCCTCAAAAGTTGTTTACTTTTTGAATTTTATGATTGAGTGGCGTATTTACATGGAAACTAATGAAACTTAAGCTTCAGGCCACCCAACAGTTTTAGGGCCCCAAAAAATATGATTTTATTTATTTTCTTGCAACTATCTTTAAATTTTATGACAAAAAATAAAAAAACTACATATGTGCCAAGGGCCCCTTGGGTCGTGGGCCCGTGTGCGGCGCACACTCTGCACACCCGTTATTTTCGCCACTGCATATTATTATAGCTTATACTTAGAGGTTTACAGAATATGTTTATTTTTTTGAACAAGTTGGTTGAGTTTAAAATTTCAGTACAAAAAGTTCGACGACGTTCATTTATTTTCGAAATGAAACATATTTCTAATATTTTAATTTAAGATAAAAAATAAAAAATGATGTTGTCATTTTTTGTATACCAAATTTATTACAAAAGTTATTGCAATTTCGGTCCTTGGACCATAATCAGGCTGCAATAACATGAAATTAAAAATATAAATGTAAAATTAAATAAAAATAATAAAAATTACTTCGAAAAATATTTTAAATAATGTATTTATTCTCTCAAAAAATTTTGTACATTTGAAATTAATAATATCATTAACGCTAAGATTCTTTTTTGATGATATTCAAATTCCTAAATTTTCTGCCAAATCAAGTTTTTTATCTTTATCATAAAAGTGTAAAGCGGAACAAAAATTTTTATTTTTTTCTTGGCATCCAATTAATTAAGTGTTTGCTTTTTACGAAACATTTTTGGAAATTTATAGGTTTTTTAAAAGTAATTATAATTTTATTACCAACAGTTTAATTTTATAAGAAAGTTTCGGAATAAATGGTGTCGAAAAGTATATTATATCTTCACATTGTGAAAGTAATCCATTATTAAAGAATTTATGTAAAAAATTACTTCGAATTTTAATAAAATCATAAATTTTGAAAATTGATTTTAAAATCCAATTTGAAGTATATTTTCAATTTATTTTTTAAATTTTTTAAATAATAAGGGAACTAAAAAACATCTATAAAATAAGAATTGAAAAATGATAATTTTTGGGCCAAAAGATGTTTGGAATTAAAATCGATACAATGATCAGTCTGAGTAGGTTTTCTATATACCGGGTGATTCTTTTAACCTGGAATATGGAACATCTCGAAAAATCGCACAGAAAAATTTGCCAAATCGAAACTTAAATATCTCCGAGGTAGGCATATGTTAGTACTAAATTACTACCACTGGCGCAGGGCAGGGGGCAAATTTGAATCTTAAATACGAACACCTATTTTCTTTATCGCAGATTCGGATTTAACGTCAAAGTCTACGTACGATTTGTCCGAAAAAATATTTTCTATTCGCGACAGATGGCGCTGTAATCACAAAAAATTGAACAGAAATCAAAAGAATTCCTGGGTTATGCTAAAAGTTGTTTATTAACAAACGAGCAATCGTATTCTCATTGAATAGCCCATCGAAAAATACTAAATACATGTTTATCTGTTTTTTTGATTCTTTTAATTCATGTTCAATTTTTAGTGCATTATTATATGGTATATAGTTTTACAATTTCTCATTCATGTACTACCAGTTTAGCCAGAATCTAAGATTTGCCACAACTTTTTCTGTCACCTTTTTGCAATTTTAACTGATTTCTTATAAAATAAATAATTTAGTATGAAAAAGGTATTGTTTGCTATAGCTAAATCCAATCGTTTTCGAGATAATCTCAATTAAAATATCGAAACAAAAATTAAAATGTACTTTTATTGTTAAATCAAGTAGACCATTCCCTAAATACCATTATTAAAAGAATTCAAAAGAGCGGCTCTATTTATGTGATCAAATCGTAAAATCGTTTTAATTTCTTTAAAATTTTTAAATGTTAATGTCGGCCTGCTTGATTTAATAAAAAAATAAATTTTACAATAAATTATGAAACTTTAATTAAGATGATCTTTAAAACTATTAGATTTATCACTTTTAACAGGTATACCTTTTTCATAATAAATTATCTGTCTTATGAGAAAATAAGTTAAAATTGCAAAAAAAGTAACACCAAAAAAGTTATGGTAAAATTTAAATTTTAAGTTTAGGTCAACTGGTAGAAAATAAATGGGAATTGGCAAAATTACAATACTGAATGGGCCTATCTCAGGTGAAACGAATTTTGATCATCTTTATTTTACAGATAGGTGTTTAAAAGATACTTATAAATTGCCAGATGAAAATCTCGGAAAGGTGACGTCACAGCGACATAAAATTTAAATCTTTGGCCTTTATAGAAACTATATAAAAAAACTGATTGGATATACGTATTTAGTTAGACTTGATATTTATAAAGAAATAAAAATTAAAAAATTGGGGATAGGCCCATTATAAAGAACTTAAAAGTAGCCATCTATGACAAAAAAGTTGAAAGTGCTGTTAAAATCATAGATAGAAGTTATAACGAATATTGAAAAAAATCGGAAAAAAGTACGCTGTATTAAAACAACGTATCAGCAGGATGAACTCTATTTGGATGAATTGGAGAAAAATCCTCCGTTTTATTACCGAGGAATGTGTTAATCTCACTCATCATCCAAATTGCCGAATCATGAACTAATCCAGGGTATCGTGGATTCATATTCAAAATTTTTAAATCAGAATCACATATAATTTGTACGTTTATACTGTAGAACGATTTTCTATTAATAAATAAATTTCCTGGGTAATTTGCATCATTAGCTGTTGGAGGAACTATTGCAATGTGAGTACCATCGATGCACCCAATTATTCCTGAAAACTGATACTTTTCGAAAAATCCCTGTTTCACTCTAGTAATATTTTGTAAAGTAGTGGGAAATTTAATATAGTTATTCGCCAGGTGCTCGTTTATTTCATTTGTTACTTCAGATATACATCTACTCACTGAAGCCTGAGATAATTCACATTGGTAGTCTACTTCAACACTTTTTTGATAACTACCATGGGCAAAAAAATGCATAGCGGTAACAAATTTTATAACAGGTGGAATTTTCGTTCTTCTTTTTGTTGGTTGTAAATAAGGTTCAATCTCATTAAATAATTGAAAACATAGATATCTGGGGAGTCGTCTATACAGTTGACGAAAAATATTCTCTGGTAATTCAAAAGGATTTGAATAATCCCTCATTGGCCTCTTCAAATTTCTAGATTCTTCTCTAAAGAAAATATTACATTTTTTTAATTTAAGGTAAAGCCACAAAAAAGAAATAAACTTAATATTTAATTACTACCTATTTATAGTAAAAGTATTTTTTTTAGATATTATTACCTTCTTTGTACTTCTTCTGCTAATAAAAGAAGTGCATATTCCATTATTGTGTTATATTTATATTTGTTTATAGAAAAAAATCGATTTAAATTTTCAAAACGTTAGCAAAAGATAACTTCCAGTCTGACGTTGAATAACGATAGATGAACGATAATAGTTGAACGATTGTATCGTTCATAAACGAGAAAAAATTTTTAGAGAATAGCGAAACCTTTAAAATAACGATTATCGTTCAGTAACGAGTCGTTCACTTGTCGTTAAGAGTTAGTGAATAAGGGGGATAGTATGTACGTACAAGTTATGTTTTTATGATGAGCAGTTTTTTAGAAGATTTTGAATCTGTGCTAAGCTTGGTTGCGCCTAAAGGCGTAAGATTTTTCGCAGATTTATCATAATTCACAACATTTTTTAATGGAGGAAGTGGTATAATGCGAGGGGCAAATTTTTAAACTTGGGCGTCATCAGTATTAAGGAACGATAGGCCTTTTCTATCTTTTACAAAATGTAAAAAAATGTTAAATATGTAATCAGTAAATGGATTCGATAAACCAAAATATACCCATTGGCTATAAAGGAGAACAAAGTGATGTTTCCTTATAAGATTTATCAGTTGTAAATAATGTGTAAAAAATTTAAATAATCCTGAATGGCGTTCCCTTAAATTGTTACACAAACCACTGTTACCTCTTATTAGATTTTAATTCCCTTAGAATGGTGATGTATCGTTCGCTTCTGTTTTTAATTTTTTTTTAATAAAAATGAAAGCTTTCACCTTATCCACTCCCAAGTTCATATTTTCTTTGATAAATTAACAAAAAATTACTTTAAAAGCATTAAAGATTAATGACGCTGAAATTCAGGCTTTTTATATGTAAACAAAGATAGGGAAAATTTGGAGGGATTTTTGTTGTAAATCACTTAACGTATTTTAGTACATTAAAATTTAAAGTACTAAGAAAATAAATTTATAAATAAATTATTATACGCTTTATGATATAACAGTTATTACCATTATTAAAAGTATAAATACGATTTATTAATCAATTAAAAGTAAAATGTTACAATATGTACATTAAAATCAAATTGTTAAAATAATTACTTGGTAATAAAATCCAGTTACAGGTCACTGAAATCATAAATTAATTTCTATACTATTTAGCAGTTAACATTTAACAATCATTAGTATTAGTATAATGTATGAACTAAAAAATAATTTTATTTACTTTAATAATTTTAATAGCATCGTAATAAATGCACATGTTTCAACAAAATGGGGCGGAAAAGTCTTTATTATCCTGCCATTGCGTGCATCTGCCATTTATATCATTTACCTGAATTTAAATTAAAGTTCCGCTTCGTACGTGTTATTTCGCTTCATCCAATAAAGCCCTCATACTAATTATGCAATCAACGAAACTACGCAACACAATAGGCCATCGAAATATTGGCAAGGATCGATGTTTTATGGAAATTCGAAGTTGTTTCAAATCGCACGGGGCTTGCGAGATAATGTTTCGACAACTTCGACATAAATTCAACGCAAGGACTCATCCATTCGTACGCCTGATAAACTTTAGTGCTTTTACGTCTCTTTGCTTGGCCTAGTTGGGGTGTTCTTAGTCTCCGAAGGTTTGCGTGGAAATTTATATCGGCAGTTTTTTTTTCCTCTCTAGTTTCGTCTATTATTTCGTCTCATATGTAAAGACTTTCAACGAGTTTAGCTTAATGCTTGTTGAGCCTATTAAGCGCCAAAAAGGAAAACAGCCTTTATTTCACCTGATCCCCTAATTTAATTTAAAAGTTAATTTATGTTGGCTTTAAATTTTATGGTGCTGTTGACATTTTGAAAGCAGATAATTTGATAAGTGGTAATTTTGAAAATATATAGAATGGATGTTTTATTTTATAGGTGCTTAAATTTTACCTTGTTATCAAAACAGTTTTTTATAATTTAGTTGCACCAGAAAAAACGTCATTTTGCAAATTTAATTTCAGAAAGTATGAAATTGTACTTGAGAATTATTAATTGTATTTCTGATTCAACAATTGTATTTCAGAATCAACAAGTATATTTTTGATAGATACATAGATTTCAGATAAATAAATTTGATTTCAGAAAGCATCATTTGTATTTCAGAATCAAAAAAATCAATTTTATTTCTGAAAGGACTGATTGTAAAAATTGAGTAAGTCAAGAGTTTTTGCGGGTCATTGTGCACATGGACTACATTTGCAATTTCACAATCTGTTAAACCCATTTCAAATAATTCGCTCTAATAGCAGTATTTGTTGAAAGACAGAGCAAATATTGGGTTACTTAGAAATAATTATCGATGAAGCCAAAAATACAATTGTTAGTGGTGATTGCGCTCGTGCAGCACAACACACATACAATCGCTGATGCAGCTTCTTTAGAAATAGAAGACATGGTTGTTACCTATTATTAACTAAAAAATTAAATTTAGGTAAAACTTACTTGTTATGGCTCCTAGCTCCTAGTATTATCGAACAATTTTGGTTTACTTAGAAATTGATAAGGTCAAAAATGCAATTGTTGTTGGAACTTGTGCCCGTACTAAAATTGATCATGTGCCTGCTTTAACAATGGTAGACATGGCTAAAATAGTATATTTAGGTTATCCAAAATTTCTGCGGAATGAAATACAAATAATTCTTTCTGATATACAATTGATTACTTCTAAAATACCAATCATACTTTCTGAAATTAAGTTAACGAATTCTGATTTTCAAATGATGCTTTCTGAAATACGAAATTCAATTGATGATTCTGATTGGATTTTCTAAGATACAATTGATGCTTTCTGAAATACAATTCACGTTTTGAATACCAATTTGTCGGCCCATTTTTTGATTTTCCGGTATGACTAAAAGGATATACAGAGTGTGTTAGATTTTCCCCAAAATTTTTTCTTATACGTGCTATTTTATTTTTCGGACATGTATAGGTATGTGATTCTTAAAAAAAATTGCTAATATTGTGAACATTCAATATAGGCACTAGTCACTTTTGATAAAAAAAAACTTTTGATATAAGCAACCCTTGATATAGTCAATAATTTTAGTTTTCTATCTTTTAATATAGTCAACGTCAGAACACTGCAGAAAAATTAAAAGAAAGTAACAATATTTGATATTGACAAAGTTATCAGCTCGTTCAAATTAGCTATAAAGTGACCAAACATTATTTTTATTCCTATTTATGATAATCTCCTCTTGAGAGAAATACAATAATAAAAAATATGAATATAATAATGTTTTTCTTCAAACGTCATTAAAGTATAGTCTTCTGTGACGTTTGACAGGCTTTAAAATGTTACGTTTTATGTTCACTTTGTACTGCCCAGGAGTAGAAATTACTACTTTCCTCTGGCAAGGAATCAACCCGCGGAGTAGAAATGAATTTTAAGTAACCTAATATACACTAACATTGTATTGTGTGTTGTATGTATATGAAATGTTAAATTTTAAAATTATTATATTACTATTTTAAAAATTTCGACGTTTAAAGAAAAATAGCATGTTTTAGTCGGAGTAAAAGAACTTTTTGTGGCTCGCATGTATCCGCGGGGCTGGGAAAGCTCGTCCCGCAAACCTACATGCTCGCCACAAAAAGTACTTCTTTTACTCCTAATAAAACAATATACTATATTACAAAATATGTTCATTTATTAACACAAATTCATCCTAACCTTTCAAAGGGTTCTTTTTTTGTAGGTTTTCGAATAAAAAACAAATACGAAAATCCCAATTTTTGTTTTTTTTTAGATATTTAATTTGCAGGGAAATCCACAAGCTTATCTTAATTTAACCGACTATGTATCTCTTAAGATATAGTCCATTTCATTTTTAGGAGAAATTCCGACTCAAATACAGACAGTTCTTACAATTGCATCTTCGTCTAACCATACTAAAAGCACTTAGTTATTTAGATATACTAAGGCTTTTAGTGTCGTTAGACAATTAAAAGAACTGTCTATACAATTCCAGCTACCAATAGATGGCGCTGTTCGCCCTCTATGGCGAAAATTTGAACTAAACTCTGTAGTAAACTATCAAATGTTTGAATAGACAGCAAAAAGATTTCCGTGTTTTCTTCTCTTTGCAATTAAGTTTAATCCGGTTTTTATTTAAGACCCATCTGTTAAGGGGGCGGAGATACAACCCCTTTTGTATTTTCCCACAAAATCGGACATTTTTTTGCGCATAGCCTCGAAAATTGTGTTTCTTTCCAGAGATTTTAGAAATTAAATTTCAATTCCAATTTTTAACTGTCCCATTCTTAACTTAATTGCCCAAGCTGTTCTTCTGTCGATTTCTTCTACAATACCGAAATAATTTACAATGTTCACCGTATTACTGTTGGGTGCTGGATACTCATGAAAGTGAATTTTTGGTTCATTTTTAAGAATCGTGGATTTAAACGTTTTATATTTTTATTGAATTGAAATTATTCTTGGTATTCTACCAGGACATCAAATAGGTAGGGATTTTTTAAAAACGTAAAATATTTCTTTAGAAATGGGTAATTATTATAAAATTAGGAAACACCTTGCCATCATAAATTTTAGGTAGTTTATTTTGAAAATATTCAAATATTCCAAAGTAAATAAAGCATGCGGTTGTTGAAGCATTACCACAGGAAGTTCCCTAGGAAAAAGTGGCCCCGTAGTAACCCGAGTGTAATTATTTACAGTTGAAATATCCAGAATAAGATTTACAGGAAAAGCACTTTGCTTAAATATATAGTCTGTAAATTTGCTGCATTTATGGGCTACGGATTATATTAAAGAACTCATTAGCTATTTTTAAAGTAGTTTTAAACACCAAAGCCAACGGACAACTACAAATATATAAACATGTAAACTTCACTTTAAATTAACATTTACAGTTTCAGCTAAAGGAAAGCAAAACACTGATTACTTTTAGCTTTTAATGTATCAAAGCGAATAAAATTCTAATTTAATCCTTTATTATAAAATTCAATAATTAAAGTTTTTGTCACAAAAAACAAAAATTCTTTATTGATCTTTAAAGTTGTTTAGGAAGAATTTCTGGACAGCAACAGTTAATTAATTATTTATTTGAAACCGTATTTCCCTTTATTTTTAAGATTTTCAACATTAATGTACAGGGTGTCCCAACATTCGACCGACAACGAATAACTGAAGGTAGTAGACCTAAAAATATGTTGATATGACTCTATTTATCCATATCAAAAAATGCACCCCTGAGCAGTTATAACCCTCCATAATTTATTTTTAAAATAGAATTTTTTTTTATTGCAGCCAAAGCAGTAAAGATTTTTTTATGAACTTTTGTATAGGTACGTCCATTTGAATACTGGGTGCCCAATTGGTAAAAATTTGGCTAATCCTTTATTAAATAGTGTTGGTGGGTGGATGAAGAAGGCACAAAACAATCAAACACTTTTTAGGAGTTTAAAAATTTTATTTAAAACTTGTTTGCTTTTGTGGAGAAAGTGTCAGATTTTTTGCCTCTTATAATCCAGTCGCTGGAGGGGTGAAGATGGGTCCAACCGTACATTAAATCAGGTAGTTCTGATTTTTTTCAATATTGTTAGTGATGGTTTGAGAGTGAAAACCCCAAGTTTTCGTCAACCCCACCAAGGACGTAGATGGTGAATGCATCAGGTGACGTCATATTCGACAGAACAACTGTCAACTTAACACTTCAGGAGAAGTTACTGTCTAAAGAGCAAAGCAGGAAACGCTTCGTCAAACTTCTTCAGAGTGCACTTGAAGCTGCAAGCATCACTACCAAACGTGCTGTAGAAGATGCTGACGTACTAATCGTCAGCACCCCTATGTCCCTAGCGTCAGAATACGAGGCTGTTGTGATTGTGGGTGAAGACATTGATCTGCTTGTTTTGCTCACTGGAACTTCTCCTGCAACTGACAATGCTTACATCCGAAAGCCTGAGAGAGGTAATTCACCAGATCTTTTCTACTCCACTACGTCATTTAAATATGTTTTCTCCGATATTGTACTAGTCTTCCATGCAATAGCTGCGACACCACGTCCAACATGTTCGGATTTGGAAAAAAGAATGTTTGCAACCTTTTCCGTTCAGTCTCACTTTCACTTCACTTTCAGGAGGTTGCACAAACATTCTACTTCTGCAACCACTGCAGAAATTTAGGAGGCGGGAGAGCGAATTTTGGTCACATTATATGGAGCTGACATCCTATCCCTCGGCGATTTGCCATACTCTAGATTTATCAGCAGCTCTGCTAAGCTTGACTTGGGCAAACTTCTGCCGACGACAGTTGCAGCCCACTTCTCCTTTCACTCTGGACGTACCACCAGGTGATGCAGTGGTTGGGTAATCACAAAAATTCCTTGGATTGGGGATGGATGAGGGGGATTAGAGGATTAGTTGCTGTAAAGGTAACAAGAGATGCAGTGCCACTGGAGCTCCTAAAAACTTCTCTTTTGCAAATGCCTCAGCTGTACTGCAGCTTGTGGGTGCAGAAAAGCTGAACAGAACTGTTCCAACTTGTGCAAACATTGTGCTGCGAAAACAGACCATAAATTGTGATTGACTAGGACTATGAAGACAACGATGATTTTACTGAATTAGCCCAAAATGAAGATTCCATTGATGAATCCCCTCAGCCTTTTCAGCCAAAACGACCTCGATTGTAATATTAAGTTCTATGTTATAAACATTTGTGTCTTTTCATGTTCATTCCCCGATTGTTTTTGATGTAAGTTTTGTTTATGACGATATTTCAATGAAGTTGACTTTTACTTTATCATTTATAAACACGAGTATGAGTGAGGAAGTAGTGGAGAAGTAGAATTAATGAATAGAAATGACCTAACAACACTTCTTGACAACTCGAAAAAAAAATTCCTCAATTTTTCCTCCTTAGCTATTGGTCGTAGAAACAAAGTTAATTAGTGATCCTTGGAGGAAATTTTGTCGTCTACAAGAATGAATATGAAACAAATTTGGCTACGATGTACCGTTTAGAAGATATAAAGGAAAAAGTGACATTTTCGGTGGTTTTTTCAAGATGGCGGAAAAAGCAGAAAGGTGGGGATGACGAAAAATTGGGGTTTTCACTCTCTAACCATCCTTAACAACATTTAAAAAATCAGAACTACCTAATTTAATGTAGGGTTGGACACATCTAGCGACTGGAGTATTATGAATTTTGCGTGATTGTTCAGCTTTTGAATAAATTTAGAAAAAATAATTTGAAAAACGGTAAAAGAATTTAGTCGTATCCTTGGTAACAATCTAGATTCAGCATAAACGGGTCAATTTGGAAAAAAGCCTTAATTTTAATAATTAAATTCACGTTTAAAGAATGTTATGCTAATAAGCCATCAATATCGAGTAAATGCAATGGGTTATTTGAATTTTAAAAAAGTATTTTATTAAAAATGCATGTTGAGTGCCCTAACTTACCTACCGGTTTTTTTTTTAAATTTTATTCATAAGGGACAGAAAATCTTGGTTTTGCAATTTTCTACATAAAAAATAATTTTTAAATAAAATCTTTAAATACTTAAATTGTTTTGTGTTTTCTTTCTCCATCCAACACCATTTACAAAAGTCGACGGTTAGTCAAATTTTTATGAATTGAGGGTCCAGAATTGAAGAGTAATTATACAAAGTTTCATTAAAAAATCTATACCACTTTGGCTCTAATAAAAACATTCTATTTAAATAAATCAACTTTGGAGGCTTATAACTGCTCAAGGATGCATTTATGGATATAGACAAATAGGCTCATATCAACTTATTTTCAGATCTACTTTCTCCAGTTAACCGTTGTCGCTCGAATTTTTGGGACACCCTGTATTTATTATTTTATTATAATTGTATTACACATATGTAATATTAAAAATATCAATTTAAACGAATTATCTATTTTTTAAATGTTTTATATTAAACTATTTAATATTTCAAATAAAAGGTCAATTAAATAATATATATTGATGAGATTAGTAAATATTCAATGATTGAATATTACTATATAATTTTTTTCGGAAATACTTCAGAATGACTGCCAGTTTAATCTACTACTGGCTTTCAAACAAACGCCGGCATACTTTTTTCCGATATCCGGGTTATAACCGGAAATGTTTTAACATCAAATAAATTTTAAGTATTGTTTATCAGTAGATTTCAAAAGCAATTCATGATTTATTCCATTTTTTCCTTATAGCTGAGTATTTACAATGGAAGAATTATCAAAATAAAATTTAATTATTTTTTCTTGATATACATATATAATATTTTTTAATAAATAATAAACAAATTAAATACTATTTTTTAATAGCTATTATGATAAACGTTTGGCCACCTTATTTATTTAATATTAGGTTAAGAATATTCTTTAGGTAACATTTGCTAAACCTAATTTTAATTTATTTAAGTTTTTTACAGTACGTGTCAATTTAAACCATTAGCCATTTCTAATAATCTGGTAGTCACATCAATGTTGAAGTGATCCGAATTTACTCAATGTACAACATTCCTCTATAATTTTCAATATGTCATCGTTAATCATTAGGAAATTTGCAGTTTTGATCTCTTTTTTAGCACCGGAATTTTTTTTCTAAAATCATTAGGTATATAATGTTTTTTAGACATTTCATATAAGACACACCAAAATTACTCTCTTGAACAACTAATGTGAGTACTGTATAGTATACATAGAAACAATCAAGGTGGTTAAATAAATAAGAGTATCTTTCTAAACGGCAAATAAAGTGGTCTACGGGCGCAAATGTATGTACATATACGCTAGTGTAAAATAGTATTAAAAAACGTGTTTCATAGTATTTTAATAAACAAGTGCTATTATCGACTTATGAAACTATTTTTTCTATTTTGCGCCTTTTTATCTATTTAAAATAAAATATTATAGTTTACAATTTTAGAAAATTTTCTGGTAGTTGTCAACTCTTTTATCTATGTATGTTACTGAGTAGTAAAATTTATTTTTCGAAGTTGGTAGCACTGAAGTTTGTTGATTTTAAAGTGGCAGTTGCCAAGCGATTTACAGGTTATTTGATGATTTGACAAACCTGACATTAGAGTTACCAACTACCAGAAAATTTACTAAAATTGAAACCTATAGTATTTTATTTTAAATAGATAAAAAGGCCCAAAATAGAAAAAATTGCATAAAAAATTCGTTTCCTAAGTCGATAGCACTTGTTCATTAAAATACTCGCCGCTACGCTATGAAATTCGTTTTTTAATATACTATTTACTACTCGCCGCACCGCTGTCAGTGCGTTACTAGCCATAGTAACGAACCAAAATAGAAAAAAGTTTTTACAATTTGCGTCTATAATTTTGCTATATCGAAATCGCTAGCGTTGTCGATGGGTTTTCTATTCCCGGTTGTTAACCCCGATGGACAATATATCGAGGGCGTCTAGAATGATACTCTAATGCCCGTTTTCACCAACGATTCCTAAAATTTAGGAATTGCTTATAGTCAGTGCTGGAAAACCCTGAAAATATTCGAAGGGTTCGGTTCTGGGTTCAGAACCATTAAAAAAATGAAAGGGTTCGGTTCCGGGTTAGGTTCCATTAAAAAAATGAAAGGGTTCGGTTCCGGGCTAGGTTCAAAAAAAAAGTTTGGAACCGGGGTTCTAGGGTTCGGTTCCGGTTCCGAAATAAAATTGGAACCCCGATTCCGGAGATCGGTTCCACAAAATAACGGTTCCAGATTTTAATATAGGTGTTTATGTTCTTAACTTCCAAGCATATAAATTATAAACAATCTAACTTATTCTTTATGGTTTTGGTTTTGAGTTGAGGTTGAGACTGAGACTGAGACGTATTCGCAAATCGTACACTATAAGAAAAATAAAAACATCGGACATCTGCTAGCACAATAAAAAGAAAACACGCACGTGCGAGCTGAATCAAAATAAGATTTTAGACCGAAAATAAAGGAGATATATGTAACAATTGGAACCCCAAAACCCAATATTTTTTAAAAGGTTCCGGTTCCGGTTCGGGTTCCGAAAATTTTAGAGTAAGGGATAGGGTTCCGGGTCCGGTTTTCAATTTTTGACGGGGTTTTCGGCGTTCCAGGGTTCGGTTCCGGTTCGGTTTTCCTGCACTGCTTATAGTTTGTGGGTTTAATAAGTAACAAAAAATACCTAGAAACAAGCGCTATAAGCAATGCCTAAATTTTAGGAATCGTTGATGAAAACGGGTATTAATGCTATATTTTGCAGTTTTGGAAGGTCTTCCAGATGATCTTGTATTAAATAATATATTATTGTTGGTGAGTTGTGAAATAATGGAGTTATTAAATATTTAAATACCAATAAAGTAATAATAATATTTAAGCTTTGAGCCACTCTTTAGATATATTTAATTTTATTTGAAATTGTATTGATAAAATTATTATTACCATGATAATTATAATTTAATTTTATATCAATATAAATTTCCAAATATTTAATTTCATTTACCCATTAAAAATTTAACATAATTTAATTCACAATTTCGTTTGCCGTACCGTTGCTTTAGATTTTTTAATGTGTATTATTAACCCATTATTTGTAAACCAATATTTTTAAAATTATGTTTATTTCATTTAAATTATTCATAAGGTTTTCTCCTTGAACCCAAATTAATATAACATCTGCAAACAAGTCAACTAAATCCTTTTCTCCTACACAAACGTCAATATCAAATATAATTAATACACAAAATAAATATAGTGGTCCCAAAACAGCTTCCTGCGATACACCCAAGGTATTTAGTATTGGATTAAATATTGTATTATTCACTTTAAGATGACATGAAAATTTCTATACTTTGTTGGATGAAAATTTCTATACTTTGTTGGATAAAAATTTCATAAACTTTTTACGTATATTCTGTAAAGCATTCGCAAACCATTTTATTGGTTATTTAAAAAGAAATAATAGAAAATATAATATTAAAATTTTGACAAAAAATATTTATCCCTGAAATTGCATTACTTCATCCTTAAACGAAATATAATAATCTTTTTATTGCAGAAAAAAGGACACGTGTCCTGAGTAAATAACATTTTCCAGACGAAGTCGTAATTATATCACAAGTTTATTAAATATACTGTTTACAGTGCGGGGAGAAGAATATTGATACAATGATTTTCTAAGCTCGTTTGTCCCCCCAAGTGCATGAAGAGACGTGCTTCCCTCGAATTTTTCAAGATGAAAAGCTTTTAAGAACGAAATGTTTTTTATTATTATGAAATTGTTAACTTCAAATTGAAAATAACCTCCTAATATTTTTTTATTAAAAGTGGAATTTATTTTTAAATCCTCAGTTGTAAGCGTGCATGAGCTTAAATTATTATTACATCGATCTAAATATAGAACGAATTTGGTGGATATTGACAGTCGAAATCCTGGGAATTTTAATAATACTTTTTACATCAAAACATTTAATATTACTTGATAATTTTGTATTTATAATCTATATGGGACTAACTATACCTAAACGAAAAATAAGCAACCTTCTGTGACGCTTGATAAGCTTTTAGAAGTAATGTTTCCGTTCGTTAAGTCTACGGTCATTTTCGTACATTTCCGACGTGAATCGGTCATAATCGGGTTTGTATGTACTAGGAGTAGAAATACAAATTCTATTCCACTTAGTAGGCAGCCCAATATACATTTTAAAATTACATTTTTACATTATTATTTCATAAATTTCAATGTGACATTTCTTTGTATAGTTTCAGATAGTATTCTTTCAAATACAATAAAATAATTTAAAAAAATAATTCACTTTAGTCGTATATTGTCCCGTCTTGCAGCATGTAAATTTATAAAAAAAAATCAAAAACTGTAAATGACAAAATGTTTATAGAATCAGTAGATATTTATTTTTTTTAAATAAACTGTTTTCGATTTTGTAAATAAATAAAATGTTCAATCTATACTTTTGTCTAAAAGGTCAATAAATTACAAATTTCCAATTGGATTTTATTTTACCCTACGGGATGATAGCAGTCAGACGTGAAGTACATGATGCGAAATAAATTAGTTCAAGTGAACTCAATCAATTGAACTAATTTGAAATAATTTATTAATTTAATAATTCAAAATTAGTAGTACTTGCCAATAATAAAAAATCTTTATTAGCCATTTTTGAAATGGAAATAAAAATATGAGTGCCATAAAAAAATAAAAGCACAATTTAAATTTTTGGATACGAATCATTCCGAAAAGCTTTCAAGATCTTGCGTTACATACTAATTCCAACTTTACGTTAACTACCAATTTGGATAACTTAAAGGTAAGTTACATGTTCAAAGTTCTAATTGGAGTTAGTTTAAATGAATGAATCATACTTCTAAATTTTCGGTTGTTTTATTTTTTTAAATATAAATTAAAAAATATCAACATTATTAATTTAGTGCCGGATAACACAGTAGCATAAACGTGATTTTGTATTACAAATCACACGTTGTAAATTATGTAGAATACATATTAAATATCGAATATATGTATATTTTTTACCACTTTAGCAATTTCCAAAAATAATGTAAATGTAACTAAAATACGTGAAGAATTTAATTAAAATTTTATACCTTGTGTAAATTTTATATGATTAGAAAATCCAATACTTTTTCTGTTATACGAATTAAAGTAACAAAATAAAGTTGGTAATTAATTACCTTACAGATTCTAAGAATAGATTATAAAAACTCACATAATATAGAATTAAAAATTTTAGGAACAAATTGCTGTCCGCCATCTTCTTAAGATATGATATCAATATTAATGTTTCGTAAGAGATCAGAGGAGGATTCTAAAACTCGCCAAAACGTCATCATTCAGGCGAAGAGAACAATGCAAATAACGACAAATTGGTGGAAAATTATGACGTTTTGGCGAGATCATAAAACTCGTCAATAAACAAAATCCGGATACTGTTATTAATGTGATGAACCACGTAGTAACTGTTGAAGACTATTTATACTCATCTATAATTTCCACAAGCTTGAAAATGGTTGAAATTCGACCGAAATCAGTCGCGGAAATAAAATGCTATAGAGTTATTCTGTTGTCCTCAACCCTCTAGTCTATTGCTTTTGTTACTATAAGAAAATTACTACAACCAGGATAATTTAGTATCTTTTTATTTTTCCAATCGAAAGAAAAAATAAATGATTGTTGTCAAAATCAGTATAGTAGGACCGGCCAGCAAACAGGAATTCCAACCTAAGTGAAATTACATCAAACCAGCGATGCTGAATTTTCCCACCCATGCTGAAGAGTTGGCTTGCAGAGGGTTTTAGTAGGAAGTTACTACTAATACAACTCTTCAGCATGGGTAGGAAAATTCCGAGACGCTGATTTGATTTAATGCCAGTTAGGTTGGAATTCCTGTTTGCTGGCTGGTTCTACTATACACATGCATAAATAGAAATAATTTTCCATTTTTTGATAAAATATTTTTTAAGGATACTTAATAGAAATCTTGGTACTCCCTTCTTAAGGTGCCCTTAAACATAAGAGGTTTAAACGCCTCTTTTACATTGTTCGCCTCTTATGTGTAAACACACCTTTACACCAAATAAAAAGTGGTTAAAAGAACCCCTTAACTAATTCGGTGTTTTTTACCAAGTTTTTAATAAGTGGAAAGAGGATTTTAAATTTTAAGAATTATTCTTTATTCAATTTTGTAAGCATTAACTTTTTTCTTGTATAATTGCATGAATTTAAGAAAAACTCTATTATTTGACAATATTTTTGATGTCTTCTTTTTTGCCTTTTTTTATCTTTTACGCTTATTTTTAATTTTTGATGATTATTTGTGCCATTTTTAATAGTTTTATTAAGTTTTTACGCCTATTTTTAATTTTTATTCGTATTTGTGGTATTTTTGAATATTTTATTAAAAAATTGGTTTTGTTTTTACCAAAATAATTACACAGGCCAACAAAAAAATGTTTGCAAAAACTTTTTAAACTAATTTACCTAAACCTTATGTATTTTTGGGTGCTGAACCGTATTCGATATCAGTTTTTTTCTATCACCCCCAATTCTCTCACAATATATCTATTATATATTTCAAAAAATAGGGAAAAATTTGATAAATAAAAATTCAAAAAATAGTTTGTTATTAGGTAATAATTTTCACTTACAAAAATATTAGATTAATAAAATTACTAAATACATATTAGATGCTTATTTTTTTGTATTTCCTAAGATCCTCCTTATAACACTAGAATATATTGCCAACTTAAAAATATTTAAACGGTTAATAGTATATTATTCAACGAGCGAGTAATGATGGCCATTACTCACGCAGGCCGAATTTGCGACACGAGCCGGTAGGCGAGTGTCGTAACAGGCCTGAGTTATGTTGACTGTAGATTCAAAGGTTACGGGTTCGAACTTTATTTCATAAATTGTTTGAATTTGGTAAAAGAGAACCACGGGTAGCCAATGGAATTCTGTTACCGGTAACCAAAACTCACGGGTGTGAGTAATAGCTATCATTGCTTGTCTAGAAACGCGTTAATAAAGTACCCATTATACAATAGTCATAGAAAAAAATATTTGTTATTCATTGTGTTTAATAACAATTATTTTTATTTAATATTAAAATGTGGTGTGTGATACGACTTTTTTGATATCTTCCTTGGAATCAGCACACCAAATTACATAGAAAATAGCTAAAATTATTGAAAAAGTTTTTTCATCGTTGGCCTGTGTTATTAGTGTGAATTACTTTGAAATTAATATTCCAATAGATTCCTTTAAATATGCCCCAATAACTAGCGTAGATGTTGAAATAAGTTTTTCAGCATATAAAAATATTTTAAGCGACAAAAGAAGAAATTTAACTTCAGAACATCTGGAACAGTACAGTACATAATTATCAACTCATTCAATAAAGAATAGTTTTGTTCTATTTTCCGTTCTCTTCTTACTGCTATTCTTTTCCTTTCTTGTTCTTGTATTATAAAAACTGTTTCTCTTATGTAAATTTTGTATTAAATTATCAAATACATTATAAACAAACTTGAAGATTGATGTTAAATATTTGGATCGTTAATTATACTAATAAAAAACAAGAATTCCTTTTATCCAACTATTAATAAATAAATATTATAATATTATCTAATATTATAATAAAGTTGGATAAAAGGAATTCTTGTTTTTTATTAGTATATAAATACATAATAGTATAATATTCAACGAGCGAGAAATGTTTGCCATTATCATTCCATTATTCACGAATACCGAAATTGCGTAAGAGGTCTGAGTGAATAATGGCCATTTTCCCGCGAGTAGAATACTATACTTTTCCATGACTTTTTTTATTTTACGAAAATTTGATAAGGTTATTTTTCGTATTTCTGACATTTCTTTACACGTAGCGCCATCTCTATATTGCAAGGTTAACTAAAATACTGTGTCGGAGTTGAAATGCAGCTTTCTGATTGGTCCAAAAATGCGTCTGGGAAAGTAAAACCGTGGCGGAAAGATAGGGTATTTTGATAATGTATATCATTAGTTTTCAAAAAACAATAATAATAATTAATAATTTATTCAAACTAGAATTATGTCCTATTTCTTTTTTCATATTGTAAGCTTTGTTAAATTTTGGTGCCTTTTATTTAGATTTTAATGCCTATTAAATACCCTTTAAACCAAATTTTGTGCTTTTTTAGATGCCTTTTTTTAGCTTATTTTTCCGGTCTTTATTAATAAGTATTCTTCTAATTTTTATTTAAAAGCAATATGTATTCAAAATTGGCAAAGATACTACTGACGATTTATACTAGCTTTACTGTTTCATAAATACACCGACAGGGGGAGAGCTCATTCCTTAAATCGCGAATTAATTCAATATACTTTCCGTAAATTTAGTCAATAACATTTGACGTTGTAAATAATTTATAAAATTTATAATGCAAATTAATTTATAATAAAGGATGTATTACTTTAATACTTAATTTTTCCGAGACTTAAACACTTTAGTAGGAATAATTAAAAAATTTAATTACACCAGTCCAGTTATTGATTTTATTTATATCTTAAAAACCTTAACTTCGTTGTTATTGAATTATGTAATTAAATTTGTAACTCCCGAATTCTTTTGATAAGATTAAATTTTCGATTTAATTACATTATAATTTCCGTAATCAATTCGCGACGATTTAAATGATCAAATTATATCACAACAAAGTTGCTATAAATTAAGTTTTTTATTTGTAAACTTTACTTTTTTAGTTTTATTAAACATTAACCACTGGAATACCCTGTAAAACTAATACAGAATAGAAACTTTAGATTTTCACCCTGCTGGTTTTAGCTCTTCCATAATTACTAATAGCTATAATAATAGAATTTAAATTTATCCTATTATCCTAATGGATTATTTCAAATATTAAAATCTGTCAAATTGGCAAAAGTACAATTATCATGATATCCACCAAAGTCTGGTTTGTAGTGGTATTAAAGTCCATAGAAATGAAAAATAAAATAAAAAATTTGGGAATTAACATAACTATTAAGAATATTTGGAGTAAATTTAAAACTTTTAAACCATTTACCCCAGAAATTTTTAAAGATAATTTTGTACAAATATTTTTATAAAAGGGAAATGTACTTCCCTCTTATGAATATTAAACAAAACATTTTCATCAGTTTAATTCAACTTAATGATTTGTTTCTTTTTCTCTTGGAAACATTTTATATCCTAATAAATCATTTGAAGAAGTATAGAGTAAAATTTCTCTTTAATATACAGGGTGTAGAAAAAGTTCGGCAACTCCCGTTTATTTCTGAAATGAAGCATTTATGAGAAAAATGTTTCAAATAAAACTTGTACGATTCTTAGTGATGCACTATTTACATTGCCATGACCTTGAACAGCAAATTAAAGGTCAGGCGATCACTTAATTTTTTTAAATAACAACGACCACGGGCGTTGCTGAACTTTTTTTACACCCTGTATAACAATAATATATATGTCATCAATTAGTATTAACTTCCCTTTAAAGTAAAAATAAAAGGATTAATGGTGTGGAATTTATGGATACGGTGAAACTGATTGAGTCGAAATAAAAACATAAAAAGTAATAAAAACGAATAAACGAGCTAAAACTTGATTGACACTACAGTATGCATTATAAATACCGCTTTTAAAAATTAATCCATTTTTATTAATTTTCAAAGCGCTTTGGTTAAAAGAATTTCATTTGACGTGCGTGACATTTTCTGAAGGTATCCGCAAATACAAGCTAAAAAGATATCTACGTCAAAAGTTTTTAATGTGCTTACTCTGCATACGCTGTTATTTTTCATTCCCCTGACATAAAACGACGTACAGAAATTTTAATATAATGTTTAATATTTTTTTCCTCCTTTTAAAAAATTCTTCACTAAATTATTCACGTTTTTTACTTCCTTTGGATATATTAATTGATTAATTATGTTCGGTATAAAGCTAATTCAATCGTTATCTTGAGCTTAATTTGTAGGTTAAGTAGTTTTTTATTAAACGTTTACAACTTTATCTTATTATTCCTGGTGCCATATATCTTGGGGTAGTAACATATATAAATACAAGTTAATAAAATAAAATTGAAACATTTGTATACAATATCAAAGCTACATTATATGTTGCACATACGAATTGGTAAGTCCAAGAATAGTAGTACAAAAATTTAATTAATTTTGAGATCAATTTAAACAATAGATTCATATTTTGTAAAGATGCAACTTTGATATGTACAGAAAACTTGCAGTACTTTTTGAATCGATTTCTTCATGCTAAAAATTTTAGAAAAAAAAACATACTGCCCGGAGGAATTGAAAAACTAATTTGTTGGACTGTTATTGAACTCAATATAGTTTCAAGTTATGTATTATTTTAAATTGTCTTAAGTACTACTTAAATACTCACGTTATATGAATAGAAATAATTTTTTTGTACTTTGGCTAACTTAACACAAAACCGCTATTTTTGGACTCGTACTGTTATGGGACTCACTGATTCATATGTAATTGCTTTGACAAACGATAATTGCATCCTCGTCCGCTTTAGTGTAGCGGATTTATCTGTTTCTGGGAAATTTCCGAATGAACCTAAAAACATGTATAATTTTCTCACTCCGCAGGAAGAAATGAGGCGACATAAAAGAAATTTGCGAGGACAATCGCTGTCTTTGCTTTGAACCACCATTAGTAGCTAGAAGATCTCTTAGAACCCGACAATAAGAACAACATCTCTGACAATTCTGATCAAGAGAAGAATAACATATCGGCTTTTTACGAATAACAGACAGAAATAGACAAATTAAAATTCGTTCTTTCGATTTTTTTTAAGTGCCTAATTTACAAACAAAGTCTTGGCACGATCACAAAATTAGTATGTAAATTACACGTTACCTATCTATCATCTACCCTTATTATAAAACCATATTTATTCTGATTCAAAAGGGTCTAGTTTTTTTCTAACACCAACTATCACTAAAATGTAAGTTTGTCGTTTTTTTAAATTACTTATTAAACCCTCTGGAAGGTTATTGTATACGAAAGGTTATTGTATACGAGTGAATTTCGCTAGAATGTTTTAAAAATCTAGACCATTATTCCTCCAGAACCATCTACCCTCATTTTAAAACCATATTTATTCTGATTCAATCGGGTTTGGTTTTTTGGTTACAGCAACTACCAGTAAAAATGTATGTTTGTCCTTTTTTAATTTAAAACCTTCTAGAAGGTTATTGTGTACAAATGGAATACGCTAGACTGTTTTAGAATCTAGACCATTATTCTTCTAGAACCTTCGGGAGAGTGTTGTGAGCTTCCTCGTTTAGATATTCCAGAATGCTCAAAAAGTGTAAAAATTACCCTGACAGGTTTTGATAAATTTTTAGTGAAATATATTTTAAAACTCAATAGAGAAATGTCACGCCATTAATAAAACATTTCTAAAAACGTTATCTTGACTACAAGGCACCAAGACAAAGCTTGGGTTCCTTACATCTGTTTTATTACGTGTGAGCCTTATTGGATTGGCCAAAAAATCTCGATCTTTCGGAATTCATATGATTTGGACGGAACCCATTCAGCAAATTGATATTTATGCCTTACTGATACAAAAGGTATTACAATAAAAACTAATAACAGAATTTTTGAGATATCTAGTAAAAGGATGGAATTTGTTACAACTTTCAACCAAGAACTTTGTGAAAGTAATGGGTAGGGATGGTGCTGGATTTTTATACTTAAAAAATATTTGTAGGTTCACAAATCAGGTAATTGATGTGGGATGAAATTTTTAAAGAAAGACTTAGTGATCTGGAAAACCCAATTTGGAAATCTTTCATGGAAGTGATCTCAAATTTTATTGGAAATAATATCTAAGTATGTCCGCGCTCCTACATCAGTCAACGTATATTTTGAGCTTCTTGTTGAATTTGAGGAAGAAATCAAGAACGATAGTACTCCCCACATAAGTACCAATATAAATCTTTATTTCTGTTATATTCTAAAATTTGTATCACCTAGACTAGGATGATATTAGCTGCATTTAATGTTGAAATGCGCGTTCAAGATTTACGAAACTTGTCTTTCATTTTCTACAAACTACAACAATATTTTGTAAATAACATTCACTTTTATAATTGCATACTTTAAATAACATTAAAGATTCAAGATTTTCTAAAATTGATCATATTTAACGAATTTTTAATAACTATTTTGGCCATTTTTGATATAAAATATTAAAAAAACTATCTTTTATAAGTAAGTAGAGGTTCTATTTTATATGGTATTCTTATTTTGTATATGTCACAAAAGATATTCGCGTAGTTTGATAAATAAAAACAGGTAAAAACCCATATAATTTTGTAGACTCCATACCCTCTTAAACTATTATCCAGAAGCTTTTAGCAACTTATAGGCCTTTGGTTGTAAAATGTCCTCAAACATACATTTCCATTTTTATTTGGACTTCTTTCCTAAAAATTTGGGCGCCGTTAGCGATGAGCACGGTAAAGGATTTCATCAGGATATTTCTACAATAGAAAAACGATACCTGAGTAATTTGATCTCAAATATGGCGGACTACTGCTGGGCATTTAAACTATGAAGCAATTTACAGAAAAAAATCATAAGGCAATATTTATTGGTTAAATTAGCTTTATTATTAGAAATAAATTTATGTTTAATATTCCTAATCATTTGGAGATTGAAGCTGATCTCAATTCGTTACACTTCAGAAAGGCATTCGTAATTTCAGGAATTAGGGATTCCCATTTTTTCGAAAAATTATATCATATAAGTAGAGATACTTATAAAATAAATGAATTAAATTAATACTAAATTTATAATTTGGGATTAATGATTAATCAACGTATTTTGTGTAATATTGATTTTGAAAATAAATTAATACCTAGATTCTCGTCAAATCATTTAAGTTTAAAGGCCTTTTAAATTTAAATTTATTAAATTGGTTGTAATGGACAATTTCCATGATTACCTTATTTGTTTCTAATTAAAGACCTTTAATTTTGACCAGAATTTGCCTATTAGTCATTTTTTAAACCAATTTAGTCACTTCAAATTACCGGTAATATAGTAAAAACAAAACAAAATAGATTACCTTTTAACCAACCAAAAATAAAATGTAACAAATTAATACTCCAACGAAATAAGAAAAACATTTTGGTATTAAAAAAATAAATAGTTTATATTTAATGGATTATTTGATTAATTCTTTGTTTTTAATTAAGTACATATTATTAACAATAAAACAAAATTTCACAATGTATCTATAATTATACTAAATTAATTTATATAATTTGGTTAAAAGTTATATATTATAATGTAATTTAATTTATAATTAAAAAATTTCAATTACCGTTAATATTGACTAAATCATGTATAATATGTAAACAAATTTATTAAATTAATGAGATTAAAGTAATAACAATGTAATTAATTAGTTAAATATTACATAATATATAATTGTGATAAGACCAAAAATAATTAAAATTTACATGCAATTTAATGCAATGCTTACTTTTCAAAAACATATTTATTTATATTGGCTTTCTTTATTTGTTTTTCCTGAATCTGTACTTTCTTTCAACAAATATTAGAATGATATTTATTGACATGAAACTCCCTCGTTTTAGTCAATATTTGAATTGATCCCTAAAAACAAGTAATGGATGATTTATTTCCGTTTGGTATTGTTATGATTTTCGAAAATTACTGTTTGGTTTTATTTCATTTAAAACCGAACATTACAAAAGAATCAAAGAAAATTATTGTATACGAATGTTGAACAACATTTTTACAAACATCTATGTATGTGTCGTCATTTTATGCTTTTCATTTTAGGTAAGTAGATGGAGTCGTAAGTGAATTAAGTTTTAGATTTTAAAGAAGAAATTCTACCTTTCATATTTTATTTTATAGTAATTTATTATTTACCACTTATAAGTATTATTTTTCCTTAAGGGGTTTTCAACCTTCAAAGTTTTTATCTGTCATATTTTTTACGTTTTTGCTAATATTTCTAGTTTTTGTGGTTTATTTAAAAAAATGCTTTCATAGCCCGATTAAAAAGTTCATTAAGCTTCCTGTAAAATTAACAAGAGCCGAAAGACTTTTTCGATCAGCGCGTAATTTCAATTATTTATAAATTTAGGCGCCATGCAATTTTAAGCAACAACAGTAGGTTTTTCAAAATTATTTTAAAAGTCACTGGAAGCTTGCTAAACTTTTTAATCGTGCTATAGGAGCATTTTTTTAAATATACCATAAAATATTTGAAATATTAGCAAAAACGAGAAAATTTTGACAGTTAAAAATGTTGAAGGTGGAAACCCCCTTAAAACCTCTACAAATTGACATATTATTAAATGTTTAAAGCTATCGGATTTTAACATAAATATACCGGCATATTGTGCTTTTAGCACAAGTATTCTCTAAAATGATGTATTAGAAATGGGTGTAATTTAAAATGTTTTGGTAAAGCAGAAAAATGGATCACATCTGGGATCAACTTTCATATGTTATTAAGTTTATCCCTTCAAAAGAAACTTTAGCTATTCTGGCAAATTTTAATATTTCTCGTCAAACTAAAGATATGTTTTAAAATGAACACTCTACGATTTAAATAAATTCTATTACCATGTTAATGACGACTTATCTTTTAAACTTTGTTATTTTAAACTTTTTAAATGTAATAAAATAAATTTTAAATAATTATTTAACATATATAATTATTTCATTTTATATTCGTTTTAATAGAAGTTTTTATAAGTTCAAATAATAAAAAAACTCTTATAAACTTCCAACATCCTCTCAACTTTTAGTTCTATCGTCCTGTGTCACCAAAGAGAGAGCAGTAATCCTGCTTTTTATTTCCACCTTTTAACATGTGATCGGAATTTCTCAATACGCAGTCTTTACTCTAGACCGAGTATTTCTCTTTCTATGGCGAAAGGCTGTCTGATCCTCAATTGGGTTTGTGGGGTTCCCTAGAGATTTGCAATTGCATTTAGGCAAAAGTCTGGTCAGTAATCCATTCCCTAGTATACGAAATGTAATTTAAAAGGTGTTAAACCTTACATCAAGGTTTTTTTATACATAATACATATGTATAAATATTCTACCCATCCAATTTTTCAAGAATTTGATTAATCAAATTACTGCACACAGTAGGTACTTTTAAATAAAGTTTTATTTTTGTTTTTTATCTAATACCTAATATATTTAATGCTGCGTCACTTAAATCATGTCAACGAGTGGCTGATGCCGATAAATTCATATTGATTGGGTGGGTTTATTTCAATTTTTAGTTTTATTCACCTGGACGAACATAGGAACAAAATATACAGATAATGTTTACATATAAAATAGTATGTCATCTAATATTTAAACATTAGTCTAAATTTAATTGAATTTGGATGGGCTTGGATCCTGATTAAATACTGGAGTATAGGGGAAGGTGGTGTATACTGGGACATGGTATATACTCGGACAAGTATCTTATCGTCTTATATATTCTTATAATTTCATAGGCATGGATAGAAATGCAATAAAAGATGCAGACCGTTATTATAATAAATAAACGAATGAGGAGGAGATTCCTTAGGTGCGTCCATCACTCTACACTTGGAATTCTTGCGTGGTGCACCTTCTCCACTTCACAAAGGCAGACTTAAGGAATCTCCTTCTCATTCGTTTATTTATTATTTAATATACAGGGTGTCCAGAAATTAAGCGCAAAAATTTTAGGAGGCGATTCTATAATTGATTTTAAGAAAAAAACTTCCTATAAACATATGTCTGATTTTGCTTCCTAGGGGAGCTACAGCCCTGGAAATATTGTCAGTACTATAGGTCGATTAACTCTATATTTTAAAGAAACTATTCAAACTTATCAAATAGCTACTTTTCATTAAGTAACTAATAATAAAAATTGAGCATTGTAGAAGAAAAGTAGCGAAATTATTGTATGGTAAAATAGTAAAATATGATTCGAACTCTGCATGTGAATGGTTAAGTGTACCATTTTTGTCTAGAATTACATAAGGAATAATATTATGAAAATTAAAAAGTTAACGATATTTTTAAACTTAACACTTCTTAAAACTACCCTTTCGGAGGATTCAAAAAATTTGAAAAAAATCATAAAATTGTATTATGGTTTACCCAAATTTCTAATCTCTACTAGAATTCGTTTTCAAATAAATGACAAAAAAAATACTTTTAGACACATTATTTCAAGCGCTGAAGCTCCCTTAGGAAGCAAAATCGGACATACCTTTATAGGAAGTTTTTTTCTTAAAATTAGTTGAAGAATCGCCTCGTAAAATTTTGCCGCTTAATTTCTGAACAGGGTGTATAATATCGCTCATCACTGACTAACTCACTCACTGAGTGACTCAATAGTGGGAACCATGTTATAGTAGGAGTGGTACTGTCCCACTTCAAATCATCAAACTGTATATTTTCAATGTAACAATAGAAATAGCAGACAAAATATTCCTTTTTGTAGATGCTCAAGACTAGTAGAAAAGTTTAAAAGTCGTTAACGACGGCTCCAAATTTTTCATCAGGGTCGTTGAATACAGGTTTATGTGTTTGTGTTTACTTGCATGGATCGCTGCTTGAGTTGGTGCTGCAGCATGTTTTAACCATAAGAGCTATTATGAAAACTATAAGAAAAATATTAAAACGCCATGGTAAATTCATACCGGGTGTTCCAGACCACCCGAGCTACCCCATTACTTTGAAAATGCTTTGATACACATAAAATAAAAATTTTGATCACCAAAGTAAACCAAAAGAATCATTTGGTGTACTTTTTAACTTCCGGAGAACACAGAAAGTATCCAGAACTGGAATTAACTTTGAAATTTTAAATGACAACATTGATTTGATTTTTTATCTCTTCAACTAACGGAGATGTGGCCTGTAAATTGAATTTTGGGAAATCCTGTATACATCAGTCTCAGTTTAAAAGTTAAATTTGGACGAAATTTTATTCTTATAATATTTTTATTTATTATTCCATGCATTTATTTTATTCCTTCCTCGTTAATATACACCACTTCATTTATAAGGACATATGGAATTTTTGTTATTATTCAACAATTCGCAGATTATTGAAAAATCTCTTTATCAGAAATCAAAAAAGAGAAGATACAGAAGAAAATGATGTTTTGAAAAATATATTGTTTATTAATAATTATATATTTATTTTAACGGTTAACAATAGAGTTTATTAATTATATGCTATACAGTATTCATGATATAAAAATCATTTTTGAACGACTATTAAATAAACGATTCATATGTTTGAACTTTTTGATAAGTAATGAAATTCATTTCTAAATTTTTGACATTCAACAAGCTCGATCTGTGCGGACAAATCATAAAGCTGCAGTATTTCCAACCCATTGAGTAATGAGCAATGGATTATGGGTAATTTCAACCATAGAATAAAATTTACATAGAAGAAATCAAGAAATGTCAAAAATATAAAAAATAACCTCAAAAAATTTGCATAAAAGCACCGTAAAATATAAAAAAAAGTCGTGGAAAAAGTATAGTGTTCTACTAGCGAGAAAATAGCCATTATTCACTCAGACCTCTTACGCAATATCGGTCTTCGTATATAAATTCTCGATCGTTGAATAATATACTATTATTCACAAAATGTACTTAAAATACTAAGTGTAGCATATTACTGTTTCTAGAACAAATTGTAGATGCAATGTCAATTATAAAAAATAGGGCGTCCCATTAAAGAAAAAAAAAATGATGATGGCGTCTTAAGAGTGGTAAAGAAAAATATTTTTTTAAAAATGAAAAAATGAGGGATAAGTGCTGCCGTTTAAAGCACTTTTTAATTTATACTTTTATCTCTTCAAATAACTGAGATATTTCCTGGGAAGTAAAATCTGGGCCACCCTGTATTTGATTTTCTTGCTAAGTAATGAAATTCATTACTAAATTTTATTCAACAAAGCAGTACTGCCAACCCATTGGATAATGAGCAATGGATTAAGGGTAATTTCATTAATCACTGGGCAACCTTTTGGGTAATGTGCAATGGATTATGGGCAATTTCAACCGCAGAATAAAATTTACATACAAGAAAGCAAGAAATGTCAAAAATACGAAAAATAACTTCAACTCGCGAGGAAATAGCCATTATTCATTATGACTTATTACGACACTCGCCTGTGTAAATTGGACCAGTATTTGATATCAATGTTTCCCAAAATTTTACAATCATAAAAATACTAAATTTTAATGTAAATAATTTACTTTAATGATTGTCAAAGACTACCCCAATAGAAGATATCACATTATCTAATGCATACAATATAAGAAAATAAATACAGCAATTCAATAATTTATTTAAAATCCATTGGAGATCACGTTTGAACCAGTTATTGACACCGTTCTCAAAGATTGGGGATTTAGTTAAATAAAATGTACCAGTGTTTGACAACAATGTAATTAATAATTTATAACTAAAATATCAAATTTTTTTGTTTCAAATTATACATTAAACTAAAATAAACATTGAAGAAGTTTCCTCGTTACTTTATACGCAAATTTCCAGATGGAAGTCTAACTTCCAGGAGTGATTCTAATTGGTTTCAAAAATGACCCTATAGCTAATCTGCAACCTAATAAAAAAAATTATGTGATAGAAAACATAGACATTTTACCTAATTCCTCTACAATAGTAAATAGCAAGGAAAATGATGAACAGCTGGGTTGTGACAATGCATAATGCTTATAAAATTTACAAGGAAAATTTTACCCCGAAAATTAATGAAAAGCTGGGTTATGATAATGGAAATACCAAAGAAAATTTTACCAGCGAAATTAATGAAATACTGGGTTGTGATAATGGTAATGAAAATACTGAAGAAAAATTTACAAAGGATAATAATGAATAGCTGGATTATGATAATGATAATAAAAATACCAAAGGGTCAGTAAATGATCTCAAAGAAATGATACCATCATTATTTAAAAGTGCTTTGTTCTGGCCAAAGGAGTCTCAAAATTCCATGATTAAGAAACCGAAATTTAAAATACCAGCGGTAGTAACATCAATGGAATTGCAGTTGTATAATACGAAAAAAGAGGAAAAAATAACAAACGAAATGAAACTTAAAGAAGAAACAAAAAGAAAACGAGAAGATAAGGCTGCAGTAAAGAAATAAAAGTGCAATTTTAGAAGCTATATGTGAACCAATTCAAATGAACAAAAGAGGATTTTTTAATGTACCTGAACTACTGAAGTATTCTTAAACAAATATTTTTTGATTTATTTTTGTTTTCAAATTGAATTTATTTTTTATTGTTTTGCATCTACTTACTTAAGTATTTAATAAAGTTATGTTTTTTCATTAATTTAAATATAGTTTTTCAATTTTCCTTATTGTCAATTATTGGTTCAAACAAGTGTCAAACACAGGGTACATGACAATTTTATGGTATCAAATACTAGGACATAAACTGATTAATCAAAAAATTATTAAAATATAAAATCTAGCTTCAAATTAAAATAAAACTAGAATTATTATTAAAGCAATTTAGTTTACTTACAAAATAAATTAATATTACTAATAAAAATAATGAAATCTTGTCTAATTTAAGGCTTCTAAGTCCGATATATTTCTAAAGTGTTATAGACTGGTACACTTACCTTACCTCTTAATAATTAAATGAAACCAGTAGGTTTTCTAATTTCATAGTTGGATTCATGACCTGCCCTTTCAAGCAATGTGTAACTTTTTTATCTACTTTTTCGTGACTGACGAAAGCATAGAGATTGGTTATGGGTTATATGATTTGTTAAAATATATTACAATATTGTAACTTCTGCAATTTCATTCATAAAATGATTTCTTTGTTTATAAACATTATTAGGACTAAAATTTTACTTACAGAAAATTGATTAAATTTCCTTCGTAAATCCCGGAACAACTGAAACAAAAAACAATTTTCAAAATCATATTTTTCCTTTAATTTTATTAAAAGTAAAATTAGTCCAGTTAAAATATTCGCGATGGTTTTTTCACTGGAGCACAAGGCATTCATTTCAGTGTAGCCAACTTGGGGAAAGTTAGGTTTCCTACCATGCAATGTCAATAGTATCAATCATTTTTGAAGACCCTGTATAATAGTTTAAAGTCTGTTTTTTTGGAAATTTTATTATTTGTCAACTACAACGCGTGTCGTCTGGTTTGGTTTTCGAATAGTAAAACAAAATCGAACATCGCATTATTTTGTTATTTTGCGATATTTTGAAAACTAGAAAAGGAAATTTTTTTTACTATAATTTTTACTCTTTTAGCAGCGGAAGCAAAAATAATGCATTTACTACCAACCGTTAATTTAATCTTTAGGGATTAAAAGCTCCACAGCGGTTCATTTAATCTCTAGGGATCAAAACTCCCGCATTTAGAAATTATAAACACAGATGGCGCGTAAGGATTTAAAAATAATTGTTTATGAATTATTTTTTATAATTTCCAAGGTAAGTATATTGCTAATATTACTAATATAATTTTTAGAAGTTTTTCTATTTAAGAATGGATTATATTATCGTTTTTTGCCTAAAATTCGAAAGATTTTATTTACAAGAAATTCTTACCTCTAATTTGTCCCCAATTTTTTCTTAAAGTATGTAATGGTTTTATCTAATATAGTATACTGAATGCTTATTTTTACCACAAATCAAAAGTATTAGTTTCTATAAAGTTTTTACATGCGATAAAATGCTTCATCATCAATCGTAATAAGTTCATGCGTAAAGATCCTTACCGAATTCTTATACATGGTAGGTACTTAAAGTTTTGATACTATTTACTTTATCAGAAAATTAGCCAACAATTGATTTTAGGTTTTCGATGTGCTTGAAAATTATACATGATTGGGGAGAGAAATCAACACCAATTTCCTTATAAAATTAATTACTTGTTAATATGTGTATTTACTCTAATATTATAATCAGTACAATTTGTTATATTGAATAATGGCGGTAGAACTTGTTAAATCTCTTTTTTGTGAGACAGGTTGACGGTTACACCTGGCTCAGAAGGGTTATTAGCGGAAACAACAGCAGACTTTGCAATTGAAGTAACTAATTGGAAGTGCAAAAAATTGTATATGTACCACCGGAGTGCATTTAATCCTTCGTGTGGTTGATGCCCGAGATGTAGCCGAGTAGATTATCACACTCAGGATTAAATCATTCACTTTGCTCCCTTGATGCATAAATTACTATTTTATGTTATAAATTACTATAAAAACAAGTAACTTTTTCCTAATTTACCCGAATTATTAAGATAACTGAGATACATATGTATAGCCTATACATGAATAGCCTATAAATGAGGGCCCCCTTTATATATTTATTTAAAATGATTAAAAGTTTTAATTAAAAAAATCCTACATATGTATATTTTAGAGTAAAAAGTGTTTCGATACGAATACATTTGATACAAATAAAAACAAATTTCACTCCCACGAGTATAAAACATGAAACATTTTTATGCCCAGAAACAAATTTTAAAAATTAAAAATTTAATTATAAATTTAAAAAATGGCGAGGTCGCATTTGAAGGGTACTCCATGAATTATATAAACACGTGTAATATTTAAATTAACCATGCAATTATTTCCATTTGCATTTTTTCATTCAAATAAAAGAATTTTAAAAATTACCATGTTGCTACGAGTACTCCGCTAATGAATAAAACACGTAGTAATGAAAAGTAAATAGAGTGCGAAATATGTCTTGCAACCACACACCAAATGAAAATAAATGAAGCTTAAAACATAAGAAGATCATTAAAACTGCGCCTCATTATCACAATTTACACAAATGCTGCAGTTAATTTTATAATTACGTTACAAGTTAAATATTTCCTACCATTTTCTGTGTATTTTTTGCAAGGACAATTACCTCTATTAAATGGCGTGTTTCCCCCATGCTTATTTGCTAAAAACATTTGACGTTGAGTATGAACTGTCGCATGTTTCGCTCTAATGGCAACGCGCACCAATGTGGAACTAAAAGCTTCGTATCACGATAGAAAATAATAAATTAATAAAAATCTGCTTCCGATCCCATTAACGTATTAATCATTAAGATTAAGGTATATTTTGTAATTCAATTTAAGTATGTATTTTTAGTTTTCAGTTCAGTTAATTTAACATTTGCTGGAAAAGTTTATTTTTACATTCAACGAACAATGTTTATTTGAAAACTTTCCAATAAATCGAATAGTCAAATAAAAATTGGTTTATTAAGGTCCAATCCTGGAACTAGTTTATTGTTTTCATTATTTTAAAAACAACTTTCTGTTAACCCGACCGCTTCAATAACTTCCATAATGTAATGTATAATGATTTACAGCTAGACAGACAGACAGACTCACTACAAATTATTTATAACGAAATGTTGATATACATATAATATTTTAACAATAACTGCGTTGATCTCGTGTAACTTAAGAGCAATTTCCTAAACGGAAAATATAGTGGTTTAGTTCTGTAGTCAAATACGCTAGTGCGAAAAACATTTTTGTATAATTTTTTTGGAGAATGTACAAAAAAATGACCTAAAAGTACCTTAACTTTGGACCTCTCTAATTAATTTTGTGCTTGGTTGCAGAAGGTGACTATCCGCTAGGATGTAGCCTAATCAATTTAGATTATAAATCTGAAAAAAAATTGAAAATCTAATGGGGGAAACTTGAGATTTTACTGTAGAACTAATGCTCGATTTCATAATTTTTCACAATTTTTCACAATTTTTCCTCACAAACTCGCGCGCCGACTATGGATTCGCTGATAATTTGCAAAAGAAGCTCCAAAAAAGTGAGATGGACTCATCGAGCGGCTTCAATTTAGTAGTTCAAGATTATAGATGTTAAAGGCCAAACCCGATATCAGGATGTTCCTAGGCCAAACTAGTTTATCCGAAATCCGTTAGGACGAACTAGTTCAACCTAATGGAATCAAGTTTATCCTAAAATAAAAGTTATACTTCCCGTTTTTGATTTATTCTGTCGACTGAAAGAAATAATACCAAGGCCTTACTCTAGAGATGGAAGAACCTAAAAAGCTGAAAAGAAGATACCATTACATCAAAGAAGAGTATTGTGGACGTTGGGAGCGTGAAAAAATGTTCAGAAAAAATAAAAAAGAGAATATAAAATATTAATTGTCAATTGATGAACTCTATGATGTGATTGATTCGACCCATCTAGCTATTTGATATGTTGGTCGTGACAGAATTTTAGCGGTGGCATCCAAAAAATATGCCAATTTTACAAAGGAAATTATATCCCTCTATTATCTATGTGTGAACTAAAAGAAAGCTAAGAAGAAAAGTGCCAAATCAACCAACCAGATAGTAAATTCGAATTTATTAATGTTTAATAAGATCATTTAAAAAAGTTTGGTTTACTCCGTGCATTAGAGTAAAAGATAGCAACCGAAATGGCCTACGATTTAAGTGATATATTTTTAACTATAGGGCTTTTGGGCTTTGGCCCTAACTTAAAATTGTACACGGTTAACCCAGATATAGCCAAAACCAAGGTTCACTCGAACGAGTCAATAAAAATATTGAGGATCATATTCTCCTGATTCCTGAATAAGGAAATTGTACACGGTTAACCCAGATATAGCCAAAACCAGGGTTCACTCGAACGAGGCAATAAAAATATTGAGGATCATGTTCTCCTGATTCCTGAATAAGGGATAACGAATCAACTAAATGCTCAGAGGTTTGTCCAGTATATGAAAAATCGAGCCTTCTATTCTTGAAAAAAAAACAGTCGCCTTACTAAACCATGTTTGGTGTTGAGCCCGTAGGTTTTAGTACCACATCATTGCCTTCAGAATTAATAAAAGATATCCAGGTTTAACCATAAAAAACTTTTACAAAATGACAACATTTTAGATGAATTATCATTGGAGGATGATGAAAAATCTTTAGATGCAAATGATTTTCAGGAAAAGGGACACAGAAAGTCTTACAAAACAAGCCAAAATAAATTGGAAACAACATAACCATATGCATTCTCGACGTGGACAAAGCCAAAGGAGATCTTAAAACTATCATCGGAATTTTACTGCAGATTAATAATGAAGAACTTTATAAGATAGGTACTGCACGTATTTTTTATTTTGTTATGGGAGAACAAGCACATTTATGGGATAATTCTGAACAAAAAATGTTAGCCGTAACTGCGATGTTAAATTTGACAGTCACCCCAATGTAAAAAAATGCTATTCTGTAAACTTTACTGTAACCTAACGGCAATGTAAAATAACATTTTCGGTATTAAAATGCATTGTACATTTATATAATGTATAATTTTGATCAATTATACATAAATGTATTATTACTTTGCTGTATATTTTTAACACCGAAAATTTTATTTTAAATAACCTTTAAGTTGTAGTAAAGTTTACAAAATAGTGTTTTTTTTGACATCAGTGTGATTGTCAAATTTTGTTCAAAATTTTTTACTAGAAAAAGATGTCAACCGAGATATTCAATTTTCATTATTAAATGCAGCCACGAGACATTTAGTTGGGACAGGGCAAGGTTTTGTAAGGTGCAGTTGTGCTAAAAACTGATCCTCAAATAGATGCCACTGTAAGAAAAAAATGGTACTTTTCAATTGGAAATGCCATCAAAGCTCATCTTATAAAATCAAATAAATTTCGTTTATTTTATCTAAAATGTACCAGGTTAAACTTTAATTTTCTTTAATCTTGACTAAAATTTTAAGACATACTACCCGAATACTACACCTTTTTCCAATTGATCCAAATGATCAGTCCGATTTCAGAATAGCCAATTGTATTTCAGAAAGCATGAATTGTATTTAAGAAAGGAAAAATTGTATTTTAGAAAATTTTATTTAATATCAGAAAAGACCAGTTATAAAAAAATCAGGAAGATTTTTGTTGATAATTGTGCACGTGAACCACAAGAGTACACACATTTCATCAAAAATGTGCTTTCGAAATTTAACATAACACCAGTAACACCAGGCTTAGGTCCAAAAACCCTTGGCTTCCTCAATATTTTGCAAAAGGCTTTTCTAAAATTAAATTGATTTTTGATGAAATAAAATTAACTATTCTGAATTACAATTAATGATTTCTAAAATTGAACTGATCTTTTCTGAAATACAATTGGAAAAGGAGTAGTCCTAATCAGATCAAACGGTGTATTATGAAAGTTGCACTTTAAAATTAGAATTAATCAGATTGGACTAGGGTGAACTAGTTCGTCCTAACGGGCTTTGGATAAACTATTAGGGCTAGGAAAAATTCGATTTCGACCGCTTAAGTTCCAAAATATAACCTATAACCAGTGGCATAGCTCCTTAAAGCAATCTTACCTATCCGACAAAAATGATTTTGAAAATGTTGATATAGGATGAGGTAGATTTAAATTATGTGAACAATGCCGATTTAAATTATGAAGACAATACTTGGAAATTCCTTGCAAAATATATGTACTTGCAAGTACATACATTTACATTATTACGGGATATCCTGTAACTTTTAGTTAGTTTTATCTCTTTCCATCATATTTTTGTGTATATTTAGTTTGTAACTAAGTAAACTTTGGCCTGAAAAGTGCCTCAGAAAACAATAGTGGTTGTGTTCTTTTATCATTATCCGTTCAAATAAATCAGTAGTTCAGTTCATTATACAATTTGTGTCTGTCCTTTTTACTCGATCACTTGGGGATAACTTTGAACGAATTAAACGATTTTCTTCCCCCCTTTCCCCTAAGTGCTCATGCTGTAAAGGGGGATCACTTATTCAGTTAGTTCACTCCATTTGACTCCATTCATAACCTAATCTAAATAATGTTAATTGTCAGTTTTTAATAGAATTTACTATTTAGCTGTTCTTTTTAAATGTTTCACTTTACGTTTTATCACCTTTATAATTTATAACTGAACTTGAAGTGAAAAAGAACAGGACCAGATGTAAAAAATACAACTAGTACGTTAATGGGATTTTTGTACATTACTTCAATAAGCCCCGCTTGGCCCGCTTGAATTCAAATTGCTTGTTTTACACATAAATGTAGTAAATCTATATGTAATTATAAAAACTTTGTGTAGTTTCTTGCTACTGGATTTCAGCACAACGCTTTAAAAATATGACAGTTTAAAAATTTAAAAAACATTTATTTATTTTTTGCTAAATAGAAAAGACTGCTTGCATGAAAATTCTCTATACGAAGCGACGCTTATCCATAAATCGAAAAATCGACATTAATTCCGAAGCGTTTACAGTTTACAGGATACCGACGAAGTGTGGCCTTCCTTTAAGATAAGTATTATTTATTATTTCAAATAAAAATAAATACCGGGTGAGTTACTGCAGTGAACACGTGTTTAATGCGGAAACGTTGCGAGAATGCAGAAAATCCGTTATCTTCATTATTTTTGAAAAAAATATTTAGCTAGTTCTGGTAGTTAAAAAAATCGAGACCGTTCGTGAATGTCCTCTGGCAAATCCAGATTTACGACAAGGTTCAATTTTCGGGGGTAAATAAATAAGAGGTTGGATTTTTTTCGGAGATATTAAACGATAGTCATGAAAAAATCGCGACAGTGTAGCTAGAGCGATTTTGTCCATGATCTTTAGCAATATTCTAGACGAAAATTATAAAAAAAGCTTTTTTTAAATATTTTCCGGTCCTCTAGCAAGAGTTCCATGACAATATAGCAAGAGTTTATGCGCCAGGGTTTTGGGACACCCTGTATCCTGTAGAGGTGACTCATGTTTCCTTTATACCCGATACACACTAATCACACTATTATTATTTTTTTCGCTTTAAAAAAATTCGTACGTCTTCCAGAAGCATCTATTACAATTTTAATTATCAATGACATTTTCCCTTATAATTAATTTTTTAAATAAAAAAATAATATACCTGATGTTTAAAATTGAACAGCCTATTTTACCATCTTATTCTACAATGATCTTTATGAAAAGGCTATTTTTTAGAATCGTTTGTAAATAAGCGTTTACATTATGTATAACTAATCTAACACATTTAACCTAATTTTAGGAATATTTTTTATTTTTGAACCTATTTAAAAAGAGGTTTAAAAAAAATTAAATAGGTTATAAATTCTAAGTGGTTCCTATTTCAAAAAATTTTTTATATTGTAGTATGGTGTATAAAATACTTAAAGCTTGTAAAAATATCCAGAAAAAATTTTAAATTCACTCTAAATTATTATTGGTTTCAGAGGTAAAATTATATAGGAATTAGAAAAAGAATTCATGATTTTAAATTTTGTTTGATATACAGGGTGCGGCATTTAACTTGATAAACTTTAATAACTCAAAAATTAAGCACTTTAGGGAAAAATTATTCAAGTAAAAGTTTTAGGGGTTCGAGGGGAAAAATCATAGGTTACTTGCATTTTTCATTTTTCCTTTGTTTTCAAGGTCATTCGACATAATACTTTGTTTTTCTAAATAGTAACACAATTTTTTATCGAGAATCGTATAACAGGTGAAAAAATAAGAATTTTAGTTCCTTGCATTTTTTATTTAGAGTTATAAGAAAACGTTATTTAAAGTTTTAGGTTTGAGGTTTTATTTTTATTTCATTAAAAAAATCACTCCAATGTAAAAATAAACGCATTGAAAAGTGTATTGAAGTAGAAGGACATTTTGAACATTTATTAAAATAATTTTTACATTTGAGTGTTTTTTTAAATGAAATAAAAATAAAACCTCAAACCTAAAATTATAAATATTTTTTTATAATGACTCTAAATGAAAAATGCAAGAACAAAAAATTCTTATTTTTTTACCAGCTATACGAATCTCGAAGAAAAGTAGTTTGTGTTACTATTTAAAAATACATAGAATTATGTCGTATGACCTTGAAAACAAAGGAAAAATGACAAATGCAAGTAACATATGATATTTCCTCTTGAAACCTTAAAACTTTTATTTTAATCATTTTTCCCTAAAGTGCTTAATATTTGAGTTATTAAAGTTCATCAAGTTAAATGCCGCACCCTGTAGAAATAGAATTTATTGTCACTAAAGTAGACTGAGGCGAGGTTCAGACCCACAAATTATGTACCAAAAATAAAATAATGCACTAAATAAATGCCTACCTAGACTTAAAAATACTAATCCAATTAAGATCAGCAAAAAATAGATTATGAATCATCGAAATTTATTTATTAAGTATAAAAAAATAATAAATTAAAGTCAATATAAAATTATAAAGCATTTAAATTTTGTACAGTAAATAATTTACACTTTCTCACTTCTACAAGTTTTTGCTTGATTTAAGTGGTAATCTTAAGATTAAAGATCGTTAAAGTTAAAAACAATAGTAATTTTTTCAGAATGACATTTTCCCAAGCTTTTTTTTATAATATTAGGTATAGTTGAATAAACTTATAGAAAGAAGTTGCTCTTATTCGTAAATAAATAGGAGTATTTTTTAATTATATTTTTGGAGGTTTAATTTTTTCCATCAATAACAAAAAAATATTACGTCGATTTTTTTTATACTTTATTGCACATTCAGTCCTAAGTCAAGCTATACAAAAACTTTTCGATCTGTTTTACTTATAACTATATATGTTTAACAAAAAAATAAAATCTGAAAAAGTGACTATTAATTTTTTTCACCATTTCAAAATTATTGAATAATCTACATACAATAATAAGACTACATTTGTAACGAAACATAAAAAAATGCGCTCCGATAAAGGGCCTACGTTTTCTATACATTTTTCTCCATTTTTTTTACTTCGGGTCTGAATTTGCATAAACTCTTCATATAGTTTTAATTATGAGTGTATTTTTAAAAAGTGTAGAAAAATTTAGCCAACTTTTTTTGTTTTCGATAAATAAAGGAAATATGAAAAAGTGTTTTTTTCTATTTTTTTCACAACGTGTTTGATTTTAAATCAAATTTTTTTAAAGTACTTACGACAGTATGTGTAACAATAAAAAATGAGCTCTCAAAAAATCTAAAAATTGACTATTTATTTCCAATTTTTTCCTAATGTTTTGACTCCGAGTGTGATTTTGAATTGACGTTTTATGCAGATTTAAACTTATTTAAGTTCATATATACTTATGTCCAATTTCGCCTCATAAGGGAGTTACAGCTATTTAAAAGTGTTGTTAAAAAGTAGGTTTTTTTCTGTTTATTTCAAAACAAATTGAAGTACAAATTAACAGATTTGATATTTGGTATGAATCATAATACAGTTAGGCTACGCTTTCGTGATTTTTTTCAATTTCTTAAACAGTTTTAGGTAATACAATAAAATAAAATAATCCATGGCTAACATGATTTTTTTAAATTTAAATTGTGTTCACCATCAATAAAATAATAAAATGCATTTTCTTCGAAATGCGCCATTTTAGCAACTTTAAATAAATAAGAGTACCTTTTTCATCAAGAATTAAATCTGGAACAATAATGTGAAGAAAAAATGTTGTAAAAGTTAACTACAAAAAAGTTTTTAACCTCAACTCTCCCCGAATTTACCCTTTCTAAGCAAGCAAAAAAATTGAAAAAACTCACTAAAATGTATCTTAGGTGTATTATGAATCACACGAAATTTCAAATCTCTACTCCTATTTGTTTTGAAATAAACGAGCAAAAACCTACTTTTTACCAACACCTTTAAAGACCTGTAGCTCCCTTATGAGGCGATATTGTTTATATGAACTTTTCTTATTCGTTTGACATCTACTACCCACCCAAGAAGTGGGTTCCACATATTATGGGACACCCTGTATAGGGTGTCCCATTTTAATCTTGTCAGGGGAATTTCTCGAAACGAGTACATCAGACAAAAAAAGTTTCCGAATAAAAGTTGGATGGTTTGTCGATGGTTTGGAGGGGGACGTTCGATCCTGTAACAAATTTCACCACCAAACACCCCAGGGGGTGGATAAGGGGGGTGACTTATAAATCTTAAATGGAACCCCCTATTTTTTATTACAGATTCGAAAAGAGCATCAAAAACTATGTAGGTTTTATTCAGGAACTTTTTTTTCGCAACAGGTGGCGCTGTAATCGCTAAAACGTCATAGTCTATGACGTCATCAATTATTTTTAAATCCATTGATATGATTTTCATATCATAAAACAATACCTTATTAAGAGTGTTTTACAACAGTAACAAAAAGTTTTTACTAATGCCATCTAGATGTCATAAAAAATTATTAAATTTCACCTTGAAGCATAGTTTTAAGTAACGCATAAAATTCATACCTACCTAATTTCTTGAAATTTTAATAACGGTAAAAAACCTGTCGCACTGCATTTGAAACTTTATTTTGAACTCATTAAAAAAAATCTCGATTGACATGACGTCACTACAACGTCATCAAATTTTTTTTTAAATGGATTGATATGGTTTTTATACCATAAAACAATACAAGATTGTTTTACAATGGTACCAAACAATCAACAAGAAAAATTTCTCGGTTGACATATGACGTTACTTTAAACTTTAAACTATACTTAAGGTGAAATTTATTAATTTTTTTAATGGCATCTAGATGGCGCTAGTATAAACTTTTGGTACCGTACCATATCAATCTATTTAAAAGAATTGATGACATCATAGGGACGTCATGCCAACCGAAATTTTTTTTGTTGAAATCAAATTAAAGTCTTTTAAAAACAATGCGACATGTCTTTTACTCTTTTTGAAAATTCTTAAATATAAGGTAGTTATGATTTTACTTTACTTTAAACTCCCCCTGTATATCATTATTTTATAAATTTATATTATAAATGAATTGTATTATAATATGAGCTAATTAATAAAATTAATATTTATTAAATATAGCTACACGGTGTTTGGTAGGACAATGAGGTAATTTACGGAAGATATTGAGTGATTGGGAAATGAAGAAAAAATATTCACGTCTGGGAGAATCTTTATTTTGGTTTTGGTTTTCATCTTTGATATTAATTGCTATATTTACATTGAGATCCCTAATCACCTCCTAAAATTAACGCATCCAGCTACCGAACACCCTGTATATTTTGTTTACACGTTAACACAGTCCTTTTAAAATTTCCAAATTTATTATATTATTATACAGGGTGCTTTTTATGTATAATAAACATTGATAAAATTTTGCTGTCCAAATTTATCTCTTTTGGACTGTCGCAAATTACAAAAAATAGGATTTTTATTATTTTTCTATCAAAATAAAAATATTTTGTCTTCAAAAAAGGGCTCAAACATTTTTTTTTAAATAAAACAATAAAATGTTTAGCAGTAAAAAATGTAGGCATAATATTTCTACTTTTTTATTTTTGTACCTATCAAAGTAATAATAAATCTTACTCCATGTCATGTATAAAATAATATTAAAATGAATATGATGTACCCTAAGTTATAATAAAAATGAGATTATGACGGCATGCAGCATTAAACTACATATGGTTATAAAAATATTTTATGTTGTTTCATAAAAATTACATAAAGACTCTTTAACAACCCCTATAGATTTAATTTAATCCGCCATGAAATGTGTATTGTGTAGCATAATTTGAAACGAAACTTTAATTGTTTCAGCATTATACATAATTATAGATTAAATACTAAATAAATACTTGCATGAAAACCCTAGGTAGGTACAGGTGCGTGCTATCGGAAAAAGATCCGATTGCAAACAACTGTACCTACAATACACCTGAGGTGGAAGTATGTAACCTTAACGAGTTGATCTCGGTTGAGAGTTGACTCGTTAGATATTTTAAGTCTTTCTCTAACACATAAAAACGTTCATAATGAGGAAACGAGACAAAAATTGTAACTATAGTAATGTAGTAAACAATAAACAATAAACAATCCACCGTTCTCGTTACGTTAGGGATTACAGACTTCCACCTCTGATGCGAAATAGATGTTGTTTATTTATGTAAAGCAACATTTAATTTAGAAAACGTGTTTACAAATTTATTACAGAAATAAATGAAAAAAATAATTTTTTTTTTAAATTCATCGTTTTTCTTTATTGAAGCCTTTTGTGGGCGCAAAGGGAAACATTAAAACTTTTTAATTTGTTTGCGCTTAAAAGTTATTCAATTGTATTTTCGTTTAAAAACTTGAACGCTATATTTGCAAAGGAAGTTGTTTCTTTTTTGAAATGCTGAGTGGGGTCTTATAAAAATTAGACTTTATTTATCAGAATACTTTTACGGACATTTACTCGAACAACATTTTAAGCGGTTTATCCAACAATAATTTCCAAGAAAAATTGTATTTACAATCACGTTTATATTTTTTATGAAACGCATTTATTATACCCATGAGACATTCTTTAAAATCAATAAAAGAATTATTAAATAAATATATAGTAAAACAAATATACACCGATATTTTAAAAACAGTATTGGTTTTTTATTTAAGCTTATTTCTTACGATTGTATTTTATATTTTAGGGTTTGAGAAAAATATTTTTATGTTGAACATCCTCCACAAAATGCAAGTGACAACCAATCTCGAGGAATATATCTGCTGCGTTCCCGAGAAATTTGCATGTGTTAAAAATGTCTTAGAATAAGCTGAAAAATTGGATTCAAAATATAAATTTGAAAATATATAATACAAACGATTGCATTAATTTGAAAGATTTATAAATTTTATTATTTAACGAGAAGTTAATTGTATAAAATATATACCAGGGTCCGAATTACTGAACAGTTAAATTACATAGCGATACTCCTAATGGCTGACTGAAAGAGTAAGTTATCAGGATCGTTGGAAAATTGAGGCTGTTGGCTTACCTAATTTGTTTTTAATCTTTGGGTAGTATTTATTTCTAGATAGTACAAAAAACCATTTTAAAGGTAAACTGATTTTTACACTTGGATATGCTGTTGTAAATTAAAAAAAAACGGCACAGTTATTTATTGACATTGGCCTTAATACAAATTATCAACTAATTGCGTCCCCAGCCATGTTATTCTTGAAAATAGGAAGTATGTACTATAAAAAAATTAAAATTCGATTTACTAATGAAATTATTATGTCACAAAATAAAAAAATCAGATAAAACAATACCTTCAAATATTTTATATGCGGTATCCATTTCAATTTAATTTTAAATGACATTATTTATCAATTTGATGAAAATTTGTATAATAAAAATATTTTATAAAACCGCTATGTCTGTAATATTGAAATTGTAAAAGTAAATTTTGATGCATCTGTAACGAACATAATTGATGAACTGAAGATAAATATTAAAAGCATGAATATTAAATTTCGCGGGGTATTTTCATCCAAAAGATAAGTAAAATTTTAACAAAAACAGATAAAGTCAATTAGTTGCTTAAAAATTAAATACATTTTATAAAATGTAAACACGAAATGTCTATATGTATTGTTAGTTAATAAATAATAATTTAATACGCCAAAGGGTTTTGATCTAAAGGATACTCCTTTTGACGTAAATGAAGGGTCAATTTAAAATTTGGCTTGCTATTAATACGACAAAGGTAGTAGCTTAGATATTTAATGAACCACTAAGTCCATTTCCCATAAAGCCAAAACAAACCGCAACACTAGGAACTTCAGATTCGCAAGATACAATGCTGTAGTTTGAGTCCGTTAGGGCTGCTAACTATTTATTATTCTACATGTAATCTTTGTTCATATAACTGTCAAATCAATTAATTTTGTAACCTATTACAAATCATCTTACTACTCTTTCATTACAATAAATTAATTTCCACCCCTTGCATAATTAATATCAAATATTAATTATAATACACTACTTTATAATTAATGTAAAACTATTTCAAGGTTGGATAGTTTTATCATCTGTTTCATCATGAGAAAGTTGCAGTTCCGTTAGATTCACATTACAATAAATCTTGTAAGCTCTAATACCCATTTTACATTTCCAATTGATTGTTTTAGCTTTGTTGATGGGGTAATTAACCCTCATCGTAAAACCCTGCGTTTATTTATACAGGAATTAGATGCCACCTAAAGGAGCTTAAGCTATTATTCCAATTTAAATACCCATCAAATAAAACTTTAAGATTCTATTTTACTTTGAAGGACGAATGAAATTCTATTCTAAACTAGATTTACTTTTAGTTTTTAATTAATTGAGACATAAATAATTTGAATAAATTTATCATCAAATGAATATATGGCTTTGGTGCACTAACTAGTCATGTAATAATAAATTTGGCTTAACCAGTGGTTTCACGCATGAAAGATGAACGTATGTGACAATGCAGAAGTACTTTTTATAAAAGAAACTAACATCTTGTTTAGAAAAATTGGGTCTTCATTGATATGGTGCAATGGCATTTCAGTTAATTGAAAATTTGTAGTATTCGTTATTCCTCCCCAATTTAGGTTGTGGTAAGTCTAGTAATTACTCAAAATATCCAAGTGGGAATCTGGTTCAAATACACTTCCTCCAGATTAAAAAGGGCAAAATAACCATTATTACAAAGGGCATTCCAAGTTGTATATCAAATCAAAGATGGACTACAGGAACAAAAAAATCCATGACCAAAAAAACTGCCTTTTGGCGAGGTTTCAAACTTCTAAAGCAATCAAGAAATATTTCTTACTTGGATTCAAAAGAAAACACAGACGCGTATTTTAGTTAGCACTACAATACTTTCCTTCATTTTAAAGTTGCACTATTTTTGGTACTTTTTCTCATGTGCTTTTCCAAAGATAGCAGGAAACGAATCGTCATAAGAAATTGGTTTTCGTTGGAACCCATTCCAAAGAGGAAAAGACCAATCCCAAATGAATATACATTTGCATATTGGGTAGTTCCGTTAACTACGAACTAAGGCTATGAGTATTTACGAAATATCAAAATTTGTGGAAAGCTATTCTAGAGTTTCCGTAAATGTTTGAGTTTTGTATTGAACGAGGGGTAATCGTATGCCACTAAGACTAGGCGACATTAGAACAAAACGCAAAAATCGGAACTTCAATGAACTCTTTAAAAATATTTTAAAAACTGCAATCACCAAAAGATCAAAAGATATCTAAATGCATTAACCAGAACTTTAGAAACAGACAAAATATAACAAGTGTAAATAATTAATGAATTATGTTTTTATGGAAATTACTTTTAATAGTTATAGTAACTATACTTACTATTACTACAAGGTGATCAAAAATGATTCTGGTTTGATATGTAGACAACTAAAAATTTAAAAAGAAAACCCCCTGGTAATTCAATCGCGTAGCATAAGGAATCAAGAATTTTAAACAAATATACAAATTTAAGTTATTTTTTAAGGATTTGTGTTTTTAACATAGAATTGGCTCTCTAATTTTACTACAAATGTCAAATGTTGACCTTCATTTTCGATGCAGATCTTACCACACAACAAACATTTACGCAAGGTAGTATTGATAAAAATTGATGTTTTTGAAACAGAAGTCTAAATATAAAAATCCGAAGTATTGACACAACGGTAAAATTCGACCTACGCCTCTTTTGTGTAATCTAGTTACTTTATTATAATTTTGATATGATTTTGTGTTATATGAACTTGAAGCGATCAAATTGACCAGATTTTTAGGCGGGAAATTGGAATCATTTTAGCTCACCCTGTATTAAAACTAATGTTTCGTATACGAAATACAATAAATGGACTTATTTCAGTGTAAGATCTTATAAGTGATTTTAGACAGAAGTGATGGAATAAATTATTTAGTTCAGCTCAAGTGCACGTTCATTTTGTATTATGAACTATCTCAGAATTAGCTTGAGTTTGCATAAGTACTAATTACGATTGACAGAAACATATTTATTTATATTCACTAAAATCTAATCGATATTATTATTAATATCCTAATAATAATTTAGTAATGCAACAAACAAAAATATATGAACATCTTTATTAATGACATTTTGGAAAAAATCATAGTATCCAATAGTTCGACTAAAGGGCCTTAATTATCAAACGAATTCCACAATTTTATAAAAACTCTTTATTAGAACTTATGGATTTCGAAGTTAAAACTTCATCTTCAGAGGATACATAATAATTTTTATAAAATGGGTTTTTAGGTCATTCGAAGTTAAAGGTAAAGGTGATCAGCAAACCTCAACAACATGTGTCAGTAACAAATTATGCGAAGTCAAAAATTACAAAATTCCACCCTATACCAACTAGGGCCGACATTTTCCAAATATTTTAACAAATTATGCGAATCATGAATCACCAAACTACTGGAACCTTCAATTTTGAAAAAAAAAGTCATAGGTATGATGGAAAAAATTGTTTGATTCAAGGTATTTAGATAATTTCTTTTCGAAAATTTTTAATGTTACGTCTTTTTAAGGTAATATGGGAGATTCAAAATTTTATTTTTTAATATTTTAAGGTTTGCCGTAAACTGAAATATTCGATTGATTAAATCGTAAAAAGTGAAAAATTGCTATTTTAATTTTTTTTTGGAACAGGCTGTAATAATAATTAGAAAATGAGAAGAAGCTTTCTCTTTCCCATTGGGGCACGTTCCAGTAATGAACACTAAAGCCCACGACCATGACCACAATATTTTCCCGTTCCACTAGCTCAAAAGGTCACCATTCAACAAACAACCACGGAAACCCACGAATAAATACGGTCGTTGTGAGCTTCTTGCGGTCGCCATCGATGCACGAAAGAAAAAATCGCGGTTTTATGTAGAACGATTTTGCGGTCGTCGTGGGCTTTAGTGTTCATTACTGGAACGCGCCCTTAGGTGCAACGCTTTAAGGTTAAAATTGAACTTTGAAAGTGGATTTTGCTGATTATTTCATGCCTTCATCCTGACAAGCGTTCTGATTTGTCCATTTGCCATTGGGTTATCGTGATAATTAGGGTCCGACCTAAATTATCAAGTCAAACGTTTTGACATTTACATGATATGTATTTAAATTTCAAATTTGACAATTGAAGTAAAGACTGATGACAAAAATTTACAATTTTTTTTTGTATTTTGCAGAAATAAGGCTTGAAATAATGTATCAAAATACAATTCGTAGGTTGAAATCAATATAATAATTCTGTCGCTTTATTGCCAATTCAATTGTGTTGCTTTTTAGAAACACCACTCGTCCTACAGACTCTCGTGGTATTTCTAAGCAACACAATTTCATTTGTCAATAAATTGACAGAATTATTGCTGATTTAAACCTACTCAGGGTATTACTAATGACTATTTCATGCCTTCATCCTAACAAGCGTTCTGATTGGTCCATTTGTCATTGGGTTATCGTGATAATTTGGGTCCTAACTAAATTATCAAGTCAAACGTTTTGAGGTTTACACATGACTTGTGTTTAAATTTCAAATTTGACATTTGAAGTAAAGACTGACGTTAAAATTTACAATTTTTTTTTATATTTTGCAGTAATAAGGCTTGAAATAATCTATCCAAATACAATTCGTAGGTTGAAATCACTTTAATAATTCTGTCGCTTTATTGCCAATTCAAATGTGTTGCTTTTTAGAAACACCATAAATTGACAGAATTATTGCGGATTTCAACCTACTCAGGGTATTACTATTGAAAAATTTACAAAAATCTCGAATCTTGATTGTATTTGAAAAAATGACACCTTTCTCACGGGAGTTACTTACATCATAAAACAAAATTTAGAATTTGTTTCAATATTATTTTAAGATTAAAGCAAAACGATCCCTGATTTTCTCATATCTGTTACCGTTAAAAACCGAAATCAGTAAAAACTAGTTTTAACTAGTCAAAACTAGAAGTAACTATAGACGTTTGTTAAAACTAGTTTCAGGTAGTAAAAACGCGAACTAACTAAATACTTTTGTAAAAACTGGAATAATTATAGTCAAAACTAAACCCTAAATTCAGAACATTATAAATTGACCAAGTAGTGAACCTTGTAGAAATAAATAAAAAATATTAATTGCTATTCTCCCTGTTGCATAATGAAATATTTTAAAGGGAAATTTAAAAAAAAATGAGACGTCTTTAACGTTTAATTTGAGTTTAAATTTAGTATTTTTTTTAAATATTTACTTTGTGATTTATTTTAAAATCTGTCAAATAGTAATGATTTCTATTAAACCGCAAAAGAAATGAAAAAATTGAGAAGGTCAACAGTTTATAAAAAAAAGTAAGGAATTAAAATATTTTACTTAAAATTTTTAGTGGCGTCAGTTGAAGTCAAAATGGAATCTATACTTACCCGTAAAATACCCTTCCCGTTTTTTATTTTTTGCGATATTAGATCATTTTATCTCATTACGACTGTGTTAACTAGGATGACTTCCAAATTTTATCAAACTATCAAAAAACTAAAAAAATTGATAAAAATATAGAAATTTCAACACTCAGTAAATAAGAAATGAAGCATTTTTAACTGAGAACTTGGCAAAAAAGCTTTTTTGGCATATATTTGGAAACATCCTGTATATAACTCAATTCGCGATTTTACTAGTTTCCCATGCCAAAACTGGTTATTCGAGTTTTTTCAAATGTAGTTAGTTAGTTCGCATTTTAACTAGTTAAAACTAGATTTAACAAACGTCATTAGGTACTTCTAGGTTTAACCAGTTAAAACTGGTTTCTTTCTGATTTCGAGTTTTATCGGTAACATGAATGTAGAACAAATTAAAAAGTCAAATAATACACATGTACTGTTTAAGTTTAAAATTTGGTTCCCTAAAAATTAAAGAACAACTTCTCATTTTTTTTAAATTTAAGTTTTAAATATATTATTATGTTTTCGGTCGAAAATTAAGTTATATTAATTCTTAGATGTTTAAAGTTGTTTTTTATAAAAAAATTTAAAATTAAAATTAAAATAAAAACAAAAACCAACTTTAAACAACTAAGAATTAATGAACCTAATTTTACACCGAAAAAAAGATTAATATATTTAAAAATAAATTTAAAAATGAGAAGTTGTTTTTTAGTTTTTTGGTTAGGCGTGAATGCTCTTATAACAGCTGATTAAAATGAATTTCAAAGTTAACGTCAACGAAGGATAGGGAGAAAGGAGAAAGGGAATCCTGTTTTCTGGAACTGCCTTGAAAACTACATATGGCCACTTAAAATTAATGTTTTCTGTTTTTGGTCCTCGAAGATATACAAAAATAGGGATAAATTAAGGAAAGTTTCCGGATCAACTGTTTGGTTGCCAATTGTTGTTTAAAATTTGTTTTACAAAAAAAACATAAAAATAATTTTGTTGAAATGTAACAAAATGGCGTAACATCTAGTTACTACTAGCTTCTGCCTCTGAAATGAAATTGTATAATTCTTTTAGGTTTTTCTAAGCAGAATTTAAATGTGCAATTAGATTTACTCTAGCACATCCAGTTTTTGATATATTATCAGTTGAATATTAAAGAACAAAACATAATTTTTATGGCAAATAATTATAGAATCTTTCTCTATGTTTATTAGATACGGCGTCAAAATTTTTGGGGGAAAAATCTAAACGGTTGTGCAAGAAATTAATTTTTGAAAACATATACATACAGGGTGTCCCAGCGCTGCGAGGAAGTAACATTACTCTAAAATGAAAAAAGATATCGGCATGCGGTTTTGGATACAATATACAATATCTTTAAGCGCACATTTTAAAAATATTTTAGTAATATACCGGGAGTCCATTCCAACATGGCGGACCAAAGTTATGTTTTTTAAAATCGAACACCCAGTATATTATGACATTTTTGGATTCCTTATAGAAAAAAAATTATACTTTGTATAAACTTTTATGGGTCTATCATCACTCGTTTTGCTGATATTTGCTATTTAAGCCATAAAAAGATCCATTTTTGAAAGATCCTCGGAAAGATCACTGCTCTAAAACAGATGAAATTTTCTCAAAAAATTTTCAACATCGTGTATTCTACAACTATCATGTCAAATTTAAGTTTGTGATAGTTTTTCATCAGGGTGCTTTATGAAACGCAAATTGAACAATTAAACGAAATTTTCAAATGGAATTTTAACTTCAATCGATATCATTTTTTACAAGCTTTCTGTTGATATAATATCCAAACTGAGAAACAGTGAAAAATACACAAAATAGCACTCTTCGTGAATTTTTTAAGGTATTATTTTAATTTGCTTACTTGTTTGTGTCTTTCTCTATTTCGCTTTTTTAATAATGTTTTTATATTATAGTAACAGTTTTTGATGTTTTACAACACAAACAAAATCGAAACTTACAATTATCAATTTTGGTTTTCTAAACCTCAGTATATGTATTTTGAAATTACAACAACAATTATTATTACCAAGGAATCCCTTATTTTGTTGAATATCTCTTTTCTGATAACCAGAAGCGGATTTCTTTGAGCTTCATCAAGCGCTTACACCATATTTTCCATTTCTTATTTAGAAGAGTTCATTATTTCGGTTTAGTTATTGTCAAAAGTACAAAAAGGGGCGTTAAAACAAAATTCTATAAAATAAGGGTTTCTTTGGTAACATCAGTAGCTAAATTTTTAAAGCATGCTGAGACTTAGAAAACCAAATTTGATAATTGTAAGTTTCGATTTTAATTTTGCTGTACAAGAAGAAAAACTACTATTGTAATAAAACAACATTATAAAAAAGCAAAATAGAGAAAGACAGAAATAAATATTAGGCAAATTAACAAAAAAATTCTCAACAAAATTCATCAAGAGGGCAATTTTGTGTATTTTTCAATGTTTCTCAGTTAGGATATTAATATCTCCTAAACCATAGACATTCGACCATACAACCATTATATCAGTTAAAAGCTTGTTAAAAATGCCATCGAATGATTAAAATATACAGGGTGTTCCATTTGAAAATTTCGTTTAATTGTTCAATTTGCGTTTCATAAGGCAGCCTGATAAAAAAATATCACAAACTTAAATTTGACATAACATTTGAAGACTAGACGATGTTGAAAAATTTTTGAGAAACTTTCAACCCAAAATGTTCATCTGTTTTAGAGCAGTGATTTTTCAAGAATGGATCTTTATAATTATTTTTTTATAGGGAATCCAAAAATGTCATAATATACTGGGTGTTCCATTTAAAAAAACATAACTTTGATCTCAAGATTTTTAAAATTTTTAATTTGAATAAATTGAAAAGCTGAAAATCTGAAAATCTTTAAAACGACTGTATTGTTTTATTTGAGCTAATTTTGTTGTAGACCAGTGTAATCAGTGATTTTTAATGGTTTTATAGCTTCTGTAGGTATGAATATTAAAAATTAATGTGTAATTTGTTCGAAATTACATTTGTAATTTGTTCGAAATTACATTTGTAATTTCTTTGTACTCCCTGATGATGCCCTAATAAAGGCGAAACTAGTAGCACAAACTGTTTTTATTTATGGTAATAGTTGGGATTCGAATCATTCTTTACCACTATTGTTATTAATAAAATAGTTATTAGTTTATTAATATAGAATATAGAAAATAATATATTTGGTAGTCATATTGCATTATTTTTAGGATAACGAATAGAAAAAGAATTCTTCTTTTATATTTTATTATTACAAAAGTGGTTTAAATGTTAACATAAATATATTAGTATTACTTATTATTTATAGTAATTAATTTAAAGTGAATTAAATTTTATATTAGGAAATCCTATTAAATCTAACAGATGCATCAATGAAAAACTTTAAGTATTCAAGTCATGACAAAACATATCTGTATCACTAGAAATAAATCCGCTACTTTTTGTTTAAGTCCCATCCTTATAAATTTTGCTTCGTTTTTACAAATAAACAAAAACGGATATTACTAACCACTTACTAACTCATGAATTATAAATATTAATTTTAAGTTTCGTAAACAAAAAATATTATCCTATTAAGCTTCATTAATATTTAAAGTGTTTACTTTGTTTGACAAGTTGATTTAAATTTTTTGGTCCGAAATAACGTTCTTCTCCCCATTCATTTATTAATTAAAGTTAATTTAATGTTAACATGAGTACTAAATGCGGGACACAAGTTGGTAAAAAGTTTGTAGATAAGCGGTCCTTAAATTAATTTAAATCCAGAGAACAATGTGTCTTCCGGAAGGGCGCAAAAAATGTCACAGGACTGGTGAATGTTTTGTATGAACATATACGCGATAAAGGCACCTTATTAACTTAAATATTTGCATTTATTATTATTTCCACTGACTGCTGGCAGTAGCAATTAGCTCTTTATTGTTTAAAACGTTTCATTTTACATTAAAGTAAATAACATTAATTTACTTGAGTCAACAACTCATTTAAGATTCGTTCGGCTTTGCTGGGTACCTCGTATTATTACATTCCTTTTTAAAACTTTTAAAAACCTTTTAATGACATTTGAATAATGTCCTGAATATTTTTCAAAACAGCCATAGTTTTACCTCGACTCTAAAAACCTTATTATTACATGTGGAATAGTTTAGTATCTTTTTGTTGGATCTTATTCATGTTACTTGTACAAGGATATTATATATTGCATTCATCATCAATGGCTGAAAGGCACTCATCCCATGAAGCACTGTTATGTAGAAAAAGATTTAATTACAAGACAGAATTTCTTAAAAGGTAGTTCTCTAATATTGAGAGGTAAATCATTAAAGAGACGAACACCGTAATAACTGGTAGCAAATTGAGTGACTTTAACTTTAAAAATTTAGGATGGATATTTTAAATATCAATTTACATACCAAGTAGCTTTATAGCTTCTTCATGTTTATTGGTATTGCGGACATTAAATGGTATTTCCCGAGATTCGGCTGCTTTCAAGAGAATCAATTCTTTGTTAGGGACAATCTTAACAACAAATGTCGTCTGTAAATAATACTATCTCTGTATACGTGATAAATTCGGTTAAATCGTTCACAAACAGAAGAAACAATAATGGTCCAAAGACTGAGCCTTGGGGTACACCATGTTTAAGCAGAAGCGTATCAAAATTCTCATTATTATAATTAACAAACTGCCTTATGTTTTTGATGTATGATAGAATCAGCTTGGTGTGAAAATTACATATTATAAACTAAGCTTTTTAGTATGTACTTTTTGGGACATCCAATAAAACGCCTTAGAAACATCAAGCAGGAAGCCCACTGCTCTTGTTCAAAGTATGTGATTAGTTTATCGATAAAGACCAACATTTAAGCGTAGATCTTTTTTCCTAAAGCCATACTGGTGATTTCCAAAATGTTAAAATGTTCTCTAAATTGTTATAAAGACTTTAGATGTTGCAGGTAAAATTGGCCAGCAGTTGATTGGGTTATTTTGGTTGCCTTTTTTGTGAATGGGAATGACCTTAGCTATTTTTAGAATATCAAGGCACAAGATTATTGCTTTGGTTGAGGGGTATGCAGTGATGTCCTTTACCAACTTAAGAGGCTCGTTGTTCCTAAGGCTAATTGCATCTCTCGCCGCATTACAGGAACTTTTACAAAAATTAAAGGGAGGAAGTGTTTCGGGCAATAAAGACTTATGGGGTGATTCTGAACAAAAATGTTTGCCGATACAGGGCTGTTGAACTTGACAGTCACCCTGATGTCAAAAAAAACGGTATTTTGTAAACTTTGCTGTAACTTAACGGCGATGTAAAATAACATTTTCGGTATTAAAATACATTGTACATTATTGTAATGTTATTATTTTGATCGATTATACATTAATGTAATATTATTATTTTTTTGTTATTTTACATAGCCGTTAAGTTACAGTAAAATTTATAGAATATCGTTTTTTGACATCAGGGCGAGTGTTACATGATAAAATAATTGGATTAAAATTTGTGTAGGAATTAGGAAAGTTCTCTGCTATATTAATAAAATATAGATTAAAATCTTTCGCACTGATATTTAAAGTCACTTTCTATGATTATTATTAATAATTCTTCACATAGCACTTGGCTTATTATTATTAGAAGATATGACTTATTATTGGCTTCAATTTTTGAATTTTTTATTTCTTTTCTATGAAAAGCATGATATGAATTTAGAATTGACAATTGACTTTACCTCTACATCAGAAAGAGTGGATTCGCAAGCTGTATTCATAAAATTTACGGTCTCGCTCATTTGTCTCAGGTATCCGTAAACTCATGAATTTTGTTAATCCTGGATGTACTGACAAACACGGAAAAGCTTGATGAAAAGATGTAATAAATTCCCCAATTTACAGCACGTTAAATTAACTTGAACTACAATTCCTGTATGATCTAAAATACAATTATGGAAAGGCAAAATTTTTCAATGCAATTGAATAAATGTAAAAATCCCCAGTAATTATCAAGTCATAGCTTGAATAACGAATAGCATTGAAAATCCTGATATTGACATCAAAAAAAGTATTAATGTCTTTAGTTGCAGAGCGATATACCGGTTCTTTGACACATCCAACAAAAAACATATTTTTCTTGGGACGCCAGAAATTTGAGTATCTAATGCAGTGGCTATAGTTATAGTAAGAACGTGATTATTGTTCTTTTTTTTAATGTTTTCCTATAACAAATTACTTTATTGCCTTCCTCGCCTCGAGTAAGTTTTTTGATACATAATTAGGTGTTTGTTCACTTGCACATCATTGTTGAAGCTATTTCAGTGCTAATTTTTTATAGAAAGAACTGTCCAGTATCAACGTTTACCGGTGTACTCTCACCTTTTTATCAAAATGTTGATACAATTGTATTTCTTCACGCAAGAGGATGGTACATAGTATCACAGCCTTCGTATTTATACCCAGTAATTGCCAAATTACCATATTTGCACGATTTTTTTTGGGGTCATTTAAAAACCCTTAGTAAATCCAAAAAGTAATAAATAATTAAATACATCCTACACGTTTACTATTTGAAAATCCAAAGCTGACTATCATTTTTCGGATGTTTTTGGAGAAAATGAAAACCTCTCAATATCTGAATATAGTTTTCTTCGAACAATTTAATTTAAATATCACTTATTTAAATTGGATAAAAAATATCTAACCTCCTTGTGCACCTCTTTGTATATTTTAGTAATGACCCATCTTTGTGTTAATTTAATTTTTTTTAACGGAAACCTATATTTCGGCAGTATCAAATATATTTAAAAACATTATAGGATCAAAAATGTCATTTCTAGCACAATATTAAAATCAAGACCGCTCGTACATAAGATCCGGTCGGGTGCAAAATTACAATAGCATGATGCACGAACTTCAAGTATTTGTAAGTTCTAAATTGCCATTCAAAAGTTCAGACATAGAAATTGTTCGAACCGGTCGAAGATTGAGCAGAAGTTCCGAAAAAGTTCGGTTTCACAAAAAGTTTGAGTTCCGAAAAAGTTAGGGTTCGAAAAATGTTCCAGTTCAAAAGAAATTCAAGTTCGAAAATTTTTTTGATTTGCGCATTGTAAAATTTATGTGACGTTATCGTGATATTATCAAATATTTTTAAATGAGAAGCCATAATTTTAAGTTTTAAGTAATTGAATTGAAATGATTTACACACAGTAACAGCTGAGAGCAGTCAGATATGCCAACATCGATAACCTAATTTACTAGTAACTTTCTTAAAGTCAATCGCGTTTATGCAGTTACAATTTTTTTTTCAATCGCGATTAAAGAGTCCAATGCCATGATTTTATAGGATTGGATTATTAAACTGAATCCTGAAAATGAATCCAATCCTATGTGTTTATATCGCAGAGAATGCAGACTGAGTAAATCGCTTTTTAATTCAATCCGAATCGAGTTACACGGGATAAACGTAGTCTCTTATAAGTACTTTCTAAGTACTTATAAGAGTACTTATGTAAAATTTTATTAGCTTATGGCTTGGGAATTTTGTTTAGATTATGAAGTGTTTTCTAAGAAAAATGTTTACGTATAAAAATTTATTTTTACTCTGCTTATACAGGGTGTGTCGAAAAAACATAATAGTTCATAGGAAAATTTTTGTTCAGAATAACATTTACTATCTAAAAAAAATTTTGCTGGAAAAAAAAGTGACACCCTGAAGATAGTATTTAGGTATAGAATCATATAATTAAAAAAATAATAGACTTAAAAATAAAAAAAAATTAAAAATATATGTATGTAAATTTACATCTAAGTACAATAACATGAATTTTACATTTTGTAATTAAGGGCCCAATGCACGAAACAGTCAAATTCAATTCTAGTAATTGTTCAGGAGCAAAGAAAAATATTTACAGAAAAAACTGTTGAAGACAGTAGCATGTATCCAGCGACCGTGATGAAAATTTTAGAGACGTTGTTAAAGTTGTCACGTCTTTAATAAAATATTTCTTATGAAGAAATATACCACGTGAATATATCAAGTGATTAACGATAACGACGTCTCTAAATTTTCCATCACGGTCGCTGAATACACGCTATTTATTTTATGTGCAATAAACATCAATAAAATCTTTAATAATCCGCATATTATAAGAACCGATTTTTGAAGAGCATGATAAAGAATTCTCAACTGCACATTACACCATCAAAACGTATTTCTTTTTATAAAAAAGTGGACTTGGCCGGTTCTTGCATTGGACCCCTAATTGACTTAAATTATTTCTAAAATCTGTAGATTTTATTCTAAAACAATTCAGTTAATTTGAACGTCCAAATATATTTAAACGGAAAGACTTATTATTAAAATCCCAAATCTTTATGTGATATGACCATTTCTTATAATCATTAAAATTTGTGTATGACTGAATTTTGTATATATTTTTTATAAAATATTTTCAAGTTTAAAATTGGATATAACCAAGTAACTTTAAACTAACCATTCATTCTGAACATTTATTGAGGATATCTGTTTTTAGCTTGAGTCATTTCTAGAGCATTTAATGTTATTGGAAAAAATACTTTGTCAATTTTGTCGGCATTGTTCAATATGTTTCTTTAATTAGTTATTTTGTTTCAACCCTAGTCATTAAATTTAAATTTAGTATAGTTGCCTCATGTTGCCTTAAAGGCAAAACGTATGATATTTTTCCTATGATGTCAATGAACGTTTCAAGTTGGATATATGAAATTTCTTTCAGTTCGTTCTCATTATACTCAAAACAAATAAATTTAGTATAAATTATTTTTTTATTGACAGATTTTTAATTTTATAAATTTTAAAGAAAAATTATTTTCTTAAATTAAATGATACTTTAGCTAGTTAAAGTTTACAAGTTAATTTTTTCGCAAAAATACAAGATGTCACAAAATTCGAATGACAAGCTTATTTGGAGATAGTAGAACTAAAAATAAGTCGATATGATCATATTTATCTGTATCCAAAAATGCACCCCTGTGCAATTACAAGCCTATAATCAAGTATGAATTATTAACTTAATCTCGGTCCTGAAATGACCAAGAAAATATAAAGCAAAAATGTAACAGAATAATTTAATTATATTATTATTTGACCTAAACGTTAAAGAAATATGTGTATACACGATAAATGGCCAAATATATAAATAAACTTATAGGAATTACTGACACATATAAATTATTTTCTTGTGATTTATTACAAAGACCAGTTTTATCCTTCATCCATTTTCAAAAATAAAAGATGTTTTTACCACCTGTAGAAAATTGGCAATAAATTAAAGACACAGTCTTCCATATTATTAAACAAGATAAATTTCCTTTTATAAATTGCAATTTCTCCTTATTTTTTCATTAATACGAAACTTTTTAGTAAAGCCATTTTAATGATTTAAATTGAAAAATGTGACGTATTCAACATGCAATGTGATATATTAACCTCGTAAAATGTAATCAGTCATGAACTTTAAATTCTAGTCCCAGAAAAAGTTTAAGTGAAAAATTAGAGAGCATTAATTTTATAAATTACTATTTTAATTATGTTTTCCTAAATTTTGGGGGAAATAAAGGAAATCATTAATTCCCGATTTAAAAAAATCGCCCCTTCAATTAAATTTGTCAGTTTTGTGGTATGCACCAATGTGACCTTCTATAATTTAAGAGAAAAATTTGTGGTTTATATCCCAAAATATTTTATTTTTGTTCTCGGCCTTCTTGCTGCAGTGGCGAAGTATCATGTCGGATTCTAGGCCCAAGGCCCAAATAAATTTTCACTCGCAGTGTACACACTCGTAGGTGATTAAAAACTAATGAATTTCCCAAAGGATTAGCTTTGAAAAAAACACTTCTATTAATGTTTGTAATCTTCCTTAAAACGTACTCGATTGACATGTTGCTTGTATCTACTTCACCTTAGACAGAAAAAGGGATAATTTAACTAAAATTAATAAAAATAACCTTATAAGAAATTATGACTAAAGGTTCATTAAATTACATTGTTCTTAGGAACATGTATTGTAATACTAACAAGAGAATCAACATTGAATATCGATAGGAGTACTTCTCCGAAGGTAAGTTGTTTCAATTCAATGGTTTTACATATCATAATCTAAATTCTAAACTAACTGGCAGTAATATAATAATGAACCGTTGCGTTAATAATTCTAACAGAAATAAAGGTGTATTAGCTTAACTCTGTATAAGTTTGATATGCCCCTCTCTAGTGTTAATTTTGTCAGTTATACAGTAAAATATGAAGGGTAAATCTTGAAACTTGAATTAGTAATACTTGGTTTATTTAGTTTATGGAGTGTTCACATAAACAATGCTATATGTACGTACTTCCATGTGTGTCTATTTTATATAAAAGCTAGGCTTTTGTGCCCATCACTTAATTCTTTATGAGCATTTTCAAAAATTGAGATGTTTTTCAATTAAATATAATGGATTTTAGATGAAGGATATACGAGGCTTTGCGTTTGATACACAATAAGGCGCTCTTTTCTGTTGAACGATGAATCTACTTTAAACAAACAAAATACATTCTCATTTCAACAAGCATGAAATTATACACTTTTTACTCATATAGCTTCATTAATTTGAGAATTTCAATTGAAAGACATTAAAAATATTTGCTCAAGCAGAAGTGTATTAAATTTATGTATTTATTAGTAATTTGCATAATAAATGTATTAAATTGTAACTGGCAAACTAGCCACGAAGTTGCGCCGGAATTTATTAAATTTAAATGACAGGATTGCTAAAATTATGATTACTTATTCATACAAGAAGCTTTAGGCACGAGCGAATTACAAATTAAAAATTTATCATAAAACTAACTTTATAATGAAATCGATTAACTCGCAAGTATACATCTACATTGTTTTATCTTTTAAATCAATTTATTTTTTATTTATAATTATCCAAAGTTGGAATAAAAACATTTGTTTTAAAAATAATTATGTAAATAAATTATTAAAAATTAATTTATATCTTAAATCTCATGTACTTATAATCTGTTCTAATATTAATTCTGGAAAATTTATTTCTGCCGTAATAAATGCGAAACATGCAAGGTATTTACATTGCATAGTGAAATTTATTATTCCTTACATTAATTTAATGTACGTGCCCTTAATTAAAAATTATAATCATCTAAACTGAAAAGAACAAATTTATAAATGTAATTAATCCAATTCGTTGGGACGAATTTATTTCTTTGCATTTTAATGAATGCTTTAGTGGCTCATAAGGAAACTGCTTGTTTAATTTAAGTTATTGTCTTCGCTACGATTACAAATTGTATGCATGTGGATGTTATTTCTAACGTATTGCTTAACTGGCACTCGAAAGCTCCCTGCACAACTTTTACGATGTTTTAATTAATTAAATTCTTGATATGAACATCTGTTGGTTGCATTCAATTTGCATATAGAAGAAAATCCCTTATGTGTACGTCTTCCGAAATGTTTTGAAAATCAAATCTATTGTAGGATTGTACACTCAAATTGAGGTCTGTAATTGATTTAATGGAAGGGTCAAAGGGGTAAATTCTCTCTTTTATAGCTGCCCCAAACCAATTATGGTCTAATATTACGTTCACATTTTATTTATTGCTAATTGATGGGTATACAAATTTCTATATTAAGTACGTGGGTTCATAATATTAATCTTGTAATTTACTATTACCAGTATTATGTTTCTCTGAAAAATAAATATAAATTACATACAGGGTCATTCAAAATTATTCCGCATCCTCTTCAGGACAGATTCCTCTTATAAAAATTAGAAGAAAAGTTTATGCAGGGTGTCCCACCTAAAGGGTTACGAATTTTTATCTTGAAAACTAAACCTCTTAGAGTTTTTTTTTATTATTAAAAGCTGTTTGGTTTAAAGGAAGTAACTCGAGACATTATTATGTCTAAATAATTAAATACAATTTTTCAATGACTCTTGTATAGTGGGTACCCCCGTGAGTATTGGTTACCGGTTACCTCACTAGTGAATGTCTGTTAACGAATTCAAACAACTTACGAAAATAAAATTGTTAAGGATCGAAGTTCGAACCTATGACCTTTGAATCTACAGTCACCGTACAGAAGACTCAAATTTTATACAAGCTTTTTTATTAGTTAATGAATGCAGACTTTGTTACGTCAAATAACCTAATTTTTTAGAAAAATATTTTTGCGTTTACCAAATAGTCATAGAAAAAGTATAGTATTCTACTCGCGAGTAAATAACCGCATCCTCAGGCCTGTTACGACACTCGCCTACCGGCCATTTTGACCTTCGTTAGTAATGACTATCATTAATCGCTCGTTGAATAATATACTATTATTTTCTATTAAATTTCTTTAAAACTTGAAGGACCATAAAAAAACGTTTCTTCCAAAATGTGTTTCTTTTTTATCGTAGAATACGATTATTTATTAAAAAAATAGGTTTGTATTTAAAGAAACAAAGTAGATCTTAAAATGACCTTCAAAATGTACTTAAAATAACAAATAAAAATTTGTATGTTCCCGCCTCCGAACCAACTTTTATCAACAAAAAAGAGGCGTAGTTTTTGAGATAAAAAAAAACACTTTAAGTGGAACACCCTGTATGAACATATGTCCGATCTCGCTTCAAAGAAAGCTACAGCCTTTTAAAAGTGTTTTAAGTAAGTAGGTTTTTGTTTTATTTATTTCAAAACAAATTGTTCAAATTAACAGATTTGATATTTGGTTTGGAATTATAATACAGTTAGGATACGTTTTCGTGATTTTTATCAATTTCTTAAACAGTTTTGGGTAATACAATAAAATAAAATGGCTAACATGATTTTTTATATTTAAATTGTGTTGACCATCAATAATATAATAAAATGCATTTTCATTCTGGTCAAATTAATTTAACTACCTTTAAATTTAAATTTTTTATATAGGTTGTAATGGGGTTAATATGAACTTTTCTTCTTATTTTCATGTGAGGAATCTGCCCTTAAGAGGATGCGGAATAATTTTGAATCACCCTGTATATTGAACTACCTTACTGATTACTATTATATTATAACCTTAACATCAATACAGCTTGCCTAAATTATTAGGCATCTCCTAAAAATGTTACAATGTATTTTTAACGAAGAATCCAAGTTTATAGTATATTAACAAAAAATAAATCAATGGAAAAGAAGAGCTAATATTTTGTTGGTCCTCTTTAATTTTTATATGTCGAGCCTGTATTCTCTGAAGCATACTATCTACAGGGTGAGCTAAAATGATTGTGGTTTGATATGTAGGCAACCAAATACGCAGGTTGGTAAAACTAAAAATCTCCAAAGAAAATCCCCTAACAATCCAATGGCGTAACAAATATTTTTTTCCAAAATGAATACAATAATCATAAATCATAACAAATCAAGAATTATAAATAAATATTAGTATTTCAGTTATTTATTAAGGTTTTGAGTTTTTGGAATTAAAAAAACGACTAATTTTACAACAAATGTAAAATTTTGAAAATGGTGACCTTCTTTTTCGAGGCAGATGCTCACACAACACAAATATTTTCGCATAATAGTCTTGATAAAAACTAAAAACTGATATTTACGAAAAAGAAGGCACAATAACTAAATATAATACTCCGAAAATTGACACAACGCTAAAAATTTGACCTACGATTCTGCTTTTGTGTAGTCTAGTTACTTTGTTTTTTACATGATTTTGTGTTACTATGAACTTGAAACGAACAGATTTTTAGGCGCCAAATTTGAATTGACCACAATAATTTTAGCTTACCTCGTACTAGCATTTTGCAATGTTTAGTGCATATTAATTCCAACTGTTGTAAAGCATTTTTTTAGATCTGCTTATGAGGTCACACCATAGCCATAAATTTTATACATTAGTATTTAATATATTCCAAAGGTGCTCAATTGAATTTGGATCAGGTGACAGAGTAGGCCAATCCAATACAACAAATCTGTTTTCTTCAAAAGTGCATATGGATGTGGATGATTATGTCAAGGAGTATTATTTTGTTTAAATTTTACATTTTCTATATTGTTATCTCCATAAATTCGCAATAATGTTAGTTGTAGCCAGGGATTCTAACCGAATCGTTTTATTAAACGAAATTCGGTTAAAACCGTTTTATTTGGACTAACCGTAACCGAAACCGAAACCGTTTTGAAAAACTTTTCAAAACCGTAACCGAAACCAGTTCATAACTGATTTTTAACCGATTTTTAACCGGTTTTTAACCGTTTTACTAACCGATTTTTAACCGTTTTACTAACCGGTTTTTAATTGTTTAACTATAGGTTTTACAATCAAAAGTTAAAAAAATAGGTAAAACACTTATTTTAAACCGTAACCGAAACCGTTTTTTTTTCGGTTAACCGAAACCAAAACCGAAACTGTTTTTTGAAATTTTTAAAAACCGTAACCGAAACCGAAACTGAAACCGTTTTTAGAAAAAAATATTAACCGAAACCGTTTTGAAATTTTAAACGTTTAGAATCCCTGGTGGTAGCACTGATTCCGATATGGATATGATATGTACTTGTCACTGTTGAAGCGACCCCAGCAAATGAACATTTCTTCGACACCAGCAGAAGCAATATAAACCTCTATCATAATGATGCCTCTCCCGAATTTCATTGTGATTACCACTCATGATGAAATTCTTTACCTTCTTATTACATATTCATTCTAACTATAGTGTCTGCTTAGTAAAATGGTATATTGGTGCATACAACAATAGTTGCATTTATTTGTTTATATAAAACTAAAGGAGGCCTGCTAGATTCGTCTAACCAAACCCATTTTGATGATCTGTTTTAAAACTTAATCTAAGTTGTTGAAGAGCTGACTTTAAACTAGTTTTTTTGTTATGCTCCTATAACTATGTTTTCTTTTTCGCGGTACGAAGTTGTGATTCAGCCAGCAGCAAGCTTCCGATTTTTAATAGATTCAAGTATCAATTTTCGGTCTTCACGTTCTGTTTCTATGCATTTTCAGCCTGCTACCTTTTTATTTGTATAGAAGTCTGCTATGCAAAACTTTAAGTGCTGGTTGCACCGCACATTTATACTTCTTTTGTAAGATTTTGTAAAATTTGAATTTCTAGGCGTTGATATTAACTTTTTCTGCAATTTTGGAAGAAAAATAATTAAGTAACACAATCTGTTTTTATCCCGTGCATTGTGCATAGATCATAGATACAAAAATATAACTCATTTGTTCAAAATTTATCATTTGACAACCATAAGGTTTGGATCATTATTCTGACCTCCTAACTTAAAAATCAGTAACAACAATTTGTTAGTTTCGAGAAAACGCACATTTGATGATATGTAGGTATATACAGGGTGTTTCTAAAATGGTGGTCACGGCTTCGTGTGCTTATACTAATAGTAAAAATAAGACATTTATCCAAAACTCAACTGTTACCGAGATACAGGGTGTTGAAATTTCTTTTTAGTTTTAGTTTTAGTTTTTTTTTTATTTTCTCTGGATCGGCAGAATAAAAATTAATAAAATTTTAGTGGTGATTACTTCTCCTGGATAGCCACCTTTGGCCATTACTTTTGTCCTAATTTAACAATCCAGTGGCGTAGAAACGGGTCAAAGTCCTCCATTTTTTGAATTTATTTGGTACCCCACAGCAAACTTTTGCGATTTTTGATTGAATTTTTAAAATCTTTATTCAATTTACCATAAAAAAAGTACACCTGTTAGATTTTGATAGGATTAGTGGTATTTCTGAAAGGACCTTATCGTTCTCTGGGAGGATCGTGTTCCAACGTTGATATTCATACCACATATATAGAAAAGTAAAATATTTAATTTTGTAAAATATTGGGTCATGAAAATATGTCCGGGCTTCAGAAAATGCTTTTGAAGTTGTGAATTTTTAAGATAATTTTGGACAATTCGACAACGATGTCGGGATTAACTAACAACTAACATTGCATTAATGCAATATTAGTTGCCGACATCATCTAACTATTTTAATTTTCTGATGTTAATAATGTATTAGTTATGTACTTAATTACATATTAATAAATATTTTATTTTAATTATTTATCATATAGTTTTATCAAATTAATAAGTAAATCCACAATTAATTTTTTTAAATTGTTTAATTATTGCAGAGTTGCCGTTTTTTCTAAAATTTTTACAAAAACTTGAATAAAAGATTAGGGACACTGCATAAGACTATGATATTTCTATTACGTGATAAAATGGTATTAGTATTATAGTTTACGAAAGTTTCATTCACTAGAACATCT